>CM033737.1:16658318-17339568 GCA_019671005.1 Hibiscus mutabilis | reverse complement strand
TCACATAAGGCGTGATTGTCTACATTTGTCTAGGGATGGACAGGATCCTGCGCCAGCTGTAGACAATCATGCCTTATGTGATCTTACAAACCACAGTTCCAACATGTACCAATAGTACCCCAACACTCCCCTAAATGTCACCTACAACACCGCCCACACTCAAGTGCTCAAACATAGGTGTTCTAACTGTGTTGTCATGCCCAACACTACTCCAACCACGTCTATAGTTAGGGTGATAACTTATATCCTGATGCTTCTTATACCGGTCTCTATCCGTATCTGACTCGATAATCCCCTTCCCAGCACCAGAACTTCCCAAACGGGAGGATAATTCTAGATTTTGTCTATATCCTTAGCTCGAGAAATCAAGACATCAACCTCAGTGTAATTTCTAGCTAGCCCATATCAGAAATGATCACATCGCTGACACTCATTAGGAACCATGTACCCCTTTGACCCAGTCTAGTCAAAAGACCGAATTGAGCGAGCTACATTAGGGTTTACGAAAATAAACCCTGAAATGATCATATCAAAAATGCATTATTAGGTCCTAAGGTGTTCATACAGGCCGTTTTTAAAATTACAACTCAATCGTGCATCATTTCGACATCCAATTGCTTGAATTTAGCTCACGAGGGCAAAAAAGTAATTTCCAATATTTACGCGGGCTTTCATAAAATTAAAGCTATCCATGCTCAATTAGTCATGTTACATGCCTTCATATTAAATTTCAACCAAAATTAATCATTCATTCACATTTAATTGCACATTTATGAAACATGGACCAAAATATAGAGATTTCAAACTTCAGATAGCATCTCAACAGATTTAACGGTCTATGTACTGGTACGAGTACTTAGCGTTTCGATATAGCACAAAAGTACAAAAGGCATACTGATACGGTCCCTAGGCATATCAGTACGGGATTGTGTATTTTGAAAATTCAGATTCCAGTAGCTAGACACCTTATCAATACGGTAACCCCTGTACCAAAATAAGCACTATTTTGTAGCTATGCATATCGATATGGTTACCAGGCGTATCGGTACGCCTAGGCTACTTTGAACATTCTAAGCTTGGATGAGTCCCCGCGTACCAAAACCTGAGGGATCTATACCGGTACGGGGTGACCTGTATTGACCTCTAAGTCCAACATATGACACTTTGGCTCAATCTAACACCATCCATTCAACCTCTAATCTGTAATGCCCCAAACCCGAGCCTAGTAGCATATTTCTAAAAGTGGTAATTTAATTTAAATTAGGGAATTTTGATATCCTTAAACTGTGACTAAAAGTTGTTACCACAATTTAAACTAATTAGCTAGTTAAATTATATCCCGATCAACTGAAAGAAGGGAGCTAATTGTGAGAATAAAAAAAAGAACACTAAATTATAGTGACTAAAATGAATGACTTGTTAAACGTGGAGTTTGCATGTCCAAAGGGGAATTATGTGGGGTTTTAACCCATGTTATATTGATAATAGTAATTAAAGGGGAGATGGATAGTCATATTCTTCATTCCTTCTCCTTACCGAAACCAAACACCATTGAGAGAGTTGAGTCGGACAGCCATGCAAACTTAGATTAGAGCTTGGTTTTGGACTCATTTGAGGTAGAACTAACCGTTTCTTCATAAAGAAAAAGGTAATGTTTAGTGTTCTTGAAATTCCTCTTTGATTTTGAGATTCTAACAACTTGTTTGCTTGAAAATGTTAGATTGATTGCTGGAAAATTAGGAATTGGTTTATGTGACTTTGTTTGCTGTTAACTTCTTTAGAGACTAAATTGATATGGTACATAAGAATGGATTAGAGGGCTATTACTCTTCTTGTTCGAAGAAAGGATTATTTAAGGGCTGTTAATACATGTTTATGTGTTTATAAAGAGTTAGGAACTGTTTTGTTAAATGGAAAAGCATGAACTAACAACCTGTCTCGTTTTGCATACATAAGCATGTTCTTGAAGTTTTCTTGATTTAAAATGATGATGTTAAGGACTGCTCTTCATCTAGGAGAAACATTAGAGACTAATTTTAAGTCCATGGATTGTTTTGAGCAAGATTGTTGTATGTTAATGAACCAATTCAAAAAATATTGCTTAATTGCCATGTTTCCTTATGTTTGACACATAATTGGACTGACTTAGACATGTATGAGTGAGTATATATGTTGAACAATCATGTTAGAATTCTTGTTTAAGTGACTAATGAAGCTAGAATATAGCTTAAGGAAATCTGTCTAGAAAACTCTATTTCAGGGAATAAGTTTAAAAAATTTGTGGAAAATCACATAGATCAAATTAGGGAATAAATCTTATATGTATATAATCATGAGTATGTCTAGTTTCATATGCAGCAAACGAAATCGAATTCTGAGTTATAAAACAATTTGTAGAGATTAATCTCTAAGGACAGTGCAAACTGTCCAATAGCATAATTTTGTGCATCTTAGGACAAAAAACTATATTAATTCAAAATGAATAAAAATGGAAGGCCTGTATGGTAGAAAGAAAATTAAGTTAGCTTTCCAATGGTGTAAACGGTTTGAAATTCCGACGTATGAAATGAAAGATATTAACATTTAAGCAAGTAATGCATATGCTGCCTGGCAGCAGCATCCTTGATGTTTTGAAATGAATGTTGAGTGTATGGAGTCATGTAATGATTTAAATAGTTGCTGATTTTGATTCTATGGCTTGGTGTGCATTTTCAAATAGTTTTAAATGTAGTTTTGTGTACTGTTTTGTACACAGTTTTGAGCAGTTTGAATGCTACCTTGTATATATGTATTGTGTTCTTATATGGCAGCATAGGATAGTTTGGATGAATGAATTATGTGTATTGCTGCATTGTTTTGAAGAAATGAATGTACCTTGTCTTGACCTTGATTTAATTGTATGAAATGTTAGAACGAGAAGAGGACATTGGAGAAGGGTCTAAGGAGGAGCATTCGAAAGCTAAGCAAAAGGAGATAGTCTTTCGAGACTAAGCTAGCTTGGAGTATTGTGAGTGTAGTTTAATATAGGGTTAGGACTTAGGTCCTAACCAAAGATGCATGTCTACTTCTTGTTATTTTATGCCATGTTAATATACCTGATTTAAGCTTGGTTGTGATGAAAAAGTGGAAGAGTGGTTTAAGCTAAAACTTGAGATCTAATAGTAACATGTATGTTGTTGAATTATTTAGGAAGAAAAGTGAAAGCAAATGATTGAATATTGATGCCTTGATTGTGATCAATTCAAATGAATGCTTGAATGTACCTCTATGATTTAAATACTTGCTAACATGATATAAATCGTGAATTAAAGATCTTTCTTGATGCCTAGAGATGGCATATGTTAATTGCTTGCTTGAATGGCAAGATTAAATTGCAAAGTGTGGAGTTAAGGCTCAATTTGCCTAAGGGCTGTATATATAAGCATGATCTTGAAATGTATCACTTGAATTGATCCTTGAATAAGCTATTGCTTGACTTAAACATGTAATACTTGAATAAGTGATTCATAATTGAACAAAGCCTTGGTTGTTAGTTGTCATAGGTAGGATGGCATGACATAGAGTCTAGAGCTCTTTTGTGTTAGGTGGACTACGGTCCAGGGCTAAGGCCCTTATTGGAGACAGATGGAGGGTACGTATGTGTGGTCTTTGGAGACAGTAGGAGGGTTGACCAGTACTACGGTACATCTTGTGGCGACAGTTGGTTGGTGACTCGATTACTTGGACAACTAAATACCAAAGGCATAAACTAAAGAAAGAAAATGAGAAATAATTAGAGCATAAAGCTTATTTGATACTTGAATTATTTGATACTTGAATTATATGATTCTTGAATTACTTGATACTTGAATTACTTGATACTTGAATTACTTGATGCTTGAGTTACTTGATACTTGAACTACTTGATACTGAATTACTTGACACTTGAAGTTTATTGATACTTGAATTTACTAATGCTCAAATTTCTTGCTATTTGAGTTGCTACTTGAATAGCTTATAATCTCACTTGCATCGATGTGTGCCTGAATGTCTTGCTTGAAACGATATGTTACTAAATTTCAAATGATAAGTATGTATAAAGCTTTAGTTTGATTTCTACAAACCTTGACTAGGTTCAACTTGACAAACCGATAATTAACTCGATAATTGGATAGAACTAGATTACTATCGCACTAAGTACATTTTGTACTTATCACTATCGTTTCCACTCTTCCCAGACTACAAGTTAGTTGATTTGAAGCATTCTCCTCATTTTGAAGCTTCTTTCTTGCGCCCGAAGCAAAGTACAAGCCAAGTTAGAGTATGGATCCACACTTATATGTTTGTAATGCTCTTATTTGGTGGCACCTAGTCTTGTATATAGTTAAACTAGGTCATGCACTTTGCTACTTGAAAGTTTGTATATATGTATGATTATGGGTTCTAATGTTTTGAATACTTAATGAATGATAGAATGTATATCACGCTATACTTGATCTTGTGATAGCCGAATGATGAAAGAATTGAGCATGTGAAGTTAAACCTACATGAATTTCTTATTTGTCTTGAATGTAACAACCTAAAGACATACCTAATAACTTGAATTGAGTATATCATCGTATACCAGTTAAATTTTTTTATAAGATGGTTAAGTTGTGCATATATATATATAATGTTATTAGAAGTGGATATAATTAGGTTAAGTAGGCCATCTGATTACCATACATGATAAACATGTCCTTGATCGAATGATATTTGTGATCGATTAAGGGCCTTGCTAGTGTTCAACTCATTGATTAGTGATGAGTTCTTGAAAGTTTTAAATTGCTTGTGTTCTAGTGTTTTCCAATAACGCTCTTAAGCTTATTTACTACTACATAGGGGTAGGGGGTGTTACATTTATTTTGGTATCAGAGCATTTTTAGTCGGTTCTAAGACTAAACCGTGCTCTCTTGCATCATATTTGATACTAGTGTCACGTAGGAGACTTGTATTGTATAGCTTGTGTCTTTGCTTAACTAAGCCGAATTTCTAATTGTTGTATTTGAACGTAGAATGTCTGAAACAAGGCTCGCTTTGGACGATGAGAGTCCCGTAGGCCCCTCAAATGAAGGATATAGTGTGAGAATGGAGTAGAATCCTCCATAGCAACAAGCTGAACCTAGAGCACAAGCTCAACAAGAAGCTCCTGCTATAAATCCTGTGCAGTAGGAATGTCTCCTGAGCATGAAGAAGATGTTCGATCATCTTGTAACTACTTTGAAATGTGACCATCCTATTCCTCCTCCTATTGCTGCTCCAAATAGAGTCCTGATTGACAAACTGGCTCAACACCGGGCTTATACCTTCACCGGTAATGATGAAGCAAATCCTGAAGTAGTTGAGTATTGCTTAGAGGCCACTACTGAATCCTAACCAAACAAATGCCCTGTTCTGATGAACACAAACTCAAATGTGTTATAGCCCTGTTGGCAGACGAAGCTCTGAGCTGGTGGGAAACCACTACCCTGACTACTCCTGCCGAAGCTGTAACTTGGAAATTCTTCCTCAAGGAATTCAGGAAGAAATACATCAGTGAAAATACTTGGCCAAGTGCCAGAAGTGTTTCTTGTACCTCAAGCAAGGAGGCCGACCTATCGAACAATACGTGAGTGACTTTTGCAAATATTGCAAATACGGTCGTAATATATAAAGACTAATGCTGACAAGTGTAGGATGTTTATTGATGGACTGAATGATGAATTAAGTCCAATATTCACTGCCCTGGGTATCACTGACTTCCAGAATTTGGTGAATCGGGCTATTGCAACCGAGGCGAAGATGAAAGCCTCTCAGAAACGTAAAAGCGGAAACACCTAGAAAGACAAACGATCCAAGAATGATGGCAAGCCTCACTAGTAGTCAAAGAAGTCCAAATATTCTAAGGATCACTCTTCGAATTACACTCTTGCTCAGAAGAGCATCTATATACCAAGACCTCAATCGGTATCCAAGCCTTCAGCCCCGATCATCTCTGTTGATAGTACGGGGAATTATGGGAAAGCTGCTCAATATCCTACTTGCAAGTTTTGCCAGAAACACCACACTGGCCAGTGTAGAACTCAACAGAGTCAATGTTTCTTATGTGGAGCCTCCGATCACTATATCAGCGACTGTCTTCAGAATCCTAACAAGGTTCCAAATTGAGCTCCTGCAAATGCTAGCTCACCTCCTTCCATTCTAAACAAAGGTCACAGACAAGCTCAGTCTAGAAATCAGGGGAAGGGCAAGGGACAACATTCGAATGCCCCTACTTATTAGGAATGTCGAGCTCCTACTCGTATCTATCATACCCAGGGAAAATAAGATAAAGAATCACCCGATGTTATAGTAGGTATCGTTGAGTTAAATTTGACTCTGTTTATGCTTTAATAGACTCGTGATCCACTCATTCTTTTGTATGCTCAACCTTGATTGTAAAGTTGAACTTAAAGCTTGAAATTGTAAAACAAAGCCTTGTAGTTTCGAACCCAATAGGGGGAATTACAAACATAAGCCTTATCTGTAGAAATTGTCCCCTATTCATTCGAAATACACCCTTTCTTGTTGATCTATATGTACTACCAACTTGTGAGTTCGATCTAGTACTAGGACTAGATTGGTTATGCAAACATGAAGCCTAGGTAGATTTCCTAAATAGGAGACTTTATCTCTGCGGTTTAGGAAAGGCATCCATTCTCCTAATTGATAGGAAACCGAATTCAACCTTTGCTGCTATGGTCTTTGTTGCACGTAATAAGTGCTACGCAATTGTGCAAGTATACACGTTGCAAGTTATAGTATAAAAGATATCGTCTCCACAGGAATTGGTGCCACTTCAAGAATCTAGTCTCTTGCACTGTAAAAAGTAAAAACACAAATAGAAGATTATAGGAGTTTAACTAATAACTAAACTAGAAGGCAATAAAGTAAAAGAATAAATGAGATCAAATGAGAGAGATAGGCCAGGTTATCGTGAGTTGAGGTGTGATAGCCGATTGGATCGTCTTGGTAAAAGAGTGCACGGGCAACTCAGTTGCCGTGGCAACTTGCACAACGGGGTTGCCTTGGTAACTAATTGATGGTTGCCTGTGCGACTAGTTGGGCAACTACTTGGGCGTCTGGGCAGCAACCTTCAAGGTTCGGCAGAGTGTTCTTCAATGGTCTTTTCTTATCCCTAAGTCAAAACTCTAGCTACTTGTACATGCCTTGATAATACATCCCTGCGTAAATCAAGGGTGAACAACAACCAATCTTGCGCTCCTCTTAGCCGTTGAAATCCTTAACTTATTCCTAAACCGGATTAATCTTCACCATCAATAGATTGAATAAAGATCATATTCATTCGTTTCTTGAATCTAATTCTCCCGATATTAGATAAATAGATGAAGTCACGAGATCCTCTCCCAATTCACTTGCAAACAAGAATAAGAACCAAGAATGAATAAACCTTGAATAGGAAAGTGCAAACTCTTATTACCTAAACAAAATCCAATAGTTTCTCACAACCACAAGACACAATAACCTTAACCAAATAGATTTAGTTCATGGCTAGGTTCCAAAGAAACAAAAGATAAATAATCCCTAGCATGAACCTAATTGAACAAGAAAGAAAAAGATGAAGAATGAAGCTTGTCGAAATCTGCTTGCCCTAGATGCTTGTCGAAAATTCTCTCCTCTTGCTCTCCTTAGAGTTGACGGCGTTGCCTCTAATTTATAGGGCTAGGCCAAAGTCCTTCTTTAAGGAGGAAGTTAAGTTGGAATTAGATTATCTATAAAGAATATAATTCTTTATTATAATTATATTCCGTCCAGAACTTCTCCTATCTTCTTGGAATTTAATTCTTCGTTAATCTCTTCATGGAAATCAAACTCCTTTAGGATTTAGCTTTGCTCCACATAATCTCGGGCTTGTCTAGTCATCAATTTCGACTATCACATTACCTTATTCTTTGTCGACAATTGCCCTGGCAACTGGCTCGGTGTCTCCTTCATGCATTGCCCTAGCAACTAGCTCGGCATCTTCTTCATTCATTGCCCTGTCAACTAGCTCTAGCCTTGCTTTGGCAAGTGATCCTGCACATACACACAAAACACACCAAAGCAGCATATTTTCCCACAAAAACTACCAAGTTATGTAATCAAGCTCAACGATGGAAGAAAACATGGATTAATGCATGAATGGATAATTATGCAACTAATATGAGCCTAAGTCTAACAATAATATGAGTAAAAAGGGTAAGAAAAATAGTACTTTTGAACACTTATCACACCCCCAACTCGAACTATTGCTTGTCCTCAAGCAATGCAAACTAATAATTACCTACCAAGACTTCAATTTTCACAAACTTAGCTTTGTACTTGATTTCAATTCTCAGAACCGGGGCACAAAGTATGATTGGCTTTTCATTTTTTGAAAAACTTATGAGTTACTCGGAATCAAACTATAATGCTTGTGAGTGTGTGCGGAGTTGTGTGCAAGTTGATTTTTCAGATTCTATGCAAACAAGAGGTTTTCAAATTACTTCATTGGATTCTTTTTAACATGTTTTAACTAGAGCCAGATTTGGGCACCTGTAGTGTTTTGTTTTTAGTTTTTCTTAAGTTAATTAATTTATTCGACTAGAACCGGTTTTGGGTACCTCTAGCGATCAATTTTTAGCATATACTAGAGCCAGTTTCGGACACCTCTAGCAATCAATTTTTTAGCACATGCTAGAGCCAATTCCGGGCACCTCTAGCGATCAATTTTTTAGCACATGCTAGAGCCAATTTCGGGCACCAATAACATTCATCCAATTTTTATTCTAATCCTCCAATTTGTTTAATTATCAACCTAAGTTCACTAGAATTCCTTAAATCAATCAAACCACAACAGTGTTTCATCAAATTTAGCATCATAGTAAAATTCTAAGTTTTTTTTCCATGGTTATCGTAGAATAAAAATTCTATCAATTAAGTGCATTGGCAAAGTCATCATCGGATATTCATCAAATCTAGGCAATTCTTGTTCCAACTAAAGGCATGGCAAGCAATTTATGTATCCTAAATGTAATACTTAAGATGAATGTAACTAAACATGGTAACTACTAATAACAATCCCCCCCAAACTCGAGTGAGGCATTGTCCTCAATGCATGTATTAAATAAAAATAACAAAAAATAAAAATGCAAACGAGGACTTAATCCAAGAGTTCATCGTCGTGGATGATTAGTTTCCTTTTGGTCGGTGTCTTGATTCTCTTGCTTGAATGCGATGGTTGTTTCCTTGTTGCCGGTGGTGGAATCGATCCTCGTACGGGGTTGTCATCATCGTCCTCTTCATCAATGTCATTGGCTTTTCGCTTGGAGGATTCAATTGGTGTGGTCTTTGTTGGTGTAATGGAGGACTCGTTCAAATCTGAAAAATTAGAAAATGATTCCGTAGGAGTTGATTCGGGCATAGGTACCTTTGGCTTTTGTAGTGGTTGCCGGGACGTCATTAGCTGTGGTTACCGTGGCATCAGCTTGTGCAGGCACGATGTAGGTTGCAGCGGCATCATCTGTTGCGGTTGCCGTGGCGACTGCTTCATTGGGTGCCAAGGCAAGGACCTCAGCAGTAAAGATTGGGAACGGCACACGATTGTCCGGGTACTTTTCTAGGATGACTTGGGTGATAGCATTGTTGTGCTCCTTCATGTACCGCATGAACATTATTTTTCGGTCTTCAATTTGCCTTAGGTGGCTCACCAATGGTTGCAAGAGTGCTTCAAAGTGTTCCGGGGTTGATGGCCAAGTTGCCCGGGCGTTAGGTGCTTGGGCATTAGGGATTGTCGAGGCGGCAGGAGTTTCTACGGCAATTGGAGGCCTTGAGGATTTTTCCGGTGCCTCTCCTATTAGCTTTCAGATTTGTGCTTGATTCTAACCGGACTCTGGTAGGGCCTTTTCATCGGTGGACACACTTGGGACATGCATCTCCTTGCAAAGATTAGAAATTAAGCAAAGGAAGAAAATAGAACCCTTATCTTTTGAGCTACATACAAAAATCTCATCACAAATAATTTTTCCAATGTTAATGATGCGATTATGCAAGATAGAATGTATGAGCAAAAGACGTGGTATATCAAAGGTATTATTGTGTGTGGTGGGCATTAAAGAAGTTTTAACAAACTTATTCCATAGTTTTGCCTCGGGTTTAAGCCAAAGGCGATTTACCATGCCCTTGTATTTACCGTTGTTCCAATGAGTTCCCGGTTGAGTGAGTTCTTGAAGCACCTTGTCAGTTGCTCGGGCTTGATTTGATCAACGAAAGCTTGATGCTCGTCCTTCTCATTGTAAAGCCCGTAAAAGGTGTTGACATTTCCGGGGCTTATGAGTATGGCCTTGTCACGAATAAAAACATAAGGATTATCCGAGTTAGGTGAGTGAGCATAGAATTCTCTTACCCATGAGATGTTGCCCGGTTCCGGTTGATGGCAAAAGATTTGCCACTTTTGATGTGCAATCCTCTCAAAGATGAATGGTTCAAGGCTGAAATCTTGATGAGAGTTGGAGTATTCAAAGCCTTGTTCTTCATAAATCTTCCGGCTTTCGAACTTGGAGTGAAATCTTTCTTGAACCACCGGTGTAGCAAACTTCTTGTATCTTGGTTCTTTGGAGGAACTTGGATAAACTAAAAATTTAATTTTGGATGCAATAGATGATCGTGGTTGTGAGCTTTGTAAAAACAGATAAAATAAAATAAAAGAAACTAAAGAGTTGCAAGATGAAAAGTAGGAATAAGTTTCTTGGAAGTTAAGGATGATGGGTTTTATAGAAAAGATAGGTAGTAAATATGGTGGGTGGGATTAATTTTGGATAGAAAATAAAGGGGGTTTCGGTTTAGGGTAAGGGTGACGGCAAGGGGGTTTAATTAGGGTAAGTTGGAGGCTTTATATAAGCCTTAGATTCAACCCATTAATTTCCTTGTTGAAGATGTTTTCCTTCTTGGATCAAAATTCCTTTTTATCTTGAACTCTTTTCCTACAATTCAAAGACAAATCAAATAAGGATTAAAGATAAACTAATAAAAGAAAATAAATAAAGATGTGTAAAGGGATTCTTAAACTTAAAAAGATAAAAAAAAGAAAATAAATCTATCCTAAAAATATAATAATAATCGAAAATAAAAAATATTAGTTAAAAAAACTAAAAAACTAAAATAAAATAAATAAAATAAAAATAATTGAAAATAATAAAAATAAAAGTAAAAATAAAATATCGAAGGGAGAGCATGCTCATGCATCTCCTGAGTTGACCACTTCTTTCTTACGTTCCACATGGGCACCATTGTAGTGCTTCAATCTTTGTCCATTAGCTTTGAATTCATGTTTGTCAGTGATGGACTTGATTATCACGACACCATGGGAGAATGGTTTGACAACTTCGAATGGTCCTGACCATCTTGATTTTAGCTTTCCCGGGAAAAGTTTGAGCCGAGAATTGAATAAGAGAACTAGTTGCCCTGGCGTGAATTGTCGTGGCAATAGTTTCTTGTCATGCCATTGCTTTGTTTTCTCCTTGTAGATTCGTGCATTGTTATAGGCGAGTGCACGAAATTCTTCTATCTCGTTGAGGTCCAACAAACGCTTTTGTCCGGCACTTTTCCAATCCATATTCACGGTCTTGATTGCCCAATATGCCTTGTGTTCGATTTCCACCAGTAGATGGCATGTTTTGTCATAAACCAGTCGGAAGGGGGACATACCTAAGGGTGTTTTGAATGCAGTGAGATATACCCAACGTGCGTCATCTAGTCTTAATGACCAATCCTTTCTAGAGGGATTTACAACTTTCTCGAGTATACCATTCAATTCCCGGTTGGAAATTTCTGCTTGCCCGTTGGTTTGTGGGTGATATGCCATGGCGATCTTGTGTGATATGCCGAAGCGTTGCAACATCTTGACAATAAGTCTGTTGTCAAAATGCTTGCCTTCATCACTGATAATTGCTCTCGGCATCCCAAACCCTGTAAATATGTTTTTCTGTAAGAATCGTTGCACGGTCTTGGAATCGTTGTTGGGAACTGCAGCTGCCTCAACCCATTTAGACACGTAGTCGACGGCAAGTAGAATGTAGAGGTTGCCGAATGAAGATGGGAAAGGTCCCATAAAATCGATCCCACATACATCGAACAATTCCACATCGATGATGTTCTGGAGCGGCATTTCATGTCGTCTAGAGATATTGCCCGCCCTCTGGCAACGATCACATTGCTTGTAAAAGTTTTGGGCATCTTTGTACAATGTTGGCCAATACAATATAGATTGCAAAACTTTGGCCGCGGTACGAGTTCCTCCAAAATGTCCTCCATAGGGTGAAGAATGGCATTGCCGGAGTACATTCTGTTGCTCTTCTTCAGGGACACATCGGCGTATAACCTGATATGCATATTGTTTAAACAAAAGAGGTTCGCCCCAAAAGTAATGCTTAGCATCATGGCAGAACCGCTTCTTCCCTTGGTGAGTAAGACCATAAGGTAAAATACCACAAACAAGGAAATTAACTAAATTTGCATACCAGGGTATTGCCGAGGCATGTGCTGCCGTGACGAATGCTCCCAAAATTGCCGAGACGTGCGCGACAAAGGCTGCTGCGGTGTCGAGAGTTACCGAGGCGTGCGCGTCCATGGTTACCGAGGCGTCGAGGGTTGCCGAGGCATGCGCATCCATGGTTACCGAGGTAATTAAAAGTTGCTCATCCGGGAATTCATCGCATATCTCTAGATCCGCGTCCTCCTCCATATTGCCTTCTTGTGTAGCATCAACATTTTGATCAGCTTCTTTTCCTGGTCGATTAACTAGCCAATTTGCCTCTTCTTGTTGTTCCTCATTGACCGGTTCTTCATACTCCTCAGGTTTCTCTTGTTCGGCAACGTAGTTGCCGAGGCAACTAAATTCCTCGTCAAAGTTAAATTCTTCCGTGGCATGAAGAAGTTGGCATTCTTCTAGATCATCGGCATGCCTTAGTGTTTGGAACACATTTAGTTTAACTTGTTGGTCATTCACCCTCATTGTGAGTTCTCCATTTTCAACATCTATCAAGGTTCTCCCTGTTACTAGGAATGATCTCCCAAGAATGATAGGTACATGCTCATCTGCTTCACAATCCAAAACAATAAAGTCAGCGGGAAAAATAAATTTATCAACTTTTACCAGTATGTCTTTGATTTTTTCCTCTAGAGGCACATAGGATCTGTCGGCTAGCTGTAGCATAACTGTTGTAGGTCTTGCCTTCCCGATTCCTAGTTTCTGGAAAACCAATTTAGGCATCAAATTTATGCTAGCCCCAAGGTCGCATAATGCTTTCCCGACATAGTGGTTTCCAATAGAACAGGGTATTGTGAAACCTCCGAGATCCTTCAACTTAGGTGGCATACGATTGTGCACCATGGCCATGCATCCCTCTATTGCGGCAACTATTTCAAACTCTCCTAGCCTTGTTCTCTTGGACACAATGTCTTTAAGAAACTTGGCATAGTTCGGCATTTGTTCAATTGCTTCCACCAATGGCAAGTTGATGTGGACTTGCTTTAGGATATCAAGAAACTTCTTGAATTGATATTCTTGCTTTTGTCGCTTCAACCTTTGTGGGAATGGTGGTGGAAGTCGGATATCTTCGATCCTTTCATTGATTTGGAACTTGATTGACGGCATTGCTGGGACAATTGGAATTACCGAGGAATTATCAATTAGGGTTGCCGAGGCATGCTTATCACAAGTTGCCGAAGCATCCTTATCGTCGGTTGCCGAGGCATGCTTATTGCCGGTTGCTGTGGTAATTTTTGGTTCAGCATCTGAGGCTTTGCCGCTAGGTTTGTCTTGATCTTTTTGTGGAGTTTTGTTTGCTGAGCGGGCTTGAGCCTCTTTAAGTTGCTGGCCACTTCTAGTGGTGATCGCCTTACATTGCGCATGGCCAGTTCCTCTTGCGACTTCAGTATCTCTAGGTAAACCTCCTTGCGGTCCAGTATTCAGGTTTTGAGCAAACTGTCCGACTTGATTTTCTAATGATTTTATTGCCGCCTCTTGGTTTTGCAATCTCATATCGGTCCTGTTAATAAAAGCATCAATTCTTTTTATGAAGTTACTATTCTCAGCCATATAAGATTCAGTTTTCATTATAAAAGCATTTAGAGAATTTTCCAAAGAACTAGACGTTGTCGGTTGTTGCTGCGGCAACTGTTACCGTGGAATATTCTATTGGAATCCCGATGCTTGTGCATTCTGATTGTTCTGGTTTAGAGCATTGTTGGGATTGCTCCATGAAAAATTCAGGTGCTTCTTTCAAGCTGGAATGTATGTATTGGACATCACATTGTGTTCCGATTGTAATTCCCCACATAGAAGCTGGATTCCGGATTCTACATACATTCAGAAGAATAATGTTTATCACCACATAACTCACAAAAAGAATCCATTACCTTGACCTCATGTGTGTTGTTTGGTTTTTGCATGTTCTGGACCATCTTGGTTAAAGTGGCCAATTGTGCCGAAATTGAATCTGATGATCCTAGTTCATGTATTGTGGCTTTGCGTCTAACTCCTCCTTTTCTAGTAGAGGGGAATTGATAATCATTCTTGGCCAGGCTGTTTAGAATTTGCATTGCTTCCTCCGGCGACTTATCTAGGAGTATGCCGTTTGCTGAGACATCTAGCATCATCCTTGTTGGTGTATTCACGGTGTTGTAAAACATTGTTACTTGAGTCCACACCGGGAATCCGTGTATGGGGCATTTGTGTAGAAGTTCTCTATATCACTCCCAAGCCTCGTACATGGATTCATCATCTGCCTGCCGAAAAGAAGTAATGTCGTTATGAAGCTTATCAGTCAAATTTGTAGGATTAAACCGAGCAAGGAAATCATGACAAAGATCGGTCGAAGATCCTATTGATCTATCAGGAATGCTATTCAACCATGCTTTCGCCCTAACCCTCAGTGAATAGGGGAATAATCTTAATCGCAAGACATCGGGGGTGACTCCGTGTATTTTGAACTAGTTGCAAATCTCGAGGAAAGATTTAAGATGTTGCCGTGCATCTTCAGTGCTGAGCCGCCAAATTGACCAATTGTGTTGATCATATTAAACATTATCGGTTTCCACTCAAAGTGGTCGGCTTCAATTTCAGGTGCGACAACTCCTGGATTAAGTACATCAAGATCTTCTTCAAAATAGTCTCGAATAGTTCTGTTTTGTGCAAGAATCACTCTTCCTCCTGCTGGAACATCTTAATTCATATTGCCATCTTGATTAGCCATTGCTACTCTTATCCTTCGTCTAAGTCTTTGTAAGGTTCGTTTGATTTCTGGACCAAAGGGATATTCTGGTGTAATCGGTCTCGCCCTGGTCATATACCAATGCAAAACCAAAGTTTGTTAGCCCTTTGAATCTTAAACAAGAAAAGTAAAAAGAAAGTGCAAGAAAATAAAAACAAATTCGCTATTGCCAATCCCTGGCAATGGCGCCGAAAACTTGTTGCGCGTAATAAGTGCTACGCAATTGTGCAAGTATACACGTTGCAAGTTATAGTATAAAAGATATCGTTTCCACAGGGATTGGTGCCACTTCAAGAATCTAGTATCTTGCACTATAAAAAGTAAAAACACAAATAGAAGATTATAGGAGTTTAACTAATAACTAAACTAGAAGGCAATAAAGTAAAAGAATAAATGAGATAAAATGAGAGAGATAGGCCAGGTTATCGAGAGTTGAGGTGTGATAGCCGATTGGATCGTCTTGGTAAAAGAGTGCATGGGCAACTCAGTTGCTGTGGAAACTTGCACAACGGGGTTGCCTTGGCAACTAATTGATGGTTGCCTGGGCGACTAGTTGGACAACTACTTGGTCGTCTGGCAGCAACCTTCAAGGTTCGGCAGAGCGTTCTTCAATGGTTTCTTCTTATCCCTAAGTTGAAACTTTAGCTACTTGTGCATGCCTTGATAATACATCCCTGCATGAATCAAGGGTGAACAACAACCAATCTTGCGCTCCTCTTAGCCGTTGAAATCCTTAACTTATTCTTAAGCAGGATTAATCTCCACCATCAATAGATTGAATGAAGATCATATTCATTCATTTTTTGAATCTAACTCTCCCGATATTAGATAAATAGATGAAGTCACAAGATCCTCTCCAAATTCACTCGCAAACAAGAATAAGAACCAAGAATTAATAAACCTTGAATAGAAAAGTGCAAACTCTTATTACCTAAACAAAATCCAATAGTTTCTCACAACCACAAGACACAATAACCTTAGCCAAATAGATTTAGTTCATGGATAGGTTCCAAAGAAACACAAGATAAATAATCCCTAGCATGAACCTAATTGAACAAGAAAAAAAAGATGAAGAATGAAGCATGTCGAAATCTCCTTGCCCTAGATGCTTGTCGAAAATTCTCTCCTTTCGCTCTCCTTGGAGTTGACGGCATGGCCTCTAATTTATAGGGCTAGGTCAAAGTCCTTCTTTGAGGAGGAAGTTAAGTTGGAATTAAATTATCTATAAAGAATATAATTCTTTATTATAATTATATTCCTTCTAGAACTTCTCTTATCTTCTTGGAATTTAAATCTTCTTTAATCTCTTCATGGAAATCAAACTCCTTTGGGATTTAGCTTTGCTCCACGTCATCTTGGGCTTGTCTAGTCATCAATTTCGACTACCACATTACCTTATTATTTGTCGACAATTGCCCTGGCAACTGGCTCGGCGTCTCCTTCATGCATTGCCTTGGCAAATAGCTCTAGCCTTGCTTTGGCAAGTGATCCTGCACATACACACAAAACAGCATCTTTTCCCACAAAAACTACCAAGTTATGTAATCAAGCTCAATGATGGAAGGAAACATGTATTAATGCATGAAAGGATAATTATGCAACTAATATGAGCTTAAGTCTAACAATAATATGAGTAAAAAGGGTAAGAAAAATAGTACTTTTGAACACTTATCAGTCTTACAAGATGAACTTGAATTTGGCTTCCCTAGTATGTCAATTATAACTGAATTCATTGGTGTTTTTCCGAGGAACTCTCTGGTCTCCCTCCAACTAGAGAAGTAGAGTTCAGGATCGAAGTTCAACCTGGAACAACTCCGGTGTCCATCACACCTTATCGAATGGCACCTGTTGAGTTGAAAGAACTCAAGAGGCAACTCCAAGAGCTACAAGGCAAAGGCTTTATTCGGCCTAGCTCGTCTCCTTGGGGTGCTCCAGTCTTGTTCGTGAAGAAGAAAGATGGGACTATAAGACTCTGTATTGACAATAGACAATTGAATAAGCTTACTATAAAGAATAGATATGCTCTCCCAAGGATTGAAGATCTATTCGATCAACTCAAAGATGATGCAGTATTCTCAAAGATCGATCTGCGATCGAGATACTACCAAATGAGGGTAAAAGAAGAAGATGTACCCAAGATAGCCTTCCGTACTCGATATGGCCATTTTGAATTCCTTATAATGCCATTCGGGTTAACGAATGCTCCGGCTACATTCATGGATCTCATGAACCGTGTATTCAAGCCCTATCCTGACAAGTTCGTAGTCATCTTCATTGATGACTGTTGTGCGTAATAAGTGCTACAAAAATGTGCAAGTATACACGTCGCAAGTTATAGTATAAAAGATACCGTCTCCACAGGGATTGGTGCCACTTCAAGAATCTAGTCTCTTGCACTGTAAAAAGTAAAAACACAAATAAAGGATTATAAGAGTTTAACTAATAACTAATCTAGAAAGCAATAAAGTAAATGAATAGATGAGATCAAATGAGAGAGAGATAGGCCAGGTTATCGTGAGTTGAGGTGTGATAGCCGATTGGATTATCTTGGTAAAAGAGTGCACAGGCAACTTAGTTGCCCTGGCAACTTGCACAATCGGGTTGCCTCCGCAACTAATCGATGGTTGCCTGGGTAACTAGTTGGGCAACTACTTGGGCGTCTGGGCCGCAACCTTCAAGGTTTGACAGAGTGTTCTTCAATGGTTTCTTCTTATCCCTAAGTCGAAACTCTAGCTACTTGTGCATGCCTTGATATTACATCCCTGCGTGAATCAAGGGTGAACAACAACCAATCTTGCGCTCCTCTTAGCCGTTGAAATCCTTAACTTATTCATAAGCCAGATTAATCTTCACCATCAATAGATTGAATAAAGATCATATTCATTCGTTTCTTGAATCTAACTCTCCCTATATTAGATAAATAAATGAAATCACAAGATCCTCTCCCAATTCACTCGCAAACAAGAATAAGAACCAAGAATGAATAAACCTTGAATAGAAAAGTGCAAACTCTTATTACCTAAACAAAAACCAATAGTTTCTCACAACCACAAAACACAATAACCATAGCCAAATGGATTTAGTTCATGGCTAGGTTCCAAAGAAACACAAGATAAATAATCCCTATCATGAACCCAATCGAACAAGAAAGAAAAGGATGAAGTAGGAAGCTTGTCGAAATCCTCCTTGGCCTAGATGCTTGTCGAAAATTCTCTCCTCTTGCCCTAATTGGACTTGTCGAAATTCCTCTCTCTTCCTCTCTATGGAATTGTCGAAATCTCCTTCTTATTTATAGGGCTAGGCCAAAGTCCTTCTTTGAGGAGGAAGTTAAGTTGGAATTAAATTATCTTTAAAGAATATAATTCTTTATTATAATTGTATTCCTACTAGAACTTCTCCTATCTTCTTGGAATTTAACTCTTCTTTAATCTCTGCATGGAAATCAAATTCCTTTGGGTTTGGGCTTTGCTCCACGTCATCTTGGGCTTGTCTAGTCATCAATTTTGACACCATATCACCTTTGCTCTTGTCGACAATTGCCCTGGCAACTGGCTCGGTGTCTCCTTCATGTATTGCCCTGGCAACTAGCTTGACATATCCTTCATGCATTGCCCTGGCAACTAGCTCTAGCCCTGCTTTGGCAAATTATCCTGCACATACACACAAAACACACCAAAGCAGCATCTTCTCCCAGAAAAACTACCAAGTTATGTAATCAAGCTCAACGATGGAAGCAAACATGGATTAATGCATGAATGGCTAATTATGCAACTAATATGAGCCTAAGTCTAACAATAATTTGAGTAAAAAGGGTAAGAAAAATAGTACTTTTGAACACTTATCACACCCCCAAACTCGAACTATTGCTTGTCCTGAAGTAATGCAAACTCATAATTACCTGCCAAGACTTCAACTTTCACAAACTTAGCTTTGAACTTGATTTCAATTCTCTGAACCGGGGCACAAAGTATGGTTGGCTTTTTGTTTTTCGGAAAACTTAAGAGTTACTCGGAATCAAACTATAATGCTTGTGAGTGTGTGCGGAGTTGTGTGCAAGTTGATTTTTCGGATTCTATGCAAACAAGAGGTTTTCAAATTACTTCATTGGGTTCTTTTTAACATCTTTTAACTAGAGCCAGTTTTGGGCACCTCTAGTGTTTTGTTTTTAGTTTTCATAAGTTAATTTATTCGACTAGAGCCGGTTTCGGGCACCTCTAGCGATCAATTTTTTAACACATACTAGAGCCAGTTTCGGGCACCTCTAGCATTCATCCAATTTTTATTGTAATCCCCCAATTTGTTAATTATCAACCTAAGTTCACTAGAATTCCTTAAATCAATCAAACCACAATAGTATTTCATCAAATTTAGCATCATAGTAAAATTCTAAGTTTTTCCATGGTTATCCTAGAATAAAAATTCTATCAATTAAGTGCATTGGCAAAGTCATCATCGGATATTCATCAAATCTAAGCAATTCTTGTTCCAATTAAAGGCATGGCAAGCAATTTATGTATCCTAAATGTAATACTTAAGATGAATGTAACTAAACATGGTAACTACTAATAACAACCCCCCCCCAAACTTGAGTGAGGCCTTGTCCTCAATGCATGCATTAAAGAAAAATAAAAGTAACAAAAAATAAAATGCATACGAGGACTTACTCTGAGAGTTCGTCATTGTAGATGATTAGTTTCCTTTTGGTCGGTGTCTTGATTCTGTTGCTTGAACGCGATGGTTGTTTTCTTGTTGCCGGTGGTGGAATCGATCCTCGTACGGGGTTGTCCTCATCGTCCTCTTCATTAGTGTCATTGGCTTTTCGCTTGGAGGATTCAATTGGTGCGGTCTTTATTGGTACAATGGAGGACTCGTCCGAATCTGAAAAATCAAAAAATGATTTCGTAGGAGTTGATTCGGGCATAGGTGCTTTACCTTTGGCTTTTGTAGTGGTTACCAAGATGTCTTTAGCTTTGGTTGCCGTGGCATCTTCAAGGTTGGTTGCCGGGGCATCCTCTGTTGTGATTACCGTGGCAAGTAGTAGTTGTGAGTCTTGTTGTGGAAAAGAAAACAAAGAAAACTTGGAAACTAAAGGTAATGAAGAAAAATAAATTATCTCCTAAAAATAAAAATAAAAAGAAAAAGAAAAAGAAAATATTGAAATGAGAGCATGCTCATGCATCTCCTAAGTTGACCACTTCCTTGTTACGTTCCACATGGGCACCATTATAGTGCTTCAATCTTTGACCATTAACTTTGAATTCATGGTTGTCAGATATGGACTTGATTATCACAACACCATGGGAGAATGGTTTGACGACTTCGAATGGTCCCAACCGTCTTGATTTCAGCTTTCCCAGGAAAAGTTTTAGCCGAGAATTGAATAGGAGAACTAGTTGCCCTGGCGTGAATTGTCGTGGCAATAGTTTCTTGTCATGCCATCACTTTGTTTTCTCCTTGTAGATTCGTGCATTGTTGTAGGCGAGTGCACAGAATTCTTCTATCTCGTTGAGATCCATCAAACGCTTTTGTCCGGCACTTTCCCAATCCATATTCACGGTTTTGATTGCCCAGTATGCCTTGTGTTCGATTTCCACCGGTAGATGGCATGTTTTGCCATAGACAAGTCGGAAGGGGGACATACCTAAGGGTGTTTTGAATGCAGTGCGATATGCCCAAAATGAGTCATCTAGTCTTAATGACCAATCCTTCCTAGAGGGATTTACAAATTTCTTGAGTATACCCTTCAATTCCCGGTTGGAAATTTCTGCTTGCCCGTTGGTTTGTGGGTGATATGCCGTGGCGATCTTGTGTGATATGCCGAAGCATTGCAACATCTTTGCAATTAGTCTGTTTTCAAAATGCTTGCCTTCGTCACTGATAATTGCTCTCGTCATCCCAAACCGTGTAAATATGTTTTTCTGCAAGAATCGTTGCACGGTCTTGGAATCGTTGTTGGGAACTGCAGCTGCCTCAACCCATTTAGACACATAGTCGAGGGCAAGTAAGATGTAGAGGTTTTCGAATGAAGATGGGAAAGGTCCCATAAAATCAATCCCCCACACATCGAACAATTCCACCTCGATGATGTTCTGGAGTGGCATCTCATGTCGTCTAGAGATATTGCCCGTCCTCTGGCAACGATCACATTGCTTGTAAAAGTCTTGGGCATCTTTGTACAATGTTGGCTAATACAAACCGGATTTCAAAACTTTAGCCGCAGTACGAGTTCCTCCAAAATGTCCTCCATAGGGTGAAGAATGGCATTGCCGGAGTACATTCTATTGCTCTTCTTCGGGGACACATCGGCGTATAACCTGATATGCATATTGTTTAAACAAAAGAGGCTTGTCCCAAAAGTAATGCTTAGCATCATGGCGGAACCGCTTCTTCCCTTGGTGAGTAATGCCATAAGGTAAAATACCACAAACAAGGAAATTAACTAAATCCGCCTACCAGGGTATTGTCGAGGCATGTGCTACCGTGGCGACTGCTCCCAAAATTGCTGAGGCGTGCGCATCAAGGGCTGCTGCAGCATCGAGAGTTGCCGAGGCAATTGCATCCATGGTTGCCGAGGAGTCAAGGTTTACCGAGGCATGCGCATCCATGGCTGCCGAGGCAACTAAACTTTGTTCATCCGGGAATGCATCACATATCTCTAGATCCGCGTCCTCCTCCCTATTGCCTTCTTGTGTAGCATCAACATTTTGATCAGCTTCTTTTCCTGGTTGATTGACTAGCCAATTTTCCTTTTCTTGTTGTTCCCCATTGACCTGTTCTTCATACTCCTCAGGTTCCTCTTGCTCGGCAATGTAGTCGCCGAGACAACTAAATTTCTCGTCGAAGTTAAACTCTACCATGGCATGCCTTAGTGTTTGGAACACATTTAGTTTAACTTGCTGGTCATTCACCCTCATTGTGAGTTCTCCCTTTTCAATATCGATCAAGGTTCTCCCTGTTGCTAGGAATGGTCTCCCGAGAATGATGGGTGCATGCTCATCTGCTTCACAATTCAAAACAATAAAGTCAGCGGGAAAAATAAATTTATGAACTTTTACCAGTATGTCTTCGATTTTTCCATCTGGATGCACATAGGATCTGTAGGCTAGCTGCAGCATAACTGTTGTAGGTCTTGCCTTCCCGATTCCTAGTTTCTGGAAAACCGATTTAGACATCAAGTTTATGCTAGCCCCAAGGTCACATACAGCTTTCCCGACATAGTGATTTCCAATGGAACAGGGTATTGTGAAACTTTCGGGATCCTTCAACTTGGGTGGCATACGATTGTTCAACATTGCCATGCATCCCTTTGTTGCGGCAACTGTTTCAAACTCTCCTAGCCTTGTTCTCTTGGACACAATGTCTTTAAGAAACTTGGCACAGTTTGGAATTTGTTCAATTACTTCCACCAATGGCAAGTTGATGTGGACTTGCTTTAGGATATCAAGAAACTTCTTGAATTGGTATTCTTGCTTTTGTCGCTTCAACCGTTGTGGGAATGGTGGTGGAAGTCAGATATCTTCGATCCTTTCACTGGTTTGAAACCTGATTGACGGCATTGCCGGGACAATTGGAGTTCCTGAGGCGTTATCAACTGGGGTTGTCGAGGCATGCTTATCGCAAGTTGCTGAGGTGTCTTTATCGTCGGTTGCTGATGCATGCTTATTGCCGGTTACCGCGGTAATTCCTGGTTCAGCATCTGAGGCTTTGCCGCTAGGTTCGTCTTAATCTTTTTGTGGAGTTTTGTTTCACGAGCGGGTTTGAACCTCTCTAAGTTGTTGGCCACTTCTAGTGGTGATTGCCTTACATTGCTCATGGCCAGTTCCTCTTGCGACTTTAGTATCGCTAGGTAAACCTCCTTGCGGTCTAGTATTTAGATTTTGAGCAAACTGTCCGACTTGATTTTCCAATGATTTGATTGCCGCCTCTTGGTTTTGCAATCTCATCTCGGTCCTGTTAATAAAAGCATCAGTTCTTTTTATGAAGTTACTATTCTCAGCCATATAAGATTCGGTTTTCATCATAAAAGCATTTAGAGAATTTTCCAAAGAACTAGATGTTGTCGGTTGTTGCTGCGACAACTGTTGCTGTGGTATATTCTGCTGGAATACCGATGCTTGTGCATTCTGATTGTTCTGGTTTAGAGCATTGTTGGGATTACTCCATGAAAAATTTGGGTGCTTCTTCCAAGCTAGATTGTATGTATTGGACATCACATTGTTGTTCCGATTGTAATTCCTCACATAGAAGCTGGATTCCAGATTCTGCATACATTCAGAAGAATTATGGTTATCACCACATAACTCACAAAAAGAATCCATTACCTTGACTTCATGTGTGTTGTTCGATTTTTGCATGTTCTGGACCATCTTGGTTAAAGTGGCCAATTGAGCCGAAATTGAATCTGATGATCCTAGTTCATGTATTGTGGCTTGGCGTCTAACTTCTCCTCTTATAGTAGATGGGAATTGATAATCATTCTTGGCCAGCCTGTTTAAAATTTGCTTTGCTTCCTCCAACGACTTATCTAGGAGTATGTTGTTTGCCGAGGAATCTAGCATCATCCTTGTTGGTGTATTCACGGCGTTGTAAAACATTGTTACTTCACTCCACACCGGGAATCCGCGTAGGGGGCATTTGTGTAGAAGTTCTCTATCTCGCTCCCAAGCCTCGTAATGGATTCATCATCTACCTGCCAAAAAAAAGTAATGTCGTTACGAAGCTTATCAGTCAAATTTGTAGGATTAAATCGAGCAAGGAAATCACGACAAAGATTGGTCCAAGATGCTATTGATCCGGCAGGAATGCTATTAAACCATGCTTTCGCCCTATCCCTTAGTGAATAGGGGAATAATCTTAATCAAAAGACATTGGAGATGACTCCGTGTATTTTGAACGAGTTGCAAATCTCGAGGAAAGATTTCAGATGTTGTCGTGCATCTTCAGTTGCTGAGCCGCCAAATTGACTAATTGTGTTGATCATATTAAACATTACCGGTTTTAACTCAAAGTGGTCAGCTTCAATTTCAGGTGCGACAACTCCTGGATTAAGTCCATCAAGATCCTCTTCAAGATAGTCTCGAATAGTTCTGTTTCGTGCAATAATCACTCCTCCTCCTGCTTGAACATCTTGATTCATATTGCCGTCTTGATTAGCCATTGCTACTCTTATCCTTTGTCTAAGTCTTTGTAAGGTTCATTTGATTTCTGGATCAAAGGGATATTCTGGTGAAGCCGGTCTCGCCCTGGTCATATACCAATGCAAAACCAATGTTTGTTAGCCCTTTGAATCTTAAACAAGAAAAGTAAAAAGAAAGTGCAAGAAAATAAAAACAAAGTCGCTATTACCAATCCCCGGCAACGGCGCCAAAAACATGTTGCACGTAATAAGTACTACGCAAATGTGCAAGTATACACGTCGCAAGTTATAGTACAAAAGATATCGTCTCCACAGGGATTGGTGCCACTTCAAGAATCTAGTCTCTTGCACTGTAAAAAGTAAAAACATAAATAAAGGATTATAGGAGTTTAACTAATAACTAATCTAGAAAGCAATAAAGTAAATGAATAGATGATATCAAATGAGAGAGAGATAGGCCAGGTTATCATGAGTTGAGGTGTGATAGCCGATTGGATCGTCTTGGTAAAAGAGTGCACGGGCAACTCAGTTGCCGTGGCAACTTGCACAACGGGGTTGCCTTGGCAGCTAATCGATGGTTGCCTGGGCAACTACTTGGGCGTCTGGGCAGCAACCTTCAAGGTTCGGCAAAGTGTTCTTCAATGGTTTCTTCTTATCCCTAAGTCGAAACTCTAGCTACTTGTGCATGCCTTGATAATACATCCCTGCGTGAATCAAGGGTGAACAACAACCAATCTTGCGCTCCTCTTAGTCGTTGAAGTCCTTAACTTATTCCTAAGCCGGATTAATCTTCACCATCAATAGATTGAATAAAGATCATATTCATTCGTTTTTTGAATCTAACTCTCCCGATATTAGATAAATAGATGAAATCACGAGATCCTCTCCCAATTCACTCACAAACAAGAATAAGAACCAAGAATGAATAAACGTTGAATAGAAAAGTGCAAACTCTTATTACCTAAACAAAAACCAATAGCTTCTCACAACCACAAAACACAATAACCATAGCCAAATGGATTTAGTTCATGGCTAGGTTCCAAAGAAACACAAGATAAATAATCCCTAGCATGAACCCAATCGAACAAGAAAGAAAAGGATGAAGAAGGAAGCTTGTCGAAATCCTCCTTGCCCTAGATGTTTGTCGAAAATTCTCTCCTCTTGCCCTCCTTGGACTTGTCGAAATTCCCCTCTCTTCCTCTCTCTAGAATTGTCGAAATCTCCTTCTTATTTATAGGGCTAGGCCAAAGTCCTTCTTTGAGGAGGAAGTTAAGTTATAATTAAATTATCTTTAAAGAATATAATTCTTTATTATAATTGTATTCCTACTAGAACTTCTCCTATCTTCTTGGAATTTAATTCTTCTTTAATCTCTGCATGGAAATCAAATTCCTTTGGGTTTGGGCTTTGCTCCACGTCATCTTGGGCTTGTCTAGTCATCAATTTCGACTACCGTATCACCTTTGCTCTTGTCGACAATTACCCTGGCAACTGGCTCGGCGTCTCCTTCATGTATTGCCCTGGCAACTAGCTCAGCATATCCTTCATGCATTGCCCTGGCAACTAGCTCTAGCCCTGCTTTGGCAAATGATCCTGCACATACACACAAAACACACCAAAGCAGCATCTTTTCCCACAAAAACTACCAAGTTATGTAATCAAGCTCAACGATGGAAGGAAACATGGATTAATGCATGAATGGCTAATTATGCAACTAATATGAGCCTAAGTCTAACAATAATATGAGTAAAAAGGGTAAGAAAAATTGTACTTTTGAACACTTATCAATGACATTCTAGTGTATTTTTCAGAATAAGGAAGAACATTTTGAACACCTTCAAATTGTATTGCAAACTCTTCGAGAACGTCAATTGTTCGCAAAGTTCTTGAAATGTGAATTTTGGATATCGGAAGTCTCATTCCTTGTCCATGTTATCTCGGAATAAGGGATTAAAGTAGACCCGAGCAAAATTCAATCCATCCTGGATTAGAGACCTCTGAGGAATGTTGGTGAGGTCAGAAGCTTTCTCGTTTTAGTCAGGTATTATTGATGTTTTGTCAAGCGATTCTCATCAATTGTCGGAAGTTGGACTAAGCTAACTCGTAAAGATACACCCTTTGTTTGGTCGGAGAACCAACAAAGAAGCTTCAATCAGCTTAAACAAGCCCTGACTCATGCTCCGGTTCTCATCCAACCAGTATCGGGCAAGGAGTACACTGTTTACAGTGATGCATTTCATTTGGGACTAGGATGTGTCCAAATGCACGATGGAAACGTGGTAGCTTACGCTTCAAGGCAACTAAAACCACACGAGTCAAACTATCCTACTCACGGTCTAGAATTGGCAGCTATCGTGTTTGTAGTCAAAGTCTGGAGACATTACTTATACGGGGAGAAATGCAACTTCTTCATAGACCAAAAGAGCCTCAAATACCTCCTAACTCAGAAAGGATAGAATTTGAGGCAAATGAGATAGCTAGAGTTACTTAAAGACTATGGTTTAGTTATCGACTACCATCCGGGGAAGGAAAACGTGGTTTATGGTGCCCTTAGTCGTATACCATACTCATCATTTTTGGCTATCAATGCTCATTTCCGTTTATCCAAAGGACGGAAATTCTTGTCTAAACTTCAAGTTTAATCTAGTCTACTCTCAAAAATCAAAGAACTCCAACAAATTGATCCAGATCTTCAGAATATCATGTCCAAGCTAAACTCTGAGTCTAATTCTGACTTCTCACTCAAGTTGAATGGACTCCTCTATTTCAAAGATAGAGTATGTGTTCCTAACAACGAGGAAATAAGACACGAGATGTTACAAGAAGCTCACAAAAGCTCTTTCTCAATTCACCCTGGATCGGTTAAGATGTACAAGGACCTAAAGCCACTATACTAGTGGCCAAGCATGAAATCGGCTATCACAAACTTTGTTTTAAAGTGCCTAACTTATCAGAGGGTCAAAGCCAAGCATCAAGTCCTTACTGGATTGCTCTGACCAATCGAATTCCCTCAGTGGAAATGGGACCGTATTATAATGGACTTCGTTACTGGTCGTACTTACACTCTAAGAAAGAACGATACTCTGTGGGTGATTGTTGATAGATTCACAAAGTCTACTCACTTTATCCCTATTCGAATGAACCTAATTTTGCATGCCTTAGCCGAGTTATATATTCATGAAGTAGTATGTTTACGTGGAATTCCTACATCCATAATCTCCGATAGAGATCCTAGATTCAACTCTCAATTTTGGAAATCCTTGCAAAAAGCCCTTGGAACCAAAGTGCATTTGAGCACAACTTTTCATCCACAAAGTGATGTCCAATCAAAAAGGGTGATACAACTACTTGAAGACATGTTACGAGCTTATGTTATAAACTTCGGGAAGAATTGGGAAAAGTCCCTACCCCTAGTATAGTTTGCTTACAATAATAGCTACCAGACATCTATTCAGATGGCACCATTCGAAGCTCTATACGGAAGGAAATGTAGAACTCCCTTATGTTGGTCAGAATTGGGAGAAAATAAGGTTTTGGGACCTCAATTACTCAGAGAAACCGAGGAACAAGTTCAAATCATACATGAACGATTGAAGCAAGCCTTTGATAGACAGAAAGCATATGCAGACTTGAAAAGAAGAGACATCCAATACAATGTTGGAGACAAAGCCTTCCTCAAAGTCTCCCATTGGAAGAAAATCTTTCGGTTTGGAAGGAAATGGAAGCTTAGCCTCCGATTCATTGGACCATTTGAAATCATTGAAAGGATTGGTCCAACGGCTTATCGATTGGCACTCCCTAGTGAATTTTATAAGATCTACAATGTTTTCCATGTTTCCATGCTTAGAAAATATCGATATGATCCATCCCATGTTCTAGAAACAGAAGAAGTTGAGTTGAATCCCGACCTATCATATGAAGAAGAACCAATACGAATACTTGACAAAGAAGTTAGAAAACTCCGAAACAAGAATGTTCCCTTGGTGAAAGTGTTATGGAGGAATCATAAAATGGAAGAGTCAACTTGGGAACCTGAGGCTACGATGAGAGATCAATATCCTCACTTGTTCAACTCAGGTAAATTCGGGGGAAAATTTATTTTAGGGGGAGAATTGTAATGCCCCAAACTCGAGCCTAGTAGCATAATTCTAAAAGTGGTAATTTAAATTAGGGAATTGTGATATCCCTAATTTGAGGCTATAAGTTGTTACCACAATTTAAACTCATTAGCTAGTTAAATTATATCCTAATCAAATGAAAGAAGGGAGCTAATTGTGAGAATAAAAAAGAAGAACACTAAATTATAGTGACTAAAATGAATGACTTGTTAAACGTGGAGTTTGCATGTCAAAAGGTGAATTATGTGGGGTTTTAACCCATGTTTAATTGATAATAGTAATTAAAGGGGAGATGGATTGTCATCTTCTTCGTTCTTTCCCCTTACCAAAACTAAACACCATTGAGAGAGTTGAGTCGGACAGCCATGGAAACTTAGATTAGAGCTTTGTTTTGGACTCATTTGAGGTAGAACTAACCGTTTCATCAAAAAGAAAAAGGTAATGTTTATTGTTCATGAAATTTCTCTTTGATTTTGAGATTCTAACAACTTGTTTTGCTTGAAAATGTTAGATTGATTGCTGGAAAATTTGGAATTGGTTTATGTGACTTTGTTTGTTGTAAACTTCTTTAGAGACTAAGTTGATATGGTACATAAGAATGGATTAGAGGCCTATTACACTTCTTGTTTGAAGAAAGGATTATTTAAGGGCTGTTAATACATGTTTCTGTGCGTATAAAGAGTTAGGAACTGTTTTGTTAACTGGAAAAGCATGAACTTGCAACCTGTCGTATTTTGTATACATAAGCATGTTCTTGAAGTTGTCTTGATAGAAAATGATGATGTTAAGGACTGCTCTGCAACTAGGAGAAACATTAGAGACCGATTTTATGTCCATGTACTGTTTTGGGCAAGATTGTTGTATGTTAATGAACCAATTCGAAAATATTGCTTAATTGCCCTGTTTCCTTATGTTTGACACATAATTGGACTACTTAGACATGTATGAGTGAGTATATATGTTGAACAATCATGTTAGAATTCTTGTTTAAGTGACTAATGAAACTAGAATCTAGCTTAAGGAAATTTGTCCAGAAAACTCTGCTTCGGGCAGTAAGTTTAAAAATTTGTAGAAAATCACATAGATAAAATTAGGGAATAAATATTGTATGTATAGAATCATGAGTGTGTCTAGTTTCGTATACAACAAACGGAATCGAATTTCGAGTTATAAAACAGTTTGTAGAGATTAATCTCTAAGGACAGTGCAAACTGTCCAGTGGCATAATTTGGTGTGTCTTAGGACAAAAAACTGTATTAATTCACAATGAATAAAAATGCAAGGCCTATGTGGTTAGAAATACAATTAAGTTAGCTTTCCAACGGTGTAAACGGTTCGAAATTTCGACGTACGGAATGAAAGATATGAACATTTAAACAAGTAATGCACATGTTGCCTGCCAGCAGCAGCCTTGATGTTTTGAAATGAATGTTGAATGTATGGAGTCATGTAATGATTTAAATAATTGATGATTTTGATTCTATGGCTTGGTGTGCATTTTCAAATAGTTTTAAATGTAGTTTTGTGTACTGTTTTGTACACAGTTTCGAGCAGTTTGAATACTACCTTGTATATATATATGTGTGTGTGTGCTTGCATGGCACCCTAAGATAGTTTGGATGAATGAATTATGTTTATTACTGCCCTATTTTGAAGAAATGAATGTACCTTGTCTTGACCTTGATTTAATTGTATAAAATGTTCGAACGAGAAGAGGACATTGGAGAAGGGTCTAAGGAGGAGCATTCGAAAGCTAAACAAAATGGGATAGTCTTTCGAGACTAAGCTAGCTTGGAGTATTGTGAGTGTAGTTTAATATAGGGTTACGACTTAGGTCCTAACCAAAGATGCATGTCTATTTCTTGTTATTTTATTCCATGTTAGTATACTTGATTTAAGCTTGGTTGTGATGAAAAAGCGGAAAAGTGGTTTAAGTTAAAACTTGAGATCTAATAGTAACATGTATATTGTTGAATTATTTAGGAAGAAAAGTGAAAACAAATGCTTGAATCTTGATGCCTTGACTATGATCAATTCGAATGAATGCTTGAATGTACCTCTATGATTTATATACTTGTTAACATGATATAAATCGTGAATTAAAGATCTTGCTTGATGCCTAGAGATGGCATATGTTAATTGCTTGAATGACAAGATTAAATTGCAAAGTGTAGAGTTAAGGCTCAATTGGCATAAGGGTTGTATATATAAGCATGATCTTGCAATGTATCACTTGAATTGATCCTTGAATAAGCTATTGCTTGACTTAAGCATTTAATACTTGAATAAGTGATTCATAATTGAACAAAGCCTTGGTTGTTAGTGGTCATAGGTAGGATGGCATGACATAGAGTCTAGAGCTCTTTTGTGTTGGGTGGACTACGGTCCAAGGCTAAGGCCCCTATTGGCGACAGAAGGAGGGTACGTATGTGTTGTCTTTGGCGATAGTAGGAGGGTTGACCAGTACTACGGTACATCTTGTGGCGACAGTTGGTTGGTGACTTGATTACCTGGACAACTAAATGTCAAAGGCATAAACTAAAGAAAGCAAAAGAGAAATAATTAGAGCATAAAGCTTATTTGATACTTGAATTATTTGATACTTGAATTATATGATTCTTGAATTACTTGATACTTGAATTACGTGATACTTGAGTTACTTGATACTTGAACTACTTGATACTCAGTTACTTGACACTTGAAGTTTCTTGATACTTGAATTTACTAATGCTCGAATTTCTTGCTATTTGAGTTGCTACTTGAATGGCTTATAATTCCACTTGCATCAATCTGTGCATGAATGTCTTGCTTGAAATGATATGTTACTAAATTTGAAATGACAAGTATGTATAAAGCTTTAGTTCGATTTCTACAAACCTTGACTAGGTTCAACTTGACAACCGATAATTACCTCGATAATTGGATAGAACTAGATTACTACATCACTAAGTACATTTTGTACTTATCACTATCGTTTCCACTCTTCCCAAACTACAGGTTAGTTGATTCGAAGCATTCTCTTGATTTTGAGGCTTCTTTCTTGCGCCCGAAGCAAAGTACAAGCCAAGTTAGAGTATGGATCCACACTTATACGTTTGTAATGCTCCTAGTTGGTGGCACCTAGTCTTTTATATAGTTAAACTAGGTCATGCATTTTGCTACTTGAAAGTTTTTATATATGTATGATTATGGGTTCTAATGTTTTGTATACTTAACGAATGATAGAATGTATATCACGCTATGCTTGATCTTGTGATAGCCGAATGATGAAAGAATTGAGCATGTGAAGTTAAACCTACATGAATTGCTTACTTGTCTTGAATGTAACAACCTAAAGACATACCTAATAACTTGAATTGAGTATATCATCGTATACTAGTTAAATTTTTTATAAGATGGTTAAGCTACACATATATATAATGTTATTCAAAGTGGATATAATTAGGTTAAGTAGGCCATCCGATTACCGTACATGATAAACTTGTCCTTGCTTGAATGATTATTTGTGATCGATTAAGGGCCTTGCTAGTGTTCAACTCATCGATTAGTGATGAGTTCTTGAAAATTTTAAATTGTTCGTGTTCCAGTGTTTTCCAGTAACGCTCCCGAGACGGTTTACTACTAAACCGGGTAGAGGGTTTTACATAATCATCATAAACACTCAATCATCAAACTTAGCAACATAGATTGGGACTATACTAAGCATGACATACTCAAACAATCACCTATGGTCATGATTTCTACCCAAGCATACTTATTGTCTCCCTACCCCTCAAAACCAAATGTAAAAGCATCATACCCAACCAAAACTTCAATCCAAGCTATTACAATAGGAACTCAAAATACGTCTCCCAAAAATAACCCGGTCACATTGCCTTCTTATTAATACTTAACGTATATAAAACCATACTTTGTATCGAAATGTTCCTTGGATCCTCCCTTGCTCACGTGCTGCCCGAGAAAGCTATTTCTCTGCATGGATGAGGAAAAGAGAGCGTAAGCTATAAGCTTAGTGAGGGAATCGCAAAAACACTCACCAATGCATTTAAAACTATTCCTATCAAATCACATGTAATTATCTCATGGCAAAACATCTCATGCTTTTCACAACATCTCAAATATGCACATTTAAATCATTTTCCAACACATGTATCATGGATTCAATCTCTACCTCAATTTAAGCTTCACACCACAACACCTTTATTACAAGCTTAAAGAGTAACACGTGTATAAATCTCATTATACAAACATAATCCATTTCACAAGATACATTATCTCATATATTGGCTTTCAAGTGACTCAAAACCAACAACCTTTCATTTCACAAAACTTATCGGATACACGGATTTCTCAAGTGGTTCCCACAACCACTTCACATACATACCTCAACCAGAGTAACGGCACACTTGCCCACCTCAACGGTTCAAACTGGAGTAACGACACACTTGTCCACCTCTACGATTTGGATGTATAATCCACCAGCAGGAGAAAATGGAACATTTACCCACCTTAACCACTGCGGTTCTCATGTTGAAGATTACATACACTTAACACCCCTGAACAAACATGAGGCGACTTTTTATAGTGCACTTTAAACCCTATGGCATGCCAACTATATCCGATATCATTTTAAACACAGCCACTTGCTAGTATATTCAATAAACAACATCACCTCACTATTTTACATATGCATCAAATCAATCTAACACAAATACATTAAACCATGTATTTAACAATCTCCAAAAACACATTTATAAACCATATGCCATTCTCATGAATCATCATCTATGATCATTTGCAACATCTTTCTCTTTCAAAACATGCAAAATATAGTGAGAAATGAAAACCAACAAAATGTGCATGAGATTTACTTTGCAAAATCGAAATTAAGAGAGAGCTCAACCGATACTTCCTTCTGAGCTTAGATAAGTGGATTAAACTTTATCTAAACTCCCACAACTCCTTTTCAAACCTTTTAGCACCAGTAAAACACTTTTCCACTCGCCAACAATCCAATGCTTGCTTGCCGATGTGCGAATCAACCTTCTGAAACTTCCGTGCCTTCTTCAAAAGCCAAAGGATTCAACTCCCCTGCTTTACCCAATCAAAAAACAGAGGATTAAAACACATCTCTGTAACACAAACCTCTAGCAACCAACAAACACAACCTCAACTCCCAAGAATCCACTCAACACCTTCCTAAAACCATAAAAAAACACCATCAAACCTTACTTAAACAAAGCACATCCAAAACCTAATGATTCTAACACCACAACAACATCAATTAACATCCAAAAACACTTTAAACATGTCCTTATACCTCCAGCAACACTACAACAACAAGATCAATCCAAAAACCAACTATACAACATAAAAAACTCACAATTCACATAGTTTTGGGATTACAATTGATTAATCAACTCTTTCAACATTAAAATACAACCAAATTGAGATATAAATAAATTAAATCCATCACCAAAATAGATTTAATTTAGTTCTCAACGGTTTTCCAAGAAAACTCAATTTAACCAATAAATCCATATTAAAATCATAATTTCCTATCATAAATCAACAACAAAGGATAAATAACTTTGGAATTTCAATAAAGAACCTTTAATTAGAGGAGAGAAATGAAAATCACCTCTAATTGCTGATTTCTCCCTTAATTGGCCAATCTTTGATGAAATCCAAAGGGATTTTACAAAGGAATTTGAAGAATTCAATAAGGAACCAAAAAATGAAATCAATGGAGATTGATTCCTGAAGATTTTGAAGTAGAAATCCTAGTTTGGTTGCTGAAATAGTTGAGAGAAAAGGTTTGGAGAAAAGTAGTTACGTAAGAAAATAATTTTGACAAATTAAAGATCTCTTTAATAAATCCTCATTAATCCAATTATTAAACCATTTAAAAATACTTTAAAATAGCCTAAATTAAGAGAGAAATCTGTTGAAAAAGATTGGATAAATAGCTCTTTAAAGATTCTAAGTTTTGACCCTTTTTCGATTTAGTCACGAAAAATAGTTTTGAAATCATTCAATTTAGTCACTAGAATAAAATGTCTAAAAATCAGATTTAATTACCTCAAATTGACTTCACCAATTTACTTAAAATATTAATTAAATAATTTAAAACATTCTCCCATACTTTATTTTATCACAAAATCAATTTTGTAAATTTATTTTCCCAAAACTATTCGAATTGCCTAAACTGGTTCTCTTGAACCACTGACCCGATCTGACCCACATCTAGGCCCAATTTCAGGCATTACAACTCTCCGCCTCTTAAGAAATTTTGCCCTCAAAATTTCCTGATGAAAAAAGATGAGGGAACTGCTTAAACATGTCTATTTTGCTCTCCCAGGTAGCTTCCTCTACACCGCGGTGCCGCCATAACACCTTTACCAACTCACCGGTTCCTCATCATAGGTCAAATCCAGATTCAACTCATTCTCTTCTACAGGCATAATATGCGAAGGATCTGATCTATACCTCCGAAGCATCGACACATGGAAAACATCATGTATCTTCTCTAGCTCAGCTGGAAACCTCAATCTATACGTAACAGGACGAATACGCTCCAACACCTTATACGGTCCAATAAACCAATGGCTCAACTTTCCCTTCCGTCTACATATCATCAGCTTTTTCCAAGGTGAATGTAACACCCCAGTTTTGGGCTTAGATGTTTTAAAGGTTGGTTCAAAGGTCCGGTGGATCGGTATTAGAGATTCGAGTTAGTTTTGGGATTTAATTGGATTAATTATTTTATGGTGATAAAATTATGGGAAAATATGCTAAAATCATTATTAAATATAATAATGATTATGGTGAAATAAATTTTGTAAAACAAGTTTTGGAAGGGTGACATTTTGGTTAGTGACCAAAATATAATTTTTGAAAACTATTTTTATAGGCGACTAAAATGAAAAGGATCAAATTCTTAGAATCCTTAAGGAACTAATTTACCAAGTTTTTTGCTGGTGATTTCTCTTATCAGTTAAGTCTTTTTAACATGTGTTTTAAAAGATTATTAAAAGGGATTTTAGATATTAAAGTTAGTTATCACTTTTAAAGAAAATTGACGTAACTTTTCTCTCAACTTTTCTCTCCACTTCTTTTCTTCCAAACACTCTTATTTTCATCAAATCACATAGGTGAGAGACTTGTTTTCTTAATTTCTTAATTTGTAATTGATTCTTTATCTTTGATTTACAAAACCTTATTGAATTCTTGTGCTTTTCAAGCTTTACTGATTGTTCTTTATTTCTATTCCCAAGTATTTGATCTTTGATTTATGATTTATAACCCGATTTTGTGTTTCTATAATGATTAATTGATTTAATTGGGTAAAATTGATAAAATAGTGGAAGATCCAAATTGGATCTGTTTTCCAGTGTTGAGGATTGTTTTTAAACATATTTTGGATGTATTATATTGTTGTTAAGTTGATTTTAACAATGGAATCCAGAAACTCTTGAATCCCTAGTTGTTAAGGTTGTTAGATTTCTTTTTTTATGGTGTTGAGGTGGTTGAGCAGTTGTTGGAAGTATTTGGATGAATTAATCCTATTTTTAAGTGTTAATTGATGATGTTTGAGGGTTTGAATCGTTGTAATAAGGCTGGGTTAAGTTTCGGAAGTGTTTGATGATGATTTCGGTATGTTTTGGACAAGTTTTGAGAGGGCAACTTGGGAGTTGCGGGTAATTGCTTGTAGGCAATGGTTTGAATGCATAATAATGCATTTGCCCTCTAGTTTTATGTGGTTAAAATAGAGGATAATCAAAGTGACGAAGCTTGACATTGGTTGTGGCTTTCCAGAAGCTTGATTCATGTTGGCGAGCAAAGCAAAGCATATCTATAACACCCTGGTTTTGGGGTTAGATTTTTAAAGGTTGGTTCGAAGGCCCGATGGATCGGTATTAGAGTTTTGGGTCAATTTCGGGATTTAATTGGTTTAAATATTTTTGAAGGTGATAAAATTGAGGAAAAATATTCTAAAATCATTATTAATTATATTAAGGATATTGGTGAAATCGATTTTGGAAAATAATATTTGGAAATTCGACATTTTGGCTAGCGACCAAAATGCAAATTTTGAAAACTGCTTATAAAGGTGACTAAAATGAAAAGGGTCAAATTATTAGAATCTTTAAGGAGCTATTTTACCAAGTTTTTTCCTGATGATTTCTCTCTTAATTAAAAATATTTTAACATGTGTTTTAAAGTTAATTAAAAAGGGATTTTTAGTTAAAAAGTTAGTTAAACTTTTTAAAGAAAATTCACATAACTTTTTCTCTCCATTCTGTCCTCAGCCAAATACTCAAGTTTTCATCAAAATCTAGAGGTGAGAAGTCTTTTAACTTGTATTTATGATTTGCAATTGATTAATTAACATTGTTTTACAAAATCTCATCTAAATCTTGTGTTTTCTTAGCTTTTATCAAACCAATTGAGGGAGAAATCTCACAATAGGAGTAAGGTCCATGATCTCCTCTATTGCATGGTTCTTTACTGAAATTCTCAAGTATTTGATCCTTGATTTATGAATTGCAAACTGATTTTAATGATTTATCAATGTTTAACTGAGTTAATTGGGTAAAATTGATGAAACAAGGTAATATTCGAAGTGGATCTTATTTCCAGTGTTTAAGATTGATTTAATACATATTTTGGGTGTATTATGATGTTGATAAGTTGTTTTTACCAATAGAATCCCGAAACTCTTGGATCTCTAATTGTTTAGGTTGTTAGATTTGAGTTTTAGGGATGACATCTGAGTTTAATCTTTGCTGGAAGTAAAAGGATGTTGGGAAAGGGTTTTAGGATGTTAATTGATGTTGATTGATGGGTTGAATCGTTGTTTTATGGCTGGGTTAAGTTTCAAAAATGTTTGATGATGATTTTGGTTTGTTTTAGATGGTTTCTAAGTGGGCAACCTGAGAGTTGCGAGAGTTTTGCTTTGAGGCAGTGGTTTGAATGCATAATGATGCATTTATCCTCTGGTTTATGTGTTTAAAACATGGGATAATCAAGGAGATGAAGCTTGGCATTGTTTGTTGCTTGTCGGGAGCTTATATCGCATTGACAAAGAAGGCGAAGCGTATCGGTAAGTAGACATGGTCTTAAAAGTCTTTCAAAGGTTTGAAAGTGGTTTTGGAAGTTTAGATTAAGTTTGAAACACTTACCTAAGCTTGGAATTAAGTTTCCCTCCTTTGATCTTTAATATCGGTTCGGATATGAGCATGTGTGATTCATGTTTTAGTCGTAAACATGGTTGATTTTACTTATTGTAAACGTATGATTTTAAGTACATATATAGTGTTTGAAAAGTATGTTAAATGCTAGTGAGCATTGGTTTTCATTCCAGTCGGGAATGTGATGTTGCTATGGCATTGTGATTTGCATATGTGGAGATTTTGTGTAATGCATTGCAAAACAGTGAGTAAATGGTTTTGTAAATGATATATTGGCTATGTGACAAGGTGAGAAAAATTTAGATATAGTTGGCATGCCATAGGATAAAGTGCACTATAATATTTTTAAAAATCAATCGTGGTTAAGAGTCCTTAAGGTATAGCAGTTGGCTATTCAGACTATGTTGTTATCACTTGGGTTGAGTAGCTGGTTCCCCTTGTTGATGTTAAACTTACGGTCGGCAAGTTCCTTAACTTGCGGTTGGCAAGGTGGTTAACTCATGTGGTAGGCAATGTGGTTAACTCATGTGGTCGGCATGGTGTAGTCTTGATGATGGTTAGTCATTAAGGGAGATCCGTGTATCCGATGTGTAAAGTTAACAATTGGTTAACTAAGGATTAGCGGTCGGCTAATAAAGGATTGTGGTCGACTATTCAGGGTCACTATAATTTCCAATATATGAGAATTCTAATGCTGAATCTATTTTCTAATGCTTTGAGATTTAAGCATGGTTTATGATCTAAATCTTTGAGATTTAAGCATGGTTTATGATCTAAATCTTTGAGATTTAAGCATGGTTTATGATTTAATACTTTGGGACTTAAGCATGGAATGCACATGATGTTGCATAAAGGTTATTATGCTTTGATTTGGTTGGAATCATGGAAAAATACTCTGGTTGTAAGCATGTTTTTGGAAGACAAGCATACGGCTTTCAAATGGTCTTAATGCATCATTTTTTTATGAGCATCCTCACTAAGCAAGTGTGCTTACGCTCTCTTTTCCCTAATGATGCATAACATTTAGGTTTGGGTAGCAAGAGGCAAGGCTAAGTGATCTAAGGACATTTATAAGTTCGAGTATGAACTCAGTTTATATTTCGGTTAATAAGGCAACGTAATCGCCATGGTTTTTGGGAGTTGTAATTTTGTTTCGTTATGGATTTTGAGTATGTTTCTATGTTGGATTTTGAGGATGGTTTGATGTTGCTAAGATTGATGTTAATCCTTGCTTATAGTTTGGATGAATGGTTGCTTAGGTATGCATCTAGAGCTTCCTTGTTGGTTGCCATATTGTGATGGTTTGAGCAAGTATATTATGTTGTGTTGGTTGTGTTGATATGAGGCTTAAGCTGAGTTTGGCCTATTTGTGCATTTTGGTATGTTTGGCAAAGTGGAATAGGAAGCATGCCTTTAAAGTAATCCTTTGGTAGCTTGAGATTGTTTTGGATGTTTAACCCTGGTATAAATGTGAGCTTAGGTATCTATGGTTGTTTGTATGCATGTACGCAAGTTGCTAGGACTCAAATGCATCTAGATTCGAGTGAAAAACCAGCTAAATTTGACATTAGAGGCCAGGCGTACCGATACGCGGGGGATCATATCGGTATGGCTAGGAAAATTGGTGCAACTATTTCGGTACGGGGGATGATTCGGTACAGTCTGTTGTTACCGGAAGTCCTTCTTTTTGAAACCAAGCTCGCGTACCGAAACCCTTGCTTACCGTATCAGTAAGGTATTTAATAAATGTACTAGGGAATTTTATAAACAGAAAAGCATACCGGTACGGTACTGCGTACCGAAACGAGGCTGCTACATTGTATCGATACGAACCATAGCGTATCGATGCGAGGATCGGTAGTTATGTTAATGTCATGGAAAGGTTATTTTGGGTTTCTTTTGTTTTAGTGTTTGGGTCTTGTTTTATCATTTGAATGAGCATGGTTGATCGTATTGAGCTGATTTTTGACATGTAAGCATGAAATATATTTAAATAAAGGTTAGTCACTTAAAATTGGGAAAAGTCCTTGTATATTGTTGAAATTGTAATTTAGTCCCTAAATTATGTTTGTGTCCAATTGGATATCGTTTCGATGCCCTATTGAGATGAGTTCTCACTTGTGAACAATATGTACATGTAGGAAAGTAATAATGCATCTAGACAATGTAAAAGAAAAAATGGTCACGTTTTTGGTTTCCTCTTCCTGGTTTACTTCGATAAACCTAATATAGCTTGTTCGGTTCGGTCTTGCAACTAGGCTGGGTCGAGGGGGTTACATTTAGTGGTATTAGAGCCAGGTTTGCGAAAAGTTGAGATGTTGTTGTTTGATTAACTGTTGTTGTTTGAGTTGCACGGTGATTGTTTAATATCATGTTGGGGTATGGTTTGGGAACACATTGCCTATTACCGGGGTTTTAAAAGGTTTTATAAGGTTGTTTTGGATCCTTTGCCTAATGCTAGCCTAACTTTAATGTGTTTTGAAGTTCTTGTTAGCGTGGTTCGACGTGAGTTTTGTTTAATGGCTGGTAGTGCTAAAGTTGGGCATAATAGTGATGTTGAAGGAAATCTCTCTGATGTTTTACCTTCTTCTCCTTCGTTGGTTACTCCAGTTGATGTTGGGGCAGGTGGTGTACCCCAGGCTCCTCTAGTGTTAGTTCTTGGTGATTTGGCCCCTTTAGTCCAAGCGATGATGACAGCTTTTCAAGTAACAATGGTTGGAGTGCAGGTGCAAGCACCTGCTGTGGTGGTCAAAAAAGGTTCATCCTTAGCTGCCTCTGGGCAGGCGACGAGTGTGGGCTCGGGTAACAGAGCGGCTGATTTTGGCTATTTTGGGAAGTAGAATAGGAGGTCTCGTGATAAGATACGTAAGTCGGGTAACAAGCGTGATGGCAGTGTTAGCCAAGGTAACCAGGGAGTTCGTAGTAGGGCAGAGTATGAGTGTTGTGGTAAACGTCACACGAGAGTATGTTGGGGAAATACCATGAGTTGCTGGAATGTTGATCTTCTTATCACCTGAAGCATGGTTGTCCTCGTGTTGTGAGTGACTGGAGAATGGTGGACCGACGCAGATCTTTGTTCGTCAAGAAGGTTGCAATGAAATGGATGTGATCGTAGGTACCTTTGCTTTGCAATCCTTGTCATTGTTATCTTTGGTTAATTTGGGGTCTACGCTTTCATATATGTCAAGTGAGCATATGTTTGATGAATTCTCCTATAGTGTTCATGGAAGTAGGCATGTTAATTGCCGTATATGAAGTGAGGTTTGTTCTCTTGAGAGTTCTACCCTGAGGTTTTAGTGTGGTTAGCGCTAGTTGGTTTTTAGACCACTAGCTGTTATGGCTATTTGTGGAGGCATCGAATGTGCCAATGACGTTCGAGATGATGTCGTGTTGGGTATTCTCTAAATACCTATTTTTGGATAGTAGTCAGAGTAGTGGTGTTCTCGTGTACTGTGGTGCTAGGAAAGAGTTTAGCTAGAGTGTTTCGTTGTGTTGGAGGAATTTCAATACCGAGAATGTTATAAGTGAGTGTGGACGTTGATCATGCAGAGTGCAAAAACACTTATATATATTTAAATATGTCAGTACATGCATACATCTTTGGGCATGACATTAGAGGTTTTGCATCCATATGCATAGGCATCTAGGATGACATGTAAGAAATCATGCATACATATGTCCACACTTACGGATAACATTTTGGAGGCAGAGGTAGTGATAGTAGCTAGTTCTTCTGGTGAGTTGGTTACGTTTAGAAGATTGTATAGGCGGTGTCCTTTGGTGGTGCAAGGTTATGAGTTGCCGCAGATCTAAGGAGTTGCCATTCCATGGTTTTAATGTGTTTTGGACATGGGATGGTTGAGTTAGCACAATGCGGTTGTGGATTGTGAGTCCAAAAAGGGGTTTCTTTGAAGTTAGTCGATGAGTATGAAGCTTTGGTAATTGGGGAGAATATAGAATTCTTGACCAATGTAGTGGCGGCTGTTCAAGCGAAAAGGATGTCTCAAGGAGGTTGCCAAGCTTATTTAGCTATTGTGGTGAGTCCTGTGGTTAAGGGTGTTCAATGAATATCTTGATTAGTTCATGGTGGTGTTTATAGATGATATTCTCATGTGCTCTCGTATCGAGGAGGAACATGATCAGCAATTGAGGGTTGTGTTACAAGTGTTAAAGGGTAATCAGTTGTACGTCGAGTTGGGCGAGCGTGAGGTTTGCCTTAAGGAAGTGATGTTCTTTGGTTGTGTGGTTTTCGTGGAAGGTATTCGCGTTGATCCATATAAAATTGAGGCTATCCTTAATTAGAAGTAATCTAAGTCTGTATTAGAGGTGCGTTATTTTCTTGGGTTGGCTGGTTATGATCATTTTTTGTTGCGGGGTTTTCAAGTATTGCAGCACCATTGACAAAGCTATTGCAAAATAATGTTCCTTATGTGTGGACGGAGAGGCAGCAACACAGTTTTGAGAAGTTGAAAGAGGTTTTGACACATGCTCATATGTTGATTCGACTGGAATCGGGGAAGGAGTTTATGGTTTATAGGGATGCATCGTACGTTGAGTTTGGTTGTATGCTGATGCAAAATGGTAAGGTTGTGGCCTAGGCATTGAGGCAGTTGAAGGTTCATGAGCGCAGCAATCCAACTCAAGACTTGGAGCTTACGGATGTGGATTTATGCCTTGGACATCTGGAGACATTATCTTTATGGCGAAAAGTGTATGCTTTTACGGATTACAAGAGTTTGAAATTTTTGATGTCTCAAAAGGGATTTGAATCTTAGGCAATGTACATGGTTGGAGTTTCTTAAGGATTATGACTTGACGATTGAGTATCATCTAGGAAAAGCCAATGTGGTTGCGGATGCATTAAGTCGTAAAGTGGCGGTTGAGCTTAGAGCTATGTTCGCAAGGTTTAGTGTGACACGAGAAGGTGGGTTGTTAGCCAAGTTGCAATTTAAGCGTACGTTGTCATAGATGATTAAAGCAAAACAACCGTACGATGATTCTTTGGTTGAACATGTTAAGGACATATCGAAGGGTAATCCGATGGATTTTTATTTTGACGATGATGGGGTTTTGTGTTTCAAAGGTCGAATAGTGGTGCTGAATGAGGCACATTTCAATCCTTTTGTTATGCATCCTGGTAGTGTTAAGATGTATCGCGGGTTGAAGGAGGCATACTACTGGGTTGGATTGCAAAAGGATGTGACTGAGTTTGTTTCCAAGTGTATGGTGTATCAGCGGGTAAAGGCTGAACATCAATTTCCATTCGGGTTGTTACAACTGCTAAAAATTTTGGAGTGGAAATGGGAGAGAATCACCATGGATTTTGTGACGGGGTTTCCTTTGGCACCAGCTTAAAAGGATTCCATTTGGGTGATTTTTGTTCAGTTTTCGAAGTGTGCACATTTCTTGCCAGTGCACACGACGAATACCTTGGACAATTTGGCAAATCTGCACATTGTTGAGATCGTGCGCTTTCATGGGGTACCTAAGTCCATTGTGTTTGATAGAGATGAGGTTTACGGCAAGGTTTTGGAGAAGTTTACACCAGTCTTTGGGTTCGAGGTTGAGTTTTAGCATCGCGTATCACCCCTGGACGGATGGACAGTCTGAGCGGGTTATCCAAATTTTGGAGGATATGCTAAGGTGTTGTATTTTTGAGTTCAAGGAACCTGGGAGAAGCATTTACCATTAGTTGAGTTTGCATATAAAAATAGATACCAAGCGAGTATACAGATGGCACCGTATAATGCGTTGTATGGCCAGAGGTATCGTACGCCTTTGTGTTGGGCTAAGGTAGGAGAAAAACATATTACCTTATCGAATGTGTTGAAGGACACAAATGAAAAGGTAAAGCTTGTCTGTGATCTCTTGAGAGTAGTTGCGGATAGGCAGAAGTCTTACGCGGATTTGAAGTGTAGGGAAATTGAATATGTGGTAGGCGATCGTGATTTCTTGAAAGTGTCACCATGAAAAAGGTGATGAGATTCAAATGTAAGGGTGAGCTTAGTCTGAGGTTTATTGGACCGTACGAGGTTGTTGAGTGTGTAGGTCGGGTGGCTTATCAGTTGAGGTTGCCTCCCGAGCTGGAGAAAATACATGATGTGTTCCATGTATCTATGTTACGGAGGTATCGGTCAGATCATTCGCATGTTATGCCGGTGGAGCATATAGAGTTGAGGCTGGATTTATCCTACGATGAGGAATCGGTGGAAATCCTTGATTCTAGCAAGTAAATTTATTCGTGGTAAGACAATTGAGCTTGTGAAGGTCTTGTGGCGGCACCGAGGTGTTGAGGAAGCCACTTGGGAAAAGCAAGATAGATATGATAGAGCAATTTCTGCATTTGTTTCCTCCAGGTAATTTCAAGGATGAAATTTCTTAAGTGGGGGAGAGTTGTAACACCCCAGTTTAGGGCTTAGATGTTTTAAAGATTGGTCGAAAGCCCGGTGGGTCAGTATTAGAGTTTTGGGTCAGTTTTAGGATTTAATTGGTTAAAATATTTTTGAATGTGATAAAATTGAGGAAAAATATTCTAAAATCATTATTAGTTATATTAAGGATATTTGTGAAATCAAATTTTGAAAATAATATTTAGAAATTGGACATTTTGGCTAGTGACGAAAATGCAATTTTTGAAAACTGCTTATAAAGGTGACTAAATTGAAAAAGGTCAAATTCTTAGAATCTTTAAGGAGCTATTTTACCAAGTTTTTTCTGATGATTTCTCCCTTAATTAAAGATATTTTAACATGTGTTTTAAAGTTAATTAAAAATGGATTTTAGTTAAAAAGTCAGTTAAACTTTTTAAAGAAAATTCACGTATCTTTTCTCTCAACTTTTTCTCTCCATTCTCTCCTCAGCCAAACACTCAAGTTTTCATCAAAATCCATAGGTGAGAAGTCTTTTAACTTGTATTTAGGATTTGTAATTGATTAATTAACATTGTTTTACAAAATCTCATCTAAATCTTGTGTTTTCTTAGCTTTTATCAAACCAACAGTGGGAGAAATCTCACAATAGGGCAAGGTCCGTGATCTCCTCCATTGTATGATTCTTTACAGAAATTCCCAAGTACTTGATCCTTGATTTATGAATTGTAAATTGATTTTAATGATTTATCAATGTTTAATTTAGTTAATTGGGTAAAATTGATAAAACAAGGTAATATTCGAAGTGGATCTGATTTCCAGTGTTTAAGATTGATTTAATGCATATTTTTGATCTATTATGATGTTGATAAGTTTTTTTATCAATAGAATCCCGAACTCTTGGATCTCTAATTGTTAAGGTTGTTAGATTTGAGTTTTTAGAATGATATTCGAGTTTAATCTTTGCTAGAAGTAAAAAGATGTTTGGAAAGGGTTTTTGGATGTTAATTGATGGGTTGAATCATTTTTTTATGGCTGGGTTAAGTTTTGGAAATGTTTGATGATGATTTCGGTTTGTTTCGGAAGGTTTCTAAGTGGGCAACCTGAGAGTTGTGAGAGTTTTGCTTTGAAGAAGTGGTTTGAATGTATAATAATGCATTTATCCTCTAGTTTTATGTGTTTAAAATAGGGAATAATCAGGCAACGAAGCTTAACGTTGTTTTTTGCTGGTCGGGAGCTTGTATTGCGTTGGCAAAAAAGGTGAAGCATATCGGTGAGTGGAAATGGTCTTAAAAGTCTTTCAAAGGTTTGAAAGTGGCTTTGGAAGTTTAGGTTAAGTTTGAAACACTTACCTAAGCTTGGAAGTAAGTTTCCCTCCTTTGCTCTTTAATATCGGTTCGGATATGAGCATGTGTGATTCATGTTTTTGTCGCAAACATGGTTGATTTTACTTACTGTAAGTGCATGATTTTAATTACATATGCAGTGTTTGAAAAGTATGTTAAATGCTAGTTAGCATTGGTTTTTATTCCGGTCGGGAATGTGATGTTGCTACGGCAATGTGATTTGCATATGTGGGGATTTTGTGTAATGCATTGTAAAACGGTGAGTAAATGGTTTTGTAAATGATATATTGGCTATATGACAAGGTGAGAAAACATTTAGATATAGTTGGCATGCCATAGGATAAAGTGCACTATAATATGTTTAAAAATCGATTGTGGTTAAGAGTCCTTGAGGTATAGAGGTTGGCTATTCGGAATTTGTTGTTATCACTTAGGTTAAGTGGTCGGTTCCCCTTCTTGATGTTAAACTTGCGGTCGGCAAGGTGGTTAACTCATGTGGTCAGCAAGGTGGTTAACTCATGCGGTCGGCATGGTGTAGTCTTGATGACGGTCGGTCCTTAAAAGAGATCCGTGTATTTGATGTGTAAAGTTAACAGTCGGTTAACTAAGGATTAGTGCTCGTCTAATCAAGGATAATGGTCAACTATCCAGGTCACTATAATTGCCAATATATGAGAATTCTAATGTTGAATCTATTTTCTAATGCATTGAGATTTAAGCATGGTTTATGATTTAATGCTTTGAGATTTAAGCATGGTTTATGATTTAATGCTTTGGGACTTAAGCATGGAATGTACATGATGTTTCATAAAGGTTATTATACTTTGATTCGGTTAGAATCATGGAAAAATGCTTTAGTTATAAGCATGTCTTTGGAAAACAAACATATGGTTTTCAAATGGTTTTAATGCATCATTGTTGTATGAGCATCCTCACTAAGCAGGTGTGCTTAAGCTCTTTTTTCCCTAATAATGCAGAACATTGAGGTTTGGGCAGCAAGAGGCAAGGCTAAGTGATCCAAGGACATTTACAAGTTTAAGTGTGAACTTGGTTTATATTTCGGTTAATAAGGCAATGTGTTCGCCATGGTATTTTGGGAGTTGTAATTCTATTTCCTTATGGATTTTGAGTATGTTTCTATGCTGGATTTTGAGGATGATTTGATGTTGCTAAGATTGATGTTAATCCTTGCTTATAGTTGTGGATGAATGGTTGCTTAGGTATGCATCTAGAGCTTCCTTGTTGGTTGCCATGTTCTGATGGTTTGAGCAAGTATATTATGATATGTTGGTTGTGTTGATATGATGCTTAAGTTGAGTTTGGCCTATTTATGCATTTTGGTATGTTTGGCAAAGTGGAACAGGAAGCATGCCTTTATAGTAATCCTTTGGTAGCTTGAGATTGTTTTGGATGATTAACCCTGGTATAAATGTGAGCTTAGGTATCTGTGGTTGTTTGTATTCATGTATCCAAGTTGCTAGGACCCAAATTCATCTAGATTCGAGTGAAAACTAGCTAAATTTGACATTACAAGCCAAACGTACTGATACGCGGGGGATCGTATCGGTATGGCTAGGCAAATTGGGGCAACCGTTTCGGTACGGGGGTGATGATTCGGTACAATCTGTTGTTACTGGAAATCCTTCTTTTTGAAACCAAGCCTGCGTACTGAAACCCTTGCTTACCGTATTGGTACACTATTTAATAAATGTACTAGGGAATTTTGTAAATGAAAAGGCGTATCGGTACGGTACACGGTGTACCAAAACGAGGCTACTACACCGTATCGATACGGACCATAGCGTATCGATACGGGGACCATTAGTTCTGTTAATGTCATGGAAATGCTGTTTTGGGTTTCTTTCATTTTAGTCTCTGGGTCTTGTTTTATCAATTGAACAAGAATGGTTGATCGTATTAAGAAAGTCCCTGTATATTGTTGAAATTGCAATTTAGTCCCTAAATTGCGTTTGTGTCCAATTAGATATCGTTTCGATGCCCGATTGAGATGAGTTCTCACATGTAAACAGTATGTACATGTAGGAAAGTAATAATGCATCTATACAAGATAAAAAATGGTCGTGTTTTTGGTTTCCTCTTCTAGTTTACTTCGGTAAACCTAATGTAACTTGTTCGATTCAGTCTTGCGACTAGGCCGAGTCAAGGGTGTTACAATATCGGTGAGTGAAAACTGCTTTAAACGCCTTTAAAAGGTTTAATAAAGGTTGTTGGGAGTTTAGGTTAATTTTGAAACACTTACTTAAACCTAAACTCGGAAGTAAGTTTTCCCTCTTTTGCTCTTTAATATTGGTTCGGATGCGAGCATGTGTAATTCATGATTTGGTAACTTACTGGAAATACATGATTTCAAGTACATATGCAAGGGTTTAAGAATATTAGAAATGCTATTGAGCATTGGTTTTCACTCTCGTCAGGATTAGTGTTATTACTTTGGCATTGTGATTGCGTATCTGGTGGTTTTGTATAATGCATTGTAAAACAGTGAGTTAATGGTTTTGTAAATGATATATTGGCTATGTGACATGAAGAGAAAACATTCATATATAGTTGGCATGCCATAGGATGAAGTGTACTATAATATGTTAAAAATTAATCATGGTTAAGATTCCTTGAGGAAAGCGGTCGGCTACTCGGATTATAATGTTGTCACTTATGTTGAGCGGTCGGTTCCCCTTGTTGATGTTCATCTTGCGGTCGGAAATGGTGTTATATCATGCGGTTGCCATGGAATGCATCATGGTAGTGGTCGACTATCATGGGATATCCGTGTATCCGAAATGTAAGGTTAACGGTCAGTTACTTAAAGATTAGCGGTCGGCTAATCAAGGATAGAGGTCATCTATCTGGGGTCACTATAAATGCCAATATATGAGAATTCAAGTGTAGAACTTTTTTTGTAATGCTTTGGAATTTAAGTATGGTTTTGTATATAATGCTTTGGAATTTAAGCATGGTTTTGTGTATAATGCTTTGGAACGTAAACATGGTTTTGTATCAAATGCTTTGGGAATTTAAACATGTGGATTATAATGTTTTGCTTATGGTCGATATGCATGTTTGAATTGGAATCATTGGAACTTGCTTAGGTCGTAAGCATGGTTTGAAAACAAGTGTTTTTTTTTCAAGGGTTATAATGCATCATTGTTTTAAAGAGCATCCTCACTAAGCATGTGTGCTTACTCTCCTTTTTTTCCTAACGATGCAGAGCATTAAAGTTTTGGGGCTGCAAAGGCAAGGTTAAAGTGATCCTAAGACAAAGACTACTTTGAGTAGGAACTCGGCTTAAGTTTTCGGTTAATAAGGCAATGTGTTCGCCATATTTTTGGGGATTTGTATTTCTGTTTTCCATGAGTTTTAAGCCTGAGTAGTGCTGGATTTTATGGGTTATTTGATGTTGATTGAACTTGAGTGATTCATGCCTATGTTGTTGCTAGCCAAGTGTATGCATCTAGTTGGTTTTGATTGTTTGCCATGTTTTGATGATTCAAGCAAGTTTGGTATGATGCTATAAATGTACAAGCATGTGGAGTGTGCCTTAAATGTACCAAATACGAGTTTTGTATGCTTGGTGAAATGATATTAGGATTCATGCCTATAGGATGTCTTGAGTAGTATAAATACCATGAATGGTTGTTGAATCTTTGATGCTTTGGTTGGTAATGTATCTTAGTAATGTTTTATAAGTGTTTGAAGCACGTTGGAGTGTTTTGGTTATCATCAAAGCATGTTTAGACAACAATATGGGACATTACAGGTCCAGGCATACCGATATGGGTATCCATGTTTCGGTACGCGTAAGCCATTCAAGGTTTAGCGTACCGGTATGCGGGCAGCTATTTCGGTATGGGCCAAGGCAAAATTGGTCAGTGTTTCGATACTCGAATAGGCGTTTTGATACGGTCTAATGGTTTTATGAATGGCGTTTCGATACGCGGGGGCGTATCGAAACGAAAATTGGCTACTGGAATTCTGGGTTTTGAAATAACGAAGGCGTATCGAAACACCCCTTGTCCGTACTGGCAACATGGCAGTTAAGTTGGTTATTTGGTATATTCTGAAGTTCTGTTTTCTTACACTTTGGTCCCTGAGTTTTGTGAATGCAATTGTATGAGTTTGGGTGATCGTAATGATCTGAAATTTGTTATGTAAGCATGAAATTAGACTAATTGAGGATTGGTAACTTTAATTTCAGTATCGGTCCCTAAATTATCAGTTTTGCAATTTACTCCCTAAATCGTATGTTATACAATTGGATGCATTTTCATGATCCGTTTTCTTTGGAATTTCACCCGCTGTAATTATGTACACTTAGGATTTATAATATACATCTAGATAAGATCAAAGAAAAAAGGACCAATTTTTTGTAATTTTTCTCCGGTTTGCTTTGGAAAACCTAATGTAGTTCTCTCGGTTTAGTTGGGCGTCTAGGCAGAGTCGAGGGGGTTACATTTGTTGGTATCAGAGCCAGGTTTCAAAAAGTTGGGATGTTATTGTTTGATTATTTGGTGATGTGTGAAATGCACGGTGATTGTGTGTATGTTCTATGATTGTTTAATATCATGTTGGGGTATGATTTGGGAACACATTACCTATTACCGATGTTTTAAAATATTATATAAGGTTGTCTTGGATCCTTGCCTAATACTAGCCTGACTTTAATGTGTTTTGATGCTTTTGTTAGCATGGTTCGACGTGAGACGCGTTCAATGGCTAATAATGCAGGAGTGGAGCAGAATAATGTTTAGGAAGGGAATCCCTCTAATGTTATACCTCCTCCTCCGTTGGTTCCTCCAGTAGATGTTGGGGTGGGTGGTGTACCCCAGGCTCCTCATGTGCAGTATTGGGTGATCTGACTCCATTAATTTAAGCGATGACGGGAGCATTCTAGGCAGCGATGGCTGAAGTGTAAGCGTAAGCACCGACACCTACTATGGTGGCTAATCAAGGTTTACCCTTGGAGCGTCTTGGAAGTTTGGGAGGTGAGGAATTTTAGGGTTTAAGTTCTGAGGCAGCCGAGGGTTGGCTGGAGAAGACAATTTGCATTATGAACCAGATGGGCTGTAATGAGGAGCGCAAGTTGGGTTGCACTATGTCGCTGTTGTAGGGTGATGCATATCATTGGTGGGTAACCACAATTGCTGGCGTTCCCGAGGCGAATGTGACTTAAGAGTTCTTTTTGAGAGATTTCAAGAGGAAGTATCTTGGTACATAGTATTTGGATATGAAAAAGCATGAGTTTATGTCTCTATCTCATGAAGGCATGTCGGTTGCCGAATAAGAGGTAAAGTTCGTCCGCTTGAGTCAATATGTCCAGAGTTAGTTCCTGATGATTAGTAGAGATGTGATAGATTATGATATGGACTGGTAAAGGATATTAAGACTTATCTCCTGGCTACGGATTACACAGATTTTGATGTGTTCGTCAACCGTGCCAAGGATATTGAGCAGTCCTTGGGGTTATTAGTCCAGGCCGTAGGTGCGAGCTTGGGTAAGAGAATGGTTGATTCTAGCTATTCTGGGAGGTAGAATAGGAGGTTCCGAGACAAAAGGCATAAGCTAGATCACACGCGTGGTGGTGGTGCCAGTCAGGGTAACCTAGGAGTTCATTTTGTACCTGAGTGTGAGCGCTATGGTAGAAGTTACACGGGTGCATGCTAGGGTAATACCTTGAGCTCTTGGATTTATGGATCTCCTAATCACGTGAAGCGTGATTGTCCTCGTGCTATGGGGGATGCGCTAGTTCATGTTGCTGCACCTGCTAGGGGCCGAGGCCATGGCAGAGGTAATTTCCAGAGGCGTAAGGATGGTTAGAGAGTTGTAGCTCATGCTGCTGTAGTGCGACCGGAGAATGGTAGGCCAGCTTGGATCTATGCTCATTGCGAGGGTCGTAATGACATGAATGTGATCGCATGTACCTTTACTTTGCAATCCTTGTTATTGTTATCTTTAATAGATTCATGGTCTACTCATTTATACATCTTGAGTGAACATGTATCTTTATTGAATGTTCCTGTTGAGATCCTTGATGTTGGCATGCTGGTAACTAGTTCCTTTCCGAGACGGTTACCACTAGGAAGTTGTGTGGGCAGTGTCCATTGGTTGTACAAGGTCATAAGTTTGCCGAGGATCTAAAGGAGCTACCATTTCATGGTTTTGATGTCATCTTGGGCATGGATTGGTTGAGTGAGCACAAGGCAGTTGTGGATTGTGAATCCAAAAGGATTTCTTTGAGGTTAGCTGATGATTATGAAGTTGTGGTGGTTGGCGAGAAAAGATGATGCAAGGAGGTTGCCAAGCTTATTTAGGGGTGAAGGACATTCGGATTGTTTATGATTTTCTAAAGGTTTTCCCTGAAGAGTTATTGGGTTTACCATTGGATAGGGAGGTAGAGTTTGGTATCAAGATGTATACGGGTACAACGCCAGTGTCTATTGTACCTTATAGTATGGCACTGAAGGAATTGAAGGAGTTAAAGTCAGCTTTAGGAGTTGTTGGACCATGGGTTCATCCGACTGAGTGTTTTGTCTTGGGCTGGTCCAGTTCTCTTTGAGAAAATGAAGGATTGTACGATGCGTGTGTGCATTGATTACCGTCAGTTGAATAAGCTAACGATGAAGAACAAGTATCCTTTGCTGAGGATTGATGATTTTTTTGATTAGTTTTGCTAGGTAGCGGTGTTCTCTAATATTGATCTAAGATCGGGGTATTATCAATTAAAGGTTAAGGAAGAGGATATGCATAAAACCTCATTTCGTACAAGGTATGGGCATTATGAGTTCTTGGTCATGCCTTTGGTTTGATAAATGCTCAGCTACGTTCATGGATATGATGAATAGGGTGTTCCATCAGTATCTTGATCAATTCGTGGTGGTGTTTATAGATGATGTTCTCATGTACTCTCGTATCGAGAAAGAACATGATCGGCATTTATGGATTGTGTTGCAGGTTTTGAAGGATAATCAGTTGTACGCCAAGTTAAGCAAGTGCGAGCTTTGGCTTAAGGAAGTGATGTTCCTTGGTCATGTGGTTTCCGCGAAGGGCATTCGTGTTTATCCACAAAAAATGGAGGCTATTCTCAATTGGGAGCAACCTAAATCTGTTTCAGAGGTTCGTAGTTTTCTTGGGCTGGTTGGTTATTATCGCCGCTTTGTTGATGGGTTTTCTAGTATCACGGCACCATTGATGAAGTTGTTGCAAAAGAATGTTCCATACATACGGACGGAGAAGCAACAGCTTAGTTTTGAAAAGTTGAAGGAAGTTTTAACACATGCTGCCGTGTTGATTCAACTTGACTTCATAAAGGATTTTGTGGTTTATAGTGATGCATCTTACGTTGGGTTAGGTTGTATGCTGATGCACAATGGTAAGGTTGTGGCCTATGCATCGATCAACTAAAGGTTTATGAGCGCAACTATCCAACTCATGATTTGGAGCTTGCGGCTGTGGTGTTTGCCTTGAAAATCTGGAGACATTATCTCTATGGTGAGAAGTGTGTTGTCTTCATGGACCATGAGAGTTTGAAATATTTGATGTCTCAAAAGGATTTGAATCTTAGGCAACACAAATGGTTGGAGTTGCTTAAGGATTATGACTTGAAAATTGAGTATCATCCTGGTAAAGCCAACTTGGTCGCGGATGCGTTGAGTCGTAAGGTTGTAGTTGAGCTTTGAGCTATGTTCGCAAGGTTGAGTGTGACGTAGGAAGGTGGGTTTTTGGCAGAATTGCAAGTTAAGCTTACGATGTCACAGATGATTAAAGCTAAACAACCGTTTGATGATTCCTTAGTTGAGCATGTTATGGACATATCGGAGGGTAATTTGACACATTTTCATTTTGATGATGATGGAGTTTTGTGTTTCAAGGGTTGAATAGTGGTGCCAGATGATCCGGAGTTGAGGCACACTTTTTTGACAAAGGCACATTCTAGTCCTTCTGTTATGCATCCTGGTAGTGTGAAAATGTATCGAGGATTGAAAGAAGCATACTATTGGGTTGGTTTGAAAATGGATATGGCTGAGTTCGTTTCTAAGTGCATGGTATGTCAGCGGGTCAAGGCTGAACATCAGTTTCCATCCGGGTTGTTGGAACCATTGATAATTTCGAAATAGAAATGGAAAGAATCACCATGGATTTTGTGTCGGGATTACCTTTGACTCTGGCTAAAAAGGATTCCATTTGGATGATTGTGGATCTGTTTACGAAGTGCGCACATTTTCTGCCAGTGCATACGACGTATACGCTGGACAAGTTGGCAGATTTGTAGATTGTCGAGATTGTGCGTTTGCACGGGGTACCTAAGTCCATTGTTTCCAATAGGGATCCGAGGTTTACAACAAGGTTATGAGTGAGTTTGCACTGAGCTTCAGGTACGAGATTAAATTTCAGCACCGCGTATCATCCTCAGTCAAATGGTCAGTCTAAGTGGGTTATCCAGGTTCTGGACGATATGTTGAGATGTTGCATTATTGAGTTCCAAGGAACCTGGGAGAAGCATTTACCTTTGGTTGAGTTTGCGTATAACAACAGTTACCAAGCGAGTATACAGATGGCACCGTATAAGGCATTGTATGGCTGAAAGTGTCATACGCCCTTGTGTTGGGCTGAGGTAGGGGAAAGCATATTTCCTTACCGGACGTGCTGAAGGACACAGATGAAAATGTAAAGCTTGTGTGTGATCGCTTGAAAGAGGCTACGGATCACCAAAAATCTTACGCGGATTTAAAGCGTGAGGAAATTGAATATGCGGTGGGCGATTGTGTGTTCTTGAAAGTGTCACCATAGAAGAAGGTGATGCAGTTCGGACGTAAGGGTAAGCTTAGTCTGATGTTTATTGGATTGTACGAGGTTGTTGAGCATGCTGGTCCGGTGGCTTATCGGTTGAGGTTGCCTCCCGAGTTGGAGAAAATACATGATGTGTTCCATGTATCCATATTGCGGAGGTATCGGCCGGATCCCTCGCATGTTATACCTGTGGAGCATATGGAGTTGCAGCTGGATTTTTGCTATGATGAGGAACCGGTGGACATTCTTGATTCTAGCAGCAAAGTTCTTCGTGGCAAGATGATTGAGCTTGTTAAGGTCTTGTGGCGACACCATGGTGTTGAGGAAGCCACTTAGGAGAGCAAGGCGGATATGTTGGAGCAATTTTCACATTTGTTTCCTCCAGGTAAATTTTGAGGATGAAATTTCTTAAGTGGGGGAGAGTTGTAACACCCCGGTTTTGGGCTTACATGTTTTAAAGGTTGGTTCGAAGGTCCGGTGGACCAGTATTAGAGATTCGAGTTAGTTTCGGGATTTAATTGGATTAATTATTTTTGATGGTGATAAAATTATGGAAAAATGTTCTAAAATCATTATTTAATATACTAATGGTTATGGTGAAATAAATTTTGGAAAACAAGTTTTGGAAGGGTGACATTTTGGTTAGTGACCAAAATGTAATTTTTGAAAACTGTTTTTATAGGTGACTAAAATAAAAAGGATCAAATTCTTAGAATCCTTAAGGAGCTAATTTACCAAGTTTTTTATCGGTGATTTCTCTTTTCAATTATGTATTGTTAACGTGTGTTTTAAAATATTACTAAAAGGGATTTTAGATATTAAAGTTAGTTATCACTTTTAAAGAAATTGGACGTAACTTTTCTCTCCATTTCATTTCTGTCAAACACTCATATTTTCATCAAATCACAGAGGTGAGAGAAAAGAAAAAATGGACCGGTTTTCATAATTTTTCTTCGGTTTGCTTCGGCAAACCTAATGTAGTTCTCTCGGTTCGGACGGGCATCTAGGCCGGGTCAAGGGGCTTACAGCGAAACCGTCAAGAACACATGATCACCAACTGCATACTCAATTTCCCTTCGCTTCAAGTTAGCATAAGACTTTTGCCATTCCGAAGCTGCCTTCAACCGATCACTAATAAGCCTTACTTTCTCATTTGTATCCTTCAACATATCCGGCAAAGAAACATACTTCTCTCCTTCCTCCGCCTAACAAAGTGGTGTACGACATCTTCTACCATACAAAACCTCGTATGGTGCCATCTGAATTCTAGCTTGTTAAATATTATTATAAGCAAACTCCACCAATGGTAACTGATTCTCCCACGATCCCTAAAAATCTATGAAACAGCACCGCAACATATCCTCCAACACTTGAATAACACGCTCAGACTGACCATTTTTTGAGGATGATACGAAGTAATTAAGTTCAACTGTGTACCCAAGGCCCTATGCAAACACTCAAAATCTTGCGATAAAACGCGGATCTCTATCCGACACAATGGACTTCGGTACACCATGCAACCTCACAACCTCGGCAACGTACAACTCTGCCAACTTATCCAAAGTATAAGTTGTATGCATAACTCGAAAATGTGCACACTTCGTAAACCTATCCACAATCACCCAAACAAAATTCTTCTTTGATGACATCAAAGGCAAACCGGATACAAAATCCATGGTGATCCTCTCTCACTTCCACTTGAGAACCCTCAATGGTTGCAACAACCTTGAAGGAAACTGATGCTCTGCCTTAACACGTTGACAAACCATGCAACGAGCCACAAAATCCACAACATCCTTCTTCAACCCAACCTAGAAATACTCTTTCTTCAGATCTTGGTACATCTTCGTACTCCCCGAATGCATAGCAAAAGGACTCGAATGTGCTTCATTCAAAATAGTGTGTCTCAACTCTTCATCCATCGGCACCACCACCTAACTTTTAAAGCACAAAACCACATCCTCTTTAAAACCAAAATCCTCTTATTCCCCTCTAAGATATCCTTAATGTGAGGCACCAACATTTCATCATATGGTTGCTTGTCCTTTATCATCTGCAACATTGAAGGCTTCATCTGCAACTCTGCTAACAACCCACCATATCGCGTTAAGCTCAACCACGCAAACATGGCCCTTAACTCCACCGCGACCTTTCTACTCAAGGCATCCGCTACCATATTCGCTTTCCCTGGATGATACTCAATCGTTAGGTCATAATCCTTAAGAAACTCCAACCATCTTTGTTGTCTAAGGTTCAATTCCTTCTGCGACATCAAATACTTCAAACTTTTGTGATCTATATATACGATACACTTCTCACCGTACATAGGGTAGTTGCGCTCGTGCACCTTTAACTGTCGAGATACATAAGCTACCACCCTTCCTTCCTGCATTAGCACACACCCTATTCCCACGTAGGATGCATCACTATATACGAAAAACTCCTTCCCTAACTTAGGTTGAAACAATATTGGAGCCTGCGTCAAAGCTTCCTTCAACTTGTCGAAAGCTTGTTGCCTAGCTTCCGTCCACTCAAAACTCACATCCTTCTGCAACAACTTCGTCAAAGGGGCAATAATCTTTGAAAACCCATCTACGAAGCATCAATAGTATCCTTCCAACCCCAGGAAACTACAGACTTCTGATACAGTCTGCGGTTGCTTCCAATTCACAATGGCCTCAACTTTTTGCGGATCTACACGAATACCCTCGACGGAAACAACATGTCCAAGAAAAACCACATGCTTGATCAAAAACTCAAATTTAATTAGCTTGGCATAAAGCTTATTGTCTAACAGAACTTGCAACACAATTTTGGAGATGTCGATCATGATCTTCCTCGGTAGGCGAGTACACAATGATGTCATCGATGAAAACTACCATGAATTGTTCCAAAAACTCATGGAACACCCTATTCATCATATCCATGAATGATGCTGGTGCATTTGTCAAACCAAATGGCATCACTAAGAACTCGTAATGCTCATAATGTGTGTGAAAAGCTATTTTCGGCACATATTTGTCCTTCACCTTTAACTGATAATACCCTGACCGTAGATCAATCTTGGAAAACACCGTAGCACCCCTAACTGATCAAATAGATCATCAATCCTCAGCAAAGGATACTTGTTCTTAATCGTCAAGTTGTTCAGTTGCCGATAATCAATGCACATTTTCATCGTGACATCCTTTCACTTGCTCTATAACACCCTCTTCCCGTATTTGTTACCAAACACAAGTCGATGATGTCACAAAACAAATTTAAATAATTTGCACCATTTGAAACAAAGCTGGCAACTCAAACTGTCATTACTTAAAAAAATTTATAAATTTCTGTAAGCTTCAAAATTTCATTTGGAAAAATTCATAGTAAACTAGATTCATCAGGCTATCATCAATCCATATAAATTAGAGGTCTTAACTCATGGCACACAAGTGCAGAAAATTCATTAAATATGCACTACAATGTAGTTCTGCTGTTTGGAAATTCTGACCTTGCATCGAATAAAAATTCATAACGTTTTACACAGAACTCAAAATCATTCACCATTTTTTTTAAAATAAACTAGACTCAATTTCTAGTTCATACATATAAAATTCAACATCTAAATCAATCTGTGGAATTTATGGCAATTTTTCAAACTTACTGCCTAAAACAGAGTTTTTGGACAACTTCAACTTATCTCCAATATAAGTTCACTAACTAGTCAAAAATCATTCAAATCCACATACTAATAATATTAAACCATGTTTTAGTTAAAGCATAACCAATTAAGGAGTAGTTTAATGTCTCTTTTACACAAGATATGTATTTTCAAGATTATACATGCCACTATTCAAAACATATAATATAGGATGTCAAAACATTACTATGATAACATGTATTGTTCCTTCGCCTACGAGGTGATGCCCAAAATGTTCCTGCTTACGAACCATGTGATCAACCTACGTGTGCACAAGCATAATACACGCGCTAAGTATAACTTAGTGAGGCATTATAAGTAATCATAAAATCGAGCAATAAAACAAATGAAAACATGATTAAGAAAGATCATATTAAATCTTCTTTTAATTCAAAACCATCAAATATAAGAAAATGGTGATTTTCATATACTTTAACTTTATAATTGGCCCAAGAATTTTATAAAGAGAAACTAAAGTATGCAAGGTCTGTACTTCTTGAGCACTGGTCACCAAGGTGACGATAAACATATAGACACATTAGTGTCGGCATCATATAGGCACATAAGTGCTGATAAACATATAGGATCCAAAGATTGGTGTGTAGCTACACGTAGTCCTTGACTACTGGACCTCTAATGGCATGCCACTATACTGTAACTCTCTATCATTACTTGGGTAATAAATCCATATCATATACTTGTAAATCATCATGTATAAACAATCCATATATCACCATTATTCAATAATAATTTGCCATAACAACATAATAGTGCAGTTCAAACCCCATTACGTACTAACCTTTTTCTTTGCCTATAAAATATCATATAACTTATACAAAAACCATGTTATCATTTTAGTAAAATCAAGTAAATAGAATTCTTGAAATCAATCAAAACATTTTTGAAACATATGAATGCACTCACCTTATATGCCTCACTAGCTACTTATACCGAAACGTGTCTATTCTGGAACTTCTTGTTTATCTTTCAACTTGTTTCGATCGTGAGCTTGCTTGTTATCTGTATGTATATTAAATACATAACACAAACAATTTTTGAGTACATGCTCATACTATACAAGTAATGGAAAGTAACTAAAATAACTATTCATTATACAAAAAAATTACTCCGATAGAATTTTCTATATTCGAATCATTCTTCTTCACACTTTTCCACAATTCTTCAAATTTTTCCAAAATACTCATTTTAGTCCCTAAGGAATCTTTTAAGCTTCCAACCATCATTTTCAAGTTTAACCTTCACAATTATCATCCTTTACACTTTAGGACCCAAACTTTGGAAATTTACATATTGGTCCTCAAGATTGCTGAAAAATCTAAAATTGTCCCAAAGTCAATATAAACTTCAAAATCAACATTCCAATCACATAACTTAATTTTCCAACATAGTATACTTGAAAAACAAGCTTGACAATCAAATCTTTAAACTTTTCAAAATTTACATTTTGGTCCCTAATGCCAAATAATTAGGGATTTTCATTCCAAGCAACTTATATTATCATTCTAAATCATTCTTCCTTCAATCACACTCCACAATTCCTAACTTGACATAAACCCTAATTTTCCATCTTTTAAGAACATAGAGATTTCTTCATCCAAACAACATAATCAAGCTTGTATAACATCATTTCCATCATCAAAATAATTTTGCCATAATTTCCCATAAATTTTTAAATTTTCCCCTAATCAACCTACAACACAATTCATGGAATATCCATCATTTGAATCATGAAAACAACATCGCAGTCATAATTCCAACAAGAAAAACCATTAAAACTCAAGATTCCATCATGCTCTTCATCAACCCTAAACCCCAAACTCAACTAGAGACATGAAAACTATACAAAACTTATACCGAAAGATAGGGAATTTAATGGAGAACAATTTCTTGTTTCATGTCTCAAGCTCAAATCTAACCATGGAAGCTTAAAAATTGAATTGAAATTTTTTACCTATACTCTTGGGTGAATTCCGCAGCTTGGAGAAGATGAAGAGATAATTTTTCCCAACTTTTGTTCTTTAATTATGCCAAATGGCATAATATGCACCAAATTAGTTAATAAAAATCCTTTAATAGTAAAAAGACCATGATACCCTTGAGTTATAACCAATCACTAGCCAACATTTGTTTATTCTTATCTATAATAATCATAAATAATCAAAAAGTAAGGGTGAAATGACCATTTTGCCCTTAATGAACCAACTTATCTTCAAAAATGCCATTTTCACCTATTTCACCAAATACTGCATAGAATCGAATTTAAATCGAATAAAAATGATTCAAAAACCATAATATAATGTTATTATAGTCTTTCTAAGACTTCCATAAAATTTTCATAATTTTTCGATTCGAATAATTATTCGAATTAATTTCCGAAGCTTATCATTTTCTAACTTTTCACACAAATCTCGTACCAAAAATCTGATTCCCACCAAAATTCTTATACCGAGATAAACTGTTCATTTTTCCATAAAAATAATTATTGGGAAAATTACCATATTGGTCCTTAAACTTTTCCCAACTTTCTACTTTGACCACCAAACTTTGAAAATTTTGATTTAAGTCACTAAACTAAAACTACCCAAATTTAATTCTTTTTATTTTAGTCATTATGTAAATATTGGGGTATGACATGCTCGCTGCCTCCAATCCCTTTAATTCTCTGCATTGATAGGCAAAGAGAGCGTAAGCATAAATGCTTAGGGAGGAGTACACAAAAACAACACACCATCAATGCATTTAAAACCATTTTCCAATACCACATTGAAATCCCATTTCATTCATACCTTTAAACCATTCTTTAAAACATCATGCCTTGAAAACCATGCACTTAAGACTTTGAAAAACCAGCATATTAAACCATATGCAACATGTATGATGGATCAACAACAAATTCTCATTTGCTAACCCTCAATTTAAGCTTTCTCATGCATAACAACCCATATGCAAAGCTTAAAGAGTAAACATGTATAAACCAACATTATACATCAACATCCATCAACATGATACATTAACAATTATATTGGCTTTCAAGTGATTCATAAACCAAGTTCCAGTTTCACAAAATAGTTCATCGGATACATGGATTCAAACAAGTGTCCTCTCAACACTTCAAGCCATCTCAACCGGAATAATGATACAATCACAATCGCGGTACATTATCAACCGAGTACAATTACAATTCACGGGGACACCAACCCCAATCATCGATTAGAATCTTAATCCACTAACGGGAGTTTACGGTACCATATAACCACTCGACTGTTAGGGTACTTGGATGGAGTATTCAGTACACCGTATAAAACCCCTCGACATCCAAGGTGACTTATTATAGTGCATTATCAATCCTATGGCCGGCAAACTATATCCGATAACATTTTTAAACCACATCACTTGCCAATATAATTCACAATTAACCACATACCTCACTGTTTTTACAAGCATTAAATCAAAGCTTTTTCCAAAGCAACGAACCATGCTTTTCAACAAGTATTTACACATAATTACAAGGATCACTTACCATGTGCATTCTTCAACATTTCATGATTAAAAATAGTATCTCACATACTTTAAAACATGCTTAAGTAGCATGTATCATGTAATTCAAAACAAGTGCATAAAACCAATTCCTAAAGCACGACCGACAGAGACAACCACTTTATACTTACTTTCGAGTTTAAACCAGCGTTTCAAGCTAAGTTTAAACTCCTATAAACCCCCTTTAAATCATTTCAAAGATGAAATCCGTGTTCTCACTCAACGAATCGCGAACCCTCAATTCGCCGACGCGAATTCAAGCGTCCAAAGCCTCCAAAGCTTCACTGATAGCTATAGAATCAACCTCCCCTACTTTAACCACATAAAAAAAGAGGATTAATGCATCATAATGCATTCAAAATCCAAGAAAAACAATTCCTCAACATTGCCTTGCTAAAAGCTATCAATCGACATCCGAAAACAACCGAAAACACTATCATACTTCTTCCAAACTTAACCCAGCCACAATCTAACAATCCAAACTATTTATTGTCATCAATTAACATCCAAAATCAATATAATTTCAACCTTATACCCCCAGCAATCATAAAACTACCACACCTCCTCAAAAACCCATGTCTAGCAACCTAAACAATTAGAGATTCACATAGTTTCGGGATTCCAATGTTAAAACCATTATCTTAACATTATTAAACATCCAAATCATGATTAAAACCAATCAATAACCCAGCAAAATAGATCCAATTTGAAAATCAGAAGATTTCATTAATTAAACCTTGATTAAGCAAAGCTCCATAATTAATCAATTAAAACCCATTATAAAACAAATATAAAGAGTCAAGAACATGGGAATTTCAATAAAGAACCTTATATTAGAGGAGAAAAATGCAGCTCACCTCTAATGGATGCTTTTCCCCTTAATCAGATTGATTTACATGAGAAAACAAGATTAAAACAATAAGGTTTTGATAGGAAACCAACAAGAAGTCATTTGATAATAAAAGATTAGAGAAATCAAAAGTTTACCTTAAGATTTTGAAGAAGCAAAGAGTGTTTGGCTGGTGAGAATTTGAGAGAAAATCTTTTAGAGAGAAAGTAGTTACGTAATTTTTATTTTAGGCAGTTAATTATAAAATTAATTCTCCCAACCTATATATATTTTCTAAATCCATTTTAAAAGTAGCCAATTAAGGGATAAAGTCTGATATTAGACTTTGGGAAATAGCTCCTTAAAGATTCAAAGTTTTGACTCTTTTACAAAATAGTCGCCAAAAATAGTTTTGAAACTTTACATTTTGGTCACTAGCCCAAAATTCTACATTTCCTAATTTCATTTTACAAAATTGATTTCACCAAAATCATTTATATATTTAATAATTATTTTAAACCATTTTTATATATTTTTAACTTACTCAAAAAAATATTTATTCCCAAATCTGACTCGAATCTCTAACCCGATCCACCGGACCGTCTAACTAGCTTATAAACCGCTAGGCCCAAAACTGGGGCGTTACAACTCTCCCCCACTTAGAAAATTTCGTCCTCGAAATTTTTATCCCAAGAAAACAAGTGCGGTAACCATCCCAACAAGTCTGCCTTACACTCCCACATGGCCTCCTAAACACCACGGTGTCGCCACAACACCTTCATAAGTACAATCATTTTACCACGATGAACTTTACTACACGAATCAAAGATCTCAACAGGTTCCTTATCAAAGGACAACCTCAGTCACAACTTCATATCCTCCACCAACATAACATACGATGGATCCGACCGATACCCCCGCAACATCAACACATGAAACACATCAAGAATTTTTTCCAACTCAAGAGGTAACCTCAACGTATAAGCCACATGACCAACACGCTCCACAAACTCATATGGTCCAATAAACCTCAGACTAAGCTTACCCTTACGTCCAAACCGCATCACCTTCTTCCATAGCAACACTTTCAAGAACACGCGATCGCCAACCACATACTCAATCTCTCTACGCTTCAAATATGTGTAGGATCCCTAGCGATCTGAAGCCATTTTCAACCAATCACAAATGAGCTTCACTTTCTCATTCGTATCCTCAACACATCAGGAAAAGAAACATATTTTTCTCCTGCCTCGACCCAACACAAAGGCGTATGGTACTTCCTACCATACAAGGCCTCATACGGTGACATTTGTATACTAGCCTGATAACTATTATTATAGGCAAACTCTCCCAAAGGCAACTATCTCTCCTAGGTTCTTTGGAACTCAATGATACAACATCTCAACACATCCTCCAAGACCTGGATCACACGTTCAGACTGACCATCCATCTAAGGATGATACGAAGTACTGAAACTCAACCGTGTACCCAAGCTCGATGCAAACACACCTAAAACCTTGCCGTAAACCATGGATCTCTATCTGAAACTATAGAATCAAGCACACCGTACAAACACACCATCTCGGTAATATACAAATCTGCCAACTTATCCAAAGTATACATCGTATGCACAGGCATAAAAGTGCGCACACTTCGTAAACCAATCAACAACCACCCATATGGAATCCTTCTTAGTGGGCATCAACGGCAACCCAGACACAAAATCCATGGTGATTTTCTCCCACTTCCATTATGGTATCCTCAACAGTTGCAATAACCCGGAAGGAAGCTGATGTTCAGCTTTAACACGCTGACACACCATGTATCTAGCAACAAAACCAGCCACATCTTTCTTTAAACCAACCCAATAATACTCTCCCTTCAAATCTTGATATATCTTAGTACTACCGGGATGCATAGAAAAGAACTAGCAATCCCCTCGGCCAAAACAGTACGCCTCATCTCATCATCATTAGGCACCACTATCCTATCTTTAAAACACAACACTCTATCATCATTAAAGTGAAACTCCGTTGAATTTCCATCCATGATAACCTTGACATGCGGTACCAATGCATCATCATAAGGTTGTTTTTCTTTAATCAACTGTGACAGGGATGACTTCACTTGTAACTCGGCCATCAAGCCTCCATCTCGTGTCACACTCAACCACGTAAATATCATCCTCATCTCCACCTTAACCCTCATACTCAAAGTATCAGCTACAACATTAGTCTTCCTCGGATGATATTCAATCATCAAATCATAATCCTTAAGCAACTTCAACCATCTAAGTTGTCAAAGATTCAAATCATCGTCCTTTTTTTCCAAACACTCACGATTGGTGTACACACACACTTCTCATCATAGAAATGGTGTCTCCAAGACCTTTAAGCAAATACAATCATGGCAAGCTCAACATCAAATGTAAAACAATTGCACTCGTGCACCCTCAACTGTCTAGAGCATAAGCCACAACTTCGCTTGCGATGACACAATCTTAGCTAATTCCTTAGCAAACCTCGATGTTAATTAACTGGATCTAGCAAACCCACCAACTTTTAACTCTAACCTTGGTTGCTCCAAAACTAGCTTAAGCCAAACTCCCAAAAACCAATCTTTAATATCCTCTTCAAACCTTGAGAAATCCAAGAACTATATTACCAAAGCTACCTTACTTACACCATCACTCTATCAACCCCCGAATAGTCATTTGTAAATGTGAACAAAGGTATGCATGATTACTTATATGCCCTCATAGATGTCTATGTGTATGTATGCAAAACCTCTACTGTCATGCCCAAATATATGCATGTACTGACATATTTATAGATACATATAAGTGTTTTTTCACTCTGCATGTTAAATTGTTCACACTTACTAATAACGTTCTCAGAACCATAATTCTTTCTAACCTACCTAAAACTCGTACTTCCCAATTAAATAGCAAACATTCACTTCTCCAAAAAATTTGCTAAACCATTCATACATGCCGATCAAAATCCTTCTTGTTACCTTTGTACACAAGAATATCATCTATAAACACAAAAACAAATTGATCCAAAAACTCATGGAATACCCGATTTATCATATCCATGAACGCAACCAGTGCATTGGTCAAAACAAACGGCATCACCAAGAACTCACAATGCACGTACTCCGTATGAAAGGCAATTTCAGGCACAACCACATCCTTTACCTTCAACTGATAATACCCGAAACTCAGATCAATCTTAGAGGACACTGAAGCACCACTAAATTGATCAAATAGATCATCAATATGTGGTAAAGGATACTTATTCCTAATCGTCAACTTGTTCAGTTGTCGTCAATTAATGCACATCCACACTATACCATCATTCTTTTTCACAACAACACCAGTGCACCCTACGGTGAAAAACTAAGCCTAATAAACCCTCGACCAAGCAACTCCTGAAGTTGCGTCTTTTACTGCTTCAACTCTTTCAGAGCCATACGATATGGAGCAATAGACACTAGAACTGTATTTACATACAACTCAAAACCAAACTCAACCTCTCTATCCAATGGCAAACCCTACAATTCCCTCAGAAAAACACCCAAAAACTCACATATCGTATGAATGTCTTGAACACGTACTTCTTTTGACCCCAGATTCATAACATAGGCTATGAATGCCTCGCAACCAGAATCCATCAAACAACTCGCTTCCAACTCTGAAACAACATTAAACAAGAATTTAACATTCTCGCCCATGATTACCACCTCGTAATCATCAGCAAGTTTCAAGGTAACTCCCTCGGATTTAAAATCAACCAGAGCTCTGTGTTCTGACAACCAATCTATACCCAGGATTACATCAAAAATCGTGAAACGACAACTCCATTATATCAACCGCAACCACATGACCTTAAACCATCAAAGGACATTTCTTAAACATCCTTCTCACAACAACCGTCTTACTGAAAAACTAGCCACTTGCATTCCCACATCTAACACTTCTGAGATAGTCGTTCAAACCACATTCCTACAAGCGTTAACAACAACAAGCGCATGAGTCTATACTCCATGAATCAAACGCAGACAGTCTCGCCTCATGTGATCACATGCTCCATGTTGCGCGTAATAAGTGCTACGCAATTGTGCAAGTATACACATCGCAAGTTATAGTATAAAAGATATCATCTCCACAGGGATTGGTGCCACTTCAAAAATCTAGTCTCTTGCACTATAAAAAGTAAAAGAAAACACAAGAAGAAGATTATAGGACTTTTAACTAATAACTAATCTAGAAAGCAAATAAGTAAAAGGCGATGTAATTAAATGAGAGAGATAGGCTAGGTTATCGTGAGTTGAGGTGTGATAGCCAATTGGATCGTCTTGGTAAAAGAGTGCACAGGCAACTCAGTTGTCGTGGCAACTTGCACAACGAGGTTGCCTTGGAAACTAATCGATGGTTGCCTGGGCGACTAGTTGGGAAACTACTTGGGCGTCTGGGCAGCAACCTTCAAGGTTCAGCAGAACGTTCTTCAATAGTTTCTTCTTATCCTTAAGTCGAAACTCTAGCTACTTGTGCATGCCTTGATAATACATCCCTGCGTGAATCAAGGGTGAACAACAACCAATCTTGTTCTCCTCATATCCGTTGAAATCCTTAACTTATTCCTAATCCGGATTAATCTTCACCATCAATAGATTGAATAAAGATCATATTCATTCGTTTCTTGAATCTAACTCTCCCGATATTAGATAAATAGATGAAGTTACGAGATCCTCTCCCAATTCACTCGCAACCAAGAATAAGAATCAAGAATGAATAAACCTTGAATAGAAAAGTGCAAACTCTTATTACCTAAACAGAATCCAATAGTTTCTCACAACCACGAGACACAATAACCTTAGCCAAATAGATTTAGTTCATGGCTAGGTTCCAAAGAAACACAAGATGAAGAATCCCTAGCATGAACCTTATTAAACAAGAAAGAAAAAGATGAAGGATGGATGAAGCTTGTCGAAATCTCCTTGCCCTTGATGCTTGTCAAAACTTCTCTCCTCTCTCTCTCTTTGGAGTTGACGGCATGGCCACTAATTTATAGGGCTAGGTCAAAGTCCTTTGAGGAGGAAGTTAAGTTGGAATTAAATTATCTTTAAAGAATATAATTCTTTATTATAATTATATTCCTTCTAGAACTTCTCTTATCTTCTTGGAATTTAATTCTTCTTTAATCTCTTCATGGAAATCAAACTCCTTTGGGATTTAGCTTTGCTCCACGTCATCTTGGGCTTGTCTAGTCATCAATTTCGACTACCATATCAACTTATTCTTTGTCGACAATTGCACTGGCAACTGGCTCGGCGTCTCCTTCACGCATTGCCCTAGCAACTAACTCGGCATCTCCTTCATGCATTGCCCTGGCAACTAGCTCTAGCCTTGCTTTGGAAAGTGATCCTGCACATACACACAAAACACACCAAGGCAGCATCTTTTCCCACAAAAACAACCAAGTTATGCAATCAAGCTCAATGATGGAAGGAAACGTGGATTAATGCATGAATGACTAATTATGTAACTAATATGAGCCTAAGTCTAACAATAATATGAGTAAAAAGGGTAAGAAAAATAGTACTTTTGAACACTTATCACACCCTCAAACTTAAACTATTGGTTGTCCTCAAGCAATGCAAACTAATAATTACCTACCAAGACTTCAATTTTCACAAACTTAGCTTTGAACTTGATTTCAATTCTCAGAACCGGGGCACAAAGTATGATTGGCTTTTCATTTTTCGAAAAACTAAGGAGTTACTCGGAATCAAACTATAATGCTTGTGAGTGTGTGCGGAGTTGTGTACAAGTTGATTTTTCAGATTCTATGCAAACAAGAGGTTTTCAAATTACTTCATTGGGTTCTTTTAACATGTCTTAACTAGAGCCAGTTTTGGGCACCTCTAGTATTTTGTTTTTAGTTTTCTTAAGATAATTAATTTATTCGACTAGAGCCACTTTCGGGCACCTCTAGCGATCCATTTTTTTAGCACATGATAGAGCCAATTTCGGGCACCTCTAGCGTTCATCCAATTTTATTCTAATCCCCCAATTTTTTTTAATTATCAACCTAAGTTCACTAGAATTCCTTAAATCAATCAAACCATAATAGTATTTCATCAAATTTAGCATCATAGTAAAATTCTAAGTTTTTCCATGGTTATCCTAGAATAAAAATTCTATCAATTAAGTGCATTGGCAAAGTCATCATCGGATATTCATCAAATCTAGGCAATTCTTGTTCCGACTAAAGGCATGGCAAGCAATTTATGTATCCTAAATGCAATACTTAAGATGAATGCAACTAAACATGGTAACTACTAATAACAATCCCCCCCAAACTCGAGTGAGGCATTGTCCTCAATGTATGCATTAAAGAAAAATAAAAATAATGAAAAATAAAATTCAAACGAGGACTTACTCCGAGAGCTCTTCGTCGTGGATGATTAGTTTCTTTTTGGTTGGTGCCTTGATTCTCTTGCTTGAACGCGATGGTTGTTTCCTTGTTGTCGATGGTGGAATCGATCCTCGTACAGGGTTGTCCTTATCGTTCTCTTCATCAATGTCATTGGATTTTCGCTTGGAGGATTCAATTGGTGCGATTTTTGTTGGTGCAATGGAGGACTCGTCCGAATCTGAAAAATCAGACAATGATTCCGTACGAGTTGATTCGGGCATATGTGCTTTACCTTTGGCTTTTGCAGTGGTTGCCAGGATGTCTTTAGCTTTGGTTGTCGTGGCATCTTCAGGGTTCATTGCCGTGCCATCATCTATTGCGGTTGTTGTGGTGACTGCTTCATTGGTTTCCGGGGCAAGGATCTCGGCAGGAAAGATTGGGAACGACACGCGGCTGTCCGGTTACTTTTCTAGGATGACTTGGGTGATGCCATTGTTGTGCTCCTTCATGTACCGCATGAACATTAGTTGTCGGTCTTCAATTTGCCTTAATGGTTGCAAGAGTGCTTCAAAGTGTCCCAGGGTTGATGGCAGAGTTGCCCGGGCGTTAGGTGCTTGGGCATTAGGGATTTTCGGGGCAGCAAGAGTTGTTGCGGCAATTGGAGGCCTTGAGGATTTTTTCGGTCCTCTCCCATTAGCTTTCAGATTTGTGCATGATTCCAACTGGACTTTGGTAGGGCTTTTCATCAGTGGACTCACTTAGGACATGCATCTCCTTGCGAACATTAGAAATTAAGCAAGGGAAGAAAAAAGAACCCTTATCTTTTGAGCTACATACAAAAATCTCATCACAAATAATTTTTCCAATGTTAATGATGCGATTATGCAAAGTAGAATGTATGAGCAAAAGACGTGGTATATCAACGGTAGTATTGTGTGTGGTGGGCATTAAAGAAGTTTTAACAAACTTATTCCATAGTTTTGCCTCGGGTTTAAGCCGAAGGCAATTTACCGTGCCCTTGTATTTACCGTCGTTCCAATGAGTTCCTGGCTGAGTGAGTTCTTGAAGCACCTTGTCGAGTTGCTTGGGCATGATTTGATCAACAAAGGCTTGATGCTTGTCCTTCTCAATGTAAAGCCCGTAAAAGGTGTTGATGTTTTCGAGGCTTATGAGTATGGCCTTGTCACGAACAAAAACATAAGGATTATCTGGGTTAGGTAGTGAGCATAGAATTCTCTTACCCATGAATGTTACCCGGTTCTGATTTATGGTAAAAGATTTGCCACTTTTGATGTGCAATCCTCTCGAAGATGAATGGTTCAAGGCCAAAATCTTGATGAGAGTTGGAGTATTCAAAGCCTTGTTCTTCGTAAATCTTCCAGCTTTCAAACTTGGAGTGAAATCTTTCTTCAACCACCGGTGTAGCAAACATCTTGTATCTTGGTTCTTTGGAGGAACTTGGATGAACCAAAAATTTAATTTTGGATGCCATGGATGATCTTGGTTGTGAGTTTTGTAAAAACAAAGAAAATAAAATAAAAGAAACTAAAGAGCTGCAAGATGAAAAGTATGAATAGGTTTCTTGGAAGTTAAGGGTGATGGGTTATATAGAAAAGATAGGTAGTAAATATGGTTGGTGGGATTATTTTTGGATAGAGAATAAAGGGGGTTTCGGTTTAGGGGAAGGGTGACGGCAAGGGGGTTTAATTAGGGTAAGTTGGAGGCTTTATATAAGCCTTAGATTCAGCCCATTAATTTCCTTGTTGAAGATGTTTTCCTTCTTGGATCAAAATTCCTCTTTATCTTGAACTTTTTTCCTACAATTCAAAGACAAATCAAATAAGGATTAAAATTAAAGATAAACTAATCAAAGAAAATAAATAAAGATGTGTAAAGGGATTTTTAAACTTAAAAAAAGAAAAAAGAAAATCTATCCTAAAAAATATAATAATAATCGAAAATAAAAAAAATAGTTCAAAAAAATAATAAAAATAAAAAATATAAATAAAATATCGAAAGGAGAGCATGCTCATGCATCTCCTAAGTTGACCACTTCTTTGTTACGTTCCATATGGGCACCATTGCAGTGCTTTAATCTTTGTCCATTAACTTTGAATTCATGTTTGTTAGTGATGGACTTTATTATCACGGCACCATGGGAGAATGGTTTGACAACATCGAATGGTCCCGACCATCTTGATTTCAGCTTTCCCGGGAAAAGTTTTAGCTAAGAATTGAATAAGAGAACTAGTTGCCCTGGCGTGAACTATCGCGGTAATAGTTTCTCTTCATGCCATTGCTTTGTTTTCTCCTTGTAGATTTGTGCATTGTTATAGGCGAGTGCACAGAATTCTTCTATCTCGTTGAGGTTCAACAAGCGCTTTTGTCCGGCACTTTCCCAATCCATATTCACGGTCTTGATTGCCCAATATGCCTTGTGCTCGATTTCCACCGGTAGATGGCATGTTTTTCCATAGACAAGTTGGAAGGGGGACATACCTAAGGGTGTTTTGAATGCAGTGCGATATGCCCAAAGTGCGTCATCTAGTCTTAATGACCAATCCTTCCTAGAGGGATTTACAACTTTCTCGAGTATACCCTTCAATTCCTGGTTGGAAATTTTTGCTTGCCCGTTGGTTTGTGGGTGATATGCCATGGCAATCTTATGTGATACGCCGAAGCGTTGCAACATCTTGGCAATAAGTCTGTTGTCAAAATGCTTGCCTTCGTCACTGATAATTGCTCTCGGCATCCCAAACCGTGTAAATATGTTTTTCTACAAGAATCATTGCACGGTCCTGGAATCGTTGTTGGGAACTGTAGCTACCTCAACCCATTTAGACACGTAGTCGACGGCAAGTAGAATGTAGAGGTTGCCGAATGAAGATGGGAAAGGTCCCATAAAATCGATCCCCCATACATCGAACAATTCCACCTCGATGATGTTTTGGAGCGGTATCTCATGTCGTCTAGAGATATTGCCCGTCCTCTAGCAACGATCACATTGCTTGTAAAAGTCTTGGGCATCTTTGTACAATGTTGGCCAATACAAACCGGATTGCAACACTTCGGCCGCGGTACGAGTTCCTCCAAAATGTCCTCCATAGGGTGAAGAATGGCATTTCCGGAGTACATTCTGATGCTCTTCTTCAGGGACACATCAACGTATAACCTGATCTGCACATTGTTTAAACAAAAGAGGCTCGTCCCAAAAGTAATGCTTAGCATCATGGCGGAACCGCTTCTTCCCTTGGTGAGTAAGGCCATAAGGTAAAATACCACAAACAAGGAAATTAACTAAATCTGCGTACCAGGGTATTGCTGAGGCATGTGCTACCGTGGCGACTGCTCCCAAAATTGCTGAGGCATGTGCGTCTAGGGTTGCCGAGGTGTCGAGGGTTGCCGAGGCATGTGCGACCATGGTTGCCGAGGCGTGCGCGTCCATGGTTGCCGAGGCATGTGCGTCCATGGTTGTCGAGGCATGCGCGTCAAAGGCTGTTGTGACGTCGAGGGTTACCGAGGCGTGCGCGTCAAGGGTTGCTACGGCGTCGAGAGTTACCGATGCGTCCGCGTCCATGGTTGCCAAGGTAACTAAAAGTTGCTCATCCAGGAATGCATCACATATCTCTAGATCCTCGTCCTCCTCCCTATTGCGCTCTAAACGTGATAAGTGATCGGCCACTTGATTTTCTGTTCCTTTCCTGTCCTTAATTCCAATATCAAATTCTTGTAAAAGTAATATCCAACGAATCAAACGAGGTTTGGCATCCTTTTTAGCAAATAGATATTTGATTGCCGAATGGTCCGTATGAACAATTACCTTTGTACCAATCAAATAGGATCGAAACTTGTCAAATGCGAAAACTACAGCTAGTAACTATTTCTCCGTTGTTGTGTAATTCATTTGAGCACTTTTAAGAGTTTTACTAGCGTAGTATATCACATGAAAGGTCTTACCTATGCGTTAGCCTAGGACTGCTCCTACCGCAAAATCACTTGCATCACACGTGAGCTCAAAAGGTAGCGTCCAATCTGGTGGAACGATAATGGGTGCTGAGGCAAGCTTTTCCTTTAGGGTTTCTAATGCTTGGGCGCAAGAATCATCAAAATCGAAGACTTTATCCTGTTCAAGCAAATTGCACAAGGGTTTAGTGATTTTAGAAAAATTATGAATGAACCTCCTGTAAAAACCTGCATGTCCAAGAAAGCTTTGAATTCCTTTAACCGAACTTGGTGGGGGTTGATAAGTGTTCAAAAGTACTATTTTTCTTACCCTTTTTTTTCATATTATTGTTAGACTTAGGCTCATATTAGTTGCATAATTAGCTATTCATGCATTAATCCATGTTTCCTTCCATCGTTGAGCTTGATTACATAACTTGGTAGTTTTTGTGGAAAAGATGCTGCTTTGGTGTGCTTTGTGTGTGTATGTGCAGGATCACTTGCCAAAGCAATGCCGAGCTAGTTGCCAGGGCAATGCATGAAGGAGACGCCGAGCTAGTTGCCAGGGCAATGCATGAAGGAGACGCCGAGCCACTTGCCATGGCAATTGTCGACAAAGAGAAAATGCAATAGGGATGTCGAAATTAATGACTATACAAGCCCAAGATGACGTGGAGCAAAGCCCAAACCCAAAGGAATTTGATTTCCATGCAGAGATTAAAGAAGAATTAAATTCCAAGAAGATAAGAGAAGTTCTAGTAGGAATACAATTATAATAAAGAATTATATTCTTTAAAGATAATTTAATTCCAACTCAAACTCCTCCTCAAAGAAGGACTTTGGCCTAGCCCTATAAATAGCAAGGAGATTTCGACAATCAATAGAGACAGCATTAGGGAAATTTCGACAAGTCCAAGGGAGAAAGCAAGGGAATTTTCGACAAGCTTCATCTTTTCTTTCTTGTTCGATTGGGTTCATTCTAGGGCTTGTTTATCTTGTGTTTCTTTGGAACCTAGCCATGAACTAAATTTACTTGGCTATGGTTATTGTGTTTTGTGGTTGTGAGAAACTATTGGTTTTTGTTTAGGTAATAAGAGTTTGCACTTTTCTATTTCAAGGTTTATTCATTCTTGGTTCTTATTCTTGTTTGCGAGTGAATTGGGAGAGGATCTCGTGATTTCATCCATTTATCTAATATCGGGAGAGTTAGATTCAAGAAACAAATGAATATGATCTTTATTCAATCTAATGATGGTGAAGATTAATCCGACTTAGGAATAAGTTAACGATTTCAACGGCTAAGAGGAGCGCAAGATTAGTTGTTGTTCACCCTTGATTCACGTAGGGATGTATTATCAAGGCATGCACAAGTAGCTAGAGTTTCGACTTAGGGATAAGAAGAAACCATTGAAGAACGCTCTGCCGAACCTTGAAGGTTGCTGCCCAACGACCAAGTAGTTTCCCAACTAGTTGCCCAGGCAACCATCGATTAGTTGCCAAGGCAACCCCGTTGTGCAAGTTGCCACGACAACTGAGTTGCCCGTGCACTCTTTTACCAAGACAATCCAATCAGCTATCACACTTAAACTCACGATAACCTGGCCTATCTCTCTCTCAATTGATCTCATCTTTTCATTTACTTTATTGCTTTCTAGATTAGTCATTAGTTAAACTCCTATAATCCTTTACTTGTGTTTTCACTTTTACAGTGCAAGAGACTAGATTCTTGAAGTGGCACCAATCCCTGTGGAGACGATATCTTTTATACTATAACTTGCGACGTGTATACTTGCACATTTGCGTAGCACTTATTACGCGCAACAATTTTTTGGAGCCGTTGCCGGGGATTGGCAATAGAGACTTTGTTTTTATTTTCTTGCACTTTCTTTTTACTTTTCTTGTTTAAAATTCAAAGGGCTAACAAACTTTGGTTTTGCATTGGTATATGACCAGGGCGAGACGGACTTCACCAGAATATCCCTTTGATCCAGAATTCGAACGAACCTTACAAAGACTTAGACGAAGGATAAGAGAAGCAATGGCAAATCAAGACGGCAATATGAATCAAGATGTTCGAGCAGGAGGAGGAGTGATTCTTGCACGAAATAGAACTATTCGAGACTATCTTGAAGAAGATCTTGATGCACTTAGCCCAGGAGTTGTCGCACCTGAAATTGAAGCCGACCACTTTGAGTTGAAACCGGTAATGTTTAATATGATCAACACAATAGGTCAATTTGGCGGCTCAGCAACTGAAGATGCACGGCAACATCTGAAATCTTTCCTCGAGATTTGCAACTCGTTCAAGATACACGGAGTCACCCCCGATGTCTTACGATTAAGATTATTCCCCTATTCACTGAGGGATAGGGCGAAAGCATGGTTGAATAGCATTCCTGCCAGATCCATAGCATATTGGACTAATCTTTGTCGTGATTTCCTTGCTAGATTTAATCCTACAAATTTGACTGATAAGCCGTAACGACATTACTTCTTTTAGGCAGGCAGATGATGAATCCATGTACGAGGCTTGGGAGCGATATAGAGAACTTCTACACAAATGTTCTTTACACGAATTCCCGGTGTGGACTCAAGTAACAATGTTTTACAACGCCGTGAATACACCAACAAGGATGATGCTAGATGCCTCGGCAAAGGGCATTCTCCTAGATAAGTCGCTGGAAGAAACAATGCAAATTTTAAACAGGCTGGCTAAGAATGATTATCAATTCCCATCTACTAGAAGAGGAGGAGTTAGACGCCAAGCCACAATACATGAACTAGGATCATCAGATTCAATTTCGGCACAATTGGCCACTTTAACCAAGATGGTCCAGAACAAGCAAAAACCAAACAACACACATGAAGTCAAGGTAATGGATTCTTTTTGTGAGTTATGTGATGATAACCATAATTCTTCTGAATGTATGCAGAATCCGGAATCCAGCTTCTATGTGGGGAATTACAATCGGAACAACAATGTGATGTCCAATACATACAATCCAGCTTGGAAGAAGCATCCGAATTTTTCATGGAGTAATCCCAACAATGCTCTAAACCAGAACAATCAGAATGCACAAGCATCGAGATTCCAGCAGAATATGCCACGGCAACAGATGCCGCAGCAACAACCGATGACATCTAGTTCTTTGGAAAATTCTCTAAATGCTTTTATGATGAAAGCTGAATCTTATATGGCTGAGAATAGTAATTTCATAAAAAGAACTGATGCTTTTATTAACAGGACCGAGATGAGATTGCAAAACCAAGAGGCGGCAATCAAATCATTGGAAAATCAAGTCGGACAGTTTGCTCAAAATTTGAATACTAGACCACAAGGAGGTTTACCTAGCGATACTGAAGTCGCAAGAGGAACTGGCCATGAGCAATGTAAGGCAATCACCACCAGAAGTGGCCAACAACTTAGAGAGGCTCAAACCCGCTCAGCAAACAAAACTCCACAAAAAGATCAGGTCGAACCTAGCGGCAAAGCCTCAGATGTTGAACCAGGAATTGCCGCGGCAACAAGCATACCTCGGCAACCGACAATAAAGACGCCTCGGCAACCGACAATAAAGACGCCTCAGCAACTTGCGATAAGCATGCCTCGGCAACCCCAGTTGATAATGCCTCGGCAACTCCAGATGTCTCGGCAATGCCGTCAATCAGGTTTCAAACCAATAAAAGGATCAAAGATATCCGACTTCCACCACCATTCCCACAAAGGTTGAAGCGACAAAAGCAAGAATACCAATTCAAGAAGTTTCTTGATATCCTAAAGCAAGTCCACATCAACTTGCCATTGGTGGAAGCAATTGAACAAATGCCAAACTATGCCAAGTTTCTTAAAGACATTGTGTCCAAAAGAACAAGGCTAGGAGAGTTTGAAACAGTTGCCGCAACAGAGGGATGCATGGCAATGTTGCACAATCGTATGCCACCCAAGTTGAAGGATCCCGGAAGTTTCACAATACCCTGTTCCATTGGAAATCACTATGTCGGGAAAGCATTATGTGACCTTGGGGCTAGCATAGACTTGATGCCTAAATCGGTTTTCCAGAAACTAGGAATCAGGAAGGCAAGACCTACAACAGTTATGCTACAGCTAGCCGACAGATCTTATGTGCATCCAGAGGGAAAAATCGATGAAATACTGGTAAAAGTTGATAATTTATTTTTCCTGCTGACTTTATTGTTTTGGATTGTGAAGCAGATGAGCATGCACCCATCATTCTCGGGAGACCATTCCTAGCGACAGGGAGAACCTTGATCGACGTTGAAAAGGGAGAACTCATAATGAGGGTGAATGACCAGCAGGTCAAACTAAATGTGTTCCAAACACTAAGGTATGCCGATGATCCAGAAGAATGCCAACTACTTCATGCCACGGCAGAGTTTAACTTTGATGAGGAATTTAGTTGCCTCGGCAACTACATTGCCGATCAAGAGGAACCTGAGGAATATGAAGAACCGGTCAATGAGGAACAAAAAGAAGAGGCAAATTGGCTAGTCAACCGACCAGGTACATACTTTGAACCACTGGATTACTCAGGTAAAGAAGGTAAGCTCGAAAAACCCTCTATTGAACAACCACCGACTCTTGAGCTGAAATAATTGCCAGAGCAACTAAAATATGCATACTTAGGAACCGATAATATATTACCTGTAATTATTTCTTCTAAGTTACAACCTGAGCAGGAAAAGAAGCTGATCAAGATGTTGAAGCTACACAAAAAGGCAATAGGGTGGACAATTGCCGACTTGAAGGGAATTAGCTCGGCAGTATGCATGCACAAGATCTTGTTGGAAGATGATCACAAACCTTCAATTGAGGCCCAGAGAAGACTGAATCATGCCCTGAAAGGGGTTGTAATGAAAGAAATCATCAAGTGGCTTGACGCCAGCATTATATACCCTATCTCCGATAGTACGTGGGTAAGTCCGGTACAATGTGTACCGAAAAAGGGAGGTATAACAGTGGCAAGCAATGAAAATAATGAACTTATCCCAACCAGGACTGTGACTGGTTGGAGGGTTTGTGTGGACTATCGAAAGCTAAACAAAGCTACTAGGAAAGATCACTTCCCATTACCCTTTATTGATTAAATGCTTGACCGTCTTGCAAGTAAACCATTTTTATTGTTTTCTTGATGGTTATTCAGGTTACAATCAGATTGCCATAGCACCAGAAGATCAAGAAAAGACAACCTTCACATGCCCATATCGTACTTATGCCTTCCGAAGGATGCCGTTCGGATTGTGTAACACCCCGGCAACCTTCCAGAGATGCATGATGGCACTCTTTTCAGACATGGTCGAAGACTTCCTTGAGATCTTCATGGATGATTTTTCGGTTTTTGGTAATGACTTCGACAGTTGCCTTGAAAATTTAGAGAAGGTGTTGGCAAGATGTGAAGAAACTGATTTAGTCCTCAATTGGGAGAAATGCCATTTTATGGTAGATGAAGGAATAGTGCTCGACCACAAGATTTCATCCAAGGGAATTGAAGTAGACAAAGCCAAGGTGGACGTGATCGAGAGATTACCCCCACCAAGTTCAGTTAAAGGAATTCGAAGTTTTCTCAAACATGTAGGTTTTTACAGAAGGTTCATTCATAATTTTTCTAAAATCACTAAACCCTTGTGTAATCTGCTTGAACAGGATAAAGTCTTCGATTTTGATGATTCTAGCACTCAAGCATTCGAAACCCTAAAGAAAAAGCTTGCCTCGGCACCCATTGTCGTTCCACCAGATTGGACGCTACCTTTTGAGCTCATGTGTGATGCAAGTGATTTCGCGGTAGGAGCAGTCCTAGGCCAACGCACAGGTAAGACCTTTCATGTGATATACTACGCTAGTAAAACTCTTAATAGTGCTCAAGTGAATTACACGACAACGGAGAAAGAGTTACTAGCTGTAGTTTTCGCATTTGACAAGTTCTGATCCTATTTAATTGGTACAAAGGTAATTGTTCATACGGACCATTCGGCAATCAAATACTTATTTGCTAAAAAGGATGCTAAACCTCGTTTGATTCGTTGGATATTACTTTTACAAGAATTTGATATTGAAATTAAGGACAGGAAAGGAACAGAAAATCAAGTGGCCGATCACTTATCACGTTTGGAACGCAATAGGGAGGAGGACGCGGATCTAGAGATATGTGATGCATTCTCGGATGAACAAATTTTACTTGCCTCGGCAACCCTCGACGCCTCGGCAACCATGGATGCACACGCCTCGGCAACCCTTGACGCTGCAACAGCCTTTGACGCGCATGCCTCGGCAATTCTGGGAGCAGTCACCATGGCAGCACATGCCTCGGCAATACCCGGGTACGCGGATTTAGTTAATTTCCTTGTTTGTGGTATTTTTCCTTATGGCATTACTCACCAAGGGAAGAAGCGGTTCCGCCATGATGCTAAGCATTACTTTTGGGACGAGCCTCTTTTGTTTAAACATGTGCAGATCAGGTTATACGCCGATGTGTCCCTGAAGAAGAGCAACAAAATGTACTCCGGCAATGCCATTCTTCACCCTATGGAGGACATTTTGGAGGAACTCGTACCGCGGCCAAGGTTTTGCAATCCGGTTTGTATTGGCCAACATTGTACAAAGATGCCCAAGACTTTTACAAGCAATGTGATCGTTGCCAGAGGACGGGCAATATCTCTAGACGACATGAGATGCCACTCCAGAACATCATCGAGGTGGAATTGTTCGATATGTGGGGGATCAATTTTATGGGACCTTTCCCATCTTCATTCGGCAACCTTTATATTCTACTTGTCGTCGACTACGTGTCTAAATGGGTTGAGGCAGCTGCAGTCCCCAACAACGATTCCAAGACCGTGCAAAGATTCTTGCAGAAAAACATATTTACATGGTTTGGGATGCCGAGAGCAATTATCAGCGACGAAGGCAAGCATTTTGACAACAGACTAATTGCCAAGATGTTGCAACGCTTCGGCATATTATCCACAAACCAACGGGCAAGCAGAAATTTCCAACCGGGAGTTGAAGGGAATACTCGAGAAAGTCGTAAATCCCTCAAGGAAGGATTGGTCATTAAGACTAGATGACGCACTTTGGGCATATCGCACTGCATTCAAAACACCCTTAGGTATGTCCCCCTTCCGACTTGTCTATGGTAAAACATGTCATCTACCGGTGGAAATCGAGCACAAGGCGTACTGGGCAATCAAGACCGTGAATATGGATTGGGAAAGTGCCGGACAAAAGTGTTTGATGGATCTCAATGAGATAGAAGAATTCCGTGCACTCGCCTATAACAATGCACGAATCTACAAGGAGAAAACAAAGCGATGGCACGACAAGAAACTATTGTCACGGCAATTCACGCCAGGGCAACTAGTTCTCCTATTCAATTCTTGGCTAAAACTTTTCCCAGGAAAGCTGAAATCAAGAGGTCGGGACCATTTGAAGTCATCAAACCATTCTCCCATGGTGTTGTGATAATCAAGTCCATCTTTGACAACCATGAATTCAAAGTTAATGGACAAAGATTGAAGCACTACAATGGTGCCCATGTGGAACGTAATAAGGAAGTGGTCAACTTAGGAGATGCATGAGCATGCTCTCCTTTCAATATTTTCTTTTTCTTTTTCTTTTTATTTTCATTTTTATTTTTAGGAGATATTTTATTTTTCTTCATTATCTTTAGTTTTCAGGTTTTCTTTGTTCTCTTTTTCACAACAACACTCACAACCACTATGCTAAGGAAATTTACTGCCGAGATCCTTGCCCCGGCAACCAATGAAGCAGTCGCCACGACAACCGCAAAAGATGACGCCACGGCAACCAGCCCTGAAGATGCCACGACAACCAAAGCTAAAGACATCCCGACAACCACTGCAAAAGCCAAAGGTAAGGCACCTATGCCCGAATCAACTCCTAAGAAAACAACCATCGCGTTCAAGCAAGAGAATCAAGACACCGACCAAAAGGAAACTAATCATCTACGATGATGAACTCTCGGAGTAAGTCCTCGTATGCATTATTATTTTTAATTTTTCGGTATTTTTATGCATGCATTGAGGACAATGCCTCACTCGAGTTTGGGGGGGATTGTTATTAGTAGTTACCATGCTTAATTACATTCATCTTAAGTATTACATTTAGGATACCTAAATTGCTTGCCATGCCTTTAATTGAAACAAGAATTGCTTAGATTTGATGAATATTCGATGATGACTTTGCCAATGCACTTAATTGATAGAATTTTTATTCGATGATGAAACACTGTTGTGGTTTGATTGATTTAAGGAATTCTAGTAAACTTAGGTTGATAATTAACAAATTGGGTGATTAGAATAAAAATTGGATGAATGTTAGAGGTGCCCAAAATTGGCTCTAGCATGTGTTAAATTGATCACTAGAGGTGCCCGAAACTGGCTCTAGGATGTGTTAAAAAAAATTAACTAGAGGTGCCCGAAACCGGCTCTAGTTGATTAAATTAACTTAAGAAAACTAAAAACAAAACACTAGAGGTGCCCAAAAACTGGCTCTAGTTAAAACATGATAAAAAGAACCCAATGAAGTAATTTGAAAACCTATTGTTTGCATAGAATCCGAAAAATCAACTTGCACACAACTCTGTACACACTTACAAGCATTATAGTTTGATTCCGAGTAACTCCTAAGTTTTCCGAAAAATAAAAAGCCAATCATACTTTGTGCCCCGGTTCAGAGAATTGAAATCAAGTTCAAAGCTAAGTTTGTGAAAATTGAAGTCTTGGCAGGTAATTATGAGTTTGCATTGCTTGAGGACAAGCAATAGTTCGAGTTTAGGGGTGTGATAAGTGTTCAAAAGTACTATTTTCTTACCTTTTTTTTCATATTATTGTTAGACTTAGGCTCATATTAGTTGCATAATTAGCTATTCATGCATTAATCCATGTTTCCTTCCATCGTTGAGCTTGATTACATAACTTGGTAGTTTTTGTGGAAAAGATGCTGCTTTGGTGTGCTTTGTGTGTGTATGTGCAGGATCACTTGCCAAAGCAATTCCGAGCTAGTTGTCAGGGCAATGCATGAAGGAGACACCGAGCTAGTTGCCAGGGCAATGAATGAAGGAGACGCCAAGCCAGTTGCCATGGCAATTGTCGACAAAGAGAAAATGCAATAGGGATGTCAAAATTAATGACTATACAAGTTCTAGTAGGAATACAATTATAATAAAGAATTATATTCTTTAAAGATAATTTAATTCTAACTGAAACTCCTCCTCAAAGAAGGACTTTGGCCTAGCCCTATAAATAGCAAGGAGATTTCGACAATCAATAGAGAGAGCATTAGGGAAATTTCGACAAGTCCAAGGGAGAAAGCAAGGGAATTTTCGACAAGCTTCATATTTTCTTTCTTGTTCGATTGCGTTCATGCTAGGGATTGTTTATCTTGTGTTTCTTTAGAACCTAGCCATGAACTAAATTTACTTGGCTATGGTTATTGTGTTTTGTGGTTGTGAGAAACTATTGGTTTTTTTTAGGTAATAAGAGTTTGCACTTTTCTATTTCAAGTTTTATTCATTCTTGGTTCTTATTATTGTTTGCGAGTGAATTGGGAGAGGATCTCATGATTTCATCCATTTATCTAATATCGGGAGAGTTAGATTCAAGAAACGAATGAATATGATCTTTATTCAATCTAATGATGGTGAAGATTAATCCGGCTTAGGAATAAGTTAAGGATTTCAACGGCTAAGAGAAGCGCAAGATTGGTTGTTGTTCACCCTTGATTCACGCAGGGATGTATTATCAAGGCATGCACAAGTAGCTAGAGTTTCGACTTAGGGATAAGAAGAAACCATTGACGAACGCTCTGCTGAACCTTGAAGGTTGCTGCCCAGACGCCCAAGTAGTTGCCCAACTAGTTGCCCAGGCAACCATTGATTAGTTGCCAAGGCAACCCCGTTGTGCAAGTTGCCACGACAACTGAGTTGCCCGTGCACTCTTTTACCAAGACGATCCAATCAACTATCACACCTCAACTCGCGATAACCTGGCCTATCTCTCTCTCAATTGATCTCATCTTTTCATTTACTTTATTGCTTTCTAGATTAGTCATTAGTTAAACTCCTATAATCCTTTACTTGTGTTTTTACTTTTACAGTGCAAGAGACTAGATTCTTGAAGTGGCACCAATCCCTGTGGAGACGATATCTTTTATACTATAACTTGCGACGTGTATACTTGCACATTTGCGTAGCACTTATTACGCGCAACAGGGGTAATCTTTCGATCACATCCACCTTGGCTTTGTCTACTTCAATTCCCTTGGATGAAATCTTGTGCCCGAGCACTATTCCTTCATCTACCATAAAATGGCACTTCTCCCAATTGAGGACTAAATCAGTTTCTTCACATCTTGCCAACACCTTCTCTAAATTGCCAAGGCAGCTGTCGAAGTCATTACCAAAAATAGAAAAATCATCCATGAAGATCTCAAGGAAGTCTTCGACCATGTCTGAAAAGAGTGCCATCATGCATCTTTGGAAGGTTGTCGGGGCGTTACACAATCCAAATGGCATCCTTTGGAAAGCATAAGTACCGTATGGGCATGTGAAGGTTGTCTTTTCTTGATCTTCTGGTGCTATGGCAATTTGATTGTAACCTGAATAACCATCAAGAAAACAATAAAAGGGTTTACCTGCAAGACGGTCAAGCATTTGATCAATAAAGGGTAATTGGAAGTGATCTTTCCTAGTGGCTTTGTTTAGCTTTCGATAATCCATACAAACCCTCCAACCGGTCACAGTCCTAGTTGGAATGAGTTCATTGTTTTCATTACTTACCACCGTTATACCTTCCTTTTTCGGTACACATTGTACCGGACTTACCCATGTACTATCAGAGATAGGGTATATAATGTTGGCGTCAAGCCACTTGATGATTTCTTTCATTAAAACCCCTTTCATGGCATGATTCAGTCTCCTCTGGGCTTCAATTGAAGGTGTGTGATCATCTTCCAACAAAATCTTGTGCATGCACACTCTCGGGCTAATTCCCTTCAAGTCGGCAATTGTCCACCCTATTGCCTTCTTGTGTAGCATCAACATTTTGATCAGCTTCTTTTCCTGCTCAGGCTGTAACTTAGAAGAAATAATTACAGGCAATGTATTATCGGTTCCTAAGTATGCATATTTTAGTTGCTCTGGAAACTATTTTAACTCAAGAATCGGTAGTTGTTCAATAGAGGGCTTTTCGAGCTTAGCTTCCTTACCTGAGTAACCCATTGGTTCAAAGTATGTACCTAGTCGATTGACAAGCCAATTTGCCTCTTCTTGTTGTTCCTCATTGACCGGTTCTTCATACTCCTCAAGTTCCTCTAGATCGGTAATGTAGTTGCCGAGGCAACTAAATTCCTCGTCGAAGTTAAACTTTGTCGTGGCATGAAGAAGTTGGCATTCTTCTGGATCATCGGCATGCCTTAGTGTTTGGAACACATTTAGTTTAACTTGCTGGTCATTCACCCTCATTATGAGTTCTCCCTTTTCAACATCGATCAAGGTTCTCCCTGTTGCTAGGAATGGTCTACCAAGAATGATAGGTGCATGCTCATCTGTTCACAATCCAAAACAATAAAGTCAGTGGGAAAAATAAATTTATCAACTTTTACCAGTATATCTTCGATTTTTCCCTCTGGATGCACATAGGATCTGTCGGCTAGCTGTAGCATAACTGTTGTAGGTATTGTCTTCCCGATTCCTAGTTTCTGGAAAACCGATTTAGGCATCAAGTTTATGCTAGGCCCAAGGTCGCATAATGCTTTCCCGACATAGTGGTTTCCAATGGAACAGGGTATTGTGAAACTTCCGGAATCCTTCAACTTAGGTGGCATACGATAGTGCAACATGGCCATGCATCCCTCTGTTACGGCAACTGTTTCAAACTCTCCTAGCCTTGTTCTCTTGGACACAATGTCTTTAAGAAACTTGGCATAGTTCGGCATTTGTTCAATTGCTTCCACCAATGGCAAGTTGATGTGGACTTGCTTTAGGATATCAAGAAACTTTTTGAATTTATATTCTTCTTTTGTCGCTTCAACCTTTGTGGGAATGGTGGTGGAAGTCGAATATCTTCGATCCTTTCATTGGTTTGGAACCTGATTGATGGCATTGTCGGGACAACTAGAGTTGCCGAGGCATTATGAACTGGGGTTGCCGAGACATGCTTGTCGCAAGTTGCCAAGGCATCCTTATCATCGGTTGTCAAGGCATGCTTATTGCTGGTTGACGCGGAAATTCTTGGTTCAGCATCTGAGGCTTTGTCGCTAGGTTCGTCTTGATCTTTTTGTGGAGTTTTGTTTGATGAGCGGGCTTGAGCCTCTTTAAGTTGTTGGCCACTTCTAGTGGTGATCGCCTTACATTGCTCATGGCCAGTTCCTCTTGCGACTTCAGTATCGCTAGGTAAACCTCCTTGCGGTCTAGTATTCAAGTTTTGAGCAAATTGTCTGACTTGATTTTCCAATGATTTGAATGCCGCCTCTTGGTTTTGCAATCTCATCTCGGTCCTGTTAATAAAAGCATCAGTTCTTTTTATGAAGTTACTATTCTCAGGCATATAAGATTCAATTTTCATCATAAAAACATTTAGAGAATTTTCCAAAGAACTAGATGTTGTCGGTTGTTGCTGCGGCAACTATTGCCATGGCATTTTCTGTTGGAATCTCGATGCTTGTGCATTCTTATTGTTCTGGTTTAGAGCATTGTTGGGATTACTCCATGAAAAATTCGGGTGCTTCTTCCAAGCTGGATTGTATGTATTGGACATCACATTGTTGTTCCAGTTGTAATTCCCCACATAGAAGCTGGATTCCGGATTCTGCATACATTCAGAAGAATCATGGTTACCACCACATAACTCACAAAAACAATCCATTACCTTGACATCATGTGTGTTGTTCGGTTTCTGCATGTTCTGGACCATCTTGGTTAAAGTGGCCAATTGTGCCGAAATTGAGTCTGATGATCCTAGTTCATGTATTGTGGCTTGGCGTCTAACTCCTCCTCTTCTAGTATAGGGGAATTGATAATCATTCTTGGCAAGCCTGTTTAGAATTTGCATTGCTTCCTCCGGCGACTTATCTAGGAGTATGCCATTTGCCGAGGCGTCTAGTATCATCCTTGTTGGTGTATTCATGGCGTTGTAAAATATTATTACTCGTGTCCTCATTGGAAATCTGTGTAGGGTGCATTTGTGTAGAAGTTCTCTATATCGCTCCCAAGCCTCATACATGGATTCATCATCTGCCTGCCGAAAAGAAGTAATGTCGTTACGAAGCTTATCAGTCAAATTTGTAGGATTAAACCGAGCAAGGAAATCATGACAAAGATCGATCCAAGATCCTATTGATCCGGCAGGAATGCTATTCAACCATGCTTTCTCCCTATCCCTCAGTGAATAGGGTAATAATCTTAATCGTAAAACATCGGGGCTGACTCTGTGTATTTTGAAAGAGTTACGAATCTCGAGGAAAGATTTAAGATGTTGTCGTGCATCTTCAGTTGCTGAGCCACCAAATTGACCAATTGTGTTGATCATATTAAACATCACCGGTTTCAACTCAAAGTGGTCGGCTTCAATTTTAGGTGCGACAACTCCTGGATTAAGTCCATCAAGATCTTCTTAAAGATAGTCTTGAATAGTTCTGTTTTGTGCAAGAATCACTCCTCCTCCTGTTGGAACATCTTTATTCATATTGCCATCTTGATTAGCCATTGCTACTCTTAACTTTCGTCTAAGTCTTTATAAGGTTCGTTCAATTTCTAGATCAAAGGGATATTCTGGTGTAATCGGTCTCGCCCTGGTCATATACCAATGCAAAACCAAAGTTTGTTAGTCCTTTGAATCTTAAACAAGAAAAATAAAAAGAAAGTGCAAGAAAATAAAAACAAAGAATCTATTTCCAATCCCCGGCAACGGCGCCAAAAACTTGTTGCGCGTAATAAGTTCTACGCAATTGTGCAAGTATACACGTCGCAAGTTATAGTATAAAAGATATGGTCTCCACAGGGATTGGTGCCACTTCAAGAATCTAGTCTCTTGCACTGTAAAAAGTAAAAGAAAACACAAGAAGAAGATTATAGGAGTTTTAACTAATAACTAATCTAGAAAGCAAATAAGTAAAAGGCGATGTAATTAAATGAGAGAGATAGGCCAGGTTATCGTGAGTTGAGGTGTGATAGCCGATTGGATAGTCTTGGTAAAAGAGTGCACGGGCAACTCAGTTATCGTGGCAACTTGCACAACGGGGTTGCCTTGGCAACTGATCGATGGTTGCCTAGGCGACTAGTTGGGCAACTACCTGGGTGTCTGGGCAGCAACCTTCAAGGCTCGGCAGAGCGTTCTTCAATGGTTTCTTCTTATCCCTAAGGCGAAACTCTAGCTACTTGTGCATGCCTTGATAATACATCCCTGCGTGAATCAAGGGTGAACAACAACCAATCTTGCGCTCCTCTTAGCCATTGAAATCCTTAACTTATTCCTAAGCAGGATTAATCTTCACCATTAATAGATTGAATAAAGATCATATTCATTTGTTTCTTGAATCTAACTCTTATTACCTTGAATAAGACCCAAGAATGAATAAACCTTGAATAGAAAAGTGCAAACTCTTATTACCTAAACAAAATCCAATAGTTTCTCACAACCACAAGACACAATAACCTTAGCCAAATATATTTAGTTCATGGCTAGGTTCCAAAGAAACACAAGATGAAGAATCCCTAGCATGAACCTAATTGAACAAGAAAGGAAAAGATGAAGGATGGATGAAGCTTGTCGAAATCTCCTTGCCCTTGATGCTTGTCGAAAATTCTCTCCTCTCTCTCTCTTTGGAGTTGACAGCATGGCCTCTAATTTATAGGGCTAGGTCAAAGTCCTTCTTTGAGGAGGAAGTTAAGTTGGAATTAAATTATCTTTAAAGAATATAATTCTTTATTATAATTATATTCCTTCTAGAACTTCTAATATCTTCTTGGAATTTAATTCTTCTTTAATTTCTTCATGGAAATCAGACTCCTTTGGGATTTAGCTATGCTCCACATCATCTTGGGCTTGTCTAGTCATCAATTTCGACTACCATATCACCTTATTCTTTGTCGACAATTGCCCTGGAAACTGGCTCGGCGTCTCCTTCATGCATTGCCCTGGCAACAAGCTTGGCATCTCCTTCATGCATTGCCCTGGCAACTAGCTCTAGCCTTGCTTTGGCAAGTGATCCTGCACATACACACAAAACACACCAAGGCAACATCTTTTCCCACAAAAACAACCAAGTTATGCAATCAAGCTCAACGATGGAAGGAAACATGGATTAATGCATGAATGACTAATTATGTAACTAATATGAGCCTAAGTCTAACAATAATATGAGTAAAAAGGGTAAGAAAAATAGTACTTTTGAACACTTATCACTCCACATACCCAACAGGAATTAAAAATTGATCTCGCCTGGGTACCCTAACCTTGCAGTCCACGCCCAACACTACCCCCACCTTGTCTTGCATCAAAACGATACCTCTTATCAGGATGCCTCTTATACTGACCACCACTGAAACTAGAATCTACAACTCTCTTACCCGAGCCAAAACCACCTATGAGATGATAAACCCAAGTTCTGCTCAATATCCTTCCCCTGTGTAACCAACGCTTTAAAAATGGTGCAGCCAAAATCCAACATGTAATTTCTAACATCATGTACCAATCCGTAATAGAATCGGTCATAGTAATGCCTCTTATCCGATACCAGTTCAAGAGCATACTGGCTCAACCGAACAAGTTGTACCTCAAACTCAGCCACAGACATACTACCCTAAACCAAAGCCATGAACTCTCTTTTCTTTTCATCCAAGTATCTAACCCCAAGATACTTAGACAGCTTGGAAAAACTCCCAATCCATGTCATTGGGTTCCATGCTCGCAGATACAATTGTCCACCAACTATAAGCATCACCTGGCAATAGGAATACAACACATCCCAACTTACGAGTGTCATTACACCCCCATTTGATCCAAAATCTAAATAGTACTGGCCATCCACGCCTCGAATGCCTCAGGTGAAAACCCATGGTACTCAACTCCTCCTAAACTACGAAGACGTTCCAACGGCAACCCCGTTTGCCCAACAGCTAGCGCATGCACATGCGCTCTAGCAACAACAGCTTAAAAAGCTCCGGACATTGCCTATATCAAAGGCATCATATCACCCAGCACTGGCCCAACAGGCACATGTGGTACTTACTTCGGGGTGGCAAACCCTCAGAAGATATAACATTCTCCTCAACTCCTTACCCTATGGCAACAGCTTCACGCTAGTTCTAGCTTCCCCCTCGGTCATAACATAACACATTTCTAAGGCATGATAGTTACACAAAACCAAAAACAATCAGGCCAACTTCAAGCAAGGATCCAATACTTCCATTTCAAATCATAACATTTTAGACTATAGTAGTAAGGCAATGTGTTCCCCAAACTTTCCCCCAACATGGCATAAAGCAACCAACGTGCATATCACAATCACCGAGCATAGCAAACAACATAATAAAATCCACAACAATATTACAACAATCATACCAACTCCCAATTATCACAAACCTGGCTCTGATACCACTAAATATAACCCCCTCAACTGGCCTAGTCGCAAGACTAAACCGAACGAACTACAGTAGGTTTGCTGAAGCAAACCGTGTAGAATTAACTCAAATTATGACCATTTTTTCTTTTATCTTATCTAGATGTAATATTATAACCTATGGTGAGTGATTAGACAGTGGGAGAAAGCTCAACTCAATCGGGCGTCGGATCGACATCTAATTGCACTCAATTACAATTTAGGGACCAAATTGCAATTCTAAAACCTTAGAGGGACTTATACCATTTTGAGTTTTCCAATATGTAATTAAGTCTATTTAAAACATACATGTGAAATTTTGCCTCAAACCAAGCTCATTTTCATCATCAATTAAACATTGCCAATTTTAGGGACCAAAAGATAAATTTGCAAAACTATAAAGACTTACTTAAAATTTGATTTACTAATCCTCAATTAATCAGGTTCCATGTATACATGTCAAAAATTAGCTTAATGCGATCATCCAAACTCATACAATTGCATACATAACAACCAAGGACCAAAACGCAACTTAAAAAACTATTTTTCAACATAGCGGATGAGTCCCCGCGAAAGGTATCGAAACCATTCAAGCTGGTTTCGAAACCTGCACTCCAGTAGCCAAAATTGGCTTGCTGGTTTCGAAATCTAGGGCCTGGTTTCAAAACCTGTCTGGAGCAAAATGCCTCATGATTTTGAAACCTGCTGGTTGGTTTCAAAACACTTTGGAACCTCCCTAAACATATCCGAATCAACCCCAAACAACATTTAAAACCCAAGCATCATACCACAACGGTCATACAAACGTCATATCAACCAACAACCACTACGATAAATGAGCATAAGCATTACGGCAACAAAGGTAGTCCTATAGGCATGATTTCTACCCAACATGCTTATATTTCCCCAAAGCCCCAAATCAAAGCATAAACATCATGCTGAAACAATCACCAAACTTATGAGGCCTTTTACAACTCCAAAACATCAACATAAACTTGCAGAAATCGGGAGTTTAACAAAACGCACTCCCAAACAACAATGAACCCCATTCCCTTTATTAATACTAGTCTAGTTCGAAAACATACGTTTATTAACCAAAGTCCTTGGATTCCTTTCACTTGCTCGCTGCCTCCAATCCCTTTAATTCTCTACATTGATGGACAAAGAGAGCGTAAGCATAAATGCTTAGTGGGGAGTGCTTAAAAACAATACACCATCAATGCATTTAAAACCATTTTCCAATACCACATTGAAATCCCATTTCAATCATATCTTTAAACCATTCTTTAAAACATCATGCCTTGAAAACCATGCACTAAACACTTTCAAAAACCAGCTTATTAAAACCATATGCAACATGTATCATGGATCAACAGAAAATTCCCATTTGCTAACCCTTAATTTAAACCTTCCCATGCAGAACAACCCATATGCAAAGCTTAAAGAGTAAACTTGTATAAACCAACATTATACATCAACATCCATCAACATGATACATTAACAATTATATTGGCTTTCAAGTGATTCATAAACCAAGTTCAACTTTCACAAAATAGTTCATCGGATACACATATTCAAACAAGTGTCATCTCAACCGGAATAGCGATACAATCACAATCGCGGTACATTATCAACCGAGTACAATTACAATTCACGAGGACACCAACCCCAATCATCGGTTACATGCTTAATCCATTAATGGGAGTTTACGTTACCATATAATCTCTCGACCATTAGGTACTTGGATGGAGTATTCGGTACACAGTATAAAACCCTTCGGAATCCAAGGTGACTTATTATAGTGCACTATCAATCCAATGGCCGGCCAACTATATCCGATAACATTTTTAAACTACATCACTTGCCAATATAATTCACAATTAACCACATACCTCACTGATTTTAAAAGCATTAAATCAAACATTTTTCCAAAACAACAAAACATGTTTTTCAACAAGTATTTACACATACTTACAAGGATCACTTTCCATGTAAATCCTTCAACATTTCATGATTAAAAATAGTATCTCACATACTTTAAAACATGCTTAAACAGTATGCACCATGTAATTCAAAACAAGTGCATAAAACATATCCCAAGCATATCTAAACAAAGATCCTATAGACATGATCTCTACCCAAGCATGAAAAACATATCCCAACCCCATAAAGCAAGATATTAAGCATCATACAAGTCCAAATCATCAATGTAACTTGTCCAAACCAAGGAGTAACCAAAACAACCCTCCCAATTACAACTTTGTTACATTGCGTCTTATTACCACATAGTATTTATAAAACCATACTTGAAATTACTTTGCTCTTGGATTGCCCCTTGCTTGTATGCTATCCAAAAGGTCTACTTCTCTGCATTGATGAGAAAGGAGAGTGTAAACTTATAAAGCCTAACAAGGAAATCTCAAAAACACTCATCAATGCATTTAAAACCATTTTACTTTCAAATAAGTATTAAAGCTCATGCCAAAACATCTCATGCACTTTTAAACAATTACAACAAATGTATCATGGATTTCTAGCACAAACCTCAATTTAAGCTTTCTCGTGCTAAAACCTCAAAAATAGCAAACTTAAAGAGCATCTCATGTATAAACCATATTATACAAAATATAATCCATTTCTCATGATACATTATATCATACATTGGCATTCAAGTGACCCAAACCATTTCAAATCTATTTATAAAACACATCAGATACATGGATTTTCCAAGTGGTTCCATCGACCACTTCACATACATCCTTGAACCAGAGCATCCCTCAATGGTTATGATGTATAAATCCACCAGCGGGAGAATTGGCACACTCTTGACCCCTCGACTGTTGTGGTTCTCATGGTGGAGCTTGGCACACTCTTAACGCCTCAACACACATGAGGTGACTTATTATAGTGCATTTTAAACCCTATGACTAGCCAACTATATCCGATAACTTTTAATCTCAGCCACTTGCGAGTATACTCTATAAAACCACATTACCTCACTGTTTTACATATGCATCAAATCAAACAAACTTCCAATACATTAAACCATGTATTCTAGTATTCTCAAAACTCATTTCATAAACCATTGGCCATACTCAATAATCAACATATATGATCATTTGCAACATCTTTCATTTCTAAAACATGCATATAACAGTAAGTAATCAAAACCATAAACACGTGCATGAGATTGTATTTTGCGAAACTGAAATCAAGAGCAAGATTAACCAATACTTACTTCCGAGCTTAGACAAGTGTTTCAAACTTAATCTAAACTCCTAAAAACCATCTTTAAACGTTTTAAAAGTAGTATACCACATTTCCACTCACCAACAACCAAACGCTCCACTTATCGATGCAAATTCAAGCTTCCAAAGCCTCCGAAACATCCCCAAAAGATGAAGGATCTATCTCCCCTCTTTCACCCACACAAAAATAAAGGATTAATGTAATTCCATGCATCTCTAAACACAGCAACACAACTCCTGAACTTCACCTCGCTAAAAACCATCAATCGTTTGCTTAAAACATCTGAGAACATTACCAAACTCAACCTAAACAAATCCCAGCCAAAACCTAACCAATTAAACATCTCAACACCAACAAATAACATCCAAAAACAACATTATAACAACCTTATACCTCTAGCAACCTTCTAACACCAAGTTCACCTCAAAATCTAACTATTTACAACCTATAAAATTAGCAATTCACTTAGTTTCGGGATTCCTTTTATTAATATCTTCTCATAACATTAAAACACATCTTATAAATGATCTAAATCAATTCGAATCAGCACAAAACTAGATCCATATCAAGATTCATCCAATTTCATATCAAAACTCAATTAAAACCATAAAATTAGGATTTAATCATTAACATGTAACAAAAATAAGTTGTAAAGGATCAAGAACTTGAGAATTTAAATAAAGAACCTTTAATTAGAGGAGAGAAACGAAAATCACCTCGAATTGTTGATTTCTCCCTTAATTGGCAAAGTTTGAGTGAAATCCCCAAGAAAGCAATTAAGATTTGATGTAGAAATCAAAAGAATCAATTACGAAATCAAAAAGAAATATTTTTTGAGAATTTTAGAGTGAAATTGATAGTTTGGCTACAGAGAAAGTTGAGAAAAAATTAGTTACGTAAGAAAATAAAATTGGTTATTAAAATCCTTTTAATCAAATCTCTTTTATTTTTAATTAATAGCCTTTTTAAAAACCTTTTAAAAATAGCCTAAATTAAGGGGAAAATATGATTAAAAACTTTGGTAAATTAGCTCCTTAAAGATTCTAAGTTTTGACCCTTTTACAATTTAGTCACCAAAATTATTTTGAAAACTTCACATTTTAGTCACCAGACCAAAATGTCCCAAAATCCAGTTTTATTTCTTCAAATTGAGTTTTCCGAAACCCTTAGAATTTTAATTAAACACTTTCTAACATTTTTCCATATTTTATTTTAACCAAAAACCATTTACTATGAATTAATTCCTGAACTAGCTCGAATCGCCTAACTTGGTTCCCCCTGAACCGTCTAATCATTATAGCTAACATCTAGGCCAAATTTTGGGGCGTTACAACTATCCTATTAAAAAATTTCATCCTCAAAATTTACCTGATGAAAAAATGTAAGGGAACCACTTCTTCATGTCCTCCTTACTTTCCCATGTGGCTTCCTCTACGCCACGATGTCGCTACAACACATTTACCAACTCGATGGTCTTTCCACGAAGAACCTTGTTTCTTGAATCCAAAATTCTCACCGGCTCTTCATCATATGTCAAATCCAGATTCAACTCAATCTCATCAACAGGCATCACATGCGACGGGTCCAATCTATATCTCTGAAGCATTGGCACATGGAAAACATCATGCATCTTCTCCAACTCCGTAGGCAATCTCAACATATAAGCAAATGGACCAACACGCTTCAACACCTCATAAGGCCCAACGAAACTTGGACTCAACTTGCCCTTACGTCTAAACCTCATTACCTTCTCCCAAGGCAAAACCTTAAGAAACACTCTATCTCCAACTACAAACTCAATCTCCCGATGCTTCAAGTCAGCATATGACTTCTGCCGATTCGAAGTCGCCTTCAACAAATCACTAATAGGCTTCACCTTCTCATTAGTGTCCTTCAGCACATCAGCCAAAGAAATATACTTTTCTCCTGCCTCCGCTCAACAAAGTGGCATACGACACCTCCTACCATACAAAGCTTCATACGGAGCCATTTGAATACTAGCCTGATAACTATTATTATAGGCAAACTCCACCAACAATAGTTGCTTCTCTCATATTCCTTGAAAATCAATGGTGCAACACCGTAACATATCTTCCAACACTTGGATAACGTATTTCGACTGACTATCTGTTTGAGGATTATACCAAGTACTAAAATTCAACTGTATACCCAAAGCCATATGAAAACACCCCCAAAACCACACTGTAGAGCGCGGATCCCTATTAGACACTATAGACTTATGCACCCCATGCAAACTCTCAATCTCACCAACATATAACTCCGCCAACTTATCCAAAGTATACTTCGTATACACAGCTAGAAAACGTGCACACTCCGTAAACCTATCCACAATCACCCACACTGAATTCTCCTTCGATGGCGTCAAAGGCAAACCGATCACAAAATCCTTGGTAATTCTCTCCCACTTCCATTTCAAAATCCTCAACGATTGTAACAACCAAAAGGAAACCGATGCTCAGCCTTAACACGCTGACATACCATACAACGAGCAACAAAATCCACTACGTCCTTCTTCAAACCCACCCAGAAATACTCCTTCTTCAAATCCTGATACATCTTTGTACTTCTCCTATGAATACCAAAAGGACTTGAATGTGTTTTAGTCAAGATAGTGTGCCTTAACTCCTCATCATTCGGCACAACCACTCGACTCTTGAAACACAAAACACCCTCATCATTAAAACAAAAAAATGTCTCATTGCCATCCATTATATCCTTGACATGCAATACCAACGAAACATCATACGGTTGTTTCTCCTTGATCAACTGCAACAATGATGGCTTCACTTACAACTCAGCCAACAAACCACCATCTCGCGTCACACTCAACCGAGCAAACATTACCCTCAACTCCATCGCAACTTTCCTACTCAACGCATCTTCCACAACATTATCCTTACCAGAAGATACTCAATCATCGAATCATAATCCTTGTGTAACACCCCAGAATTTTGTTAAATAGTATTAAGGTCATTTGGCACTAAGTTGGTAGCTTAAAAACTAACTTAGTGACTAAAATGACAAAAATGAAAAAGTTAGGATTTCTTTAATTAGGAGCTTTAGAAAAGGAATTTCTGAGGTTTAAAGGTATAATAAGATAGAGAATAAGCATATTAGGGTACATGCAAAATTTGGTTGAAATCTGATAAAATTGGAAAGAGAATTGAAGGTTAAAGTTTAGTGACCAAAATAATAATTTTAAATGTTTGTTGTTAGATCATAAAGAAAGTAAAAGTGTGCTCAGACCAGGGAAACACTAGGATGAGGGACCTTCAGGAATGTCCCATAAAAGTGTTTCTGATCGATATTTTGGACTCATTAAGAGTAGAGAATATTTATATGGATTTTCGATGAAGGATTTCTAAGAGAAATTTTACTCGATGAGGATTTTCGATAATTATCAGAATAATAGACTGAGTTAGGAAAATTCAGTCTAAGTCCTTAGGAAAGGAAGTTTTTTATTAGATAATAGTATCAATTTTTTAAATATGGAAATATAAAATTTTCAGAATAAACTTGATAGCTCGGTAAAGGTAAAATCGCAGTAGAAATGTTTTATGAATATCGGGAAATCAGATCGAATTGAAATTTTAGAGGATGTTCCATAAGCCATGGAAAATCATAAAATAATATTTATAGAATTGATAGAAATGAGATTTTTGGATTAGATTCGATAGTTCGATCAATGGAAAATCGTATTAGGTGATTACCGGGTAATTGTATCGAATAAAAATCATAAAATAAAATTTTAAGATTTCTTTGGGAATGGCCGGTTATGAAGGAACCAAATTGGTTCAAATGTAATGGAATGGCATTTTAAATAAGATTTGTAAATACGAGTTTGGTTGAGGGACAAATTAGTAAAATGGATTAAAATGAATTTAAAATTCATTTTAACTATACAAGTGGCAATATTAGACTAAAACGGGTATAATAGTTTACAAAATGAACAAAAATTTGTTCATCTATTCCTACATATGTCGCGGGGGAGAAGAAGAAGGGAGAGAAAAAATACATCAAATTTCAAGCTTGATTTGGAAGTGTTACAAGTAAAATCAAGGTTAGTTCATGAAGGAAAAATTAATCTTTGTTCAATTTTCTTTCATTTGGTAGTAATTTTACACGGTACTATGAAGAAGTGTTCATGGTTTGATGAGAGAGAAATTTTAGGGTTTATGAATTTGTTTGAATTAAGGCTTGATTTAGTTGAATCAAGTATAGAAATGATATTTACAAGCTTTGATTTGAATTAATTCCATGTCTATATGCAAAACCCTTAAATTTTGAAAATTAGGGTTTATATTAGGGTATGGAATTTTAGAGCATGGTTGAAGGATAAATGGTTCTATGTGTTGTTTTAAGGTGATTGGAATGAAAATCCCTAATTAGAATTGTAATAAGGACCAAAATGTCAACTTTGTAAAGTTTAAGGATTTGATTGTTGAATTTGTATTTGATGAATGTTGTGTTGGAAAATTAATTTAAGTGATTGGAATTGAAGAAGTTTAGGGATTGAAGTGTGATATTGAAAATTTATGAGTACTTAAGTTAGATTATTGATTTAAGTACTTGAATTGAATAAAGGAAGGGAATAGTAGCTTAATTACTTGAAGGACTAATTCGGATAAGTATGAAAGTTTAGGGACCAATCTGGCAATGTAGTTTTTGATGAAAGATGTAAGGAGAACTTATGAATTCAAGCTTCATTTAGTCATTTGAAGTAAAATAATATGACTAAATTGACAAGTAAAGAAATAAGGAGCAGTTATGGTAAATTTAGAAACTAATTATGGGAAGTTAGGTTGAATTTAAATTATGGCAGTAAGTTTAGAAATTCACCATTAATTCTATAAAAATGGTTAGATGATGAATTTTATATCGATATAAAGGTATGTCAGTCTAGTTTCGTTTCCAACAAATGGAAACTGATTCTGAGTTCCGTGTTAAAAGATATGAATTTTTATTCGAATGAAGGTCAAAAAAATTACATAGCAGTTTTCTGCCTGGATAGTCTGTGACGTGAATTCAGTGATTTTTCATAATTTTTTTCGATTTTATTAATTTATGTGGCTTATATCGTTAGAACCATTATCGAATCTAGTTTCTCCAGTATAAAGGAAATTAAGATCCAGTATGTATTCTGCCCTATACAAGTAAATCTTTGAAGGTAGCGCAAGTTGTCAGAAAATACAATTTGAAGCATTCTGTAGTTAAAGGTTAGTTAGAAAGCTCGGAAGAATTATTGGAAGTTCAAATTAGTCACTAAGGACCATAATGAGTTTTCAAAAAATACAAGGAAGAAAGGGAAATAATTGAAAATTTTATTTTCGAATGATTATGTTAAAAAGCAAGTTTAAGGTATTGTTAGATTTGAGTCTAACAAATATTTTATTGTATTTGTATGATTAATCAAGTCGTGTTCGAATCAGAGAAGGTTCGAGGTACTATGAAAGAAAGGATCGAACTAGGACTTAGTGAGGCATCATGTTAAGTGGCCAAGGTGAGTACATTTATATGTCTATATTATGTTGACAAAGGGAAGACTTGTGATAAGTCAACCCAAATATGAAAATGATATTGCATGATTTTAAAATGTTTAATTTAATGCATAGTACAGTAAAGGCAAGCAATATATGAATGGTTTGATGGAAGCTAAGGTATGAATTTCACATTTTACATGAATGATGGGTATGATTATTAAGTAATTGAATGCCCAAGTATTATGTTATGAGAGTTCATGGTATAGTTGGATATCCATAGAGTCATTAGCAGCTGCAACCTCATGTATGATACAAGTATGTTTGGTGACTACTACGGTGTCACTTCCACCTTGGAGACCCAAGCCCTTGGTGTGCACCCTGAGGATCCAAGCCCATAGTGCTAATGGCACTAACGCGGTGCCTAAATGAGGAGCAATGAGCATCCTCGAGTACGTACTCATTTACAAGTTCAAGTTAGACACTCAAGTGTCTTATACATGTGACTCGAGTACCTTGATCACATATTATTTACTTTGGGCTCTCTTTAAAAGAAGGTTATAGTAAATGATTACATGATGACTGATAAATACCGATAACATGATATTTATACTTGTTTTATGATATGTTATAAACTGTATTGGAATCACTTGTCATTTTGTAGGAAATATATTGCATTGATATATGACCGAGAATTAACTTTGATAAGTTTATTTTATATGATTTTTTACATTGAAACGATTTACTTTAAATTATAGTTGCCTTACTAAGGCGATACTTAGCGTGTGCTATTTCACACGTAGGATATCGGAAACTTACCGGAAGAGGAATCAAGCATGTTAATCAAGCTGCAATCTGCCAAACATCAGTAAGACATTTTAATTTTTTGACATTCTCTAGTGGGCATGTAACAATTTATCCGTTGTTTTAAAGATAAAATTTTAATTGTTGTTTATCGCGTAAAAATTTTAAATCCAAGAAATGGATTAGGTAGTGTACCTAGTTTTCACCTTGAGTTACATACTTATTTAAATAATTGACTTATAAATTTTACAAACCAGTTCAGGGTCAAAACTAGGTGTGCCTTCCTGACATTATTTTAAATTAGAAACTTAGAAAGGGCCAACCACTGGACTGGTTAAGCAAGAATAGTTTAAAAAAATTTACAAGTCAGGAAATCAGTTAAATAATATTGTGACATCTTCAATGTGTATTTAATCATCGAATATACGTTGAGGGTGTTACATTTAGTGGTATCAGAGCTACAGGTTTAGCCGGTTCTGGATGCTAAACCAAGTTTGTTATTGTAACCCCCTCGACCCGGCCTAGTCGCAAGACCGGACCGAGCAAGCTACATTAGGTTTACCGAGGTAAACCGGGAAGATTAAACCTAAAACACGTCCATTTTTTATTTTATCTTGTCTAGATGCAATGATGCTTTCCTACATGATCATACTATTCATAGGTGAGCACTTATATCAATCGGGCATCGAACGATCTCCAATTGGCCCTAAACACGACTTAGGGACCAAAATGTAATTTCAGCAATATAAAAGGAATTTTCCAATTTTTAAGTTACCAACCTTTAATTAAGTGTATTTCATGCTTATGTGTCAAAAATCAACTTCAAACGATCGTTCAAGCTCAAATAATTAGCAAAACAAGATTTAGGGACTAAAACGAAAGAAACTAGAACTGCCTTTCTAGGACATTAACTAAAACAACGGTATCTGTATTGATATGCTGAGTCCCGTATTGATACGGTTGTGAAATCATCGTTTCGATACGGTAAGACTCGTACCGGTACGCTACTTCGAGTATGATATACGGTTTAAAATCATTTCACATCGTACCGATACGGTTCCTTGGAGTTTCGATACGCGACCTCTTTCTCAAAAAAGTAAAATTCCAGTAACCAATTGGCGTATCGAAACACCCCTACCCATACCAAAATGCCCTGGCCTTAATTGCCTAGCCGTACCGATACGGTGCCCCGCATATCAGTACGTCTAGGCCTTTAATGTCAAAATTAGCTGGTTTTTCATACAATTTTAGATGCAATTGACCTCTAGCAATCTACATACATGCTGATCAACACTTGAATATACATAAACTACCATTTATATCAAGATTAGGCAACCAAAACAACCTCATACTTCCAAATGACCACTCTAGAGGCATGCTTCCTAGACCACCTGCCAAACATACCCAAAATGCACATTTAAACCATTCTCAGCATAAGCAACATGCCAACACACTCAACATAGCATGTTAAACCTGGTCAAACTAGCACAACATAGCAACCCACAAAGAAACTCTAGATCCATACCTAATCAACCATTCAACCTCAACTATAGGCAAGTAATAACATCCTGCTGAGCATCATCTAACTATCAACAAAAACCAGCATAGAATCATTCTAGAAACCACAATGCAACAGATTTACAACTCCCAAAAACCATGGCGAACACATTACCTTATTAACCAAAAACACAAACTGAGTTCATACTCAAAAGTAGTTTATCTCTTGGATCCTTGCAAACCTTGCCTTTGCTACCCCAAACTTTAATGCTCTGCATCATTAGGAAAAAGAGAGCGTAAGCACACATGCTTAGTGAGGATGCTTATAAAACAATGATGCATTAAAAACCAATTGAAAACCACAAGCTTGCTTTCCCCAAAACATGCTTACAACCTAAGCATTTTTCCATGATTCCAACCGAATCAAAACATAATAACCTTTGTATAACTTAAATACAATCCATGCTTAAATCCCAAAGCATTATAAACAAGGTTCAACACATGAACTTTTCACATATATTGGCATTTATAGTAACCCGGATAGACTACCTCTATCCCATACACATATCGGATACACAGATCTCTCATACCATGCCTAGTTAAACCGCATGATATCCTAAACCTTGCCTAGTTAGACCATAAGATTTATCACCCTCGTCTAGTTATACCGCGAGCTTAAAACCCTTGCCTAGTTACACCGCAAGTTTTCCATCTTTGCCTTGCTAAGCCGCAAGATTTGACAAGCCTCACCTAGTTAAACTGCGAGATGTTATTTCCTCGCCTAGTTAAACCGCGAGTTTTACTTCTTTGCCTAGTTAAACCGCAAGATGTTATTTCCTCGCCTAGTTAAACCGCGAGTTATACTTTCTTGCCTAGTTAAACCGCAAGATTACCATCAATCTAGGTTTCCTAGTTAACCCGCATGCCCCAAATGATGTCCCAATAGTTCGAATGACCTTGTTAAACCGCCATTCCTCAAGGACCCATGGCCACGATCGATTTTGTTCATATTTTATAGTGCACTTTTAACCTATGGCATGCCAACTATATTCAATTGTTTTCTCACCTTGTCACATAGCCAATTTATCATTTACAAAACCATTTACTTATTATTTTACAATGTATTCAACAACATATCACATATCCAAATCTCATTTCCAATGTAATAACACCATTCCCAACCAAAATGAAAAACAATGCTCAATTGCATTTAAAATACTTTCAAACCCCTACATATGTACTCAAAATCATGCATTGCCAGTAAGTAAATCAGACCATGTTTATCACCAAAACATTCAACAACATGCTCATATCCAAGCCGATATTCAAGAGTAAAATAGGGGAAGCTTACTTCCGAGCTTGGGTAAGCGTCTCACGCTTACCCTAAACTCCCAACAACCTTTACAAACCTTTGTAAAGCATTTAAAACCAGTTTGCACTCACCAATACGCCTCGCCTTCCTTTCCAATACAAAACAAGCTCCCGGCAAGCAACCAAACAACGTCAAGCTTCGTCACCTTGATTATCCCTATTTTCAGCACATAAAACTAGAGGATAAATGCACTAAAATGCATTCAAACCATTGCCTAACAGCAATCTCCTGCAACTCCCAAGTTGCCCACTCAAAAACCATCTGAAACATACCAAAAACACCATCAAACGTTTCTGAAACTTAACCCAGCCATAAAACAACAATTCAACCCATCAACCAACATCTAATAACATCCAAAAACCCTTTCCTAACATCCTTTAACCTCCAGCAAAGATTAAACTCGACTATCTCCATAATAACTCAAAACTAGCAGCCTAAGCAATTAGAGATTCAAGAGTTTCGGCATTCTATTGATAAAAACAACTTATCAACATCAAAACACATGCAAAACATATATTAAATCAATACCAAATACTGTAAATCAGATCCACTTCGAAAATCACCATGTTTCATCAATATTTCCAAAATAACTCAATTAAACATTGATAAAACATTAAAATCACATTACAACTTATAAATAAAGGATCAAATACTTGGGAATATCAATAAAGAACCATTTAACAGTGGTGATCACGGACCTTACCCATGTTATGTGATTTCTCCTTCAATTGGCTTTTTTAAAGCTAAGAAAATATAAGATTTCAATGAGATTTTGCAAAACAAAGTTAAAGAATCAAATTAAAATCAATAATATGAGTGAAAAAAGTTCCTTACCTCTGTATTTTGATGAAATTCTGAGTGTTTGGAAGAAAGGAAGTTGAGAGAAAAGTGAATTTCTTTTAAAAGCTAATAACTAACTTTAGATATTTAATCCTTATTAACACCCTTTTAAAACACAAGTTTAAAATGATTTAATTGAAGGGAGAAACCACCAGCAACCACTTGGTAGATTAGTTCCTTAAGGATTCTAAGGATTTGACCATTTTGATTTTAGTCACTTTAAAACAGTTTTCAAAAATCGAATTTTGGTCACTAACCCAAAATGTCATATTTCCAAATTCCCCTTTCTAAAATTGATTCCACCAAAAATCAATATATATTAAAAGATGATTTTAACTATTTTTCCATATTTTTATCTTACTAAAAAATATACAGTCCCGAATCTGACTTAAATCTCTAACCTGATCCACCAGACCGCTAAGCCCAAAACTGGGGTGTTACAACTCTCCCCCACTTAAAAAATTTCGTCCCCGAAATTACCTGGAGGAAACAGATACAGAAATTGCTCCTTCATATCTGCCTTGCTTTCCCAATTAGCTTCCTCAACACCTCAGTGTCGCCACAAGACCTTCACGAGCTCTATCGTCTTACCACATAGGACCTTCTTGCTGGTGTCGAGCATCTCTACGGGTTCCTCATCAAAGGATAGCTCTAGCCTCAACTCCATATCCTCCACCGGCATAACATGCGGTGGATCTGTTCGATATCTCCTCAACATCGAAACATGGAACACATTATGAATTTTCTCCAACTCATGAGGCAACCTCAACCGATATGCCACAGGACCCACACGCTCAATAACCTCGTATGATCTAAAAAAACCTCGGAATAAGCTTACCCTTACGTCCGAATCTCATGACCTTTTTCCAATTGACACTTTCAAGAATACTCGATCGCCCACCTCATATTCAACCTCTTTACACTTCAAATCCGCATAAGATTTATGCCGATCCGCAGCCATTTTCAACCGGTCGCACACAATCTTAACCTTTTTATCTGTGTCTTTCAACACATCCGGTAGAGTAACATGATTTTCCCCATCTCAGCCCAACATAAGTGCGTACGACACCTCCAGCCATATAACACCCCATAAGGTGCTATTTGTATACTCGCCTAAAAACTGTTATTGTAAGAAAACTCAACTAAAGGCAAGTGCTTCTCCCAGGTTCCTTGAAACTTGATAACACAACACTCAGCATATCCTCTAAAACCTGGATAACCCGCTCAAACTACCCATCCAACTGAGGATGGTACGCAGTGCTAAAAGTCAACCTCAAACCCAAGGCCTAGTGCAAACTCCTCCAAAACCTTGCCGTAAACCTCAGATCCCTATCTAAAATGATGGATTTAGGTACACCATGCAAGCGTACAATCTCTGTTATATACAATCTTCCAATTTGTCCAAGGTGTACGTTGTATGCACTAGCGGGAAATGTGCACACTTTGTAAACCGGTCAACAATCACCCAAACGGAATCCTTCTTAGCCAATGACAACGGCAACCCTATTACAAAATCCATGGTGATTCTCTCTCATTTCTACTCCAAAATTTTTAGCGGTTACAACAACCCGAATGGAAATTGATGTTCAGCATTTAAAACTCCCAACATCCTTTACAAACCTTTGTAAAGCATTTAAAACTAGTTTCCACTCACCGATACGCCTCGCCTTTTAAACAAACCATACTTAAATCCCAAAGCATTATAAACAAACCATGCTTAAATCCCAAAGCATTATAAACAAACTATGCATAAATCCCAAAGCATTATAAACAAACCATGCTTAAATCCCAAAGCATTATAAACAAACCATGCTTAAATCCCAAAGCATTATAAACAAGGTTCAACACATGAACCTTTCACATATATTGACACTTATAGTGACCTGGATAGACTACATCTATCCCATACACATATCGGAAACACGAATCTCTCATACCATGCCTAGCTAAACCGCATGATATCCCAAACCTTTCCTAGTTAGACTACAAGATTTGACACCCTCCGAGCTTAAGACCTGGATAGACTACATCTATCTTATACACATATCAGAAACACGAATCTCTCTTACCATGCCTAGCTAAACCGCATGATATCCCAAACCTTTCCTAGTTAGACCACAAGATTTGACACCCTCGCGAGCTTAAGACCCTTGCCTAGTTACACCGCGAGCTTAAGATGTTTGCCTAGTTACACCGCAAGTTTTCCATCGTTTCCTTGCTAAGCCGCAAGATTTGACAATCCTCACCTAGTTAAACCGTGAGATGTTATTTCCTCACCTAGTTAAACCGTGAGTTTTACTTCCTTGCCTAGTTAAACCGCAAGATGTTATTTCCTCGCCTAGTTAAACCGCGAGTTATACTTCCTTGCCTAGTTAAACCGCAAGATTACCATCAATTTGGGTTGCCTAGTTAACCCTCATGCCCCAAATGATGTCCCAACAGTCCGAGTGACCTTGTTAAACCGTCATTCCTCAAGGATCCATGGCCACGATCGATTATGTTCATATTTTATAGTGCATTTTTAATCATATGGCATGCCAACTATATCCAATTGTTTTCTCACCTTGTCACATAGCCAATATATCATTTAAAAAACCATCTACTACCATTTACTTACTGTTTTACAATGCATTAATATATCATTTAAAAAACCATTTACTACCATTTACTTACTGTTTTACAATGCATTCAACAACACATCACATATGCAAATCTCATTGCCAATGCAATAACACCATTCCCAACCGGAATGAAAAGCAATGCTCAATAGCATTTAATATACTTTCAAACCCCTACATATGTACTCAAAATCATGCATTACCAGTAAGTAAATCGTACCATGTTTATCACCAAAATATGCAACAACATGCTCATATCCAAGCCAATATTCAGGAGCAAAATAAGGGAAACCTACTTCCGAGCTTAGGTAAGCGTCTCGCGCTTACCTAAGCTCTGAACATCCCTTACAAACCTTTGTAAAGCATTTAAAACTAGTTTCCGCTCACTGATACGCCTCGCCTTCCTTGCCAACGCAAAATAAGCTCCCGGGAAGCATCCAAACAACGCCAAGCTTTGTCGCCTTGATTATACCCTATTTTCAACGCATAAAACCAATGCATAAATGCATTAAAATGCATTCAAACCATTCCCTAATAGCAATCTCTGGCAACTCCCAAGTTGCCCACTCAAAAACCATTTGAAACATACCGAAAACACCATCAAACGTTTTCGAAACCTATCCCAACCATAAAAAAAACAATTCTACCCATAAACCAACATATAATAACATCCAAAACCCTTTCCTAACACCCTTTTACCTCCAGCAAAGATTAAACTCAACTATCTCCATAATAACTCAAAACTAGCAACCTAAGCAATTAGAGATTCAAGGTTTCGGGATTCTATTGATAAAAACAACTTATCAACATCAAAACACATCTGAAACATATATTAAATCAATATCAAACACTGGAAATTAGATCCACTTCGAAAATACCATGTTTCATCAATATTTCCAAAATAACTCAATTAAACATTGATAAAACATTAAAATCACATTACAACTTATAAATCAATGATCAAATAGTTGGGAATACAAATAAAGAACCATTTAACAGAGGAGATCACGGACCTTACCCCTGTTATGTGATTTCTCCTTCAATTGGCTTGTTTAAAGCTAAGAAAAATATAAGATTTCAATTAGATTTTGCAAAACAAAGTTAAAGAATCAAATTAAAATCAATAATCTGAGTGAAAAGAGTTCCTTACCTCTGGATTTTGATGAAATTCTGAGTGTTTGGAAGAAAATAAGTTGAGAGAAAAGGTTTAGGAAAAAGTTACGTGAATTTCTTTTAAAAGCTAATAACTAACTTTAGATATTTAATCCTTATTAACACCCTTTTAAAACACATGTTAAGATGATTTAATTGAAGGGAGAAACCACCAGCAACCACTTGGTAGATTAGATCCTTAAGGATTCTAAGGATTTGACCCTTTTGATTTTAGTCACTTTAAAACAATTTTCAAAAATCGCATTTTGGTCACTAACCCAAAATGTCATATTCCAAATTCCCTTTTCTAAAATTGATTCCACCAAAAATCAATATATATTAAAAGATGATTTTTAACTATTTTTACATATGCTTATCTTACCAAAAAATATACGGTCCTGAATTTGACTCGAGTCTCTAACCCAGTCCACCAAATCGCCTAATAAACCTCAAAACTGCTAATCCCAAAACTGGGGTGTTACAGTTATAAGTTTGTCAGTAAATACATGCCCCTAGAATGTTATATTAATGATGTGTTGATTATATGACTTGAAGATGCTCCTCATTAGTATAAGATAGAATAAGTTTATAGGAAGAAAAGTACGACGTTACTGAATTTCTTCAATCGACGAATCTCAGAGGTCAAGAAAGGACTCACAATGAGTATAATGAAGTAAAATAGGTATTGTAATCAACTTTAGTTCAAGTTAAGTTATCTGCTTTGGAATTGATACAATAATTATAAGATGTTAGTCCTTAACACATGTATTTGTATTTATATTTATAATAGTATAAGATACAAAGAAACTTAGATAGTAAGGACCCATACACATTTTAAGGTAAAAGACAGTCGTAGGATGGTGAAATTATGGCTAAATGATACTGAGATTGTCTTTTATAAAATAAGATAAGAGAAAAAAATTAAAAGAAGAAGAAGTATCTTTATTCTGGAAATATGTATATATTAGATGAATAGATTTGAAATGCTAGAGATTACTACATAAGTAACCTAGCAGTTTGCTTAAGACAAAAGTTGAGGGTATGAGTGTTTAGAGTATGATGAAAAAGATTCAGTAGTATCTAATTGTAAGATATCTATACTATTAATACTTATGAGTAAGGACTGAATAAGAAGAACAATGATACTGATGAGACAGTTGATAAGAGAGCTAAAAAGACAATGGATTTTGGTAAGAAGATGGATTGACAGTAAATTGAAGCTAAAAGAATTCAATCTGGATGATTGTGGATAGTTAAAGTGAATTGTTCAACCTTGAAGGACATATTAGAATGTGTATTATTGAAATTTCAGGAATTTATAAGAGATACTTAACAATAGCTAAATTGACATATGATATTAAGTTTAGTCAAGTATCAAGAAGATACATCTCAAGTACATTATTCAAGTAGGAAAGGTGAATTAAACCTCCTTTGAATGAATAGTAAGATGGGTTTATAAAGACCAAATTAAGAAATCAGAAGATTCTATTAGTATCAATTCTCTCAAGAAATGAAAGATAATAGAAAGATTGGGACAAATCTAATAGGAGTAGCACTTGTAATAGTGGATCAAGCATGAGTTAAAAATTCGAGGAATTATTTTCTTAAAGGAGGGGAGAATCGTAACACTCCGGAATTTCGTTAAATAGTATTAAGGTCATTTGGTACTAAGTTAGTTTGACTAAAATGACAAAAATGGAAAAGTTAGGATTTCTTTAATTATGAGCTTTAGAAGAGGAATTTATGAGGTTTAAAGGTATCATAAGATAGAGAATAAGTAGATTAGGGTACATGCAAATTTTGGTTGAAATTCGATAAAATTGGAATGGGAATTGAAGGTTAAAGTTTAGTGACCAAAATGACAATTTTCAAAAGTTGGTTGTTAAATCATAAAGAAAGGAAATGTTTAAATCCTTAATAAAGAATTTGCCCAATAACTAAATTTTATTATGTAGATGGATAAATTTGGTCAGTGAGTAAAATCTAATATAGGTCCCGGGAATGAAAATGCAGTATAAGGTGTCGAATTTCGATAGAATAAAATTATTAAGTGTGCTTAGACCAGGAAAACACTAGGATGAGTGACCTTCGGGAATGTCCTATAAAAGTGTTTATGATCAATATTTTGGACTCATTAAAAGTAGAGAATATTCATATGGATTTCTGTTAAAGGATTTCTAAGAGAAATTTTACTCGATGAGGATTTTCGATAATTATCAGAATAATAGACTGAGTTAGGAAAATTCAGTCTAAGTCCTTAGGAAAGGAAGTTTTTTATGAGATAATAGTATCAATTTTTTGAATAAGGAAATATAAAATTTTTGGAATAAATCCGATAACTCGGTAAAGGTAAAATCTTAGTAGAAATGTTTTGTGAATATCGAGAAATCGGATCAAATTGAAATTTTAGAGTTTGTTCCATAAGCCATGGAAAATCATAAAATAATATTTATAGAATTTAGATATATGAGATTTTCAGATTAGATTCGATAGTTCGATCAATGGAAAATAGTATTAGGTGATTATCGGGTAATTGTATCGAATAAAAATCATAAAATAAAATTTTATGATTTCTTTGGGAATGGACGGTTATGAAGGAACCAAATTGGTTCAAATGTAATGGAATGGCAATTTTAAATAATATTTGTAAATATGAGTTTGGTTGAGGGACAAATTAGTAAAATGGATTAAAATGAATTTAAAATTCATTTTAATTATACAGGTGGCAATATTAGATTAAAACAAGTATATTAGTTTACAAAATAAACAAAAATTTGTTCATCTATTCCTACAAATGACGTCGGGGAGAAGAAGAAGGGAGAAAAAATACATCAAATTTCAAGCTTGATTTGGAAGGGTTACAAGTAAAATCAAGGTTAGTTCATGAAGAAAAAATTAATCCTTGTTCAATTTTCTTTCATTTGGTAGTAATTTTACATGGTACTATGTAGAAGTGTTAATGGTTTGATGAGAGAGGAAATTTAGGGTTTATGGATTTGTTTGAATTAAGGCTTGATTTAGTTGAATCGAGTATAGTAATAATATTTACAAGCTTTGATTTGAATTAATTCCATGTCTATATGCAAAACCCTTAAATTTTGAAAATTAGGGTTTATGTTAGGGTATGGAATTTTAGAACATGATTGGAGGATAAATGGTTCTATGTGTTGTTTTAAGGTGATTGGAATGAAAATCCCTAATTAGAATTGTAATAGGGACCGAAATGTCAACTTTGTAAAGTTTAAGGATTTGATTTTTGAGTTTGTATTTGATGAATGCTATGTTGGAAAATTAATTTAAGTGATTGGAATTGAGTAAGTTTAGGGATTGAAGTGTGATATTGAAAATTTATGAGTACTTAAGTTAGATTATTGATTTAAGTACATGAATTGAATAAAGGAAGGGAATAGTAGCTTAATTACTTGAAGGACTAATTCGGCTAAGTATGAAAGTTTAGGGACCAATCTGGCAATGTAGTTTTTGATGAAAGATGTAAGGAGAACTTATGAATACAAGCTTAATTTAGTCATTTGGAGTAAAATAATAGGACTAAATTGACAAGTAAAGAAATATGGAGAAGCTATGATAAATATAGAAACTAATTATGGGAAGTTAGGTTGAATTTAAATTATGGCAGTAAGTTTAGAAATTCACCATAAATTCTATAAAAATGGTTAGATGGCGAATTTTACACCGATATAAAGGTATGCAAGTCTAGTTTCATTTCCAACAAACAGAAACTGATTCCGAGTTTCGTGTTAAAAGATATGAATTTTTATTCGAATGAAGGTCAAAAAATTACAGAGCAGTTTTCTGCCTGGATAGTCGGTGACTTGAATTTAGTGATTTTTCATAATTTTTTTAGATTTTATCAATTTATGTGGCTTATACCGTTAGAACCTTTATCGAATCTAGTTTCTCCAGTATAAAGGAAATTAAGATCCAGTATTTATTCTGCCTTATACAAGTAAATCTTTGAAGGTAGCACAAGTTGTTAGAAAATAGAATTTGAAACATTTTGTATTTAAAGGTTAGTTAGCAAGCTCGGGAGAATTATTGGAAGTTCAAATTAGTCACTAACAACCATAATGAGCTTTCGAAAAGTACGAGGAAAGAAAATAATTGAAATTTTTATTTTCGAATGATTATGTTAAAAAGCAAGTTTAAGGTATTGTTAAATTTGAGTCTAACAAATATTTTATTGTATTTATATGATTAATCAAGTCGAGTCCGAATCGGAAAAGGTTCGAGGTACTATGAAAGAAAGAATCGAACTATGACTTAGTGAGGCATCATTTTAAGGGGCCAAGGTGAGTGCATTTATATGTCTATATTATGTTGACAAAGGGAAGACTTGTGATAAGTCAACCCGAATTTGAAAATGATATTGCATGGTTTTAAAATGTTTGATTGAATGCATAATACAGTAAAGGCAAGCAATATATGAATGGTTTGATGGAAGCTAAGGTATGAATTGCCCGTTTTACATGAATGATGAGGTGTGATTATTAATTAATTGAATGCCCAAGTATTATGTTGTGAGAGCTCATGGTATAGTTGGATATCCATAGAGTCATTAGCAGCTGCAACCTCATGTATGATACAAGTATGTTTTGTGACTACTATGGTGTCACTTCCACCTCGAGGACCCAAGCCCTTGGCGTGCACCCTGCGGATCCAAGCCCATAGTGCTAATGACACTAACGCGGTGCCTAAATGAGGAGCAAAGAGCGTCCTCGAGTATGTACTCATTTACAAGTTCAATTTAGACACTCAAGTGTCTTAAACATGCGACTCGAGTACCTTGATCTCATATTATTTACTTTGGGCTCTCTTTAAAATAAGGTTATACTATAAATGATTACATGATGACTGATAAATACTGATAACATGATATTTATACTTGTTTTATGATATGATATAAATTGTATTGGAATCACTTGTCATTTTGCAGGAAATATATTACATTGTTATATGACCGAGAATTGACTTTGATAAGTTTATTTTATATGATTCTTTACATTGAAACGATTTACTTTAAATTATAGTTGCCTCTGTTTCACACGTAGGATATCGAAAACTTACCGGAAGAGGAATCAAGCTGCAATCTGCCAAATATCAGTAAGACATTCTAATTTTATGATATTCTATAGTGGGCATGTAATAATTTATTCGTTAGTTGTTTTAAAGATAAAATTTTAAATGTTGTTTATTGCGTAACAATTTTAAATCCAAGAAAGGGATTAGGCAGTGCACCTAGTTTTCACCCTGAGTTACATATTTAAAAAACTGACTTATAAATTTTACAAATTAGTTCAGGGTCGAAACTAGGTGTGTCTGCCTGACATTGTTTTAAATTTGAAACCGAGAAAGGGCCAACCACTGGACTAGTTAAGCAAGAATAGTATAAAAAATTTACATGTCATGAAACCAGTTAAATAATACTATGACATCTTTAATGTGCATTTAATCATTGAATATACGTTGAAGGTGTTACACCTTGAGCAACTCCAATCATCTCCGTTGCCTAAGATTCAACTCCTTTTGCGACATCAGACACTTCAAACTCTAGTGATCCGTGTACACAATACACTTCTCACCATAAAGATAATGCCTCCAAATATTCAACGCAAACACCACTGCAGCAAGTTCTATATCGTGCATAAGATAGTTGCGCTCGTACACCTTCAACTGCCTAGATGTATAAGCCACAACCTTACCCTCTTGTATCAACACACACCCTAAATCAACATAGGATGCATCACTATACACTACAAACTTCTTCCCCGACTTAGGTTGAATCAAGATCGAAGCTTGCGTCAAAGCTTCCTTCAACTTATCAAAAGCTTGTTGTCTAGCCTCCATCCATTCAAAACTTACATCTTTTTGCAACAACTTCGTCAAAGGAGCAGCAATCTTTGAGAAACCATCTATGAAGAGATGATAATACCTTGCTAACCCCAAGAAACTACAAACCTCTATCAGCGACTTAGGTTGCTTCCAATTCACAACCACCTCAATCTTCTGCAAATCCACTCAGATACCTTCGATCGAAACAACATGACCAAGAAAAAACACTTCCTTAATCCAAAACTCACATGTTCTCAGCTTAGCATAAAGCTTGTTCTCCAACAAAATTTGCAACACAATTTGTAGGTATCGATTGTGATCTTCCTCGGTACGAGAGTACACGAGAATGTCATCAATGAACACTTCCACGAATTGATCTAAGAATTCATGGAATACCCGATTCATCATATCCATGAAAGTTGCTGGCGTATTCTTCAACCCAAATGGCATCACTAAGAACTCATAATGCCTGTAACACGTGCGAAATACTATCTTCAGCACATCTTTATCTTTCACCTTCAACTGATAATACCTAGATCTCAAATCAATCTTAGAAAACACCACAGCACCCCAAAATTGATCAAACAAATCATCAATCCTTAGCAAAAGATACTTATTCTTAATCGTCAACTTGTTCAGTTGCCGAAAATCAATGTACATTCTCATCGTGCCATCCTTCTTTTTCACAAACAACACTGGTGCTCCCCACAGTGACACACTAGGTCGAATGAAACCACAATCTAGCAACTCTTGAAGGTGCGTCTTCAACTTCTTCAACTCCTTCAATGCCATATGATACGGTGTAATCGACACCAAATCCGTATCTGCATAGATCTCAATACAAAACTCTACCTCCCTATCTGGTGGTAATCCAAGCAACTCTTTTGGAAACACTCCTAGAAAATCACAAACGGTGCGGATATCCTGAACTCGCACCTCCTTCGTACTTGGGTTCATAACATAAGCTATATATGCTTGACCCCCAAGCTCCATCAACTTTCGTGCTTCCAAGGCTGAAACTACTTTGGACAAGAATTTAACATTCACGCCCACAACCACCACTTTGTAATCCTCAGCAAGTTTCAATGAAACTCGCTTGGTCTCAAAATCAACCACAACCTTATGCTCAGACAACCAATCCATCCCCAAGATTACATCAAAACCATGAAACGACAACTCCATCAAATCATTCAAAAACACATTACCTTGTACCATTGAAGGACATCTCCTAAACAACCTCCTAGTGACTACCATCTCACCAAAAGAACTAATTACTCGCATACCCATATCTAACATTTCTACAGGTATATCAAGCAAACGTGCATATTCGCGTATGAATTGTTAGAGCAAGGAGCAGCCTTGATGTTTTGAAATGAATGAATTATGTATTGTTGCCTTGTTTTGAAGAAATGAATGTATCTTGTCTTGACATGGATTTACTTGTATGAATTGTTAGAGCAAGGATTAAACTTTGTGGAAGAAGAAAGGAGTGGCCAAGCTAGTGGCAAACACAAAGGAGTTTGGATCCAATACTAGCTAAGCTTGGAGTATTGTGAGTGTAGTTTAATGTAGGATTGGGACTTAGGTCCTAACCAAAGATGCATGTTTATTTCTTGTTATTTCATGTCATTTTAATATACTTGATTTAAGCTTAGTTGTGATGAAAAAGTGGAAGAATGGTTTAAGCTAAAACTTGGGATCTAATAGTAACATGTATGTTGTTGAATTATCTAGGAAGAAAAGTGAAAACAAATGCTTGAACCTTGATGCCTTGACTGTGATTAATTCGAATGAATACTTGGATGTACCACTATGATTTAAATGCTTGTTAACATGATATAAATCTTGAATTAAAGATTTTTCTTGATGCCTAAGAAATGGCATATGTTAATTACTTGCTTGAATGACAATATTAAATTGTAAAGTGTAGAGTTAAGGCTCAATTGGCCTAAGGGTTGTGTATATGAACATGATCTTGCAATGCATCACTTGAATTGATCCTTGAATAAGCTATTGCTTGACATAAACATGTAATACTTGAATAAGTGATTCATAATTGAACAAAGCCTTGGTTGTCAGTGGTCATAGGTAGAAGGGCGTGCCTTAGAGTCTAGAGCTCGTTGTGTTAGGGTGGACTACGGTCCAGGGCTAAGGCCCCTATTTGGGGATAGACGAAGGGTACGTATGTGTGGCCTTTGGCGACAGTATGAGGGGTGACCAGTACTACGGCACATCTTGAGTACTAAGGTACATCTTGTGGTGACAGTTGGTTGGAGACTCGATTACCTGGACAACTAAATACCAAAGGCTTAAACTAAAGAAAGCAAATGAGAAATAATTAAAGAGTAAAGCTTACATGATACTTGAGTGTTTTGATACTTGAACTACGTGATACTTGAATTACTTGATACTTGACATACTTGAATTACTTGACACTTGAATTACTTGATACTTGAATTACATTATACTTGAGTTTCTTGATATATGAACTACTTGATACTTGAATTACATGATACTTGAATTACTTGACACTTGAATGCCTTGATACTTGAATGGTTTATAATCCTTCTTGCATCGAAGTGTGCCTAATGTTTTGCTTGAAATGATATGTCACTAAATTTGAAAATGATATGTATGCATTTAAAGCTTGAATTCAAACTACTTCCAACTATGACTAGGCTCAAACTTAGCTAATTGATACATGTTAATAAAATGGTTAGAACTAGTTGCTACCTCACTAAGTACACATCTTGTACTCATCACTCTTGTTTTCATTCTTCCCAACCACAGGATAAAGGATTCAATCGTTGCTTGACCTTGAAACCTGAATTCTTGAGCTCAAAGCAAGACACAAGCATAGCTAAAGTATAGACATACTTGTTTTGTACTCCCCTAGTTGCTGGCACTTAGTTGTATATAATGTCTAGTGCATGCATTTTAAATACTTGATCTTGTATATATGTATATGATGTTGAATGGGCCTACTATCTTGTAAACTTGGTTATTAATATAAATCAAGCAAAGAACTTAAATTCTATGTATTGAAGTATTTGTTGCGCATATGGTTATGTATATATGGATTTATAAAAATTATTGATCTAGTCTTGTGCCAATCGAATATCTTGTGAGTTAAGATAGTCTTGTATGATCATGACATGTTATATAAGTATTTTATAATCTTGAATCGTAAATGCCAAATGGTAAGGTTGGCATATTGCTTGCTTGGAGACAAGGTATGTACAATTGAATGTTACATGTATCAAGATAAGAAACAATGAAATGAAATGGAAGCATGTTTGTCCTTAAGCTATTTGAATGATGATGATTGTAAGATAATGTTAATTGAAATTTTTGGTAACCTATAATGTCCTGTAAATAAAAGATAAGATTGCTTATATGATAAGTAATGATCATTCTGTTACTTGTTAGTTAAGTAACTTGCCTAATAGGGATGAGTTAACCCATTCTTGCTTGTTCATGCTTGTATTGTACATTAGTAACACTCCCGAACCGGTTTGCTGCCAACCTGGGTAGGGGTGTTACACTTGTTTGGTAATGAGAGCTTTTTTTAGTCGGTTCTAGGACTAAACTGAGCTCTCTTGCATCATATAGGATGCTTGTGTCACCTAGGAGACTTGTATTGTAAGCTTGTGTCTTTGCTTAACTAAACCGAATTCCTAATCATTCTATTTAAATGTAAAATGTTTGAATCACAGCTTGGTCGGGATAATGAAAGTCTCGTATGCTCCTCGAATAAAGGAGGTAGTGTAAGGATGGAGCAGAATCCTCCACAACAACAAGCTAAACCTAAAGCGTAAGCTCAACCTTGATTGTAAAGTTGAACTTAAAGCCTGAAATTGTAAAACAAAGCCTCGTAGTTTCGAAGCCAATAGGGGGAATTACAAACATAAGCCTTATCTATAGAAACTGTCCCCTATTCATTCAAAATGTACCCTTTCTTGTTGATCTCTATCTGTTACCAACTTGTGAATTCGATCTAGTATTGGGACTAGATTGGTTAAACAAGCATGAAGCCTGGGTAGATTGCCTAAATAGGAGACTTTAACCCCAGAGTTTAGGAAAGGAATCAATTCTTCTACTTGACAAGAAACGGACCTCAATCTTTGCTACTATGGTCTTACAAGATGAACTTGAATTTGGCTTACCTAGTGTGCCTATTGTATCTGAATATCTCGATGTTTTTCCCGAGAAACTCCATGGTCTCCCTCCAACCAGAAAAGTAGAGTTCGGGATTGATGTCCAACCTGGAACAACTTCGGTGTCCATCACACCTTATCGAATGTCACTTGTACCCAAGATAGCCTTTCGTACTCGATATGGCCATTTTGAACTCCTTGTAATGCCATTTGGATTAACGAATGCTTCAGCTGCTTTCATGGATCTCATGAACCGTGTATTCAAGCCTTATCCTGACAAGTTCGTGGTCGTTTTTGTTGATGACATTTTGGTGTATTCTCGAAATAAAGAAGAACATTCTGAACACCTTCGAATCGTATTAGAAACTCTCCAAGAACGTCAATTGTTTGCAAAGTTCTCTAAATACGAATTTTGGCTATCGAAAGTGTCATTTCTTGGACATGTTATCTCAGTAGAAGGGATTAAAGTAGATCTAAGGAAAATTCAATCCATCATGGATTGGAGACCTCCGAGGAATGTTGGTGAGGTCAGAAGCTTTCTCAGTTTAGCCGGGTATCATCGACGTTTTGTCAAGGGATTCTTATCTATTGTCGCAAGTTTGACTAAGCTAACTCGCAAAGATACACCCTTTGTTTGGTCGGAGAACCAACAACAAAGCTTCGATCAGCTTAAACCCTGACTCATGTTCCAGTTCTTATCCAACCAATATCGAGCAAAGAGTGCACTGTTTATAGTGATGCATCTCATTTGGGACTAGGATGTATCCTAATGCAAGATGGAAACGTGATAGCGTATGCTTCAAGGCAACTAAAACGACACGACTCAAACTACCCTACTCATGATCTAGTATTGGCAGCTATCATGTTTGCACTCAAAGTCTGGAGACATTACTTGTACAGGGAGAAATGCAACTTGTTCACAAACCACAAGAGCCTCAAATACCTCCTAACTCAGAAAGACTTGAACTTGAGGCGAAGGAGATGGCTAGAGTTACTTAAAGATTATGATTTGGTTATCGACTACCATCCAGGGAAAGCAAACGTGGTTGTTGATGCCCTTAGTCGCAGACCATACTCAGGTAAACCCTTAAATCTAAATCCTAGAATAATTCATTCGAAATGTTTCTTTCTTGACTTACTAGTAACTATTCGAATTAGACTTTTCTTGACTTACAAGTAACTATTCGAAAATCTTCTTTAATGATCTTCTCTATTCGTTTATAGCTTCCTTGGCTATCAATGCTCATTTCTGTTTATCCAAAGGACGAAAATTCTTGTCTAAACTTCAAGTTCAATCTAGTCTAATTTCGAGAATCAAAGAACTTCAACAAATTCATCGAGATCTTCAGAAGATCATGTCCAAACTAGACTCTGAGTCTAATTTTGAATTCTCCCTCAAGTTGAATGGACTCCTCTATTTCAAGGATAGAGTATGTGTTCCTAACAATGAAGAACTAAGACACGAGATGTTATAAGAAGCTCTCCAAAGCTCTTTCTTCATTCACCCTAGATTGATTAAGATGTACAAGGACCTAAAGCCACTATACCGGTGGCCAGGCATGAAATCGGTTATCACAAATTTTATTTCAAAGTCCTTAACTTGTTAGAGGGTCAAAGCCGAGCATCAAGTCCCTACTGGACTGCTTCAACTAATTGAATTCCCTTAGTGGAAATAGGATCAAATTAGAATAGACTTCGTTACTAGTCTTTCTTCCATTCCAAAAAAGAACGATGATGTGTGGGTGATTGTTGATAGATTCACAAAGTCTATTCATTTCATCCTTGTTCGAATGAACATGACCTTGGAAACCTTAGCCAAGATATACATATGTGAAGTAATTCGATTACACGGTATACCTACAGCTATAATCTCCAATTGAGACCCTAAATTTGCTTCCCGATTCTGGAATTCCTTGCAAAAAGCCCTTGGAGCTAAAGTGCACCTCAGTACAGCCTTTCATCCTCAATCAGATGGAAAATCTGAAAGAATCATACAAATACTTAAAGACATGCTACGTACTTGTGTTATAGACTTCGAAAAGAACTGGAGAAATCTTTACCCCTAGTAGAGTTTACTTACAACAATAGCTACCAGACATCTATTCAGATGGCTCCCTTCGAAGCTCTATACGGACGGAAATGTAGAACTCCCTTGTGCTGGTCTGAACTGGGAGAAAACAAAGTATTGGGACCTCAATTGCTCAGAGAAACCGAAGAACAAGTGAAAATCATACATGATCAATTGAAACAAGCCTTTGATAGACAGAGAGCCTATGCAAACTTGAAAATGAGAGACATCAAATACAATGTTGGAGAAAAAGTCTTCTTGAAAGTGTCCCCTTGGAAGAAAGTCTTTCGCTTTGGAAAAAAAGAGAAACTCAGTCCCCGGTTCATTGGACAATTCGAAGTCATTGAAAGGATAGGGCCAATGGCTTATCGATTGGCACTCCCTAGTGAATTTGATAAGATCCACAATGTAATTCATGTTTCCATGCTTAGAAGATATAGATCTAACCCATCCCATGTCTTTGAGCCTAAAGAAGTAGAGTTAAATCCTGACTTATCGTATGAAGAAGAGCTAATACGAATACTTGACAAAGAAGTTAGAAGACTCTGAAACAAGAATGTTCCCTTGGTGAAGGTGTTATGGATGAATCATAAAATGAAAGAGGCAACTTGGGAACCTGAGGCTACGATGAGAGGTCAATATCCTCACTTGTTCAACTCATGTAAATTCGAGGGCAAATTTATTTTAAGGGGGGGAATTGTAACACCCTAAATCGGGCCTAGGAAGGTTATCACTATTTAAGCTATTGACTAATTGGGTCATGTGTTATTCAATTAAAAGACTTAGGAGTATGTAACATGGAGCTATTAGTTAAATTGTTATAGAATTACCCTTATTACACTAATTAAGTCCATGACAAAATTGAAATAAAAGGAAGAAAAGATAGTTGATGTCTAAAGGGATTAAAATGTATTAACCAACAAGTTAGAGTGCCAAATTAAGGTGACCAAATTGAAACAAGAATAAAACAATGAAATTGCATGGTAATTAAAGGGAAATTTTGGAAAGAGAAAATGGAAGATTAAATCTTGGCCCTTGATTGATGATAAAATCAATCTCAACCATTGGATAAAAAGGGCAAAATTGTAATTTCACTATTAAATGAATTTAATATTCATTTAATAGATATATGTGTAAAATAATGGTGAAAATATGAGGATTTTGTTCATCTTTTCCAGCAACAAACATGAGGGCTAGGGGAAGAAAGAGAAAAAAATTTCCAAGCTCGATTCAAGCTCCGAAACTCGATTTTCAGGTAATCTCTTCAACTACAAAATTGTTCTACTCTTCAAGCTCTATCTTTTGATATCAATAATTCATGGAATCCATGCTTGATTGATGAGAATTTACATGAGAAAGAAATTTGGGTTTATGGATCAAATTGGGGCTTTTGAGATTTTATGATTCCATGATTGAATTTAAGTTGAAATCAAGCTAGTATGATGTTAAAATCATGAGATTGAGTTGGGATTTAAATTTTACATGTTTTGATTTTTATGAAGATGATTAGGGTTTATGGATTCAAGTTTAATTTAGGGTTTGTGATGTTGAAATAATGATCTAGTAAGCTTGAATTGTTGTTTGGAAGCAAAACCCTAAGTTAAATTATGTAGGGACCATTTCGGAAACTTGAAAATTTGAAGGACCAAATCTTAATTTTTAGAATTTGGAGTGTATTTGTGTTATTAATGATGTTAGAGATAAGAAAATGAAGTTAGAATGCCAAATTGATGTTGAATTGAATTAGTGACCATTTTGACAATTTGTCAAAGTTAAGTGACTAAATCGAAATTGAAGTTTTGTATGGGGGTTAAATCTGATTTTTAGTTGTAATAATGGAATTAAGGTAGTAATGTTGAATTGAGGACCAAATTGCAAAGTTAAGAAGCTTGAATCCTTATCTTTGCATTTTAGTGATTATTTCGGTAAAGAAGGAAAATTAAGGAGAATTATTGCGAATAATTATTTGGTGAAGAATGTGATGAGTTGGTGGTTTAAAGCTAGTGATTGGACTAAATTGAAAAGTATAAAAGTAAGGAGAAGTTAGTATAAAAGTTGAAGTTGTTTATGGAAGTTGTATAGAAAAACTGGCTTATGGTAGTAACTTTGAAAATTCACCATAAATTCTACAAAAATGGTTAGATGGTGAATTTTATACCGATATAAATATTTATTCGTCTAGTTTCATTTCCAACAAACGGAATCTGATTTCGAGTTCCGAGTCAAAAGATATGAATTTTTATGTGACGAAAGGTCAGAAAACAGAACACCAGTCTGTTCCGAATTCCAGCATTGTAACTTGCTTTGAAAATTCGCCATAAATCATACAAGTTGAATTTGGGCTATTAATTTATGTGGTTGAAAAGCTTATCGAATCTAATTTCTTTCAGAACAAACGGAGTTGAAATTCGAGTTATAGATTATTTTATATAAATATTTCTTCGAAGGTACTGCAAACTGCCAGAAATTGAGAATTGATACACTTTGTATCTAAGGTTGATTAGTAAGCTTGAAAGGGGTTAATGGAAGTTCAAAGTGGTTACTAAGGACCATAATGAATTTTTGAAAATTACAAGGAAGAAAGGAAAACGTTTTTAGATTTTGTATTCGAATGATTATTTTGGACAATATGTCTAAGATATTGTTAGATTGGGATCTAACAAATATTTTACTTATTTGAATTATGAAGTTAAGTTCGAATCAAGGGAGGTTCGAGGTACAATGAAGGAAAGGATCAAAGAGGACTTAGTGAGGCATACTAATAAATGGCCTAGGTGAGTGCAATGCATACATAACACTATACATGGATGTTTCATACATCACTGGTAGGACTTGCGATAAGTCTACTTGGTTTATATATTGTCATGATATTTATGTCAAAGGTTGAAAATAAATGCATTGATCACTAGTTATTGATGATGGTATAATATGAATGTTATTTCGGCTATGAACTGTTAAATGTTGATATATATTGATATATGTTGCCATTGATGACTTAAATGATGAAATAAAGCCCAATGTATGATATAGAGGTTCGATCTAATCTTATCACTTTGATATACATATTTATTTATGTTAACGAGCATATAATGGTAATGTGATCATATGCATTGTTAATCATTAATATTGATATTATGACAATTGCACTTGAATTCGAATTATTGCCTCACTAAGTAAATACTTAGCGTGTAATTGTTTTACACGTAGGAAAGAAGAAATGGTTGGAGTAAGGAGCATAAACGGACATCATCAATCAATAACAGGTACATCAGTATCAGTAAGATATCTTTTGACACTGTTTGATATTTACTAGTTGACATGTATATTAAAATGATATGACTGCTCTGATAGAATTTGTTTTTTATATGGTATCTTGATGAATTTTAAATCATGCAGTTTTTAGGCAGTTTTATTAATTATATAAAGTTAAATTAAATTAATAAGTTGCTGCCCAAAATTAAACTCGATTTAAAGATTAAAATATTATATTTAAACTATACGCGATTAACTACATTTGTAAATAGAAACTAAATATATTGTAATATTTTTAGAAGAATCAAAATTTTTACCAAGTTACAAATGTAGAGGGTTTTACAAATGTTTTGTGATATCTCTGACTCGTATTCAGCTATGAATACAGGAAAGGGGTATTACATACCTCGACTGTGATTAATTTGAATGAATATTTGGATGTACCACTATGATTTAAATTGTAAAGTGTAGAGCTAAGGCTCAAATGGCCTAAGGGCTGTGTATATGAACATGATCTTGCAATGTATCACTTGAATTGATCCTTAAATAAGCTATTTCTTGACATAAACATGTAATACTTGAATAAGTGATTCATAACTGAACAAAACCTTGATTGTTAGTGGTCATAGGTAGAAGGGCATGCCTTAGAGTCTAGAGCTCATTGTGTCAGGGTCGACTACGGTCCAGGGCTAAGGCCGCTATTTGGCAATAGACTGAGGGTACGTATGTGTGGTCTTTGGCGACAGTAGGAGGGTTGACCAGTACTACGGTACATCTTGAGTACTACGGTGCATCTTGTGGCGACAGTTGGTTGGAGACTCGATTACCTGGACAACTAAATACTAAAGGCTTAAACTAAAGAAAGCAAATGAGAAATAATTAAAGAGTAAAGCTTACATGATACTTGAGTGTCTTGATACTTGAACTACTTGATACTTGAATTACATGATACTTGAGTTTCTTAATATATGAACTACTTGATACTTGAATTACATGATACTTGAATTACTTGACACTTGAATGCCTTGATACTTGAATTACATGATACTTGAGTTTCTTGATATATGAACTACTTGATACTTGAATTACATGATACTTGAATTACTTGACACTTGAATGCCTTGATACTTGAATTCCTTGATACTTGAATTGCTACTTGAATGGTTTATAATCCTTCTTGCATCGAAGTGTGCCTAATGTTTTGCTTGAAATGATTTGTCACTAAATTTGAAAATGATAAGTATGCACTTAAAGCTTGAATTTGAACTACTTCCAACTATGACTAGGCTCAAACGTAGCTAATTGATACATGTTAATAAAATGGTTAGAACTAGTTTCTACCTCACTAAGCACATATCTTGTACTAATCACTCTTGTTTTCATTCTTCCCAACCGCAGGATAAAGTATTTGATCATTGCTTGATCCTGAATCCTGAATTCTTGAGCTCGAAGCAAGACACAAGCATAGCTAAAGTATGGACATACTTGTTTTGTACTCCCCTAGTTGGTGGCACTTAGTTGTATATAATGTCTAGTGCATGCATTTTGAATACTTGATCTTGTATATATGTATATGATCTTGAATGGGCCTACTATCTTGTGAACTTGGTTATTAACATAAATCAAGTAAAGAACTTAAATTCTATGTATTGAAGTACTTGTTGAGCATATGGTTATGTATATATGGATTAATCAAAGTAATTGATCTAGTCTTGTGCCAATCGAATGTCTTGTGAGTTAAGATAGTCTTGTATGATCATGACATGTTATATAACTATTTTATAATCTTGAATGGTAAATGTCGAATGGTAAGGTTGGCATATTGCTTGCTTGGAAACAAGGTATGTACAATTGAATGTTACATGTATCAAGTTAAGAGACAATGAAATGAAATGAAATGAAATGGAAGCATGTTTGTCCTTAAGCTATTCGAATGATGATAATTGTATTATAATGTTAATTGAAATTTTTGGTAACCTATAATGTCTTGTCAATAAAAGATAAGATTGCTTATATGATAAGTAATGATTGTTTGGTTACTTGTTAGTTAAGTAACTCACCTAATAGGGATGAGTTAACCCATTCTTGCTTGTGCATGCTTGTATTGTACATTAGTAACGCTCCCAAACCGGTTTGCTGTCAACCCGAGTAGGGGTGTTATAGCTCAAACAAAGGTGCTATGACTATGTTGTCCACGCCCAGCACTACTCCCACCACATCTCATATCAGGAGGATACCTCATATCCCTAAGCTTCTTGTACTGATCTCTGTAACCCCCTTGACCAGTCTAGTCGTAAGACCAAACCGAGTGAGCTACATTAGGGTTTACTTTGGACTACAATAGAAACGATCCATTTTTTCTTTTATCTTATCTAAATGAATTATTAAGTCCTATGATGATCATACAAGTTGTGGTTAAAGTTACAACTCAATCGGACGTCAATTCAACATCCAATTGCTCAAAAACACTTTATAGGGACAAAAATTTAAGTTCCAATATATATAAGGACTTTCACAAAAATGAAGTTACCAATCCTCAATTAGTCATGTTTCATACCTTCATGTTAAATATCAACTCAAAACGACCATTCAAACTCATTTGATTGCACATTTACGAAACAAGGACTAAAATGCAAAGATTTCAAATATTAGATAGCATCTCAACTGAATTACCAGTCAGCGTACCGGTACAGGTTTCTAGCGTATCGAAACGGCACTAAAGGACTAGGGCATACCGATACGGTCCTCAAGTATATCGGTACGGGCTTGTGTATTTTGAAAATCTAGATTCTAATAGCCACAGACTGTATCGATACAGTAACCCGTATACCGACAGCAACATTGTTTCATAACTATGCATACCAATACGGTTACCAGGCATATCGGTATGCCTAGGCTAATTTGTGCAATCTGAGCCGAGACAGATCCCCGCGTACCAAAACCTGAAGGGTTGTACCGCTACGGTTAGACTTGTAATGACCTCTAGGTCCAATATATGACACTTTGGCTCAATATAACACCCTCCATTCATCCTCTAGTCATAACATGGCATCACAAACATCCAATTCTCAAACATAGCAGCGTAGAATGAGACCATACTAATCATGTCATAATCAAGCATTAACATAAGAGCATGATTTCTACCCAAGCAAGCTAAATGTTCCCCAACCCCTCAAACCAAGTATAAAAGCATCATACAAATCCAAAACATTAATCCAAACTTATACAACAAGGAGTAACTCAAAATACATCTCCCAAAACAACCCGGTCACATTGCCTTCTTATTACTACTTATCGTATATAAAACCATATTTTGTAATGAAATGTTCCTTGGATCCTCTCTTGCCCACGTGCTTCCCGAGAAAGCTATTTCTCTGCATTGATGAGGTAGAGAGAGCGTAAGCTATAAGCCTAGTGAGGGAATCGTAAAAGCACTCATCAATGCATTTAAAACCGTTTGATTCGAATCACATGTAATTATCTCATGGCGAAACATCTCATACTTTTCATGTCATCTCAAATATGCACATTTAAATCATTTTCAGCACATGTATCATGGATTCAATCTCTGCCTCAATTTAAGCTTCACACCACAACTCCTTTATAACAAGCTTAAAGAGAACCACATGTATAAACCGCATTATACAAACAAAATCCATTTCTCATGATACACTATCTCATATATTGGCTTTCAAGTGAGTCAAACCCAGTAACCTTTCATTTCATAAAACACATCGGATACACGGATTTCTCAAGTGGTTCCCACAACCACTTCACATACATATCTCAACCGAAGCAACGGCATATTTGCCCACCTCAACGGTTCAAATCGGAGTAACAAAACATTTACCCACCTCTATGGTTTGGATGTATAAATCCACCAGTGGGAGAAAACGGAACATTTACCCACCTCAACAGAAGCAGTTCTCATGATGGAGATTATAGACACTTAACACCCCTCGACATACATGAGGCAACTTTTTATAGTCCACTCTAAACCCTATGGCTAGCCAACTATATCCGATATCATTTTAAACACAGCCAATTGCCAATATATTCGATAAACAACATTACCTCATTGTTTTACATATGCATCAAATCAAACCAACACAAATACATTAAACCATGTATTTTAATAATCTCAAAAATACTTTCATAAACCATATGTCATTCTCAAAGTTCATCATCTATGATCATTTGCAACATCTCTCACTTTCAAAACATACATAATACAGTGAGTAATCAAAACCATAAACATGTGCATGAGATTTTATTTTTCAAACTGAAATCGAGAGAAAGCTCAACCGATACTTATTTTCTAGCTTAGATAAGTGTATCAAACTTTATCTAAACTCCCACAAATCCTTTTCAAACCTTTTAACATCTTAGGTGCATACTGGCTTAACCGAACAATCTGAACCTCATACTCGGACACAGACAAACTTCCTTTGACCAATGCCATAAACTCCTACTTCTTTTCATCTTGGTAACGAGAACCCAGATACTTCTTCCAAAAAGCAGCACAAAAGAACTCCTACGTCACATTTGTAGGTGTCATACCCACGATAAAAGTTGTCCACCAGCTATAAGCATCTCCCTGAAGCAAGGATACTATACAACCCAACTTATGAACATTACCCGTATTAATAGCTATTGTGGGTACTGGTGCAGGTACTTGTACTCCAGCAATAGCTACTTGAAACGCTCTAGTCATCACCTGGATCAATGGTGTCATATCCCCAAAAACTGGTCCTTGCGGTGCCTGTGGCACACTCCAGCACCAACAAGAGGAATCGATGGAGGAGGAGGCAACTCATCATTATGTCCATCCACAACACTACCTATATATGCTCTTGTCTCTCGTCTCGGTCCCATTTCTCAAAAATATGAGTCTAAAACATGATAATACAATAAAACAAAACAATTAGGCCATCTTGAAGCAAGAGTCCAAGTCGTTCATGTTTCAAAACAAAAATCATTTTACATTTGTAGCAATAAGGAAATGTGTCCTCAAGCTATTACCCTAACATAGTACATTTCCAACATAAACACACAAAATCATACACTGTTCATGATATTCAATAGAATCGTACAACAACAATACATCAAAAAACCATAACCCACCTCCTAACAATCATAACCTAGATCTGATACCAACAAATAGAACCCCCTTGACCCGGTCAAGATGCCAAACAGAACTGAGCGGGCTACATTGGGGTTATCGAGACAAACCCAGAAAAATTACTCAGAAAACAATCCATTTTATTTCATTTTATCTTATCTAAATGCATAAGTCCTAAGGTGATCATGCTAGCTGCAGAGAAATTTACAACTCAATCGGGCGTCGAATTGACATCTAATTGAACATGATTGCACTTCAGGGACCAAATTGCAATTTTAGAAAATTATGAGTAATTAGTCAAGCTTCATGCATGTCGGTTAAATTTCAACTTAAAATAATCATCCAAGTTTACTTAATTGCAAGATCAAGAAACAAGGACTAAACTGCAAAGATTCAAACTTCAAAAAAAAACACCAGAAATAACGACCTGCGTATCGGTATAGCCCTTCTTCGTATTGCAATGGGTGTGTTTTACAAAGAGGTATTGGTACGGTCCTCAAGCATACCGATACGAGTATTTAATTTCAAAACAAAGAATTCAATAGGCTAAAGGGCGTACCAATACGATTGCCCCTGTACTGACACCAGGCTTAATTTTTAGCTACACGTACTGATACGGTGCTAGGCATACCAAAACACATGTATAATTTTGCACAAGATTGAGCCGAGACAAGCCCCGCATATCGATCTCTAAGGACCCGAACCGGTACAGACTAGCATATAATGACCTCTTGGTCGAACATATAACTCTTTGGTTTAATCCAACATACTCCAAACATTACCTAATCATCATATAACATTTCAAGCAACATTTCCACAATCATATGGGCATGGTAGAGGATCATTCACATCATAGCATATCCAAACAAAAATCCTATAGGCATGATCTCAACCCAAACATGCAAAACATATCCCAACCCCATTTAGCAAGATATTAAGCATCATACAAGTCCAAATCATCAAATGTAACTTGTCCAAACCAAGGAGTAACCAAAACAACCCTTCCAATTACAACTTGGTCACATTGCCTCTTATTACTACATAGTATTTATAAAACCATACTTGAAATTACTTTTCTCTTGGATTGCCCCTTGCTTACTGTCCAAAAGCTCTACTTCTCTACATTGATGAGAAAGGTGAGTGTAAGCTTATAAAGCCTAGTGAGGGAATCTCAAAAACACTCATCAATGTAATTAAAATCATATTACTTTCGAATAAGTATTAAAGCTCATGCCAAAACATCTCATGCTTCTATAATCTTTACAAATATGTACTTTTAAACAATTGCAACACATGTATCATGGATTTCTAGCACAAACCTCGGTTTAACTTTCTCATGCTAAAACCTCAAAAATAGCAAGCGTAAAGAGCATCTCATGTATAAACCATAATACACAAAATAAAATCCATTTCGCATGATACATTATATCATATATTGCCATTCAAGTAACCCAAAAACCATTTCAAATCTATTTATAAAAGCACATCGGATACACTTTAACTAATATCCAAAATATAACCCAAAAACCATTTCAAATCTATTGTTGAAAGAAAGAGAAACAAAAATTGGGTCTTCTTCAACCTTGCAATAGCTATAACCGATCCTAGTAATTAGAGAGAGAATAGAGAGAGTGAGTTGGTAACCATGGAAACATGAAGTTTTGGGTTTAATTGGGCAGATTTTGAATCTTTGTTTGAGTCTTCTAAGGAAGAAGAGTGAGTAATCTCACTCATTTCATTGATTTGAAGCTAAATATGAGAACTATATGTATATGAACTCTTGTTGTTTGAGTTGTGGTGCTTTTGATTGATTTTATAGTTACATTGTTTGCTGAAAATTGTCATAGTTTGAGTGCCAACATGTATATATGTGGTTTAAGTTGTTAGAAAGATAATCAATGCTTGAAATTGTTAGGAAGTTGCTGGAAAATTAGGTACTAAATTGGTATGATTTGAAAGTATCATGGCATGAAACTGTTTTGATCACATTGCTAGATAAGATTGTGTGAACATGCTTGATTTTGTTTAATGCTCTATTTTGATCACATTGATAGGTAAATATAACTTACTTAGACTTGTATGAGTATGTATATAAGTTGAATTAACATTATAGAAATGTCATCTAAGAGAAAGGGTTATAAAAGTATAAACTTTGGAAAAGTTTGGGGACTAAAGTTATAATTTCCCAAAAGTTAAGGTTTTTATTTCATAAATAACAGATCACATAAGGGTGTGAATCGAATGCGGAATTATTGGTTTGATCTAATACTTCGATTATTGGAAAAATCGTAGTTAAAGTTTAAGTGGAATTCAGATACCCGGACCGAACTGGAAAATTTTGAAATTTTGCCATATGATAGAGAAAGGTTATAAAAGTCATTTCCAAGTGTTGGAAATATTTTTTGTTCGATTAAAGATGAATCCTACAGTTTATTTCTGAGTAAAGGATTATTTATCGGTATATTGGATCGAATGGAAATTTTGAAGACTGATCCAAAAGCGATGGAAAAGTCATAAAATGTTATTTTATGAATATTTTATTATGGTTGGTTGAATTCTAACTAGATTTAGTTAGATTTTAATGGAATGGCAATTTAGAAACAAACTAGTAAATAAAGACAAGTTGGAGGGCAAATTGGTCATTTGGCCATAATGGCAATTTTGAAATCTAATATATCCTTGAACCGGAGCAGGCCTCAATGGTTATAATGTATAAATCCACCAGCTGGAGAATGGCACTCTCTTGACCCCTCGACCGCTGCGGTTCTCATGGTGGCGCTTGGCATACTCTTGACCCCTCGACACACATGAGGCGACTTATTATAGTGCACTTTCAACCCTATGGCTAGCCAACTATATCCGATAACTTTTATTCTCAGCCACTTGCTAATATAATCTATAAAACCATATTACCTCACTATTTTACATATGCATCAAATCAAACCAACTTCTAATACGTTAAACCATGTATTCTAGTATTCTCAAAACTTATTTCATAAACCATTGGTCATACTCAAAAATCAACATACATGATCATTAGCAACATCTTTCATTTCTAAAACATGCATATAACAGTAAGTAATCAATACCATAAACATGTGCATGAGATTGTATTTTTTTTTGAAATCGAAAACAAGAGCAAGATCAACCAATACCTACTTCCGAGCATAGACAAGTGTTTCAAACTTAATCTAAACTCCCAAAAACCATCTTTAAACCTTTTAAAAGTGGTATACCACATTTTCACTCACCGATAACTAAACACTCCACTTGTCAATGCAAAATCAAGCTTCCAAAGCCTCCGAAACCTCCCCAAAAGATGAAAGATCTATCTCCCATGTTTTACCCACACAAAAATAGAGGATTAATGAAATTCCATGCATCTCTAAGCACAGTAACTCAACTCCTCAACTTCGCCTCACTAAAAACCATCAATCGCTTCCTTAAAACATCCGAAAACATCTCCAAACTCATCCTAAACAAAGCTCAACCAAAACCTAACCAATTAAACATCTTAACACCAACAAATAACATCCAAAAACAACATTATAACAACCTTATACCTCCAGCAACCTTCTAACATCAAGATCACCTCAAAATCTAACTATTTACAACCTAGAAAATTAGCAATTCACGTAGTTTCGGGATTCCTTTTATTAATCTGTTCTCATAACATTAGAACACATCTTATAAATGATCTAAATCAATTAGAATCAGCACAAAACCAGATTTATATCAAGATTCATCCAATTTCACATCAAAACTCAATTAAAACCATAAAATCAAGATTTAATCATTAACACATAACAAAAATCATTTGTAAAGGATCTAGAACTTGATAATTTCAGTAAAGAACCTTAAATTAGAGGGCAAAAATGAAAATCACCTCTAATTGCTTATTTCTCCCTTAATTGGTAAAGTTTGAGTGAAATCTCTAAGAAAGTAATTAATATTTGATGTAGAAATCAATTAGGAAATCAAAAGAGATTGATTTCTGAGAACTTTAGAGTGAAATTGATAGTTTGGCTGCTGAGAAAGTTGAGGGAAAAGTTGAGAGCAAAAGTAGTTACGTAGGAAAATGAAATTGGTTAATTAAAATCCTTTTAATCAAATCTATTTATTTTATTTATTAAACCATTTTAAAACCATTTAAAATATCCTAAATTAAGGGAAAATATGATGAAAAACTTTGGTAAATTAGCTCCTTAAAGATTCTAAGTTTTGACCATTTTACATTTTAGTCACCAAAACAGTTTTGAAAGTTTACATTTTAGTCACAAGACCAAAATGTCCCAAATCTGATTTTATTCCTTCAAATTAAATATTACAAAACCCTTAGAATATTAAGTAAACATTTTCTAATGCTTTTCCATATTTTATTTTGACCAAAAACCATTTATTATGATTTTTTTCTCAAAACTAGCTTGAATTGCCAATCTGGTTCACTCGAATCGTCTAACTGACCTATCTAACATCTAGGCCCAAATTCAGGCGTTACAACTATCCCCCTCTTAATAAATTTTGTCCTCGAAATTTACCTGGTGGAAAAAGGTAAGGAAACTGCTTCTTCATGTCCTCCTTACTTTCCCATGTGGCTTCCTCGACACCACAATGTGGCCACAACACCTTCACCAACTCTATGGTCATTCCACGAAGAACCATACTGCTAGAATCTAGAATTTCCACCGGCTTCTCATCATAGGTCAAATTCGGATTCAACTCAATCTCCTCAACAGGCATCACATGCGAAGGATTTGATCTATACCTCCGAAGCATCGATACATAGAAAACATCATGTATCATCTCCAACTCTGCCAGGCAACCTCAACCTATATGCAACTGGACCAACACGCTCTGACACTTCATAAGGCCCAATGAACCTGGGACTCAACTTGCCCTTCCATCTAAACCTCATCATCTTCTTCCAAGGCAAAACCATAAGAAACACTCGATCACCAACAGCAAACTCAATCTCCCAATGATTCAAGTTAGGATATGACTTTTTCCAATCCGAAGTCGCCTTCAACCGATCACTAATAAGCTTCACCTTCTCATTGATGTCCTTCAACACATCAGGCAAAGAAATATACTTTTCTCCTGCCTCCTACCAACAAAGTGGTGTGCGACACCATCTACCATAAAAAGCTTCATATGGTGCCCTCTGGATACTAGCCTGTTAACTATTATTATAGGAAAACTCCACCAAAGGTAACTACTTCTCCCATGATCCTTGGAAATCAATGATGCAACACCGCAACATATCCTCAAACACTTGGATAATGCTTTTAGACTGACCATCCGTTTGAGGATGATACGAAGTACTGAAGTTCAACCACATACCCAAAGCCTTATGCAAACACTCCCAAAACCTTGTTGTAAAGCGCAAATCCCTATCCGATCCTATAGACTTAGGCACCCCATGCAACCTCACAATCTCAGCAATATACAACTCCGCCAACTTATCCAAAGTATACGTCGTATGCACAGCCAGAAAATGTATACATTTCGTAAACCTATCCATAATCACCCACACAGAATTCTTCTTTGATGGCGTCAAAGGCAAATCGGTCACAAAATCCATGGTAATTCTCTTCCACTTCCATTTTGAAATCCTTAACGGTTGCTACAACCTAGAAGGAAACTAATGTTCAGCCTTAACGCGCTGACATACCATGCATCAAGCAACAAAATCTGTCACATCCTTCTTCAAACCAATCCAAAAATATTCCTTTTTCAAATCCTGATACATTTTTGTGCTTCCCAGATGCATGGCAAAAGGACTCAAATGTGCCTCCGTTAAGATTGTGTGCCTTAACTCTCATCCTTTGGCACAACCACTCGACTCTTGAAACAAAAAACTCATTCATCACTAAAATAAAAATTCCTTTGATTGTCATTCATTATATCCTTAACATGTGGTACCAACGAATCATCATACGGTTGTTTCTCCTTAATCTGCTGCAACAACTATGGCTTCATTTTCAACTCAGCTAACAACCCACCATCTCGTGTCATACTCAACCGAGCAAACATTTCCCTCAGCTCAACTGCACATTCTTATTCAAGGGCATCAGCTACAACATTAGCCTTACTCGGATGATACTCAATCGTCAAATCATAATCCTTAAACAACTCCAACTATCTCTATTGTTTAAGATTCAACTCCTTTTGTGACATCAAATATTTCAAACTCTTGTGATCTGTGTACACAATACACTTCTCACCATAGAGATAGTGCCGCCAAATCTTCAACGCAAACACCATCGCAACAAGCTCAATATCGTGGGTAGGATAGTTGTGCTCGTGCACCTTCAACTGCCGAGATTCATAAGCCACAACTTTCCCTTCTTGCATCAACATACACCTCAAACCAATATAAGATGCATCGCTATAGACTATAAACTCCTCCCTGACTCAGGTTGAATCAAGATCGGAGCTTGCATCAAAGCTTCCTTTAACTTATCAAAAACTTGTTGTCTACTCTCTGTCCACTCAAAACTTACATCCTTTTGCAACAACTTCATCAAAGAAGCAACAATCCTCAAGAAACCATTCACGAAGTGACGATAAAACCTTACTAACCCCAAGAAACTACGAACCTCCGACACTGACTTAGGTTGCTTCCAATTCACAACAGCTTTAATCTTCCGCAGATCTACCCGGATACCTTCTGCCGAAACAACGTGACCAAGAAAAACTACTTGCTTAATACAAAACTCACACTTGCTCAACTTAGCATAAAGCTTATTGTCTAACAAAACTTGCAACACAATCTGTAGGTGTCGACCGTGATCTTTCTCGATATGAGAGTACACAAGAATGTCATCGATGAACACTACCACAAATTGATTCAAGAATTCATGGAATACCCTATTCATCATATCCATGAAAGATGCAGGCGTATTTGTCAACCCAAACGATATCACCAAGAACTCATAATGTCTGTAATGCGTGCAAAAGCTATTTTCGACACGTCTTTATCCTTCACCTTCAACTGATAATACCCAGACCTCAGATCAATATTAGAAAACACTGTAGCATCACAAAATTGATCAAACAAATCATCGATCCTCGGCAAAAGATACTTGTTCTTAATCATCAACTTGTTCAGTTGCCGATAATTAATGCACATTCTCATCATGCCATCTTTTTTTTCACAAACAATATTGGTGCTCCCTATGGTGGCACACTAGGTCAAATAAAACCACGATCCAACAAATCCTAAAGCTACATTTTCAACCCCTTCAATTCTTTTAGTGCCATATGATATGGTGCAATCGACACTAGAGCCGTATCCGTATACGTCTCGATGTAAAACTCCACCTCTTTATTCGGTGGTAATATTGGCAACTCTTCCAGAAACACTCATAGAAAATCACAAACGGTGTAAATATCCTGGACTCGTGCCTCCTTCATATTTGAGTTCATAACATAAGCTAGATATGCTTGACCCCCAAGCTCTAACAACTTTCTCACTTCTAAAGCCGAAACAACATTGGACAAGAATTTAACATTTGCGCCCACAACCACTACTTCATAATCCTCAGCAAGTTTCAACGAAACTCGCTTGATCTCAAAATCAACCATAGCCCCATGTTCAATCAACCAATCCATCCCCAAGATTACATCAAAACCATAAAACATCAACTCCATCAAATCGGCCTCAAACACATGACCTTGAACCATCAAATGATATCTCCTAAATAACCTCTTAGCAACTACAGTTTCACAAAAAGAACTAATTACCCGTATACCAACATCTAACACCTCTATAGGTATATCATGCAAACATGCATATTCGTGCAAGATGTATGAATGTGTAGAACCAGAATCTATCAAAGAAAGTAATGGTATGGAATACAAAGTAAACGTACCTGCAATCACATCTGTATTATTCTTTCTCACACGATGCTCGAAAACCCTCGTCGGTCCACCATTCTCAAGTTAAATCGCTACAGTATGAGCACTTTCCTCTTGCCATCCTCCCTACACTGAAAATAACCTCAACCGCGGATAATCATGCATAATGTGATCTAGCAAACAACAACTCCAACAAGTACCAAAGGTACCCCAACATTCCCTTGAATGTCGCCTACCACAATGCCCACACTCAAGTGCTGGAACAAACGTACTCTGACCATGCTATCCATGCCCAACACTACTCTCACTGCGTCTCTGATCTGAATGATACCTCATATATATATGCTTCTTGTATCAATCTCTACCAACATCTGGCTCAGTAGTTTTTTTCCAGTAGAAAAACTCTCCAAACGAGAGGATAACCCCAGATTCTGCTCAATGTTCTTAGCTCGGAAACCAAGACATCAAACTTCGTATAATCTGTAGCCAATATATAATTCTCCACCCCTTAACCAGCCTATAATGGAAATGATCGTATCATTGATGCTCATTAGGAACCAGCTCAGGTGCATTCTGGCTCAACCGAACAAACGAAATCTCATACTCAGCCACAGACATGTTCCCCTGTTCAAATGCTATGAACTCCCTTTCTTTTTCATTTTGGTAATGAGAACCCAGATAATTCTTTCAGAAATCAATAGAAAATAACTCTCATGTCACATAAGCATGTGTCATACCCGTGATAGAAATCGTCTACCAATTGTAGGCATCTCTCTGAAGTAATAATACTATGCACCCTAGCTTACAGAAATTCGTACACTTTATCTATCTGAGAATTATTTTCGTACTTGACAACCACTCTTCAGCTGCCTCTAGAGCTAAACCTCTAAACTCGATGCCTCCTAAGCTACGCAGATGCTCTAACAAAAGATCCGTATTAACAACTACCACATGTGCCGGTACAGGTACTTACACTCTAGCTATGGCTGCCTGAAAAGCTCCAGTCATCGCCTGGATCAATGGTGCCATATCCTCGAAAATTGGTCCTTGCGATGTCTGAGGTACACCAACAGGAGGAATCGATAGAGGAGGAGGCAACTCATCATTTTGCCCATCCATAACACTTCCCATATATGCTCTCATATCTCGTCTTAGTCTCATTTCGTGAAAATATGAGTCTAAAACATGATAATGTAATAAAGCAAAACAATTAAGCCAGCTTGAAGCAAGAATCCAAGTCGCTCGTGTTTCAAAACAAAAATTATTTTACCGTAGTAGTAATAAGGCAATGTGTCCCCAAGCTAACACCCCAACACAACACTTTTCGAACACAAATTCATAAAATCATACACCGTACATATCATACAACAGAATCATACATCATCAATACATTAAACAACCATAACCCACCTCCCAACGATCAAAACCTATTTTTGATACCAACAAATGTAACCCCTTTGACCCAGTCTAGTCGCCAGATCGAATCGAGCGAGCTATATTGGGTTTGCCGAGGCAAACCCAAAAGAATTACTTAGAATACGTTCCATTTTTTCATATCTAAATGCATAATTAAGTCTTAAGGTGATCATGCTGGCAACGGTGAAACATACAACTCAATTGAGCGTCGAATTGACATCCAATTGGTCAGGATTGCATTTCAGGGACTATATTGCAATTTTTGAAAATTATAAGGACTTATTTAAAATTAAAGTTACCCATCCTTAATTAGTCAAGTTTCATGCATACTAGTTAAATTTCAACTTAAAATAATCATCCAATCTCATTTAATTGCATATTCAAGAAATAGGGACTAAACTTTAAAGAATTCAAACTTTAGGAAGCATCTTAATCGAAATAACGACCTGCGTACCAGTACAAACTTTATCCGTATCACAACGAGTGTGATTTATAAAGGCGTATTGGTACGATCCTCAAGCGTACCGATGCGGGTATGTATTTTCGAAAATATGAATTCCAGAGGCTAAAGGGTGTATCGATACGGTTGCTTGTGTATCGACGCTAGGCTTATTTTTCAACTATGCATACTGATACGGTTACCAGGTGTATTGGTATGCCTTGGAATTTTTTCCTAGATTTAGCCGAGATAGGTCCCCGCATACCGATCCCTGAGGACCTGTACGGACAAACCTGTAATGACCTCTTGGTCAAACATATGACACTTTGGCTCAATCTAACATACTTTAAACACTACCTAATCATCATATAACACCTCAGACATTAATTCCAAAATCATATAAGCATGGTAGAAGATCATTCAAATTATATCATATCCAAACCAAATTCATATAGGCATGATCTCTACCCAAGCATGCAAAATGAATCCCAACCCCTCAAATTAGGATATAATGCACCATACAAGTCCAAAATATCAAATACAACTTCTACAAACCAGGGAGTAACCAAATAAACCTCCCAAATTACAAATTGGTCACATTGCCTTTCATTACTACTTAGTATTTATAAAACCATACTTGTAAATCACTTCACTCTTGGATTGCCCTTACTTGCTTGCTGTCCTAAAAAGCCTATTTCTCTGCATTGATGAGAAAGAAGAGCATAAGCTATAAGCTTAGTTAGGGAATCTCAAAAACACTCATCAATGCATTTAAAACCATTTTACTTTCAAGTAGGTGTATAAACTCATGCCAAAACATCTCATGCTTCTACAATCTTTCAAATATACACTTTTAAACAATTGCAACACATGTATCATGGATTTCTAGTATAAACCTCAATTTAAGCTTTACATGCCAAAATCTCTAAATAACAATCTTAAAGAGCATCCCATGTATAAACTATATTATACAAATTATAATCAATTTCTCATGATACATTATAACATATATTGGCATTCAAGTGACTCAAAAACCATTTCCATTATATTTTTAAAAACACATCGGATACACGAATTTCCCAAGTGATTCCTTCGACCACTTCACATACATCCTCGAACCAGAGCAGCATTCAACGGTTATGATGTATAAATCCACCAGCGGGAGAATTGGCACACTCTTGACCCCTCGACACACATGAGGTGACTTATTATAGTGAACTTTAAACCCTATGGCTAGCCAACTATATATGATATCTTTTAATCTCAACCACTTGCCAATATACTCTACAAAACCACATTACCTTACCATTTTACATATGCAACAAATCAAACCATTTTCCAATACATTAAACCATGTATTCTAGCATTCTCAAAATTCTTTCATAAATCGTTTGTCATACTCAATAATCATCATATATGATCATTTGCAACATCTTTCATTTCTAAAATATGCATATAACAGTAGGTAATCAAAACCATAAACATGTGCGTGAGATTGTATTTTGAAAAACTAAAAACGAGAAAGAGATCAACCAATACTTACTTCCGAGCTTAGACAAGTGTTTTAGACTTAATATAAACTCCTAAAAATCATCTTCAAACCTTTTAAAAGCAGTAAACCATGTTTCCACTCACCGACAACCAAACGCTCCACTTGCCGATACACAATCAAGCTTCTGAAGCTTTCGAAACCTCTCCAAAAGATGTATGATCACTCTCCCCTGGATTTTCCCACCAAAAAATAGAGGATTAATGCATTCCCATGCACCTTTAAACACAGCAACACAACTCCACAACTTTGCCTCGCTAAAAACCATCAATCGCCTCATAAAAACATCTGAAACCATCACCAAAATCAATCTAAACAAAGCTCAGCCAAAACCTAACCAATCTAACATCTTAACAACATTAATTAACATCTAAAAACGTCATTATACCATCCCTATACCTCCAAGAACCTTCTAACACCAAAATCACCTCAAAATCTAACTATTTATAACCTAGAAAATTACCAATTCACTTAGTTTCGGGATTGCTTTTATTAATCTCTTCATGTAACATTAAAACACATATTTGAAGTGATCTAAATCAATTAGATTCAATTCAAAAGAGATCCATAACAATGTTAATCAAATTTTCTCATCAAAACTCAATTAAAACCATAAAATCTTGATTAAATCATATACACATAACTAAAATCAGTTGTAAAGGATCAAGAACTTGAGAATTTCAATAAAGAACCTTTAATTAGAGGAGAGAAACGAAAATAACCTCTAATTGTTGATTTCTCCCTTAATTGGCAAGGATTGGATGAAAACTTCAAGAAACCAAGTAGATTTTGATGTAGAAATCAAATGAATCAAATAGGAAATCAAAAGAGATTGATTCCTATGAATTTTGGAATGAAATTGATAGTTTGGCTGCTAAGAAAGTTGAGAGAAATGTTGAGAGAAAAAGTAGTTACGTAAGAAAATGAAATTATATATTAAAATCCTTCTAATAAAATCCTCTTTATTTTATTTATTAAACCATTTAAAAATAGCCTAAATTAAGGGAAAATCTGATGAAAAACTTTGGTAAATTAGCTCCTTAAATATTCTAAGTTTTGGCCCTTTTACGTTTTAGTCACCAAAATAGTTTTAAAATCTTTAATATTTTTCATTTTAGTTTGACCTGAAACCAAAATCTTTTATTGCAAAATCCGATTTTATTTCCTCAACATTGAATCTTCCAAAACCCTTTTTTGAGAATATTAAATAAATATTTTCTAATATTTTTCATATTTTATTTTAACAACAAAACCATTTATTATGATCCCTTAGATGATACTCTAAAAAAGCAGCCTTTGTCTGCTGTCAATCAAGTTGACACATATCAAGTATTTTATGAAGACAACCTAGAAGTCCTTATTCATGAGGAATTCAATGCTTGTGTCGACAAGACTAAATAATGGGAATTCATTAGCCAAGTCTCTACCTTAGACCCGAACATCAATGTCTTGAGAATTGCTTCAAGGAAGGAGGCAATTGATATACTAAGGACTGACATAGGAGATCCAGTGTCGACAAGGTTAATTACCAACTTGGGTGAATGTCCTGATACTGATTAGACACTTCACCAAGGTAAGGTCTCATCCTAATATTTTATAATTTATGTTATTGCTACTTTTAATAAACTATTAGGATTAGTTTTTACATGTAGTGCATCATATTCTTTGTGAGCTATGGATATTCATTTATCTAGTGGGTGTCGAGACTATTTGTGTCGATATTTGTTTGAGCAAAATTTGAAAAGGGTGAATTTGATAGATCTAATGGTAAAATGAGGTAAGTTGTAATTAATTTATTATTGTTGGAAATTCAACTGTTGGGATATTTCAGCCAATGAAACTAACCGGCCGATCGATTCATTTTTGCCTTATATATATTGTTCAAATATTGTCTTTGATATTCACTAATATTTTTCTTTTATTTCACCATCTCTTGTCTAAGTTCTTTCTCACTGTAAGATTCAGAAATGCTTCATCTCATCATAGTAAAATCCTTGGCTAGCTCAATTTCGTCTTATTTTTTCTCATCTGATTCGAGGCTTGCAAGTGTCGAACTCAGGAGAGACATAATAACATATTTACAAAATGCCATTTCAACTTTGATCAATGATTCGACTTTTGGGACAACCTCCATCTTTTAAGGCATGACTATGTTGACTATCATGTGATTAGTCATGGATGGAAACATTTTGCTAATAACCTAGAATTCATCATACCAAGTTTAGTGTACAAATTTTATGAGCAGCTAACGCAATAGGGGCATAAGTTGTGAATATGCAAGGAAAAGAAATTCCTTGTCATCCTAGGGCCATGAATAAGTTTTTCAGTTTGAGTAATGAAACTGATGATCATGAGAAATGGCCAACAAACTTGTCAAATTTACAATTGGATTTGGTCTTAAATGACATGAGTGATGAACCCTCTTATTGGATGAAACCAACCCATGATTTGCCTTATGTTCCTACATCGAGGCTCGATGTCCCTAACAAACTTGGCTAGAGTTTGTTCAAACTTGTCTCCTCCCTTCAAATTCGAGTTCTTTTTTCCACTAGAAGAGGACATTACTAATTTATTCCATCATGCTTGGAAGAATAATCAATGTTGGCAGAATTATACATGTGGAAATGCTTCCATTTGCAAGAAATTATTCACAAAATATGCCATTTCCTGTCCTGATTACGCAATTATGTAGGAACAACAATGTACCACTACTTTCTGATGACAAGAAAGTGTCAAATATTGGGGCAATAGTTGATCATTATATTTCATCACCTGAACTAACAAAAGATAAGGGGAAGAAAAAATGTATAAAATAGACTATGAGGACAACTTTAAAGAAAATAATGTCAGAGCATCTAGAAATATTGGCCGAGATGAAGATCTAGCGAGCACTCTTGAAAAGATTGAAGTACAGTTGCTTAAATAAAACAAATCCAAACTGCCATCCTCTCAAAAATTCGAAGGCTCGAAAAAGAAAGTCACGCATATCTAAAGATTCAATGGAGGAAGAAGCATCATACGAAGCAAGATTAAAGAAAAAGAAAGGAATAAAGAGGAAGAGGGAATGAAAAGCTTTGGTTATTCGAGAACTTAAATGAACAGCTGTAATACCCCAGTATTTGTTTAGTGACTAAAACGTAAAGAATTAGAAGTTGGTGGTTTTAGTTTAGTGACTAAAACGTAAACTTTTAAAGTTGGGAGACTAAAGTGAAAAGCAGAGAAAAGTTCAGGGACAAAAATGGTAATTTTCCCAAAAAAATATTTTATACTCCATAAATGAATAGTTTATCCCGGTATACGAATTTTGGTGGGAATCGGATTTTTTGTACTAGATTTGTGTGAAAAGCTATAAATATAAAAAGGATAAGTTCGGTATTTAGTTCGGACGATTATTTGAATTCAGAATATTATGGAAATTTTATGGAAATCTTAGGAAGACCCGAAGAATATGATATTGTGGCTTTTGAATCGTTTTTATTTTATTTGAATTCAATTTTATGCAGTATTTGGTGAGGTGAAATGGCAATTTTGAAGATAAGTTGATTCATTAATGGCAAAATGGTCATTTTGCATATATTTTATGAATATTTTGTGTTATGGAAAAGTGAAGAGCATAGGTGGCAACATATTATTGGATGAGATTAAGGGGTAAAATAGTCATTTAACTATTAAAAGGATTTTTATTTTAAATAATGTGAATTAAAATGCCATTTGGCATGAAATAAGGAAATAGAAAAGTGTGGAAATTTTCTCTCATCTTTCTCTCCATAGTCGTGAGCCTTCAAGGTAAGGGTAGAGATTTTTCTTTTCAATTTTTGAGCTTATATGATTGGATTTGAGGCTTAGATATGAAATAAAGATTTGTTCTTCATGGAATTCTCTTTCATTTGGTACAAGTTTTACATAGTTTCCATGCTTCTAAGTTGGTATTGCTGATTAGGGTGGATGAAGAACGTTAAAATCTCATGTTTTAAGGTTTATTCATGTTGGAAATACGTTTGTGATGTTGTTTCTATGCTTAAGGTGATAAAAATCCTATTGTATATGGTATAGGGACCATTCGGCTAAGTGGAGAAAAATTAGGGGAAATATTTCAAAAATTATTTTGATGATGGAAATGATAAGAATGATGTTTTACAAGCTTGATTATGTTATTTGGATGATGAATGATTCATGTTCTTGAAGAGAAGAATTAGGGTTTAGTTAAGGTTTGGAATTTAGAACATTATTGAAGGATGAATGGTTTTATGTGTTGATTTAAGGTGATTAGAATGAAAATCCCTAATTAGATTGCATTATGGACCAAAATGAATAAATTGTAAAGTTTTGGGTCCTAATGTGTAAAGGATGAAAAATGTAGGGATTAAGTTTAAAATTTACTATTGGAAGCTTGAAAGAGTCCTTAGGGACTAAAATAAGTATTTGGTAAAAATTGAAGATTTAAGGAAAAATGTGAGAAATTGTGATTCGAATTTAGGAAGCCTTATCGGATCAATTTTATATTTAATGGATAGTTATTTTATTTACTTTCCATTATTATATTTAGAGTGAATATGTACTAACATATACTTGAAATGGTATATGTTATTTTTAATGTAGTTTTCGATACAAACCAAGATCATACTAGCAGAAAAGAGAAAGAATAGGTCGGGAGGGATATCAAGTAATAAAGTCGACCTCAATACAAGGCTAAGGTGAGTGCATACATGCATTCAAAAGTATGTTTGTTAACGTATATTTTATAGGGAGGCTTGTGATAAGTCAACCTAAAAGGTAAATATTTTTATACAGTACAACATGTTTTTGCATGGTAAATTATTTATTTGACTTAAAGACTATGGCATACTTTTATGCCTACAAATGATTTATAGCATGATATATATATATATATGACAAGTTATTTTATACAGTTTTAAATGGCACGTATACCATGAATTTTATAGAACATATTGGAGTATGAACTGCTCCAATATGAATATGTTTTATATGATACAAACTGTTATTGGAATCGCTTGTCACTTTGCAGGAATTGTTTTAAATGTTTGCCCTTGGTAGTATAATATTAGGTATGACAGTATTGTGGTCTACCATAAGAGTTTGTCTAGCACTTAATTGTGTCCACAGTTTATCTGGAACTTAATTGTGTCCACCGTATGCACCTAAGGGTTGCTACAAGCTCGTTACCATTGCCTCATCCCTAAGGGGAGTGGCTAGTACTCTAGGGGTACACGACTCGTTTACTCGTCTCTTGATATTTGCCTTAGGATATATGATTTTACAGCATAAATTACATATATTTACAGTACATAATAATCACTGTATAGTTTCTTTCTTAACTATTCCTACGTTACCGATTATATGATTTAAATGATTATCATGCTTTTGAAGTTATCATGCATTATACAGTATTTTATATATATATTTACTTAATGCCTCACTGAGTTATACGTAGCGTGTATTTATGTTATACACGTAGGTGATCGAGACTAGGAGCGGACGGCTTTTGCATCAACTTCTCTTCCGAGAATAATAATCTACAGGTTATTTTCAGTACTTATGACATCCATGTTTTGTGTACTTAGTAGTGGCATGTACTAGATAAACCTATCTATTTTGTTAAAATACTTTAATCGGATATGTAATAGTTTTATAAACCTTTTATAGACGTTAAACATGTTTATTGCTTAATATTATATGATTTGATATGATTATATTATTTACGTAAAACGTTTTACTATCGGGTATTAAGTTAACATTTTATTTCTAAGTTAGACAAAGTTAAGAGTGATTGGCCAGAGAAATCTTAGGATGGGTGACCATTAGGAAGTTATTTTAAAATTTTTAAACTATCCCAGTTTTTAATTAAAAGATTGTTTTAAAAGCTGTGATATTTCTTACTCGTGTCTGGTGTACAAGCACGGGAAAGGGTGGCACATTTATTGGTATCAGAGCTGCAGGTTTAGTCGGTTTTGGAGTTAAACTGAACTCGATAAAAGTATTAAAATGTATACATGCCACTAGAATGTCGTATTTACTTGAAAGTAATGTTTGTTTGATTGATGCAATTGCTTATTAGTCTAATTAAATATTGTGAGTACAGATGTCAGAGGGAAACGGATCCCGACATGCTACTCAACAAGCAGGGCCTAAAAATGCCCAGAGGTCAGGGAAGAAGTACAACAGCCTGCACAATAGGAGGCTGGTGCACCTGAACAGGAAATGCCTATGCAAGACCAGGGTACATTTTTGCAAGCCCTGGATGTGATAATTAATAGACCTCCTCGAGTTTCTGTTCCTAAGTAGTTAAAAAAGCTGCATGCTCCTGACTTTTGAGGTGATATTTATGGAGACCCTATGTCGACTAATTTTTGACTGAACGACATACAGATAACGTTAGCTCGAATTGAATGTGATGATCGAGGAAAGCTGGAAGGAATTGTTTCCCTGTTAAGAGAGCAAGCACTGGTATGGTGGAACAATATTACTGCTCGTGTACAATAAGAAGTGAACGGGCAGTTTTTCCTACGTGAGTTTAGGAGGAAATATATTGGAGATGTATTCAATCAAGAGATGACACAGCAGTTCTTGTACCTTAAACAAGAAGAACGCTCGGTGTATGAGTACGAGTGCGAGTTCAACAGATTGAGTAGGTTTGCCTCTAAATTGCTTCCGAATGAGAGAGCCATTACTGACAACTTTATAAATGGACTAAATATCTTTTATCAAGAGGTTCTGGTGGCATTTACTCCCACGGATTTCCAAGACGCAGTTAACAGAGCTAAAGCGATGGAGAATGTCTGAGAGAAAGCTAAAAAAGAATTAGAGAGCCAAAAACGAAGTGTTGAAACATCTTTTGCATCACAATCTTCAAAGCAAGGCAAAGGATGTTCAAAACAGGGATGATCCAGATTTTTAGCACCAGGGACAAACAATTCAAGTTGTGAAGTCCAAAAACACATTGACATCAGTAAAAGGATCTGAAAATAGACAATGACTTTCTCGATGCAAGTATTGCAATCGAAATCATCATGGTGAGTGTCGGATTATCACAGGAGCCTATTTCCGTTGTGGAGAAACTGCACATTTTATGAGCGACTGCCCAAATCGTGATAATAGATCAGTTTAGAGCGAAAGATCTATTGGAATGCAAAGAGGCAGAGGCTGTGGATCTGCAGGATCATCTAGAATGGGTTCTCAAAAAGAGACCAAAGCTGCTGCAAGCCGAGATGATAGAGCTTTAGCAATAGTTTATCATATTCGAACGTAGGACGACAGAGAAGACAGAGAAGAACCCGACATTATTGCACGTACTTTCCAACTATATGGTCAATATGTAATTGTTTTGATAGACACTGGATCTACACACTCATATGTTAGTCCGAAGTTAATACGTGAAAGAGGAATTCCCTTAGAACCAACCCAGAGTGATGTGATAGCCGTAAACCCCTTAGGCCAAAGTGCCCGGGTAACTAAAGTAAGTAGAAAATGCACACTCGTGGTTCAAGGAATTGAATTTCTAGCAGATTTATTAGAATTGCCATTTAGTAATCTTGAGATCATATTGGGCATGGATTGGCTTCATGCTTATGATTCCACTATGAAGCTTCGCTTACAGTGAATGATTTTAAAGGCCATAGATGGCACAAAGATTATAGTATTGGGCGAAGGGTCTCAATGTATAAAGAATGTGATTTCGGCATTTAAAGCTAAGAAACTATTGGAGTGGGGTTGTGAGGCTTTTCTAGCCCATGTAGTGGTCACTAAGAAGATTAATAATGACCTCAGTATCATTCTGACAGTTCAAGATTTTCCTAATGTATTTCCGAAAGAGTTATTAAGACTACCTCCAGAGAGAGAAGTACAGTTTGGGATTGAGGTTATTCCCGGTACTGAGCCAATAACTATGACTCCATATAGAATGGCACCTGCAGAGTTAAGTGAATTAAAAACACAGTTGCAAGAATTGCTAAATTGGGGATTTATACGTCCTAGTATATCACCGTGGGGAGCTCCGGTATTATTTGTCAAAAAGACAGATGGTTCACTACGATTGTGCATTGATTACCAACAGTTGAACAAAGTGACAATAAAGAACAAGTATCCATTACCGAGAATAGAAGATTTGTTCGACCAACTGAAAGGAGCAGTTGTATTCTCCAAGATTGATCTTCGATCTGGTTATTATCAGCTGAAAGTTAAGAAGGAAGACATTCCAAAGACAGCATTATGAACGAGGTATGGGCATTATGAATTTGTAGTGATGCCATTTGGCCTTACAAATGCTCCAACAACATTTATAGATTTAATGAACCGAGTATTTCAACCGTATATTGATCGGTTTGTTGTAATCTTCATTGATGACATACTAGTATACTCGAAGACTAAAGAGGATCATGATGCACATTTAAGAATAGTGTTACAGATTTTAAGAGAGAAGAAATTGTATGATAAGCTCTCAAAATGCAAGTTCTGGTTATTTGAAGTGGCTTTCTTGGGTCATATTGCTTCAGCTGAAGGAATCAGAGTGGATCCTAAAAAGATACAATCTATTGTGGAGTGGAAGGTTCCCAAGAATATTATCAAAGTTCGTAGTTTCTTGGGACTTGTTGGATATTATCGAAGATTTGTGAAAAACTTTTCGATGATAGCTGCTCCACTTATAAAGTTATTGAGGAAGAATGTTCCATTTGTATGGACCGAGGAGTGTCAAGAAAGCTTTGATCAGTTAAAGAAAATTTTAACAGAAGCTTCAGTTTTGGTATAGCCAGAGTCAGGGAAAGAGTTTACTTTGTACAGTGATGCATATTATAATGGATTGGGGTGCGTGTTAATGCAAGATGGGAAGGTGATTGCTTATGCTTCCCAAAAATTAAAGCTGCATAAAAGGAATTATCTGACTCATGATTTAGAGCTGGCAGCTTTAATTTTTGCTCTGAATGTGTGGCGCCATTATCTCTACGGTGAACGTTACCACATATATACTGATCATAAGAGTTTAAAGTGTTTGATGACAAAAAAAGAGTTGAATCAAGGCAACGAAGATGGTTGGAACTAATAAAGGATTATAATCTGATCATCGATTATCATCCAGGTCGAGCAAATGTTGTAGTTGATGCCTTAAGTCGGCAGACATTCGCTACATTATGAGCTTTAAATGCACAGTTAAAAGGAAAACCAAACGGTTCGTTATTACCAGAGCTGCAATTAAGATCATCATTACTAAGTCGGATTAAAGAAAGTCAACAACAAGATGAGGAGTGTATAGCAAAGATTAAACAAGTGGAGTTGGGTGAAATTAAAGATTTTGATTTTAAAACCGATAGGTGACTCTATTACAAAGATAGGGTATATATTCCTAAAGATGTTGAGTTGAAGCGAGATTTGCTTTCCGAAGCGCACCACAGTCCCTTGACATTGCATCCCTGGGGAAATAAAATGTATCAAGATTTGAAGAGCCGATACTGGTGGCATGGTATGAAGAAAATGATGACGGAATTTGTTGCCAAGTGTCTGAGTTGCCAACAGGTAAAAGCTAAACATCAAGTACCGTCAGGAAAGTTACAACCTATTTTCATTCCGCGATGGAAGTGGGACAGAATTACTATGGATTTTGTGACAAGACTACCATTGACCCCCAGCAAGAAAGATTCTATCTGGGTAATAGTGGACATGTTAACCAAATCATTCCACATTATACCAGTTAGAATGGACTATCAGATAAGCAAATATACTGAGCTATATATAAAGGAAATAGTTCGACTACATGGAGTACCAATTTCTATAGTATCGGATCGAGATCCAAATTCACATCAAGATTTTAGAATGCACTACACAAAGCTTTGGGGACACAATTGAACTTCAGTATTGTGTTTCATCCTTAAACAGATGGCCAATCTAAAAGGATAATTCAAATACTAGAAGATATGCTAAGAGCTTGCATAATTGAATTTGATGGATCATGGGAAAAATATTTACCATTAGCAGAACTTGCTTACAATAACAGTTATCAGGCAAGTATACAGATGGCACATGTTACCTCTCCAAAAGTATTGTTTTTAATGCCAATCTTACCATGCTTTTGCTTGTTTTTAGGTACATTTAGTTGCATTAGGATGTTAGAATCATGCATTTGCATAAGGAGTTTAGAGTTTTGTCTATGCTAGTGTAAAGGGTTGTTTTGTTGGCAATTTTGCAGGTTTGGCATAGTATTTGGCCAGAAAAGCAAAACAGGAAGGAATGCCAGAGAGAATGCCGAGTGTTGTTCGCATAGATAGACCAGACAATGCCAAGCATCGGATGGCAGAGAAGTGAACTTGATGCCACGCCAAGAGGCTGTTGGACCCTGAAAAAATAGGACATGATCAGGCTCCAAAAAATAGCAATTGGAACAATCTCTGAAAAATAGCGGATAAGATGGTGCCAAGACTTGTTGGCAGACTCATGCCAAGCTTGGATGCCAGGGAAGCGTCCACAAGATGACATCAGCCTTAGCCTAATCATCTCTCATTCAAATATGGATAAGAAGATAATCCCTTATCCTCTGGGCAGATAGAATTTAAAATTTGAAGAGCTAGTCCTATCCCTTCTTTGCACGCCTATTCAAACACCAACCAAGCTAGACTTTAAGAGATGAGAGTAGAAGATTGGATTGTGAGGAGTTGGTGTGTGTGTGACGATTGACGACCGACTGCACCGTGGAAGGGTGGTCCAACCAACTTAGACGAGAAGCCTGGATCTTGAAGGGTTGCATCGAGAGACCTCTTCTAGCCCATTCTTTCTCTCAAGTTATTTTACTTTGTTTTTAAGGATGGTGTATTCTGAAAATGTTTGTGGATTGTTGGTTCACTCCCTCACCATGAACTAATTTAATAATTGGTGGGGGATGTTTGGTTTTTATGTTATTTTCATGTTTTAGCTTTTAATAATAAATCTGCATTGCCAAAGTTTCATCTATTCGGCAAACTTTAATATTTCCTAAATACTCTACCAAGCGAGAGCTGGCACTGTTGGCCTATTGCACCTTATTATCTTAACAGACTTGGGGTGTCAACAAATAAGTTGTCGAATACTGAGGAGAGAAGCTTCGAGAGAAGTCGTTCAAGTAGATAAACTTACTTTGGGAGTGAAATCTACCCCTTAGGAGTATATATTGGATCTTAATCAAATTGGTTTATTTAAAAACAAACACTATAGGGATATAGGGGTTTTTACATGATCAGTTTAGGGCAATGACCATCGAGAGAGGCTTTGCTACTTTTGAATCTGCTCGGCAAATAATGCCAAGACAGGTTGTTGTTAACGGATGGCACGGCATGAATAGCGTGAAAACCAGGCATTCCCTGCCAACGCTCATCATTCATTAAAACACATTCCTTGCCAACGTCTTTACTTTTCTTTCATTTCTTTACTTTTAATAATTTTCCAAAACCAATTTCAAATCAACTTTTTCTTAAGGCAAGTAACAATCAAGGCAATCGAATTCCAAGACAATCTTCGTGGGATCGATACTCAACTTACCAGCTGTATTACTTGCAGACCGTGTATACTTGCACGCAAAAGACTCATTTTGGCACATTCTTATATTTTCCAATACATATTTTCTGCCACTTTTGCCAACATTTCACCTAGAGAGTCTACAAGTTTTTGGCACCGTTGCTGGGGATTGCAACGAAATTGATTGTTTTTATATTTTTACTTGTCTTTCTTTTATTTTATTTTCGTTTTTATTTTTACCTTTCATTTTTGTCGGTGTATGACCAGAAGCCATCATGTGGTGGACGAGTGGCCATACGATATGGAAATTGAGAGACCTATTAGAGATGAACCAAGGTAATGGAGGGAATGGTGTGGTGAACAATGGGAGAAATCCACTTAACAATGAGATACCACCACCACCTGCTGCCCCAGTTGTAAATGAGAGACCTATTAGAGAACATTCGGCACCAACCATTGACAATTTGATGCCAGGACTTGTTGGCACAAAGGTAAACGCTATCAATTTTGAACTTAAGCCAGTAATGATTCAAACTCTTTTGAATGTAGGTCAGTTTGATGGTGCACTCACTGGAGATCCGAGGCAACATCTTAAACAGTTCATGGAGATTTGCCAGCTATTTCAACAAAATGGAATACCTGAAGATACCGTTAAGCTGAAGTTATTTACTTTTTCTTTGAGAGATAGAGCAAAGGCTTGGCTTAATTCCTTGCCACCTGGCTCAGTCACTTCATAGGTAGACCCATGCCAGAATTTCTTGACAAGATTCCAGCTGCCAACACTCACTCCTAAGCTGCGGGGTGAGATCATTACATTCAGGGAGGCTGAGGATGAGACCTTATATGATGCCTGGGAAAGATTCAAAAACTTGTTAATGAGGTGTCCTATGCATGGATTCCCGAATTGGACTCAGATTCAAACCTTTTACAATAGATTGAATGCACAAACAAGGACGGTTGTTGATGCTTCAGCAACTGGCTCATTGCTTGACAAGACATATACTGAGGTTGTTGACATTTTAGAAAGGATTGCAATTAATGATTTTGAATATCCTGATGCAAGACTTAGGACCGGAACTAAAACCAATGGGAAATTTTAGGTTGATGAACTAACATCCAATCATGCCAAGATTTCCAACCTTACGAGCATGTTAAGAACGTTGCAAAAGAACAATGAGTGCCAAGAAGTCAAAGCATTCGGCCCATTCTGTATGATCTGTGGAGAAAATCATCATGTGGATGAATGTCCTGCCAACCCTCAATCGGTAAATTTTGCTGGCAATGTTAATCGTTACTATAACCCTAACTCTAATACTTATAATGCAGGTTGGAGACAACACCCTAACTTATCTTGGAGAAATCAAGGAGGTAACCAGTACAATGCCCAGCGCCAGAATACTCAGAGGAAGAATAACAATGCCATGCCAGCATTCTATCAGAATGCCATCCCACAGAAAACCCAAAACAATTTTCAGCAAGGGCAGAGACTCAACCAATGAGGCACTCTCACAGAGTACATGGAAAGGAATGATGCCACAGTCCAGAGTTTGGCTGCGTCAATGAGAAATTTGGAAGTCCAGCTTGGGCAGATTGCCAGTGCACTCAGCAATCGACCCCAGGGAGCATTGCCAAGTGACACAGAAGATGCTTGGCACAAAGATAATGAGCAGTGCAAAGCTATAACTATTTGGAGTGGTAAGCAGTGCAAGATGGAGAAGGTTGCTAAGCATCCAATTAATTACCAATATGAGAAGCATGTGCCAGCAGATGATCCCATGGAAGCATAGAAAGAGGAAACAAAAGTAGATAATGCCAGACAGCACGCTGATGCTTGCATCGATGCCAAACAGTCTGATGCCAGCACTGCGTTGGCAAAGCCAGCAGAGCAGGCATGTATCTATCCATCGCCACCATTTCTAGCAAGACTTCAAAAGCATAAGCAAGATCAGTAGTTCAAGCATTTCTTAGAGGTTCTTAAGCAATTGCAAATCAACATTCCATTGGTAGAAGCCCTTGAACAAATGCCCAACTATGTCAAATTTATGAAGGACATTCTTTCCAAAAAAAGGAAGTTGGGAGACTTTGAAACTATTACCCTGGCCGAACGATGTAGTGCCATGATCCTAAAATGTTTGCCACCAAAGCTGAAAGATTCGGGAAATTTCACTATTCCCTGCACCATTGGCAACAAATTCATGGGCAGAGCACTGTGTGGCCTAGGAGCCAGCATCAACTTGATGCCAATGTCAGTTTTCTGGAAGCTTGGCATAGAAACAAGACCTACCACGGTGACACTTCAGTTGGCAGACCGATCCTATGCACATCCCAAGGGTAAGATTGAGGATGTGTTGGTAAAGGTAGACAAATTTATTTTTCCAGCTAATTTTATCATTTTAGATTAAGAGGCTGATATTAATGTCCCAATTATTTTGGGGAGGCCTTTCTTGCCACGGGTAGGGCCTTGATTGATGTTCATAAAGGGGAACTAATAATTCGCATGAATGATCAGTAAGTTACATTTAATGTGTTTCAAGCTTTGAAATGTGCAGATGAACCTGATGAGTGCCAAGCAGAGGAGATGATGGAGTCCATTTACACTTTGGACACGGCACGGTTATGCCAGGATACAGAATTTGATGCCAGCAATTTAGATGGCATAGCTGATCTGTTTGAGTAACCAGAAGAACCAGTCTTGGAGGCTGAAGAGGTGAGTTATTTTGAGCCACTACAGTTGGCCAGAAGAGAAATCAAGGCATCTAAACCATCAATTGAGGAGCCACCAGCATTGGAACTGAAACCACTGCCAAATCACTTGAAGTATGCTTATTTAGGTGAACGCTCAACTCTGCCAGTGATCATTGCCACTGGTCTCACTAATGATCAAGAGGAAAAGTTGTTGGCAATATTACGTGACTATAAGCAAGCATTAGGATGGATTTTGGCAGACATCAGAGGTATTAGCGCAACCATTTGCATGCATAAGATTATCTTGGAGGAGTACCATGGCGAGACCATTGAAGGCCAAATAAGGCTAAACCCAAGCATGAAAGAAGTAGTGAAAAAAGAGATCATAAAATGTCTTGATGCGGGATTATATATCCCATTTCTAATACCTCTTGGGTTAGCCCGGTGCAATGCGTGCCAAAGAAGAGTGGCATGACCGTGGTACAAAACAGTGAAGCTGAGTTAATCCCCTCCAGAACTATAACTGGATGGAGAGTGTGCATGGACTATAGGAGACTGAACAATGCCACGAGGAATGATCACTTCCCATTGCCATTCATTGATCAGATGCTAGACAAAGGTTGGCGGTAAAAAGCTTTCTAGCTATATGCTTAACACATGCAAGTAGATCCGTCATTTAGTTAGGAACGAAGATAGTAGACCGGTAGAGAGAGGGCTTTAGCGATGCTCGACTGTTAAGGAGAGGTAGGTAAAGCAGCCTTAACTTAACCAGCCAAAAGCAATTATAGAAATTTCGTAGAGAAAGTGAACCACTTTCGTTGTAGCGCTTCCATCTCAAAGCTTGATTTCAGGCGGGTTCAACCCCCTGGCGTCGAGATCTCTTTCTTTCTCCCATGTAGTTCGTCGGTCAAAACCAACGATTCTATTCTCTATAGGTCTTTTTTTAGTTTGACTTATATCAATACAATGAAAGAACCGCCCCTTCCCTATTTCTTTGTCCTGTCTGTCAGATAGAAAGAAAATGAGACCCCAGCCCTTCTTTACCACTTTAGGGGATGGGGGTGAAGGGGGGTTTACATACAACCGAGGCAAAGTGGTTTATGATTGAATCTTGTATGCCGATATTGTCAACTACTTGGTAAGTAACATTAACAAAGTTGTGGTTTCTACAGCATTCGGCATTAAAGGACTTGGCAAAAGGGCGGTGACAATGCCAAGAAAATGTTTTTACGGGAAGTTAGGCAATACTATTGGGACGAGCCAATATTGTTCAAACAGTGTGCCGACCAAGTGATCCGCCGGTGTGTGGCTGAGGATGAACAGCATAACATATTGCATCTATGCCATGCCGCACCATATGGAGGTCACTTTGCTGGAGTAAAAACTGCTGCCAAGGTACTGCAGTTAGGATTCTTTTGGCCCACACTATATAAGGATACCTACGAGTATGCCAAGGCATGTGATCGATGCCAACGGACAGGAAACATCTCTCGCAGACACCAACTACCACTTCAAAACATTATGCCTGTGTATTTATTTGATGTATGGGGGATAGACTTTATGGGTCCTTATCCACCCTCATTTGGTAATGTACACATTCGTGTGGCTATTGACTACGTATCTAAGTGGGTAGAAGCTGTTGTTCTGCCAACGAACAATGCCAAGGCCGTTGCCAAGTTTTTACATAAGCATATCTTTACTAGATTTGGTGTCCCTAGAGTGATCATTCATGATGAGGGCACTCATTTTAAATGTAGTCTAATTTCTAAATCCTTGTGCAGGTATGGTATACAGCAGAAAATTTCCACAGCATATCATTCGTAAACAAACGGGCAAGCTGAGATTTCAAACAAGGAGATCAAAAACATCTTAGAGAAGACTATTAATCCATCAAGGAAGGGCTGGTCCTTGAGACTAGATGATTCATTCTGGTCTTATAGGACTGCGTTTAAAACTTCTTTGGGTACTTCACCTTTTAGACTTGTTTTCGAAAAACCATGCCATCTTCCAGTGGAGCTTGAGCATAAAGCCTACTGGGCCATCAGAACACTTGGCATGGCATGGAGAGCTACTGCAGAAAAAAAGTTTACTGGACCTAAATGAGTTGGGGGAATTCAGAAGGCAAGTCTATGAGAATGCCATGATCTACAAGGAAAAAGAAAAACGTTGGCATGATAGCAGGATAATGCCAAGACATTTTGAGGTAGGCCAACATGTTTTGCTATTCAACTCACGGCTTAAGTTGTTTCCAAGGAAACTCAGATCAAGATGGACAGGGCCTTATGAAGTTGTGAAGCCCTTATGCTCATGGAGCTGTGGACATTACGAACTTGAAGACGGGAGAAATCTTTAAGGTGAATGGCCAACGCTTAAAGCACTACATGGAAGGTGATCAAAACAATGCCAAAGAGGTGATCCTTTTGGCAGAGGTAACATGAAAACACCGTCAGGTTTGAACTTTTGTAAATATTAGGTTAGAGTTTCTCTTTGTTTTTAGGTTTTTAGGTTTTTAATTGTTTTTATTTCTAAGTTCCATTTTTTATTCCTTTAATGTGTTGAAAGGTTTCCTTTGACTTGCGCAGATTCATTGTGCCAGGAATTGTGCCAGGGACACTGCCAGGTCGCTAGCAGGAGCCAACGCTTTAACAGAAAAATCTGCCAGACGTAGTGCTAGAGTAGCTTGGCATGTAGCGGTGCAAAAGATTGAAGGAAGATGGAAAAACCCTAGTTTTATCGGCCCAGTAAAAAAGTGAGAGAGTTATTCTTATTTGACTTTAAGCCCTAGCCGCCCAAATTTTGGTTAAAATTTAAATTTCAAATCAATTACCGTATCACTTCAATCCTTACCCTATCTTATCACCTATCACCTTATCACTTCAACCTTATCACTCCACCTATTTTTAAATTAATTCTTTTTATTCCCCATCATTATCCCTAATTACTACTTTCATTAAAACACAACCAACCTAAAACCTTTCATTTTCTTACTCTTGCCGATTAAAGAAGCCAAAACATCTCTCACTTTTTACTTTCTTTTCAATAAGCAAGTACAAACCCAAATCGTCCTTTGCCTTCATCTTTCAACATCGTTCCAAGCTTCAACCATTTTCAATGGCCTCATCGTCTCTTCCCTTTAAAAGATTCTTCAATGAGGAAATCGAGAAAAAGTTCGAAACAAATTTTGCCTTGAGGAGTTTTTGCTACGAGAAGCACTTTGAATTCAAAACAGAGGCAACAATCGACTTCCCTTCAGAAGTTATGTCTACGATTAACTTGCACAAGTGGATCTATTTTGCTAGCAAAAAGGGGAGATCTATGCCACCATCGTTCAAGAATTCTACGCGCACCTTGTGACCAAGGATTCGCCTTTCCTGATGATTAAGGGTAAGTGTGTGCGCTTTGATGAGGGATATATTAATAATATGTTTGATTTGGATGGTGCAAGAGATGAGTATTTTGAGTATATTGATTCGATGGCTGCTACCAAGAGGAAAAGGCTGTTGATGGATCTGTGTGAACCTGGCACGATGTTGATAGTCTCATCGACGGGCCACCGGACGGTGAAGAGGCTGGCGTTGAAGCCACAGGTGAGAGGCTAGAATCACTTCATTAAGGTAAACATGTTGCCTACATCCCACAATGAGACGGTCTCGGAAGAAAGGCTTATTTTGTTGTACTCCATCATAAAAGGGCGCAAGATCAACATTGGAAAGATTATCATAGAAGAGACTTATAAGTGTGCTGCGAGAGGTAAAGGTAGTTTGTTTTTCCCTTTGCTTATTTCTAACATTTGCATACGCCATGATGTGTCTAGGCTCGATGAGGAGCAAGGCCAGATAATAAAGGGAACGACCATCACTACTGCCATATAGAGAAACCTCACTGCGGTTGAGCCAAAGGACAAGGCCAAGGGAAAAGCAAAAATGGCCACGCCTAAGCCAAAGATGTCAAAAGCTGTGCCAGACATAATGCCTGAGACTATGCCAGACGGTTCTCTGGCAATGTTGTCTCAAATCTACCAACGCCAGGAGATAATACTCAGTAAGATGGAAAAGGCTGAGGAGATTAATGTCAAGCTACGACATTACATGCAGGCCAGGGATGTGATAATCAGGGAACTCTCAAGAAAATATCTCCTAATGTTGTGCCAGAATTCCCATATTTCCCTGCCGAGCCCTCTGCCGGTGATGAAGCCATGCCAGCCAGTTCAGCTAGTCCAGTTATGCTAGCCAGTCCAGCCAGTTCAGAGTCTGATGCTACAGTCCCACTATCTCCAGTTCAAGTTGAGTCTGCCAGTTCTGATTCTGAGATTGAATCAAAGGAACCCAAAACCAATTTTGCCAAAGCAAAGTCTGCCAAGAAGCCTGCCACGCCAATAGTGAAGCCTGCGCAGTCCGATGCCACCGCTACTCCTACCGCATCAAACCCTGCCAAGATTGTGGAGGAAGTCCTCTGGATGTTGGAGCGTCCACTACTGCAAAGCCAACAATGAAGGGAAGAAAGAGAATGGCCCCTGATCGTGGGCCATTTATAAAGAGAAAGACCCGAGTCACACGAGAAGATGTCTCCGAAGAGGAGTCCTCTTCTTACTAAACTCATGTACATTTCATTACATTGCATTCACAGGACCATGCATTTTATTTTGTTTTGTTCTTTTGTATATATGTGTTGTTTCATGCATTGGGGACAATGCACATCTTGGGTTTGGGGTGTGCATTTCTTCACATTTATGCCATGCATATCATGTTTAATTTTTGTTGCCATGTCATCGAGGTCATTTAGAGTAGATGCATACCGAACCGCTAAAAAAAGAAAAAGAAAATTTTGTCTCGATTTAATTTTGAAAAATGTTAACAATTGTTAATGAAGCTTAATTTGATCTAGATGTCTGTCCAATGAGGAGAATTTAATCTTTAGTTGTCATGCCATGCCTGCAGAGTATTATGCCAGGATTGCTTGGCAATTGATCTCTAGTTTAGGGAATTGAACTTGCACTTAACACGTAAGATGTATCTAGTCCCTTAGCGAACTTAGACTTTTTGGAACTATGCTCAGATTTTAAAAAAAAATGATGTCAGGGTAAAAGAAATAAATAATGTAGCAATGTTCTACCAAGGCAAGAAAAAATAAAACTTTCCTCTACCTTAGGGATAATAAGCTACTTAGGGCTTCGTGGTTTGCTCCCTCTTAGTTCTCAAGTCCAAAACCTTGGGGTGTGAGTTGAAAAGAAAGCCTAGTGATGTCTAGATTAAGGTGGGGATTCGTGGTATGCTCCCTCTTATCTCTCACGCTAAATAGTGTCACGAAGCAAGCTTAAAAGAATGCCAGCAGAAACCCTTGGCAAAAAGAAAAAAATGAAGAAAAAAAATATGAGTTTAGGTAGTAAAATTTGTCTAAGGGAGTGAAAGGAAACTTGATGCATATTGCCTACACTCATGAACTTTGACTAGAGTTATATTGCTGCACTTGAATTACTACCTGCTTGGCATTATTGCACTGAGATACTGAGGATAGAGATAGAGCCAAATTCTGCTTGCCAACACGTGTTGGCATTCAACCAAAATTTTGTCGAGGTAACTTTTTCACAGTTTTTATTTTGATTGCATTACTTGAGGACAAGCAATGAGTTAGGTTTAAGGGTGTGTTACCTCTCCAAAAGTATTGTTGTTAATGCCAATCTTACAATGCTTTTGCTTGTTTTTAGGTACATTTAGTTGCATTAGGATGTTAGAATCATGCATTTGCATAAGGAGTTTAGAGTTTTGTCTATGCCAATGTGAAGGGTTGTTTTGTTGGCAATTTTGCAGGTTTGGCATAGTATTTGGCCTAGAAAAGCAACACGGGAAGGAATGCCAAAGAGAATGTCGAGTGTTGTTGGCACAGATGGACCACACAATGCCAAGCACCGGATGGTAGAGAAGTGAACTTGATACCACGCCAAGAGGCTGTTGGACCCTGAAAAAATAGGACATGATCAGGCTCAAAAAATAGCAATTGGAACAATCTCCGAAAAATAGCGGATAAGATGGTGCCAAAACTTGTTGGCAGACTCATGCCAAGCTTGGATGCCAGGGCAGCATCGGCAGGATGACGTCAGCCTTAGCCTGATCAGCTCTCACTCAAATCTGGATAAGAAGATAATCTCTTATCCTCTGGGTACTTAGAATTTAAAATTTGAAGAGCTAGTCATATCCCTTCTTTTCATGCCTATTTAAACACCAACCAAGCTAGAATTTAAGAGGGGAGAGGAGAAGATTGGATCGTAAGGAGTTGGTGTGTGTGTGACAATTGACGACCGACTGCACCGTGGAAGGGTGGTCCTACCAACTTGGATGAGAAGCCTGGATCTTGAAGGGTTGCATCGAGAGACCCCTTCTAGCCCATTCTCTCTCTCAAGTTATTTTACTTTGTTTTTAAGGATGATGTATTTCGAAAACGTTTGTGGATTGTTGGTTCACTCCCTCACCATGAACTAATTTAATAGTTGGTGGGGAATGTTTGGTTTTTATGTTATTTTCATCTTTAGCTTTTAATAATAAATCTGCCTTGGCAAAGTTTCATCTATTCGGCAAACTTTAATATTTCCTAAATACTTTGCCAAGCGAGAGCTGGCACTGTTGGCCTATTGCACCTTAATATCTTAACATACTTGGGGTGGCAACGAATAAGTTGTCGAATACTGAGGAGAGAAGCTTCAAGATAAGTCGTTCAAGTAGATGAACTTACTTCGGGAGTGAAATCTACCCCTTAGGAGTATAGATTGGATCTTAATCAAATTGGTTTATTTAAAAACATACACTATAGAGATATAGGGGTTTTTACATGATCAATTTAGGGCAATGACTATCGAGAGAGGCTTTGCTACTTTTGAATATGCTCAGCAAACAATGCCAAGACAGGTTGTTGTTAACGGCTGGCACGGCATGAATAGCTTGAAAACCAGACATTCCCTGCCAACGCTCATCATTCATTAAAACACCTCCCTTGCCAGCGTCTTTACTTTTCTTTCATTTCTTTACTTTTTAATTATTTTCCAAAACCAATTTCAAATCAAATCAACTTTTTCTTAAGGCAGGTAACAATCAAGGCAATCGAATTCCAAGACAATCTTTGTGGGATCGATACTCAGCTTACCAGTTGTATTACTTGTAGACCGTGTATACTTGCACACAAAAGACTCATTTCGGCACATTCTTATATTTTCCAATACATATTTTCTACCACTTTTTCTAGCATTTCACCTAGAGAGTCTACAGCACCCTATGATGCTTTATATGGTCGAAAGTGCATATCACTATTAAATTGGTTTGAATTACATGATCGCAAGCTAATTAAGACAGATTTGTTGCTAGAAATAGAAGAAAAAGTTAAGATTGTATAAGACAATCTTAAAAAGTCGCTGATCGACAGAAGTCTTATGCAGACTTAAAAAGAAAAGATATCCAATTTAAGGTTGGAGAAAAAGTATTCTTGAAGGTTTCCCCTTGGAAGAAAATAATACGTTTCGGGCGCAAAGGAAAACTAAGTCCCAGGTATATTGTACCTTATGAAATTCTAAAGAAAGTTGGCCCTGTGGCGTATCAACTAGCTCTTCCACCAGAGATGAGTAAAATCCATGATGTTTTCCATGTCTCGATGTTCTGAAGATACAGATCATATCCATCTCATGTGATTATACCGGAGGAAATTGAGTTGCAATCAAATTTGACTTTTGAAGAGGAACCAGTGAAGATATTAGCTTATGGTGTCAAGGAATTAAGGAACAAACAAATACCATTGGTGAAGGTCCTTTGGCGTAATCACAAAATTGAAGAGGCAACATGGGAAGCTAAGGATACAATGGAAAAGCAGTACCCACATTTATTTGGAACAGGTACATTTTGAAAATTCGATGACAAATTTTCTTAAGGGGGAGAGAATTGTAATACCCCAGTATTTGTTTAGTGACTAAAACGTAAAGAATTAAAAGTTGGTGGTTTTAGTTTAGTGACTAAAACGTAAACTTTTAAAGTTAGGAGACCAAAATGAAAAGTTGAGAAAAGTTTAGGGACAAAAATGATAATTTTTCCAAAAATTATTTTATACTCCATAAATGAATAGTTTATCATGGTATAAGAATTTTGGTGGGAATCAGATTTTTTGTACGAGATTTTTGTGAAAAGCTATAAAAAGGATAAGTTCGGTATTTAGTTCGGACGATTATTTGAATTCAGAATATTATGGAAATTTTATGGAAATCTTAGGAAAACCTGAAGAATATGATATTTTGGTTTTTGAATCGTTTTTATTTGATTTAAATTCGATTTTATGCAATATTGGGTGTAGTAGGTGAAAATGGCAATTTTGAAGATAAGTTGATTCATTAATGGCAAAATGGTCATTTTGCATATATTTTATGAATATTTTGTTTTATGGAAAAGTGAAGAGCATAGGTGGCAACATATTATTTTATGAATATTACTTGATTATGTTATTTGGATGAAGAATTATTCATGTTCTTGAAGAGAAGAATTAAGGTTTATGTTAAGGTTTGGAATTTAGAACATGATTGAAGGATGAATGGTTTTATGTGTTGATTTAAGGTGATTGGAATGAAAATCCCTAATTATATTGCAATAGGGACCAAAATGAATAAATTGTAAAGTTTGGGGTCCTAATGTGTAAAGGATGAAAAATGTAGGGATTAAGTTTAAAATTTACTATTGGAAGCTTGAAAGAGTCCTTAGGGACTAAAATAAGTATTTGGTAAAAATTGAATATTTAAGGAAAAATGTGAGAAATTGTGATTCGAATATAGGAAGCCTTATTGGATCAATTTTATATTTAATGGATAGTTATTTTATTTACTTTTCATTATTATATTTAGAGTGAATATGTACTAACATATACTTGAAATGGTATATGTTATTTTTAATGTAGTTTCCGATACAAATCGAGATCGTACTAGCAAAAAAGAGAAAGAATAGATCGGGAGTGATATCAAGTAATAAAGTCGACCTCAATACAAGGCTAAGGTGAGTGCATACATGTATTCAAAGGTATGTTTGTTAACATACATTTTATAGGGAGGCTTGTGATAAGTCAACCTAAAAGGTAAATATTTTTATACAACACAACATGTTTTTGCATGATAAATTATTTATTTGACTTAAAGACTATGGCATATTTTTATGCTTACAAATGATTTATAGCATGATATATATATATATGGCAAGTTATTTTATACAGTTTTAAATGGCATCCATGTTTTATGTACTTAGTAGTTGCATGTACTAGATAAACTTGTCTATTTTGTTAAAATACTTTAACCGGATATGCAATAGTTTTATAAACCTTTTATAGACGTTAAACATGCTTAATATTATATGATTTGATATGATTATATTATTTACATAAAAAGTTTTACTATCGGGTATTAAGTTAATGTTTTATTTCTAAATTAGACAAAGTAAAGCGTGTTAGGACCAGAGAAATCTCAGGATGGGTGACCACTGGGAAGTTATTTTAAAATTTTTAAATTACCCTAGTTTTTAATTAAAAGACTGTTTTAAAAAGCCGTGACATTTTTGACTCGTATCTAGTGTACGAACACGGGAAGGGGGTGTCACAACAGCAACATCAACAACAGAAACCACCCACTACCCTTATCAAGACCGACACTTAGGCAGTATTTTCTTTTTATGTTTTGTTTTAAATTTAGCATGTTTATTTTTTGTTGTGCATCGGGGACGTTGCACCAAGTAGGTTTGCGGGTGCAGTCCCTTAGCTAGCTATATATTAGTTTTATTTTTTAAAATTTTTAAATTACCCCGGTTTTTAATTAAAAGACTGTTTTAAAAAGCTGTGACATTTTTTACTCGTATATGGTGTACGAACACGGGAAGGGGGTGTCACAACAGCAACATCAGCAACAGAAACCACCCACTACCCTTGTCAAGACCGACACTTAGGGCGGTATTTTCTTTTTAGGTTTTGTTTTAAATTTAGCATGTTTATTTTTTGTTGTGCATCGGGGACGTTGCACCAAGTAGGTTTGCGGGTGCAGTCCCTTAGCTAGCTATATATTAGTTTTATTTTTTGCTTAGATATAGTTTTGCTTTTGTATCAATAAAAAATTTAGTCTTTATGCCGACAATCGCAGACCAAATTTTAAAAAATGATTTCTTTTGAATTTTTCTCCTAGGAAGTTAATGATGATAAACTGAAGTTTTAGAATTTAGAACCTTTGTTAGTAAGAACTGTGCGACATGAATCTAAATAGAAGAAAAATTATGAAGGTTGAATAGATATTAATGAACCTTAAACAATAAGTTAGTATATGTGTCAACACTAAAGACTTATTTGCTTTTGTCACGATAAACTCGTCTATGAGCACTTCAGTAAAAAGGTGGTAATACTGAATGAAAATGCTCGATAATAAAAAAGGTAGTAATACCGAGTCAATCACGAGCATAAGAATGGACACTCCTTTGTTTTGACATGAGTGTATTTATCGACAAAATTAAAAACGAAGAGATTATTTCAAGTTGATATGGTCGAAACATGGTTAAGTCAATGTTTATGTAACGACCTCCCTTCTCTCAATACTCAGATATTTGAGAACTGTGTTAAAATGCAAAGCATGCACAAGAAAATATAGAGTCTTGGTCGAACAAAGTGTAAAGCTAGCATGTCCACACATGGGCACACAATGCACTCTATGCTTTACTCTATAATCTGATTTTATGATCTATTCGAGTTGCACAATTTTTGTTAACCTTAGCTAAATTAGATTAGTTCAGCTTGCCTAGAACTGAGGATAGTATGTTCTGAAAAGAGACTTGAATATGTTCTAGAATTTGTTTTAGGGCTTGCCTGTCGGTACATTATATTATTTTTGATACATTAGAATTTGTTTGCTTAAGGACAAGAAAAGGCTTAGGTTTTGGGGTGTGATAACTCTCGACTAAATATATATTTTTGCACCACCTTTTCCTTTGATCTTGTCTCTTTTGTATATATTTTTTTCCTTTATTTAGTATTTCTCATGCATTTAGGGCAGTTTTGTATTTTTATCCCTTTTAGTCGGTACTTGGCATATTAATGTCAAAACAAAGTTGCCAAACTCATGTGCTAGTGCTTGCAAAAAAGCTTAAAGATAAATGAGTTGCCTTTATTATATAAAAGCCAAGCACATTTGTTCTTAAGAGAGCTTGAGACCACGCGAGACCACAAACGGCATCCTAGGCTTCACGAGTGCCCCTCTATGACTAATATAAAAGACACGCGATGCATGGACGAGTCAGGATCACAATGGTGGTCGAGGCCACAGCCTGCCTGTTGCATCAAGACAAATCTTAAGGAGGAGGTACTAGATAATATCTCAAGCCAATGATGATATTTAAGGACTTATATAAGAAATCATTGAGACTACTATGACATATGTTTTCTTGAGACTACTATGAAGGATTTAAGGATGTCCAATGATGATATTTATTATGGATATGTATTGAATGTAAATGACTATCAGAATTCTGTAGAATTGACCCTAGGATTTGTTTCTCTACTCTTAGATTGTACACAATTGCATGTTCTCTATGCTTCAAGGCCTTAGAAAATTTTTCGGTAAGCTTTCTTATGTCTTAGCATGGTTGAAAAAGAAAAAGAACATAATTTCTCAATGCTAACAGTAAGGCTTAAAAATTGAAACTCCCTTAGAAAATAAAAAAGACAAAAATATGAATAAATGTCGAAGGCATAGCTGAAGACTTTCATTCACTCGTATGTAATTGCTATTTTTCCTACTAGGAATAGTTAAATGGAGCAAATTCTCTCAATTCACAAGATGCATACACCACTATCCATCGTATGACCCCCATATAAATCTTTTGATCAATCTGTCAATCTCCGTACATACACCTGTTGAAATAATCGTCGTTTGCATCGTATAAGAGGGAATAGCCTCAAGCACCGTCTTGGCTAAGGTAACTCTACCAGCCAATGACAAAAACTTCACATGCTACCTCGAGAATCTATCTTGAACTTTATTTATAAGATATTGGTAAGAGCCTTTAGTAACTCGTGAGTATAAAATAGGAACACCCAGATAACTCCTCAAATCCTCCATTTCGGTAAATCCAAAAAGTGTTGCTTATTTGATCACAAAGAACACCCTCCACGTTTTTTGAAAAGTAATTATTTGTCTTCACAATGCTAATCTTGTGGCCCAAAGCATTACAAAAAACCTCTAAGACACATCACAAGACCTCCAACTGTTGTATTGATGCTTTGATAAACAAAATCATATTATCGGCAAAAAAATAAGTGAGATATATTTGGACCATTCCTAGACGCACGAAACGGTTTTTATGACCCATTACTCACCTCCATATTAATAGCTTGACTCAAGCCCCATTTTTGGTTGCTGCCAAGGTCCCCAAAGCCCGTTTGCCCACCATTTTTAGCGCCCAAACGGGCGTTTAGTGGCAGCTGGAAAATCTAGCTTTTGACCAACGGCCGTTTGCCCCCCAACGTTGGTTTGCAACAGCAATGGAAAAGGAAGCCTCAGCCTCTCCATACAAAATACGAATAAGTAGGGGGAGATCGGATCTCCTTGTCGGATTCCTCGGGTTGGTTTAAACGACTTGTTCGTAGATCCATTCCATAAAATTTGCGACGGGATAGACTACACACATGTCATAATAAGGTTTTTAACCTCAGTCGGAAAATCTACATCTTGGAGCGATCGTCAATAATCGCCCACTTTAGACAATTATATGTTTTCTCTAAATCAATTTTAATCGTCATCCAACCACGCTTACCCTTCTTACTCCTCCGCGTGAAATGAATCAGCTCCTGAACTGTTATAATATAACTCTAATTTAAAAATTAAGATTCATGTGTCTTACATGAAGACACCACGCATTAAAAACTATTAAAAGGCAGACAAATTTGCAGCTCACAAAATTTAAAAGCCAAATTAATAGGGTTATTCACGATTAAAGTTTATGAGAAGCCATGTACTACACTGGAAATTCATTTTAATCTCTTAGTTATTGAAAGGGACATTTTAGTCCTTGTATGATTTAAAAAGTGATATCTGAGTCCAAATTGTTAAATGCGCCATTAGTTAAATTGAAATATTGAGCTTAAATACACTACTTTTGGTTCGTATCAACTTATAGATTGAGTAAATTAATTTTTTTTAGAAAAAAGAGTTTTTACTCCATATTTTTAAAAGTGGGCAAATAAGGATAAAAGAATTGAACATAAAATTTAAAATTGTGCAGGACAAAAACATCAAACATATAATTAGCATGATTATAAAAAAATATATGATAAATATAACTACAGTTAGTAAAAACCACACGAACACGACTTTTAATCACGAATGTAGTTTTTATATATATTACATATAAGAGAAAAACTTCAATACATATGTTGTGTAAACTTTAGTTTACACAAGCCTTTTAGGTTTAGGGGTTAGGGGTTTACTTTAGGATTTAGAGTTTTGGGGTTTGGGTTGTAGGGTTTAGAATTTAAGATTAGTGTTTAAAATTCAAGGGTTAGGGTTTAGAATTTGGGGTTTAGTTTTTTAGAGTTTAGGTTTAATTTTGATTTATAGTATAAATAATAAGTATCAAATTTAAACCTTATATATAATTATTTTAAAAATTATTGGAAATTGGTCGAATTTCTTTTCATTCTTTGAAGGTTATTTTTGAAATTTTTGTTATTTTCAAAATCTTCATTTTTTAAAGTTTTAAAATTTTTAATGTTTTTAGCTTTAGTTATTTTAAGATTTATTTTGAATATTTATATAAAATGTTTGAATTTTTTTAAAAAAATAAAAATGTATTCGATCACAAATGGGTACTTATTAAGGAAAAAGCTAACTCATAACACGTCTTTTTTATTTGCTTACTTTTTAAATATATATGGATTAAATTACTCTTTTTTACCCAAGCAGAGTTAATTTGCTTAATAAATTGATAATGATTCGAGGGGTATTTAAACCAAATATCTTGGTAGATTAATAATTTGGACTAAACTATTCACTTTTCCAAACGTGTAGACATTAAAATGTTTCTTTCAACAGTAGTTTGATTAAAATGAAATTTTTATGTAGTACATAAACTTCTAATAGACTTTAACTAATTATTAACATCAAAATTGCAATTGATAAAAGGAAAAATAAAAAGAGAAAGAAACAGTCGATGTTTTTATTATATTTATAAAAATGAATGGAAACAAGAAAACAAATCAATGCAGCAGGGGTTTCAAAAATCTGTACAAACAATTTCAGGAAGATTAAGGAGACTCAAACAGATGTGGGTCTTGAATAAATAAAATGAATGGAATGAATTGATGAGAAGGCTCAAGCTTTGAAGTGTGTTGGGGCAAAACAAAAAACAAACCACTAAATGGAAGGGCCCTAAACGATTGTATTCCGTCAACTAGGTGGCAGTCCATTGGTAAAAAGACCCTTCTTCCCAAATTCAGGGTTTCCTTTCTGCATCATTGCCACAAATTCATTATAATCTATCCGACCATCCTGCAAAAACAACAACAATCAGTCCAACCCGGTTTTTTGTTAATACAAATCGAAAAAGAAAAGAGGAGGTCTTGAGATATAAAAACGGTGGCACTGCACATGTCAATCTTACATTCGTATTCAATTTTAGAGATGATATAAGCATGCAGGAATGTAGGCTTACATTGTCCGTGTCGACTTCTCCAATCATTTCGTCCAAGTGGATCTCCTCGATGCCAAACTCCTGACAAGCTTTTTGAAGCTCGTCTTGAGTGATGTAGCCACTGCCATCTTTGTCGAAATACGAGAAGGCGGCCATGAGATTATCTTCCCTTTCAATCTTGTTCAGATGCAGTGTTGCAGCTACGAATTCTTCGTAGTCGATTGTACCATTGTTATTAACGTCCGCCTGCGATCACCAGAGAAAACATAAGGACTTTAATTAGATGTGTATAAACGGCCTATGTTTGCAGGATAAGCATAGAACACGAGTATTCTATTTCTATGAAAATGGAGAACTGGGCTTCATAAATGAAAAATGAAACTTACAGCCTTCATTAGAGCACGGAATTCTGACTCATCAAGATCAGCACCGAATTTCTTCAACCCAACTTTGAGCTCATCATATGTGATTTGACCACTGTTATCTGCGTCTATCATCTTGAACATTTCCTTCAGCCCGGCTATTTCTTCTTCAGAAAGTCTCTGCGCAATGACCTGAAAAGTAAAAGTGAAATAAATGAACAAGGGAAGGCCATTTTAGACCAATATTGTTTCAGAGGCAGAAACTTGCCTTTAAGGCCATTTTCTTTAGCTTGTTCATTGCGGAAAATTGCTTCATACGGCTCAAGACAACGGAATCGAGTGGCTTGTCTGGAGCCACCCCGTCGACCTGTACCCAAGGGTGCCCTGAAAAGAACCGAAGTAAAATCAGCAAATTCCTGAAATTACATAGTGAAAAACAACTGTCATAGCAATGGTGAACAAGGATGGTGATTTGACTTGGTAAGAAACCAAATTACAGCTTGGTAGATGATCCTTAAGGTATGGATAACCAATAAAGTACATGAAAAAGGTCGAAAAACGAACATCATCAAGCCTCAACCTATCCAAGTTCTCCAATACTAATCCTAGCTTGCATAGTAAAAGAGACTTACGCAGTACTTCATGCGCGGTTATCCGCTTTTTCGCGTCCCTGACAAGCATTTTCTTCACTAAATCTTTTGCGCTATCAGAGATGTTAGGCCAAGGATCAGATGCAAAGTCAAGTTCACCATGCAAAACCTCTTCAAATATCTCTTGTTCAGTTTCTGTATATAAAAAGAAAAAAGCAAACAGAAATAGACCAATCGTTAGAAAAAAGGCTCAAAGAGTGCGTGCAAAGTTGAAATTTTTCAGAAATGGAAATGGTACCTCCCCAGAAAGGAGGCACCCCACTTAAGAGAATGTAAACGATCACCCCAGCACTCCACACATCTGCTTCTGGGCCATAATGCTTCCTCAAAACCTCGGGTGCAACATAGTATGGGCTTCCAACCACATCACTTAAAACTTCCCCTGAAATGTTTAGGACCTTCATTAGGAAAACAACACCATTGCTGTTTGCGCAGACACAAGTCTCTAATTTGTTTCTTCCTATGTATGTTATTCGGACTCTGTCTTAAATCATCCATATCCGACAAGGGTATTGTAATTTAATCCTCTACTCTAGATATATGAGAAATCTTTAAAAACCTTGAACATAACCGTATCCCATATTCACCCTAGGGTCCAAATAATGTGAACTGACATCCAGTTAGCATCAAAGTGTTATGCATTCAATCCTGAACATCATATTCAAACTATGCCTATAAGAATTCTAAATTCTCATTTGGTTTTAATCTTCGAAATGCCCTTTCTCTTTGCAGTAGAAAACATAGAATTATAACTGTCATGAATCACTGAAGAATAGAATACCAACAAACCAAAATCAAGCACCAAAAGAGAAAAAAGTAATTTGGACATACCAGGCTTGAAGAATATTGATAGTCCGAAATCAATGGCTTCAAGGGGTGAATCCTCTTGTTCATTAACAAATAGAAAGTTTTCAGGCTTGAGATCCCTATGCATTACTCCCATGGAGTGACAGGCTTCCACAACACCTACTATAGTTCTTGCTAGATCAGCCGCCTTTCTTTCGGAATAATGCCCCCTCTGTACGATTCTATCGAAGAGTTCTCCCCCGGAACACAGCTCCATGACAACATGAACCGCCACGGAATCCTCATAAGCCTCTTTGATGGTGACGACGTTAGCGTGGCCAGCCAGGTGATGCATTATCTGAATTTCCCTCTTGACATCATCTACATCTTCTGGAGTTACAAGTTTCCTTTTGGCAATAGATTTACAAGCATACTCCTTCCCAGTACCTTTCTCCACACAAAGAAAAGTTGTCCCAAACTGCCCTTGCCCTAACTTCTTCCCCAAGTTATAATATTCTTTCAAATTACCTGTCTTGGTTTGTAACACCGCTGCCACCTTCAGCCCTGCACACGATTGCCTCTTCACATTATGAGGCTTCCGAGGTTTCGCGGCATCAGCCTTAGGCTCATCCTTGTTAGCCGTTCCCGCCACCACGGCCGCCGCCGCTGCAACTGCAACCTGTGATGGTTTGGATTCGAGTCTTAGAGGTTGAGACTTAGATTGTTGCCTTTGGGCAGCCTTGGATTGTTGCCTTTGCATAGACATTGACATTGAAACCGAGGATTGTTGCCTTTTCATAGACATTGATTGTTGTCTTTGGGTCAACTTTGATCTCTGTGTTTGGATTTGGGTTTCTCCTCCAGATCCTTTCTCTTCCTCCTTAACAATCTTCATCTCTTCAGGGGTGTCCTTTTGGACCGCATCGTCGCCGGCACCGTCAGTAGCAGGGGCAGCTTCGCCTTCGGTTTGTTTATTTTCAGTGTTTTCACCTTCGTTCTCATTTTTCTTCTGTTCCTCTTCAGTTGGGTTGGAACCGCAAATACCACAAACATTTCCCATCTGGAAAAACTGAAACGACTTTCAATTCCCTCACGCCTTAATTTTCTTCTCCAACCATCCAATTGTTACAACGATATACAAACCCCCATTTCCTTTTCTCCTTATTCCTTATAGATTCTATTGATTGCTTTTTTATTCAACAATGGAATAAAAAACCAATGATCCAATGGCAACCAATTTCATCAAAATAACCAAAAAATAAATAAATCTTTAAACACTTGGATCTCGAAACCTTCCCGAATATACAATTACCAATGATCATTAAACAAGAATAATAAACAATCACAAGCCAACATAATGATCTGAAATCACAAAAAAATGAAAAACATCGTACAATGGCAAGTGAAAAGAGGGAAGGGAAAGGAAGAAAAGAAAAGGGTGATTAGATGTTTTTATTTGGTATTAATTAGGGTTTCTTTCTGCAACCAAAGAACAAACAAAGAATTGTATATTTTTATGTTTTCCCCCTTTCTCCTCTCCCCTTTCAAGAGGGAAAAGAAAGAAAATGAAACCAAAAAAAAAGAGAAGAGAAGGAAGAAAGAAGACAGGTTTTTCCGTTACAAATGCTTCAGCCTTTTACGTGTTTAATTGGGCTATGATAATTGGGTTATCCACGGCTGGGATTGTTTTTCAAGATTAGTTAATATACTAATTATAGTAATAATTTTTTTCAGAATAACTAACAATTTTATCCATATCTTGTGCATTCATTCAAAACATTACTGAATATATTATCTTGAAGCATACCTTGGCAAATTCTCTTTTTTTTAATCTAATTGGATTTTATATTTTAAGGATATCTAATTTAATCAAATCAATTTCCAAAAATTACCACTAATAATAAACATTAAATAAAAAGGTTTGAAAACGAGTAAAAAGAGGGTTTAAGTGAATTTATCCCTTCCATCATTTTTTATTAAATAGTGAGTATTACATTCTTATGTCGGAATTCGAACCCATATAAGAAGGGAACTCACTAGGAGCATTCCCTTCTTTCTCCTAGAGTTCCCTTCTCTTCCCTTCTAGGTAGGATTAAAATTAGAATTAGGATTTATCAGAAAAGAAAAAAAATTTCTAAAACTGTTGACACACACCGTGATACACTACTATTGTTACACACCATTGCACATCATTATTTTTTTAATAAATTTTAAATAAATATTAAAATTTCTAGGAACCTAACCTACAATTAACCATATTTTAACATTTGCATCACGTAGAACCTGTTTAGCATTTGCACGTAAAATTTCTGACTCCTCAGTAAAGAAAGCATGGACGTGATAGCTTTAATCAAATCAAGAGCGCCACCCCGATTGGAGTACCTATCCAATGCACAGTTCAGTGCAACTATAACATGGGGTTAAGGCAAGTAGGTGGCTTATTTATGATAAACACCCCTTACTATATTCACCCCTAACTCTGTTGATAATTCCTGATGTTGTATCTGATAAGATCGTCGGAATTTCAAATCCAATCATAACTATTTGTATATTACCTAACCCGTTTAATAAGAGATCGATCTCATCAAATGATGATCCTGTAAAATTTGAGATTAGAGTTTAAAAATTTCGGAGATTAGAGTTGACCGGTAGAGTGAACAAAGCTGTAACCCCCTCGACCCGGCCTAGACGTCTGACCGAATTGAGAATGCTACATTAGGTTTGCCGAAGCAAACCGGGGAAAGGTTATGAAAAGTTGATCCATTTTTTTTCTTTTATCTTGTCTAAATGCAAATTAATGTTCCTACATGTTCATACTTGCAGCAGATAGGTTCTCGAATGAAACGAGTCACAAATGACAATCAATAGCATCATATTCAAAATTGAGGACTAAAACGCAAATACTTTAAATTACAAAACCAAAATTGAATTTAAGGCTATCAATCCTCAATTAGTCCATTTACATGCTAACATAATAAATTTCAGGTCAATTTAATCATCCCAAATCATACAATTTCATTCTTAAGACTCAAGGACCAAAATGAAAGAACACGAAACCTTCAAGATTCCAAAATAACCAATTTAACGGTACTCGTATCGGTACGCGTGCTCGTGTTTCGATACGCCTTAACGTTCTCAAAAACTCAGAATCCAGTAGCTAAAATCCTTACCGAAACGCTTGTTCGCGTATTGGTACGCCTGACAAAAATGCCTATGACCGTATCGAAACACTTGCTCGAGTACCGAAACGTTAAGTCTAAAAAGGCAGGATCGTATTGGAACACCCTCCCGCGTATCGAAACTCTATGCCTGAAATGGCCTAGCCGTACCGATACGGGGACACCTGTTTTGATATGTCTGGACCTGTAATGACATTCTTAGCTGGTTTTTCACACAAACCTAGATGCATTTAGGTCCTAGCAACTTGCATACATACATATAAGCATTCAACATCACATTTAACAACAATTGCACCAAGGTTTAACTACAACACAAGATTAAGCCACCCAAAAGATTGATCTAGAGGCATGCTCCCTATAACTCACCACCAAACATACCAAAATGCCCAGCTAAGCAATTATCAGCAAGAACACCATACCAACAACACATCAATACCATTCTCAACAAGATTAGCTCCTCAAAGCATGTCATCCAAGCAAAGCCATCTAAATGCATACCTAGGTAACCAAATAACATCAACCATAGGTAACGGTGCATGATATGCGAAACATCAACAATCAAACTCCAAAATCACAGCATTATACATGCTTAAAAACAGGGAAAACTAAATTACAAATCCCAAAAATCCATGGCTAATACATTGCCTTATTAACCGGAAACTAAATCGAGTTCATACTCAAATAGTCTTGTCTTTGGATCACTTAATCCTTGCCTTTGCTACCTCTAAGCTTTAATACTCTGCATCATTAAAGAAAATAGAGAGTAAGAACACTTGCTTAGTGAGGATGCTCTTAAACGATGATGCATTTAAAACTCTTGAAAACCAACTCTTATTTTCAACTCATGCTTACGGCCTAAGCAAGTTCCAATAGTTTCAAATCAAAACATGCATATCAACCATATGCTAAACCATATATATGTTCTACATGCTTAATCCCAAAGTATTAAATACAAACCATGCTTAAATCTCAAAGTATTATAAACAAACCATGCTTAAATACCAAAGCATTATAAACAAACTCAACATTAGAATTCTCATATATTGGCAATTATAGTGACCTCGGATAGTCGACCACTATCCTTGATTAGCCGACCGCTAATCTTTAGTTAACCGACCGTCAACTTTACACATCGGATACGCGAATCACCCTTAATGACCGACCATCATCAAGACTACCCCATGCCGACCGCATGACTTACAACCTTACCGACCGCAAGCTTTACATCAACAAAGGGAACCGACCGCTCAACTCAAGTGATAACAACATAGTCCGAGTAGCTGACCGCTATACCTCAAAGACTATTAACCCACGATCGATTTTTAACCATATTATAGTGCACTTTATCCTATGGCATGCCAACTATATCCGAATGTTTTCTCACCTTGTCACATAGCCAATATATCATTTACAAAACCATTTACTCACTGTTTTGCAATGCATTACACAAAATCCCCACATATGCAAATCACATTGCCATAGCAATATCACATTCCCGACCGGAATAAAAACCAATGCTCACTAGCATAAATATACCTTTAAACCACTGCATATGTACTTTAAAATCATGCATTAACAGTAAGTAAAGCAAACCATGTTTACGACTAAAACATGAATCACACATGTTCATATCTAAACCGATATTGAAGAGCAAAAGAGGGAAACTTACTTCTGAGCTTAGGTAAGTGTTTCAAACTTATCCTAAACTCCCAAAATCACTTTCAAACCTTTGAAAGACTTTTAAGACCGTTTCCACTCACCGATTTCACTTCGCCTTGCTTGCTACCGCGAAACAAGCTTCCGACAAGTCTAGAACCACCTCAAGATGCTACGCCTTGATTATCCCCTGTTTTGGCCACACAAAACTAGAGGAAATATGCATTAAAATGCATCCAATACTCTGTTTCAACCCAAAATCCCATAGCTCTCTAGATGCGTACTCAAAATTCATCTGAAACTTACCGAAATCAACCTCAAACACTACTCAATCTTAACCCAGCCATATTGTAACGATTTGAAACACCAAGCTTCATCAATTAATATCTAAAAACTCACTCCCAACATCCTTTTACTTCCAGCAATGATTAAACACCTTAAACACCTTAAAAACCCTTAACTAACAACCTAACAATTAGAGATTCAACCAATTTCGGGATTCCATTATTAAAAACAACTTATCCACATTATAATACATCCAAAATAAGATTGAAATTAGTCCACAACACTGGAAAAACAGATCCAAATCGAAAATCACAAGATTATTCAATAAAACCTCAATTAAGCTAAAATCCATAATTAATTACTCAAAACCTATTGAAAATCATATGTAAAGAGCCAAGAACTTGGGAATTTCAGTAAAGAACCTTTCATTAGAGAAGAAGAATGAAACTTACCTCCAATGAATGAGTTCCCCCTTAATTGGATGGTTTTTCCTCTTGAAAAGCAAAGAAATTCAATAAGATTTGTGGAAAACAATTTGAGAAATCATTTAGCAAATCATTTAGTAAAGAAATTAAGATCATTACCTTAAATCTCTGATGGAAAAAGAGTGTTTGGCTGATAGTGTTTTGAGAGAAAATGTGAGAAAAAAAAGTTACGTCAAAATATGTTTTAGAAAGATAACTACCATTTTTAATTAATCATTTTTAATTCTTTTAATTAAAACCATTTAAAAATAATCCTAATTAAAGGAATACTCAGATTAGACCAAATGGTAAAATAGCTCCTTAAAGATTCTAAGTTTTGACTCTTTACAAAACAGCCACCTTTTTAAATAGTTTTCAAAATTTGCATTTTGGTCACTCGCCAAAATGTTACCCTTCCAAGGCTCGTTTTCCAAAATTGCTTTCACCAATATTTTTAATATAATAAAATATGATTTTTAAACACTTTTCCATATTTTTATCTTTTGAAAAAATATTCGCTCCCGAATTCGACACAAATATCTAACTCGGTCCACTAAACCGTCTAACCAACCCAAAACCTCTAGGCCCAAAACCGGGCGTTACAACGCCCCTAGACGATGGTTGAATGGTGATTCTGATGGTGTCGAAGAAGGTTCTGATGATCTCTAGTATGGTCTCAGGTGCAAAAAAGGTAATCATGTCTTCTTTCTTTGTTACGTAGCTATTTATAAAGGGTTGGACAGGTAATAACAGATGTCGATAAAAGATTATCGTGACATTATGATTAAACGTATTAAAATTTAAATTGATTTATCGTCAGATGAGACCACGTGTGCTCGTTGGCAAATGTTAGCAGGATAAGCTCGTGGGCAATCCCTCGCAGGAAATCAAGACGCGGTTATTGCTGATCGTTTATGAGGTATTATTCTGAAAAAATAAAACGGCTGCATTTATTGTTACTGGCATGGATAATCATTGCCCTACTGTGGCTACGAGACTTTGAATCGTTGAACGCCACGTGTTTTTACTAAAGCATAGCGTATACGCTAGATGATACGAAGCATTTCTTTGAATGAAACAAATAGTTTTGTTTAGAGTTAACCGTTCGTGAAAAGCTTTATAATGCCTATAAATAGCATCGACGGTGATTAAGTTTTTCTGCTTGCAACAATTTTCTTATCTAGTTGTTGGTGTTTTCTTTTTCGATTTTAACTAGATAATTTCATCTGTATTTTATATCATTGTTGATTTCTCTCCTGTTTTTACTATCCTTTTCAACGACTTATGGTTGTCAACTTGAGACTGTAACTAGTGGTGAATACTGATGCACAACCACGACGGACGAGATGTCTAGGTTATTGGAGTGCCGGGGTTTGCAATGCTTTGATCATTTCTGGTATAAAAGTACGGCGTCTGTAAAGTAAATTAATCGTCTGAGTGATTTTGGTGACAGGGACACTAACCCCTGGTTCTTCGTGCCTCTATATGCTTTCGAGGCGAGATTCTCTCTACTGCTCCACCCTTTCTTTGTGGAATGGTTTAATCGGTTTGAAGTAGCGCCGGGGCAATATTCTGGGTGTGGTTGATGGGTATTAACCAACTATTTTCTCAACTACCGACTTTGCGGAGAGCGAGCCTGATTCAACGTTTTTTGCTATTTTTACAATGTGAGTGTTGCGAACGAAGCAAATGTGAAAGGTTTTGTAATGATTTCCCTTCGCGGTGACGTTACGTCTGCCATGAGTGATGTGTCATCCAACTCTCGAATGGATAGGAAAAAGTATATTAAAGTTCAGCGAAAATTTAGTTATTTTTCTTTTACTCTTACTTGGAGCAAACCTAGCAGGGTAAGTTGTTCAAACCCACAGAGTTCTCTAGTTTGGAGTCCGCGTAAATTGAGAGATTAACAATTGAACCTCCGACCAAGCATGAGGAGGTCTGTACGCCTAGAAATATATGGCTTTTGTGTTTACTGGAAAAGAGCCCTAACGGGTGGAATGATGTTGAAGCGAAGACAACTCATCTGGGTTTCTTAGTTGGCACTCCTTGTAAAGATGCATGTCCTTACGACACTCACGGTCAAAATGCTGCTGCACGGATTTTGCTAGGGAAAATGAAAGAGCCGATGAATTTCCTCCATGTTTACGCTTATTATCCTAATCACAATTGAAACTATAGGACAGAGGCTACCGGGACAAGAAGAAAAAGGAAGGAAAATGTTGATGACAGTGGCGGTCCGCAATCATCGGATGAATTGGAAAGCCCTTCTACGAATCTTGAACGCATAAGCAAGAAAAATAGAAATCCTACTATTTGTTCGCAGGATTTTGGTGAAGGTATTTTATTTTACTGATTTTTGTTAGTTTTGTCTTTTGCAAGATCTTAATTGCTTGTTTTGCTTCAAAAATGTCTAATTGAAACATTACTCATGTATCAATCGTCTCTTGTTTGTTTACCTTTAATTGGTATATTGTTTTACTAGCATCATTACTGATCATTAATGCGGGTGTATTTTTACTTGTGTTTTTGAAGGAGAAGCTCTTGAGGTAAACCCAGAACTTTCTACGAGTACTGAATTTTCTAGATCCTTAGAGGGCATTCCTTTGGATCCTATAATGGATATTGCTGCAGATACGGTTAGAACACCTATCATAAGTCGTGATTGTTTGCTTTCCCCTATCGATGAGGTGGTCTCTAGTAGTGGCCCTTTGATTGCTGAAGTTGCTGTGAGCATGAGCTCTGTTGTTGCACCTACTATTCCCATGTCTGGTGCGGAGATGGCCAGGAAACTGCTCCTTGAACAGGTGAGGAAAATTAACTCTCCTAATCTTCTCTTGTCTCGTCCATACAAGCCAGCAGCCAAAAGGTTGAAAGGTACCGCGAAAAAGTCTGATGGTACTTTGAGCAGTATTTTTATGTCTATTCCAGTATCTTCTTCTCTACGCAAGTGATTTAAAATCTTTTAATATTGTGCATATTTTATTTCAAACATCGTTGCTGACTTACATTGGGTTTTTTCCTTCCTTGGCAATTTTTACCACAGCTTGCACTACCGGTGTTACTGATTCTACTGTTGTTTATACAACTGTTACTTCCGTGAGTTCCAGTCTTGGGGACGTGCTTCCTGCAGCTGTTTCAACTTTAAGTTCTCCAGTTGGCACGATCATTCCTTGCAGTGATGCGTTGTTATGCACTCCCTCATCAAGCGTGATGAAGGGTCCTTGTGATTTTTATCCATGGAGGGACTATGAGGGTGCGAGGGCTTATTTTCATCCCACAACTACTTCACAAAAGGTGTCTGATTTGTTTACGGAAGTCTTTTGATAAACTGCGAGTACTGTGGATGAGTCACTTGGCGCAAATTTTGTGGGCTGTTACATGAGGTGTTATTTTCGCATACTCAGTTAAGATTCAAAAATCCGTACCGATACAAAAAGAGTTGTATTAATACTCACTTACTAAAATAGACTTTTTAAGTACTAAAATACTTGATAAAAATTTGAAACTTGAATTAAATTGACTTATAAATATTTTAGCTTAAAGATAGTCAAAGACAGTCAAATTTTATTCGAATACTTGTCATTTTTTAAAAGTGTGAGTTATTTCCATTACCTTAAAAATTTATTTATTATCTTAAAAATACTTGTTATATCAAAATTATTCAAGCATGAAAACGATAGAACATCACCTAATCCTTCATAACTAAGCCTTAATTCTAATTGATCCCTAAACTCTATATTATCTCCCCTCCAATTGAAGAACATGTAGCTATCAATATCATGAAATAATGGTACTAAATGAAAGAGAATTAAAAAGAGAACAACTTTTGACTTCACAACAAAATCCTAAAATCGAAGATTTAAGAGTTAGAGATCAAAGTAAAAAATTTTACCTTATTTTCTTCTCTTCTCCTTGCTTGTTGCTACGTGGTACGAAGAAAGACTATGAATTTTTGGCATTATTCTTCATTTATCATCTTTTAATAAGAAAAGTCAAATATTTTAACTAATAGTGAAAAGATCATTTTACCCTTAAATCTAATAGTTTCATGTTGTGCCACTGGCCAATCTCATAATCCAAAGGTTAAAATTAAATTTATAGTTAATGGTTTACACCTTTGCTCTTGTAGAAAAATTAAATTTCAATCTTGTTTTTTTTTATCTAATGGCTAGGATTTAATATGACATTTAACTTAAATCCAATGGTTCTAGTTCTTCCAAGAATAAATCATCTTAATTCAAAAGCTCATATTAATCCTAACTTTTAAAATGACATATTTGCCCTTAAATTCAATGGCTAGAAGAATTTCAATTTGATTTGATTATCTGAAAATTCCTAAAAAATTTTAACAATTAATTCCTTTCAATAGAAATACCGAATCAACCTCATAATTTCATTATCAACCCACTTTTCATAGGTAAACTCTCTATTTACGGGTGAAAGTAACTTTCGGAAAAATTACCATTTAATGGTTCAAACTCACTTTAGACACCGAACTTTCACTTGTTTGTCATTTTGGTCACTATCAAATTTTGGGTATTACTGAAGTGGCACGTAAGGCGTAACAGTATGGGGACAAAATGAGTAACGATGAAAATATTAGAGGACATGTAGATGGAAAAACAGTAAACGGTAAGGGGCAATTGTGCATTAAGCTAAAAGAATATTAAACGTGAAACTAATGCACTTACATTTATATAGTAACACAATAATAAAATATTATATGAATTTATAGCTCTTCAGAGTAGGACAACATGAAAAAGTTAACTGAGCTAAAACAAATGTGTTGGTAAATACAATGTTGTCTCTCGGAAGGAAATAGATGCCTTCATTTCTTATTGTTGTAGTAAAGCCGTCAAGATTCCACCATCTCGTTCTGGTTTTGCATCATGAATTTCATTCGGTCAAATGGAGCATTTGTTATTTTCATAAATGTTGTATAAGCACATTCTTGTAGAGGAGAAAATTCACTCTTCTCGTCATTCTCCTATAAAAACTTGGTAGCAAAGGGTTTACAACAGCTGATGCACTGTCCTAGATTACTTCAAGGGCAAGACTTTGCAAGCTCTGTGTCACCATTGCCACGAATATTTTCCATTATTGAAGTAGCATACTTAAAATGCCTGAGTGAGAGTCAAGTTGCCGATGCATCTTTCGAGAAATAGGCGGATGTAATGGCTCATACTCCATTCTTCAAATAAGCCTTGTATCTTGCAAATAAATAACCAAAACAATATGATTGCCTAAAGTTTGATTAAAAACATATCGTATTATAGAAAGAAAAACTCTAAAAGAAATTCAATAAACTGAAGGTTTCTGAGAATTAGTTGTAGAGCAAATTATCCAAACTGAGACTAAGGAGAAAAAAAATGCTCAACGTGAGTAAATTTGTTACCGCAGATTATTCAATCTCCTTCTCGAAGCTTGGAGGTTCTGCAACTTTGTCTATAAACAAAGACAAAAACGAATTTGTAATGACAAAGTAACCAATGCACATAGACGATGTTTAAGTGTTTTGGACATTAGTAATTGTGCAGTAACAAAAGAAATAAACGAAACAAAGTTGAGACTTGAGATTGTATGTGATGATATAGGTAATAGAATGAGTGTCAATCATATATTAGGAACATGTGGTTTCCTCATTCTTTCGATCGTGTTTACTTATCCCTTAATTTTGTAACACGTAACAAATTAAAGAAAATCAACAAATGATAGATGATTAAAATGGGGATAAATAATAAATTAATTACCTTTGCGAAGCGTAATCATAAACTCTTCGAGATATCTGTTGAATTATACGAAATACTTGGAAGAGAGAGGATAAGACTGTGTGGGACAACAATTTTGGGTTTTTAACCTTAGTTTCATATTTGTGTTTAGAGTTCGTCGGAAAAAAAATGGTTAACCGGAGTAGTGGTGGTGAGGGTGGACGCTGGCATAAGATTATTGGAGAAGACTTTATTTTTTGTCTTGCTTAGAAAAGAAAATGAATAATGAAAATCAGATGTGGTCGATCAAAGTATGGATCAATATGGCCCAATCAGTTGTCCTGACTTGGTATCAATAGATTGGCAATCGGCAGGGGTTCATTATTATTATTATTTGTTCATGGAAAAAGCTTTAATACACATCCTTTTAATTTAAAGGGTTAGTATTTTAATTTAGAGTTTAAAATTCAGGGATTTAGGTTGTATGTTTAAAATTTAAGGTTAGTGTTTAAAATTTAGTGTATAGGGTTTAAGGTTTAGAGTTTAACTTTTTAGGGTTAGAATTATAAATTTAAAATTTAAATTTTTATAGTGTAAATATACAAACTTATATAAAATTAATTTTACACAACCTGTGTATCAAAATTTTACCCTTTGTTCATTGCTTTTTGCTAATAATAATCCTTGATGCTCAGAGGGAAGTCACGTTGTTTTTGAAGATTTGGCATGCTACTACTGTTTTAATGGGTGAGTTCAAATATGTGTATTTGAAGATGCGGTAAATTTTAGTTTGAAAATTTGTCAAAAAAACAATATATATATATATTGACAAATCTTAAATATAATTTTAATTTTACTTAAAGAAAAAAAAATGGAACACAAAAGAAAATAAGGGTGTTAGACTTACTTAAAAAATACGAAAAAATAAAAATAAACAACAATGTACTTAATTTTTTTTACGTTAAATCCTTTGCGCACCCCTAGGTTCCTGTCAGTTTGTCACATCTGAAACACCTACTTTCTAAGAAGTGAACTCTGAACCAAAACATAGACTACAAGGCAGTTGCACCGACCAGAAGAAAAGGGTAAAATAGGAAGAGAAACAATGATAATTCATCGAAAACATATAAAATAACACAGCAAAAACCTCTCTAAAAGCACTATTTATCTTGGCCTTCTTCTGCTACAGCTTCAAAGGTCTCATCGGGCACAAGTACTGGCACCTCATATCATCATCCTCTTCTCGAGTGCTGGCTGCACCAGTATCAGTAGCAGCTGCCTGCTTCTGGAATTGCTCTCCTCAAGTTATCCAAGTTATCTGGCCCTGAAATTAGATAATAATTGCCAAAATTTTACATAGATCTGCAATCTTGAAACAATAACAAAAAGAAAACTAAACAGAGAGATACCTAATTGGTTGATGATTCCAGGGAGAATATCCTGCAATTCTGAAATAGGGGGAAGAGCACATGTTAAGATAACAAAGCGAAGAAACCAAAGCTGCAAATAGCCGAGAAAATAAAAAATCCGTCTTTTGGAATAATACTAAATCTTCAAAGGATAACTAGCGCTAAGATTTTATCAACATTCAGAGGCTTTAAAGTTAACAGTGGTTCACTCTGAGGGGAACCGCTAACAACCCAAGTATTAGCAGCAATAGAAGGCTGGACTGAAATATAGACAGTCACACGTTAGTTTATTATGCAAAATATCAAAAAATAAAATAAAAAGATTACAAGGTCCACTTCAATAAATAAATATCAACCTTTTGGATTAACAAACTGGATAACAACATCATCCTTGAATATGTTCACTTCCTCAATTGCAGGAATAGCATTCACTCCTATTCTCTTGAGGGTGCTTTGTAGCCGTTTGTCATCAGTAGAACTTGTCTTGTGTACAGCCTTCTTTCTATTAAGATTAGTAAAAGTAACATGATTATGATAGCAAACTATAAAGATACACCAAAATTCAGGCACTTAACCAATGGCTTAGACTTCACACGAATTGAAGTTAGAACGGACAACGAGGAAGACGTTCTACTTGACATGTTAGCTTATCAAGTGTGGCAGGCAAGAACTTGACTCAAGAGTCTGTCCTGGGGTTTGTCTAAAAGAAAACGGCTTAAAGTAGGGCTAATATGAGGCTTTTTTTCTTGATCCTTGGATGTAGTTGATTTATTTATAAACGTTGGATTAAAAAAGAGAAAATAGTACATAGTGAACCAGTTACCTTAAGAATAGGGTAAAAAACTAGTTAAAACCAGCGTCATCTCTTAGTTGAGCGGGAAAACATTGAAGAGTTAGGGTAAGGACATTCTCAAATACGTTGGAAGCATTCAAGGGGTCATTATGCGAGATTTTGATTTTTGAAGGAGATTTAAAAGGAAGGAAGCTGTTAGGCAAGGCCGTCTCGGAGATTTTCAGGGCCCTGAGCGGAAACTAAGATTTGACCCTTATATAAATAAAGCATATCTCATTAGAAATAAAAATTCTCTATCCATATTTAGGCCCTAACAGTAAAAAATTAGGTTTAGAGTTATTTTTTAAGGATATGATTTAGGATTGAGGTTTAAGGCATCGAGTGCATAGTTTAGGATTTAGTATTTAAAAGTTAGAGTTAAGGCTTAAAATTTAATTTTTTTAATGTTGGGCATAGAAATGGGTCCCGAAAAGAGACAAAGAATTTTTATTCATCTCATTACTTTGAACAATTAATTTAATATTTCAAACACATTATTTTCATTGTTAAATTAATTAATTTATTTATTTAGGAAAAAGAATTAATTTTTTACCATTAAATTAATGTATTTATTTGATAAATTAAAAAATTAAAAAGTACATATAATAAAATTTTAGAGGCCGTAAACTAATTGGTGGCCCTAGGCTGGTTGGGGGCCTGAGCGGTCGCTCAGGGTGCTCCCCTTATAGCTGGCCCTGCTGTTAGGTAAGACTCTTATTCCTATATATTCTTAAAATTTGAAATTATGATTTTTTTTTGAGATTTTCGAAAATTTGAGAATATGAGGTTTTTTGAAGCTTTATCAAGTGTTGGGTTTGATGTTTGGAGTATGTTGATTGATGTTTTTGTCGGTTGTATCAACCTAGTTTGACATATGATTTGTTAAAAAGACAGAAAATAAAAAGAGAAAGATTAAATTGAAATGATTCAAAGAATAAGAACTGGTTTGTTATATGATTTCTCTTTTTAAACACTTCCTATATTTTTCAGGGTATTCTTTGATCAATTACAAACACTGATAACTCATTTCGAATTTGAAGAAAACAGAGTTCAGGTAAACCTTATTTTATAAATGATTAATATAATATTACTGTCTCCAATCCCTCTTGTTGTGGTTGTTGGTATTTATCTCCTTATTCTGTTATACCTTTTTTTCATTTTACAATATCTTTAATATCCAACACTCAGCAAGGTTTTATACCGGATAGGAGGATCCAAGTGTAGGGGGTGCTCGTCTCCTTTACAAAAAATAGAACCTCCAAATCTTAATAATCGAAATAGTAACCTGAAAGAAGAAACGTCTGAGAATTCTGCTTTCCAGGAAGAGAATTTTTATGTCAGAAACAATCATACGGATCAAGTTGATGGTTTAACAAGGCAAGACATGATAGATGATAAAGATAAATCTGTTACGCCTAGTGGTTTGAAAGAGACTGTCAGAGACACGCAGAATGCTGAAACAAGCGGGTCAGATACAAGTTCCACAAAGGAAAAAAATGCTGTTGATAAATTAGTAGAGCGCCACAAAGAAAGTACAAATGCTGATGTTCGAGAAGATGAAAAAGTTGAAACTGTTCAAACTGAAGAAAAGCATCGAAAGAAAAGGAAGCGAACTATAATGAATGATGAACAGGTGGCAATAATAGAAAGGGCCCTTCCGGATGAGCCTGAAATGCAACGAAATACTACTTTTATACAATCATGGGCTGATAAATTAAGTCATCATGTATGTAAAATAGATCTAGTAATGTATTTTTTTGTCCAAGTTAATTTAGTTATTCATTTCAAATAACATGTTTCTTCTGCATTCATTTCTCAAGGCTCAGAGGTTACATGTTCACAGCTAAGGAACTGGTAAGGAAGATACCTCTTTCTGAAGTATTTTACTAGTTCTTGAAACCATTCTGATGTCACGGAAGTAGCTTCTTTAATGATAAAAATGAAGAATTGGGGAAAAACAATAGAAATAACGCTTATAATAACTGCTATGTTTCGGATGATTCTTTAGAGTTTAGAATTTCTTTCCTAGAATTTGATAAGCTACTTAAAATGAAATGAGTATTTTGTTGCTTTAAAGGCACCAATTGTAATAATAACTAGTGATTATTGGTTAATATATTCAGGTGACCAACATATTCTTTTAGCATCTTTTTATAGGTCCTATCGGTATTGTATGAATCTAATTGTATTGCTGCCATCAGGCTTAACAATTGAAAGGCCAGGCTTGCACGCTTAAGTAATGATGCTCGCCCCCCTTCTGAGGCTGACAATGCTTTTACGGGAAAGAAGGGTGGGCCACAACAAGGTCATTCATTAAGAGTTCCAGATAGTCCTGGTCAAGAGACTGCCCCCTCGAATACCAGAGGCACTTAAATCATGTCAAGATTGAACACCAGTGAAAACCCAGCAACTCCAGAGTTCGTTGATTATGGTACTGCAGAATTTGTTCTGTGTAAGCCCGGTCAGTTTGTAGTGCTTGTGGATGGATCAGGTCAGGAGATCGGTAAGGGAAAAGTACATCAGGTGCAAGGTAAATGGTACGAAAAGAGCTTGGTGGAATTGGGAACATGTGTTGTTGATGTGGTTGACCTAAAGGCTGATAGATGTGTGAAGCTACCCTATCCATCTGAATCCACAGGTACCTCATTTGAAGATGCTGAAAAAAAGCTTGGGGTAATGAGATTTATGTGGGACTCAAACAAAATATTCATGTTACGACCTCAATAAATTACAGTCTGTTGATTTTTTCTTCTCTTGCCACTGGCAATGAACTATAACTTATAAGCTGGCATAGCCTCTATCTCACAAGCTCGTAAGGTAACCCTTTTCATGTTTTAGGACACATACCCTACACCTTCTTAAGTCGAAATTGCCCCCTTTAAAGGCAGCCAGGTAGGAACTTGTTAGGTGGACTTAACATTTGATATGCTAACCTATGTTATTTGGATTGGGGTGACTGTCGAATATGAATGTGTTGACATAGGTAGGTTAAATTCGTTGAATATAGTTGCTAGACACGGGTATGAAGAGTTTTAGCACTGCAGGTGCCAGCAAGTTATGAAACCAAATTTGATGAAAGAATCTGAACACAAGTTATGAGGGGTTCCTTTGATCCTTGTTCCTCTCATCAGTCCTCACTTCTCACCAAGTTTTAGCACTACAGGTGCCAGCATGGTTTTAATAATTTTGATTTTTAAAGTTTTGGTAAAAATAATATAATTGTGTTTTATTTGTAATTATAATTATACTTATAAATTTACTTGTAATTTTCTTTTAAATTTAAAGCTCTCTCATTAATAGTAAAAAAATATTTTTCCAAGAAAATTAGGAAGGATTGGGTGTAACCTCCTGCAACATAAGATACATATAGCACATAAAATCAATCCACATTCATCAATTTCATGCATAAATTCTTAAAAAATGAACATGAATTTCGAAATACCCATAAACATGACATTATATGGAAAATCAATATTTGAGTTGTTAGAAGCATGTTTAAAAAGCTAAAACATGAAGAAAAGACATGGGTATTAAAGATTAAAAGCATGAAAAACAAAATTTTTAGTGAAGATTGTATCAAATTTTGATTGTTTGAAGTTTTGATAAATATTAGTTTTTGATAAACTTACCCTGAGAAATTGATGAAGATGATGAAACAACTCAAGTACTTGAGAGATTTTGCAAGACTATGGCAAAACATTGAGATTTAAAGCATGAATCCTATGCACTCGGGGTCCTTACCTGCTAACAGATTACAAAGACTTACACCGGTGTAAGTCTTTCTAATGTGTATATGGTTGCTAAGCTGGATATACACCAGTGTAAGTCTTTGTAATATGTTACCTTTTTATTACCTTTTCTGTACGTACCTTTTTATTACCTTTTTGTAACAAATTGTGTATATTCTTTAATAATTTGTGTACCTACTCAAATTCTCATCATTTTTTTAAGAAAATAGCTTTCTCATCCCCTTTGTAAGAAAATAGGTTATCTTGTAGCCTTTTCTGTGTGTACACAAATGCTTACCATAAGTTGAGCTCCTTTTGGTTTGGGTGATCTCGGGTAAGAACTTTTGAACGTGTAACACCCCTACCCGGGTTGGCAGGAAACCGGTTCGGGAGCGTTACTAACAAGCAATACAAGATTATCATTTCTTTCACAAGCTATTCGAATAGCACAAAGCTAGATGATCACTTTGGAAATTCATTATTTACATAACCATATACGCAGCAAATACTTACAATACACGAAATTTTAGTTCATTACTTAATTCATATTAGTAACCAAGTTCACAAAATAGTAGGCTCATTCAAGACATATATATATATACAAGTTCAAGTGTTCAAAACCCATGCACTAGACAATATATATAACTAAGTGCCACAAACTAGGGAGTGCAAAACAAGTATGTCCATACTTCAGTTATGCTTGTGTCTTGCTTCCAGCTCAAGAATCCAGGCTTCAGGGTCAAGCAACGTTCGAATCCTTAACTTGTGGTTGGGAAGAATGGAAACGAGAGTGATAAGTACAAGAATGTACTTAGTGAGGTAGTACTAGATCTAACCAATTTACAAGACATGTATCAATTAGTTAAATCAAACATATTAACATGGCATCAATAACAAGAAGTAGACATGCATCTTTGGTTAGGACCTAAGTCCTAACCCTATATTAAACTACACTCACAATACTCCAAGCTTAGCTAGTCTTGGATCCAAACTTCTTTGTTTCTAGCTTTCGAATGCTCCTCCTTAGACTCTTCTCCAATGTTCCCTTCTCTTTCTAACATTTCATACAAGTAAATCATGATCAAGTCAAGCACATTCATTTATTTAAAACAAGGCAACAATACATAATTCATTCAACATTCAATTCAAAATATCAAGGCTGCTGCTACTGCCAGGCAGCATGCACATTGTCTACTAAAACATGTATAACTTTTATTCCGTACGTCAGAATTTCAATTGGCTTACACCGTTGGAAAGATAACTTAATTGTATTTCTAACCATATAGGCCTTGCATTTTAATTATTTACCAATTAGTACAGTTTTTTACTTAAAGATAGGGTAATTACAACAGTGGACAGCTTGCACTGTTCTTAGTGTTTCATTTCTAAAATCCATTCTACAATCACAAATTCAATTCCGTTTTCTCCTAATGAATATAGACATATTAAGGTACTATCCGTTAAATTTTCAGCCTTAAATTCCATTTGTACAATTTTTAGTGATTTTTTAAAGTTACTGTCCAAAACAAAGCATTCTGGGCAGATTACACTAGTTGGTGTTTCTAGCCTCATATTCATTCAAGCCATGATTCTAACATTATAATTCAATTTATACACATATTCTTACATGTCTAGGTCAGTCCAATTCACCTAGAAATGTGATCAAAACAGGGCATTTTGCAAAATCAAGCATGTTCACTCAATCTTATCTAGAAATGTGATCAAAACAATGTCGCTCTTTGTCACATTCAATCCTACTAATTTGGCATCAAATTTTCCAGTAATCATAGCAATTTCCAGAAAAATTCCAGCATGAACATTCAAGTTTCCAGAAACCATTCACATATTTCTTTCTTAGCAATTTGATCACAACATTCAAAATTTCAAAGAATCTCAGACTAGCATCACTATAGCATACATATCTTCCATCATATTCAAATTAAGCAACAATAATATCTTATATACATGCAAGATTCTGATTTCAACAAGGTTACTATCCAGCCATGAAAGGATTCAAACAAAAATCAATATATGGAATTCATATATTCCATCCAACAATTAATTCACAACAAATATGGATGAAATATATTTCTAAAGAGATTTTTACCTTCATTTCATGCACCAATCGAACAAGAATTTTCCTATACTAAGATGATAACTTAGTTCTCTCTCCCTCTCACTCTAGCTCTCGGCCAAACAAGAACATGGTTGAAAAAGATGATATCTCAATTGTTTGATTTTATTTTTTTCTTTCTTACATCAAGCATAGCCGGCCAACTCTCTCCCTTAATTGCCACATGTGTTAAAATTTTGCCGCATATATTCCACTATCACTAAATGGCAATTAAACCTTGCCACATGTATTCCACTATCACTAAATGGTCTAATTACCATGCAAATTCTTTGTTTAATTCTTGTTTTATTTTGGTCATCTTAATTTGACTCTCTAACTTGTTAGTTGTAACATTTTAATCCTTTAATTATGTTAGCCAACGTTCTTCCCTCACTTAATTTCCAATTATTTTAATTTGACTAACACCTAATTCAATTAGTTAGTCACTTAGATAGTAGTAACTTTCCTAAGCCCGATTTAGGGTGTTACAATTCTCCCACCTAAAAATAAATTCGCCCTCGAATTTACCTGAATTGAATAGGTGAGGATATTGCTTCATCATGATTCCTTCAGATTCCCAAGTTTCCTCTTCTATCTTGTAGTTTCTCCATAAGACCTTGACAAGAGGAACAGTTTTGTTCCTAAGCTTCCTAACTTCACGATCAAGAATTTGGACTGGTTCTTCTTCGTAAGACAAGTCAGGGTTCAACTCTACTTCTTCGGGTTCAAGGACATGGGATGGATCAGATCGATATCTTCAGAGCATAGAAACAGGGAAGACATTGTGGATCTTGTCAAATTCTCTGGGAAGAGCTAATCGATAGGCCAGTGGCCCTATCCTTTCAATGATTTCAAATGGTCCAATGAATCGAGGACTAAGTTTCCCTTTTCTTCCAAACCGAAAGAATTTCTTCCAAAGAGACACTGTGAGGAAGACTTTGTCTCAACATTGTATTGGATGTCTCTCATTTTCACGTCTGCATAGGCTTTTTGTCTATCAAAGGCTTGCTTCAATCGATCATGTATGATTTGAACTTGTTCCTCGGTTTCTCTGAGTAATTGAGGTCCCAAAACCTTGTTTTCTCCCAATTCAGACTAGCACAAGGGAGTTCTACATTTCCTTCCGTATAGAGCTTCGAAGGGAGCCATCTGGATAGATGTCTAGTAGCTATTGTTGCAAGCAAACTCTACTAGAGGTAGAGATTTCTCCCAGTTCTTTCTGAAGTCTATAACACAAGCACGTAGCATGTCTTCAAGTACTTGAATGATTCTTTCAGATTGTTCATCTGATTGAGGATGAAAGGCTGTGCTCAAGTGCACTTTGGTTTCAAGGGCTTTTTGTAAGGATTTCCAGAATCGAGAAGTAAATTTAGGGTCTCGATCGGAGATTATAGCTATAGGTACACCGTGTAATCGAATCACTTCACGGATGTATAGCTCAGCTAAGGTTTCCAAGTTCGTGTTCATTCGAACAGGGATGAAATGAGTAGACTTTGTGAATCTATCAACAATTACCCACACAACATCATTCTTTCTTGGAGTGGAAGGAAGACGAGTAACGAAGTCCATTGTAATCCGATCCCATTTCCACTAAGGGAATTCGATTGGTTAGAGCAATCCAGTAGGGACTTGATGCTCGGCTTTGACCCTCTGACAAGTTAAGCACTTCAAAAGAAAGTCTGTGATAGCCGATTTCATGCCTGGCCACCAGTATAGTGGCTTTAGGTCCTTGTACATCTTAACCGATCCAGGGTGAATCGAGAAAGAGCTTTGGTGAGCTTCTTGTAACATCTCGCGTCTTAGTTCTTCGTTATTAGGAACACATACTCTATCCTTAAAATAGAGGAGTCCATTCGACTTGAGGGAGAAGTCATAATTAGACTCAGAGTCTAGCTTAGACATGATCTTCTGAAGATCTGGATCAATTTGTTGGAGTTCCTTGATTCTCGAGATTAGACTAGATTGAACTTGAAGTTCAGACAATAATTTCTGTCCCTTGGATAAACAGAAATGAGCATTGATAGCCAAGGAAGCTATAAACGAATGGAAAAGATCATTAAGGGAGATTTTTGAATAGTTACATGTAAGTCAAGAAAAGTCTAACTCTAATGGTTACATGCAAATCAAGAAAGAAATATTTTGAATGAATTACTCTAGGATTTAGATTTAAGGGTTTACCTGAGTATGGTTTGCGACTAAGGGCGTCAGCAACCACGTTCGCTTTCCCTGGATGGTAGTCGATAACTAAATCGTAATCTTTAAGTAACTCTAGCCATCTCCTTTGCCTCAAGTTAAAGTCTTTATGAGTTATGAGGTATTTGAGACTCTTGTGGTCTGTGAACAAGTTGCATTTCTCCCCGTACAAGTAATGTCTCCAGACTTTTAGTGCAAACACTACAGCTGCCAATTCTAGATCGTGTGTAGGGTAGTTTGACTCGTGAGGTTTTAGTTTCCTTGAAGCGTAAGCTACCATGTTTCCATCTTTTATTAGGACACATCCTAGTCCCAAATAAGATGCATCACTATAAACAGTGTACTCTTTTCCCGATACTGGTTGGATGAGAACCGGAGCATGAGTCAAGGCTTGTTTAAGTTGATCGAAACTTCGTTGTTGGTTCTGCGACCAAACAAAGGGTGTATCTTTGCGAGTTAGCTTAGTCAAACTTGCAGCAATGGTTGAGAATCCATTGACAAAACGTCGATAATAACCGGCTAAACTGAGAAAGCTTCTGACTTCACCAACATTCCTCAGAGGCCTCTAATCCAGAATGGATTGAATTTTTCTTAGATCTACTTTAATTCCTTCTGCCGAGATGACATGGCCAAGGAACGACACTTCTGATAGCCAAAATTTGCACTTAGAGAACTTTGCAAACAATTAACATTCTCAGAGGGTTTGCAACACGACTCGAAGGTGTTTAGAATATTTTTTCTTATTTCAAGAATACACTTGAATGTCATCAATGAAGACGACTACAAACTTGTCAAGGTAGGGCTTGAATACATGGTTCATGAGATCCATGAAAGCAGCCAGAGTATTCGTTAACCCCAATGGCATTACAAGGAATTCAAAATGGCCATATCGAGTACGAAAGGCTGTCTTGGGTACATCTTTTTCTTTTACCCTCATTTGGTAATATCCCAATCGTAGATCGATCTTTGAGAATACTGCAGCATCTTTGAGTTGATCGAAAAGATCTTCAATCCTTGGAAGAGGATATCGATTCTTGATAGTAAGCTTGTTCAATTGTCTGTAGTCAATACAGAGTCTCATAGTCCCGTGCTTCTTCTTCACGAGCAGGACTGGAGCACCTTAGGGAGACGAGCTAGGCTGAATAAAGCCTTTTTCTTGTAGCTCTTGGAGTTGCTTCTTGAGTTCTTTCAACTCAACAGGTGCCATTCGATAAGGTGTAACGAACACCGAAGTTGTTCCAGGTTGGACATCGATCCCGAGCTCTACTTCTCTGGTTGGAGGGAGACCAGGGAGTTTCTTGGGAAAAAACATCGATATATTCAGACACAATAGGCACACTGGGTAAGCCGAATTCAAGTTCATCTTGTAAGACCATAGCAGCAAGATTGAGGTCGATTTCTTGTTAATTAGAAGAATTGATTCATTTCCTAAACCCTAGAGGTAAAGTCTTCTATTTAGGCAATCTACCCAGGTTTCATGTTTACTTAACCAATCTAGTCCCAATACTAGATCGAACTCACAAGTTGGTAGTACATATAAATCAACACGAAAGGGTATATTTCGAATGAATAGGGAACAATTTCTACAGATAAGGCTTATGTTTGTAATTCCCCCTATTGGATTTGAAACTACAAGGCTTTGTTTTACAATTTCAGGCTTCAAGTTCAATTTTTCAATCAAGGTTGAGCATACAAAAGAATGAGTGGATCCTGAGTCTATTAAAGCATAAACATGAGTCGAATTTAACTCAACAGTACCTGTTATGACATCGGGTGATTTTTCATCTTCTTTTCCCCAGATTTGATAGATTCGAGCATGAGCCCGAGATTCTTGGTGAGTAGGGGCATTCGAATCTTTGTTCTTTGCCTTTCCCGATTTCCAGGACTAAGCTTGTCCAGGACCCTTGTTTCGAATAGAAAGAGCTGAGCTAGCATATGTAGAAGTTCGATTTAGATCCTTGTTAGGATTACGAGGACAATCCCGATATAGTGATCGGAGGCTCCACATAAGTAACATAGGTTCTCACTGAGTTCTACACTCGACCCGGTGTGGTGTTTCAGCGAGAACTTGCAAGTAGGATATTGAGCAGCTTTACCGGAATTCCCCGTACTATCAACAGAGATTATCGGGGCTGAAGGCTTGGATACCGATTGAGGTCTCGGTATGAAGTTGCTTTTTTGAGCAGAAGTGTAATTCGAAGAGTGATCCTTAGAATATTTGGACTTCTTTGACTGCCAGTGAGGTTTGTCATCATTCCTGATCGCTTGTATTTCCTGGAGTTTCCACCTTTGTGTTTCTCAGAGGCCTTCATCTTCGCCTCGGTTGCAATGGCCCGGTTCACCAGATTTTGGAAGTCAGTGATATCCAGGGCAGTGAATATTGGACTTAATTCATCATTCAGTCCATCGATAAGCATCTTACACTTTTTAGCATCAGTCTTGATGTATTCTAACCTGTATTTGCAATACTTGCAGAAGTCACCCACGTACTGTTCGATAGGTCAACCACCTTGCTTGAGGTACAAGAAACGCTTTCGACGTTCAGCTAGGTATTGTTCACTAATGTATCTTTTTCTGAATTCCTCGAGGAAGAACTTCCAAGTTACAGCTTCATCCAGAGTAGTCAGGGTAGTGGTTTCCTACCAGCTCAGAGCTTCGTCTGCCAACAGGGCTATGGCACATTCAAGTTTGTGTTCATCAGAACAGGGTAGCTGTTTGGTCAAGATTCGAGTAGTGGTCTCTAACCAATACTCAGCTACTTAGGATTGGCTTCATCAGTACCGGTGAAAGTATAAGCCCGATGTTGAGCCAGTTTGTCGATCGGGGCTCTAGTTGGAGTAGGAACATGAGGAGGAATATGATGGTCTTATTTCAAAGTAGTTACAAGATGATTGAACATCTCATTCATGCTCAGGAGATATTTCTGCTGCGCAGGATTTATAGCAGAAGCTTCTTGTTGAGCAGCAGCTTGGGCCTGGGGTTGAGCTTGTTGCTGTGGAGAATTATGTTCCATCCTCACACTATCTCCTTCATTTGAAGAGCCTACGGGACTTTCATCATCCCGACCAAGCCGTGTTTGAGACATTCTACATTCAAGTAGAACAATTAGGAATTTAGTTAGTTAAGCAAAGACACAAGCTATACAATACAAGTCTCCTAGGTGGCACAAGTATCCTATATGATACAAGAGAGCCCGGTTTAGTCCTAGAACTGACTAAAAAGCTCTGATACCAATAAAATGTAACACCCCTACCCGGGTTGGCAGGAAACCAGTTCGGGAGCGTTACTAACAAGCAATACAAGATTATCATTTCTTTTACAAGCTATTCGAATTGTACAAAGCTAGATGATCACTTTGGACATTCATTATTTACATAACCATATACGCAACAAATACTTACAATACACGAAATTTTAGTTCATTACTTAAATCATATTAGTAACCAAGTTCACAAAATAGTAGGCCCATTCAAGACATATATATATATACAAGTTCAAGTGTTCAAAACCCATGCACTAGACAATATATATAACTAAGTGCCACCAACTAGGGAGTACAAAACAAGTATGTCCATACTTCAGTTATGCATTTGTCTTGCTTCCAGCTCAAGAATCCAGGCTTGAGGATCAAGCAACGTTCAATCCTTAACTTGTGGTTGGGAAGAATGGAACGAGAGTGATAAGTACAAGAATGTACTTAGTGAGGTAGTACTAGATCTAACCAATTTACAAGACATGTATCAATTAGTTAAATCAAACATATTAACATGGCATCAATAACAAGAAGTAGACATGCATCTTTGGTTAGGACCTAAGTCCTAACCCTATATTAAACTACACTCACAATACTCCAAGCTTAGCTAGTCTTGGATCCAAACTTTTTGTTTCTAGCTTTCAAATGCTCCTCCTTAGACTCTTCTCCAATGTTCCCTTCTCTTTCTAACATTTCATACAAGTAAATCATGATCAAGTCAAGCACATTCATTTATTTAAAACAAGGCAACAATACATAATTCATTCAACATTCAATTCAAAATATCAAGGCTGCTGCTACTGCCAGGCAGCATGCACATTGTCTACTAAAACATGTATAACTTTTATTCCGACGTCAGAATTTCAATTGGCTTACACCGTTGGAAAGATAACTTAATTGTATTTCTAACCATATAGGCCTTGCATTTTAATTATTTACCAATTAGTACAGTTTTTACTTAAAGATAGGGTAATTACAACAGTGGACAGCTTGCACTGTTCTTAGTGTTTCATTTCTAAAATCCATTCTACAATCACAAATTCAATTCCGTTTTCTCCTAATGAATATAGACATATTAAGGTACTATCCGTTAAATTTTCAGCCTTAAATTCCATTTGTACAATTTTTAGTGATTTTTTAAAGTTACTGTCCAAAACAAAGCATTCTGGGCAGATTACACTAGTTGGTGTTTCTAGCCTCATATTCATTCAAGCCATGATTCTAACATTATAATTCAATTTATACACATATTCTTACATGTCTAGGTCAGTCCAATTCACCTAGAAATGTGATCAAAACAGGCATTTTGCAAAATCAAGCATGTTCACTCAATCTTATCTAGAAATGTGATCAAAACAATGTCGCTCTTTGTCACATTCAATCCTACTAATTTGGCATCAAATTTTCCAGTAATCATAGCAATTTCAGAAAAATTCCAGCATGAACATTCAAGTTTCCAGAAACCATTCACATATTTCTTTCTTAGCAATTTGATCACAACATTCAAAATTTCAAAGAATCTCAGACTAGCATCACTATAGCATACATATCTTCCATCATATTCAAATTAAGCAACAATAATATCTTATATACATGCAAGATTCTGATTTCAACAAGGTTACTATCCAGCCATGAAAGGATTCAAACAAAAATCAATATATGGAATTCATATATTCCATCCAACAATTAATTCACAACAAATATGGATGAAATATATTTCTAAAGAGATTTTTACCTTCATTTCATGCACCAATCGAACAAGAATTTTCCTATACTAAGATGATAACTTAGTTCTCTCTCCCTCTCACTCTAGCTCTCGCCAAACAAGAACATGGTTGAAAAAGATGATATCTCAATTGTTTGATTTTATTTTTTTCTTTCTTACATCAAGCATAGCCGGCCAACTCTCTCCCTTAATTGCCACATGTGTTAAAATTTTGCCGCATATATTCCACTATCACTAAATGGCAATTAAACCTTGCCACATGTATTCCACTATCACTAAATGGTCTAATTACCATGCAAATTCTTTGTTTAATTCTTGTTTTATTTTGGTCATCTTAATTTGACTCTCTAACTTGTTAGTTGTAACATTTTAATCCTTTAATTATGTTAGCCAACGTTCTTCCCTCACTTAATTTCCAATTATTTTAATTTGACTAACACCTAATTCAATTAGTTAGTCACTTAGATAGTAGTAACTTTCCTAAGCCCGATTTAGGGTGTTACAATTCTCCCACCTAAAAATAAATTAGCCCTCAATTTACCTGAATTGAATAGGTGAGGATATTGCTTCATCATGATTCCTTCAGATTCCCAAGTTTCCTCTTCTATCTTGTAGTTTCTCCATAAGACCTTGACAAGAGGAACAGTTTTGTTCCTAAGCTTCCTAACTTCACGATCAAGAATTTGGACTGGTTCTTCTTCGTAAGACAAGTCAGGTTCAACTCTACTTCTTCGGGTTCAAGGACATGGGATGGATCAGATCGATATCTTGAGCATAGAAACAGGGGAAGACATTGTGGATCTTGTCAAATTCTCTCGGAAGAGCTAATCGATAGGCGGTGGCCCTATCCTTTCAATGATTTCAAATGGTCCAATGAATCGAGGACTAAGTTTCCCTTTTCTTCCAAACCAAAGAATTTCTTCCAAAGAGACACTGTGAGGAAGACTTTGTCTCAACATTGTATTGGATGTCTCTCATTTTCACGTCAGCATAGGCTTTTGTCTATCAAAGGCTTGCTTCAATCGATCATGTATGATTTGAACTTGTTCCTCGGTTTCTCTGAGTAATTGAGGTCCCAAAACCTTGTTTTCTCCCAATTGTACTAGCACAAGGGAGTTCTACATTTCCTTCCGTATAGAGCTTGAAGGGAGCCATCTGGATAGATGTCTAGTAGCTATTGTTGCAAGCAAACTCTACTAGAGGTAGAGATTTCTCCCGCCTCTTTCTCAAGTCTATAACACAAGCACGTAGCATGTCTTCAAGTACTTGAATGATTCTTTCAGATTGTTCATCCGATTGAGGATGAAAGGTCGTGCTCAAGTGCACTTTGGTTTCAAGGGCTTTTTGTAAGGATTTCCAAATCGAGAAGTAAATTTAGGGTCTCGATCGGAGATTATAGCTATAGGTACACCGTGTAATCGAATCACTTCACGGATGTATAGCTCAGCTAAGGTTTCCAAGTTCGTGTTCATTCGAACAGGGATGAAATGAGTAGACTTTGTGAATCTATCAACAATTACCCACACAACATCATTCTTTCTTGGAGTGGAAGGAAGACGAGTAACGAAGTCCATTGTAATCCGATCCCATTTCCACTAAGGGAATTCGATTGGTTAGAGCAATCCAGTAGGGACTTGATGCTCGGCTTTGACCCTCTGACAAGTTAAGCACTTCAAAAGAAAGTCTGTGATAGCCGATTTCATGCCTGGCCACCAGTATAGTGGCTTTAGGTCCTTGTACATCTTAACCGATCCAGGGTGAATCGAGAAAGAGCTTTGGTGAGCTTCTTGTAACATCTCGCGTCTTAGTTCTTCGTTATTAGGAACACATACTCTATCCTTAAAATAGAGGAGTCCATTCGACTTGAGGGAGAAGTCATAATTAGACTCAGAGTCTAGCTTAGACATGATCTTCTGAAGATCTGGATCAATTTGTTGGAGTTCCTTGATTCTCGAGATTAGACTAGATTGAACTTGAAGTTCAGACAATAATTTCTGTCCCTTGGATAAACAGAAATGAGCATTGATAGCCAAGGAAGCTATAAACGAATGGAAAAGATCATTAAGGGAGATTTTTGAATAGTTACATGTAAGTCAAGAAAAGTCTAACTCTAATGGTTACATGCAAATCAAGAAAGAAATATTTTGAATGAATTACTCTAGGATTTAGATTTAAGGGTTTACCTGAGTATGGTTTGCGACTAAGGGCGTCAGCAACCACGTTCGCTTTCCCTGGATGGTAGTCGATAACTAAATCGTAATCTTTAAGTAACTCTAGCCATCTCCTTTGCCTCAAGTTAAAGTCTTTATGAGTTATGAGGTATTTGAGACTCTTGTGGTCTGTGAACAAGTTGCATTTCTCCCCGTACAAGTAATGTCTCCAGACTTTTAGTGCAAACACTACAGCTGCCAATTCTAGATCGTGTGTAGGGTAGTTTGACTCGTGAGGTTTTAGTTTCCTTGAAGCGTAAGCTACCATGTTTCCATCTTTTATTAGGACACATCCTAGTCCCAAATAAGATGCATCACTATAAACAGTGTACTCTTTTCCCGATACTGGTTGGATGAGAACCGGAGCATGAGTCAAGGCTTGTTTAAGTTGATCGAAACTTCGTTGTTGGTTCTGCGACCAAACAAAGGGTGTATCTTTGCGAGTTAGCTTAGTCAAACTTGCAGCAATGGTTGAGAATCCATTGACAAAACGTCGATAATAACCGCTAAACGAAAAGCTTCGACTTCACCAACATTCCTCGAGGCCTCTAATCCGAATGGATTGAATTTTTCTTAGATCTACTTTAATTCCTTCCGCCGAGATGACATGGCCAAGGAACGACACTTCGATAGCCAAAATTTGCACTTAGAGAACTTTGCAAACAATTAACATTCTCGGAGGGTTTGCAACACGACTCAAGGTGTTTAGAATATTTTTCTTATTTCAAGAATACACTTGAATGTCATCAATGAAGACGACTACAAACTTGTCAAGGTAGGGCTTGAATACATGGTTCATGAGATCCATGAAAGCAGCCAGAGTATTCGTTAACCCCAATGGCATTACAAGGAATTCAAAATGGCCATATCGAGTACGAAAGGCTGTCTTGGGTACATCTTTTTCTTTTACCCTCATTTGGTAATATCCCAATCGTAGATCGATCTTTGAGAATACTGCAGCATCTTTGAGTTGATCGAAAAGATCTTCAATCCTTGGAAGAGGATATCGATTCTTGATAGTAAGCTTGTTCAATTGTCTGTAGTCAATACAGAGTCTCATAGTCCCGTGCTTCTTCTTCACGAGCAGGACTGGAGCACCTTAGGGAGACGAGCTAGGCTGAATAAAGCCTTTTTCTTGTAGCTCTTGGAGTTGCTTCTTGAGTTCTTTCAACTCAACAGGTGCCATTCGATAAGGTGTAACGAACACCGAAGTTGTTCCAGGTTGGACATCGATCCCGAGCTCTACTTCTCTGGTTGGAGGGAGACCAGGGAGTTTCTTGGGAAAAAACATCGATATATTCAGACACAATAGGCACACTGGGTAAGCCGAATTCAAGTTCATCTTGTAAGACCATAGCAGCAAAGATTGAGGTCGATTTCTTGTTAATTAGAAGAATTGATTCATTTCCTAAACCCTAGAGGTAAAGTCTTCTATTTAGGCAATCTACCCAGGTTTCATGTTTACTTAACCAATCTAGTCCCAATACTAGATCGAACTCACAAGTTGGTAGTACATATAAATCAACACGAAAGGGTATATTTCGAATGAATAGGGAACAATTTCTACAGATAAGGCTTATGTTTGTAATTCCCCCTATTGGATTTGAAACTACAAGGCTTTGTTTTACAATTTCAGGCTTCAAGTTCAATTTTTCAATCAAGGTTGAGCATACAAAAGAATGAGTGGATCCTGAGTCTATTAAAGCATAAACATGAGTCGAATTTAACTCAACAGTACCTGTTATGACATCGGGTGATTTTTCATCTTCTTTTCCCCAGATTTGATAGATTCGAGCATGAGCCCGAGATTCTTGGTGAGTAGGGGCATTCGAATGCTGTTCTTTGCCTTTCCCCTGATTTCCAGACTAAGCTTGTCTGGGACCCTTGTTTCGAATAGAAAGAGCTGAGCTAGCATATGTAGAAGTTCGATTTAGATCCTTGTTAGGATTCTGAGGACAATCCCTGATATAGTGATCGGAGGCTCCACATAAGTAACATAGGTTCTGCTGAGTTCTACACTGACCAGTGTGGTGTTTCTGGCAGAACTTGCAAGTAGGATATTGAGCAGCTTTACCGGAATTCCCCGTACTATCAACAGAGATTATCGGGGCTGAAGGCTTGGATACCGATTGAGGTCTCGGTATGAAGTTGCTTTTTTGAGCAGAAGTGTAATTCGAAGAGTGATCCTTAGAATATTTGGACTTCTTTGACTGCCAGTGAGGTTTGTCATCATTCCTGATCGCTTGTATTTCCTGGAGTTTCCACCTTTGTGTTTCTCAGAGGCCTTCATCTTCGCCTCGGTTGCAATGGCCCGGTTCACCAGATTTTGGAAGTCAGTGATATCCAGTATAAAGGTGAATATTGGACTTAATTCATCATTCACCCATCGATAAGCATCTTACACTTTTTAGCATCAGTCTTGATGTATTCTAACTGTATTTGCAATACTTGCGAAGTCACCCACGCATCGCTCGATAGGTCAACCACCTTGCTTGAGGTACAAGAAACGCTTTCGACGTTCAGCTAGGTATTGTTCACTAATGTATCTTTTTCTGAATTCCTCGAGGAAGAACTTCCAAGTTACAGCTTCATCCAGAGTAGTCAGGGTAGTGGTTTCCTACCAGCTCAGAGCTTCGTCTGCAAACAGGGCTATGGCACATTCAAGTTTGTGTTCATCGAATGGGTAGCTGTTTGGTCAAGATTCGAGTAGTGGTCTCTAACCAATACTCAGCTACTTAGGATTGGCTTCATCAGTACCGGTGAAAGTATAAGCCCGATGTTGAGCCAGTTTGTCGATCGGGGCTCTAGTTGGAGTAGGAACATGAGGAGGAATATGATGGTCTTATTTCAAAGTAGTTACAAGATGATTGAACATCTCATTCATGCTCAGGAGATATTTCTGCTGCGCAGGATTTATAGCAGAAGCTTCTTGTTGAGCAGCAGCTTGGGCCTGGGGTTGAGCTTGTTGCTGTGGAGAATTATGTTCCATCCTCACACTATCTCCTTCATTTGAAGAGCCTACGGGACTTTCATCATCCCGACCAAGCCGTGTTTCAGACATTCTACATTCAAGTAGAACAATTAGGAATTTAGTTAGTTAAGCAAAGACACAAGCTATACAATACAAGTCTCCTAGGTGGCACAAGTATCCTATATGATACAAGAGAGCCCGGTTTAGTCCTAGAACTGACTAAAAAGCTCTGATACCAATAAAATGTAACACCCCTACCCGGGTTGGCAGGAAACCAGTTCGGGAGCGTTACTAACAAGCAATACAAGATTATCATTTCTTTTACAAGCTATTCGAATTGTACAAAGCTAGATGATCACTTTGGACATTCATTATTTACATAACCATATGCGCAACAAATACTTACAATACACGAAATTTTAGTTCATTACTTAAATCATATTAGTAACCAAGTTCACAAAATAGTAGGCCCATTCAAGACATATATACATATACAAGTTCAAGTGTTCAAAACGCATGCACTAGACAATATATATAACTAAGTGCCACCAACTAGGGGAGTACAAAACAAGTATGTCTATACTTCAGCTATGCATTTGTCTTACTTCTAGCTCAAGAATCCAGGCTTCAGGATCAAGCAACATTCGAATCCTTAACCTGTGGTTGGGAAGAATGGAAACGAGAGTGATAAGTACAAGAATGTACTTAGTGAGGTAGTACTAGATATAACCAATTTACAAGACATGTATCAATTAGTTAAATTTGAACCTAGTCAAGGTTTGTAGAAGTCAAACTAAACTTATATATATATATATATATATATTTATCATTCAATTGTTGTAACATATCCATTCAAGCAAGACATTCAAGTAGGAATTCGAGTAGTAAGAAAATCAAGCATTAGTAATTTCAAGTATTATGAAACTTCAAGTGTCATGTATTTCAAGAATCAAACAAGTCAAGTATCAAGATTTTCATTGCATCAAGTAATTCAATGTATCAATAACCTTTTTCTTTAATTATTTCTTATTTGATTTCTTTAGTTTATGCCCTTGGTATTTAGTTGTCCAGGTAATCGAGTCTCCAACCAACTGTCGCCACAAGATGTGTCGTAGCACTGGTCAACCCTCCTACTGTCGCCAAAGACCAAACTTACGTACCCTTCGTCTGTCGCCAATTAGGGGCCTTAGCCCTGGACCGTAGTCCACCCTAACACAATGAGCTCTAGACTCTAAGGCATGCCCTTCTACCTATGACCACTAACAACCAAGGCTTGTTCAATTATGAATCACTTATTCAAGTCTTACATGTTCAAGTCAAGCAATAGCTTATTCAAGAATTATTTCAAGTGATACATTGCAAGATTATTTTTATATATACAGCCCTTAGGCCAATTGATCCTTAGCTCTACACTTCGAAATTTAATCTTATCATTCAAGCAAGCAATTAACATATGCCATCTCTTAGACATCAAGCATAATCTTCAATTCATGATTTATATCATGTTAACAAGTATTCAAATCATAGAGATACATTAAGCATTCATTCGAATGGATCGAAGTCAAGGCATCAAGGCTCAAGTATTTGTTTTCACCTTTCTTCCTAGGTAATTTAACATCATACATGTTAATATTATTTCAAGTTTTAGCTTAAACCATTATTCCCTTTTATAATCACAACCAAAATTAAATCAAACATATTAACATGGCATCAGTAACAAGAAGTAGACATGCATCTTTGGTTAGGACCTAAGTCCTAACCCTACATTAAACTACACTCACAATACTCCAAGCTTAGCTAGTCTTGGATCCAAACTTCTTTGTTTCTAGCTTTCGAATGCTCCTCCTTAGACTCTTCTCCAATGTTCCCTTCTCGTTCTAACATTTCATACAAGTAAATCATGATCAAGACAAGCACATTCATTTATTTAAAACAAGGCAACAATACATAATTCATTCAACATTCAATTCAAAATATCAAGGCTGCTGCTACAGCCAGACAGCATGCTCACTGTCTACTAAAACATGCATAACTTTTATTCCGTACGTAGGAATTTCAATTGGTTTACACCATTGGAAAGATAACTTATTTGTCTTTCTAACCATATAGGCCTTGCATTTTAATTCTTTACCAATTAGTACAGTTTTTACTTAAAGATAAGGTAATTACAACACTGGACAGCTTGCACTGTCCTTAGTGTTTCATTTATACAATCCATTCTACAATACCAAATTCAATTACGTTTTCTCCTAATGAATTTATACATATTAAGGTACTATCCATTAAATTTTCAGCCTTAAATTCCTTTTTTACAATTTTTAGTGAGTTTTCAAAGTTACTGCCCAGAACAGAGCATTCTGGGCAGATTACACTAGTTGGTGTTTCTAGCTTCATTTTCATTCAAGCCATGATTCTAACATTATAATTCAATTTATACACATATTCTTACATGTCTAGGTCGGTCCAATTCACCTAGCAATATGATCAAAACAAGGCATTTTGCAAAATCAAGCATGTTTACTCAATCTTATCTAGAAATGTGATCAAAACAGTTTCGCTCTTTGTCACATTCAATCCTACTAATTTGGCATCAAATTTTCCAGTAATCATAGCAATTTCTAGAAAAATTCCAGCATGAACATTCAAGTTTCCAGCAACCATTCACATATTTCTTTCTTAGCAATTTGATCACAACATTCAAAATTTCAAAGAATCTTAGACTAACATCACTATAACATGCATATCTTCCATCCTATTCAAATTAAACAACAATAACATCTTATATACATGCAAGATTCTGATTTCAACAAGGTTACTATCCGGCCATGAAAGGATTCAAACAAAAATCAATATATGGAATTCATATATTCCATCCAACAATTAATTCACAACAAATATGGATGAAGTATATTTCTAAAGAGATTTTTACCTTCATTTCATGCACCAATCGAACAAGAAAATTCCTATGCTAAGATGATAACTTAGTTCTCTCTCCCTCTCACTCTAGCTCTCGGCCAAAAAAGAACATGGTTGAAAAAGATGATATCTCAATTGTTTAATTTTTTTTCTTTCTTACATCAAGCATAGCCGGCCAACTCTCTCCCTTAATTGCCACATGTGTTAAAATTTTGCCACATATATTCCACTATCACTAAATGGCAATTAAACCTTGCCACATGTACACCACTATCACTAAATGGTCTAATTACCATGCAAATTCTTTGTTTTATTTTGGTCTTCTTAATTTGGCTCTCTAACTTGTTAGTTGTAACATTTTAATCCTTTAATTATGTTAGCTAACGTTCTTCCCTCACTTAATTTCCAATTCTTTTAATTTGACTAACACCTAATTCAATTAGTTAGTCACTTAGATAGTGGTAACTTTCCTAAGCCCAGTTTAGGGTGTTACAGAATGTACCTTTTTTATTACCTTTTCTGTAACAAATTATGTATATTCTTTAATAATTTGTATACCTACTCAAATTCTCATCCTTTTTGCACTCCTTTTTGCAAGAAAATAGGTTATCTTGTAGGCATTTCTGTGTGTACACAAATGCTTACTATAGTTGAACTCCTTTTGGTTTGGGTCAACTCGGACAAGGATTTCTGTACGTACATTTTTTATTATCTTTTCTGTAACAAATTATGTATATTCTTTAATAATTTGTGTACCTACTCAAATTCTCATCCTTTTTGTAAGAAAATAGGGTTTTTTGTTGGCCAATCTATATGTATACAAATGCTTACCATAAGTTGAACACTTTTTGTTTTGGTGATCTCGGGTAAGGATTTTGGTTCGTACATTTTTTATTACTATTTCTATAACAAATCATGTATAATATGTAATATTTTCTGTACCTACTGAAATTCTCATCGTTCTTGCAAGAAAATAGGTTTTTTTGTAGGGAAATTTGTATGTACACAAATGCTTACCCTAAGTTGAGCTCCTTTTGGTTTTGGTGATCTTGGGTAAGAATTTTGGTACGTACGTTTTTTATTACCATTTCTGTAACAATTTATGTATATTCCATAATAATTTCTATACCTACTGAAATTCTCATCGTTCTAGTAAGAAAATAGGGTTTCTTGTAGGCTATTCTGTATGTACACAAATGCTTACCCTAAGTTGAGCTCCTTTTTGTTTTGGTGATCTCGGGTAAGAATTTTGGTACGTACCTTTTCTATTACCATTTCTATAACAAACTATGTATAATATGTAATAATTAATGTACCTACTAAAATTCTCATCGTTCTTGTAAGAAAATAGGTTTTCTTGTAGTCCAATCTGTATGTACACAAATGCTTACCCTAAGTTGAGCTCTTTTTGGTTTTGGTGATCTCGAGTAAGGATTTTGGTACATACGTTTTTATTACCATTCCGATAACAAACTATGTATATTCCGTAATAATTTATGTACCTACTAAAATTCTCAGTGTTCTAGTAAGAAAATAGGTTTTCTTGTAGGTCAATTTGTATGTACACAAATGCTTACCCTAAGTTGAGCTCCTTTTGGTTTTGGTGATCTCGGGTAAGGATTTCGTACGTACGTTTTTTATCACCATTTCTGTAACAAACTATGTATATTCCATAATAATTTTTGTACCTACTGAAATTCTCAACGTTCTAGTAAGAAAATAGGGTTTCTTGTATGCCAATATTTATGTACACAAATGCTTACCCTAAGTTGAGCTTATTTTGGTTTTGGTGATCTCGGGTAAGGATTTCGGTACGTATGTTTTTTATTACCATTTCTGTAACAATTTATGTATATTAATAATAATTTCTGTACCTACTGAAATTCTCATCGTTCTAGTAAGAAAATAGGGTTTCTTGTAGGCCATTCTTTATGTACACAAATGTTTACCCTAAGTTGAGCTTATTTTGGTTTTGGTGATCTCGGGTAAGGATTTCGGCATGTATGTTTTTTTATTACAATTTCTGAAACAAATTATGTATATTTCGTAATAATTTCTGTACATACTGAAATTCTCACCGTTCTTGTAAGAAAATAAGTTTTCTTATAGGTCAATCTGTATGTACACAAGTGCTTACCTTAAGTTGAACTCCTTTTGGTTTTGGTGATCTCGGGTAAAGATTTTGGTACTTACGTTTTTTATTACCATTTCTATAACAAATTATGTATATTCCGTAATAATTTATGTATGTTAGGATCTATGTTTTGATATAATAATTGAAAATTAGTTTTGGACTAAATTGAAAAGATTTCAAAAATAGTTTTATGTCCAAACAACTTGAAAATAGGTTTGAGAAGTTTTTGATAGGTTTTGGAAATGTTTTAAATGCTTTAAGCTAGCTAAACTAATGTTTTCAACACAAGAGTACTGATACGGTATACCCCGTATCGATACGGTCCAAGGGTTTTAGCTACAATATTTTTCAGTAACCAAAAACCATACCATACGCGCCTAGGCGTACCGATACGGAGTGGATCGTTTCTATACGCCACGTGGCATACCGATCCAGTTTTCAACCTCCCCAACGGCTATTTCCCAATGGTTATTTGAATTGCATGGCGTACCGAAACAGACCAATGCGTACCGATACGGTTTGCCAAACAGGCCAAGGCGTATCGGCATGGCGTACCGATACGGCTCAAGGTGTTTCGATACGATTAGCAATTTTGAGCGTAACGGCTAGTAGCTGTACCGATACGGGCAGCACCAGAACTGCATTTATTTCCGGAAATAAAGCCTCCAACGGCTCCAATTCAATCCCAACGGTCTTATTGTCAACAACTATTGATCTTATTGTCAACAACTAATGATCTTATTGTCAATTGGAAGTATTTAAGGACCCTTCAAGCTTTAGCAACAACTAATGATCTTATTGTCAACAACATTATGATGTCAAAATTGTCTTAGGGCTTTAAATTCACATTCTTTGTATCGAAAACACTTGTGAGCTTTAATTGTTAGATTTGCTCAAGTGTTTTAGGTTTGGGTGAGTGCTTAAAAGAGTGCAAACATCTACCTTGTAGAGAAGATTCTTTGTTTGCCTTATTTCTTTGTTTGAGAGGATTCTCAGAGCTTGGGTTGTAAGCTATGGATGCTAATTGGGTCTAGGATTGTAAAGGTTGCCTCCTAAGCCTTGTAAAAGGGGAAGAAATTCTTAGTGAATTTGGTAAATCCTTAGTGGGAGCTAAGGTAGTGGATGTAGAGCTTGTTAGAAGCTTGAACCACTATCAATCCATGTGTCCATTGTCTATCTTTTTACTTTCCACCATTAACACCCAAAATCGACTTCTCCACCACTTGGCAAGTTTATCGGTTGAAGGAATTCGAGCTCAACAATGTACCCACTGAAATTCTCATCGTTCTTGTAAGAAAATAGGTTTTCTTGTAGGCTAATCTGTATGTACACAAATGCTTACCCTAAGTTGAGCTCTTTTTGGTTTTGGTGATCTCGGGTAAGGATTTCGGTATGTACGTTTTTTATCACCACTTCTGTAACAAATTATGTACAATATGTAATAATTTATGTACCTACTGAAATTCTAATCGATCTAGTAAGAAAATAGGTTTTCGTGTATACCAATCTATAAGTACACAAATGCTTACCCTAAGTTGAGCTTCTTTTGGTTTTGGTGATCTCAGGTACGAATTTCGGTACATACCTTTTGTATTACCACTTCTGTAACACATTATGTATAATATGTAAAAAATTTGTACCTGCTGAAATTATCATCGTTATTGTAAGAAAATAGGTTTTCTTGTGGGTCAATCTGTATGTACACAAATGCTTACCCTAAGTTAAGCTCATTTTGATTTTTGTGATCTTAGGTAAGGATTTCGGTACGTACGTTTTTTATTACTATTTATGTAACAATTTATGTATATTCCGTAATAATTTCTATACCTATTAAAATTCTCATCTTTTTAGTAAGAAAATAGGGTTACTTGTAGGGCAATCTGTATGTACACAAATGCTTACCCTAAGTTGAGCTCCTTTTGGTTTTGGTGATCTTTGGTAAGGATTTCGGTACGTACCTTTTTTATTACCACTTTTGTAACTTATTATGTATAATATGTAATAATTTCTATACCTATTGAAATTCTCATCGTTTTTGTAAGAAAATAGGTTTTCTTGTAGTCCAATTTGTATGTACAGAAATGCTTACCCTAAGTTGAGGTCATTTTGATTTTGGTCATCTCGGGTAAGGATTTCGGTATGTACATTTTTATTACCATTTCTGTAACAAACTATATATATTCCGTAATAATTTTTGTACCCACTGAAATTCTCATTGTTCTAGTAAGAAAATAGGGTTTCTTGTAGACCAATCTATATGTACACAAATGCTTACCCTAAGTTGAGCTCCTTTTGGTTTTGGTGATCTCGGGTAAGGATTTTGGTACGTACCTTTTCTATTACCACTTCTATAACAAACTATGTATAATATGTAATAATTTCTGTACCTACTGAAATTCTCATCGTTCTAGTAAGAAAATAGATTTTCTTGTAGGTCAATCTGTATGTACACAAATGCTTACTCTAAGTTGACCTCCTTCTGGTTTTGGTGATATCGAGTAAGGATTTCGGTACGTACCTTTTTTATTACAATTTTTGTAACAAACTATGTTTATCCCGTAACAATGTCTGTACCTACTGAAATTCTCATAGATTTTGTAAGAAAAAAGGTTATCCTGTAGCATTTATGTTGGTACACAAATCCTTACGTTTAAACGGTCGTTGACAGAAAAACTTTAAAAAAATTATAGAATGAGACGTAAATCACCTACTTAAGTCAAAAAATATTTTAAACATATATCTAGAAAATCAAATATAATTTAGATACATATTTAAGTATTAAGCATAAAGAATTCAATGATAAATGGATATTAATCTGTGATACTCTTTGTACATGGTTTGAATTAGGCAGATACACATGGAACGGCACCTCACTTGGTACTTTTTGCTCTTAGTGAGACGCCTGCACTTTCACACATATTGTTAGTCTAATTACACTCATAACTTTTTGCGTAGAATTCTTAAATATAAATGGTTTTATTTATTGAGTTTTTTCCTTAAATTAGGGGAAAAATGAGTGAAACATATAAAATTTGGAACTAAAATTTTTATTATATCATGTCAATAGAAGTTTATTTCAATTTTAATTACAAAATGATATGTCTTTAAATATTTTAATTGAGTAATTTATTCATAACTTTTAGAAGAAAAGTAACATATTTATTATTAAATCTATAATTAAATGACATTCAATGTAATTTTTTTGTCAATATGTTTGGATTGTTGAGGATTCCATCATTTATTTTGCGATTTGTCAAAATAAGCGAGCTTATCGGATCAAAATAGTAATTAGATAATTATATTATGTTATAATGCATCAAATTATTATTAAATTGTTATTATATTAGAAAAGTAATATAACATTTATGGAAGAAGAATAAACAAGTTAAGAGAATAACAAAGATTAAAACAATAAATTTCTTAAATATAGAGAGTGGGCACTAAACTATGTTAAAAAAATACAAAATGGTTATCGAACTTTCAAAAGTTATATAATGTGCATTAAACTTTAGTTTTTGTTACAAAATGGTCATTGAGCCGCTAACCGATGTTAATTACAAAAAATTGTATAATGGCACATTTAATCTTTTATATTTACATATTCAATCAATTTAGTACTAATTGAAATAATTCAGTAAATTTAATCCTCATTATTTAGGTATTCATTCAATTTAGTCATATTAAACAATTTAATAATTCTTTCTCCATTCAGAGAAGCCATTGTTACTCGATGGATTTTTCACTTGGAATCAACCCATGTACCTACTTGGCTCAAAACCCACCAAAAATCTTCCTCCAAACATATAGATGCTCCCTCCCTCTCTCTTTTGACGGTACCACATCGGTTTCTTTTCTTTTTCCTTTAGATTTGAAAATATGTTAAAATTTTGTGTGTTTGTGTGGTTTCAGGGTTGACGGAGAGGCTATGGAAGGTAGCAGATTCTATTTGGAGGGCTAAATCCTTGGTGTCTCTCGAACAAAAAATGGTGAAGTGGTTTTCAACACTTCATTAACAGGGTAAAGATGGGTATTTTGAATTTCAATTTCTTTTATAATTTGCAGTTGTTAAGATTGAAGAATTAAAGATTTAATATAGTTTAATGACTATTTTATTTTTTAACATAGTTTAGTGACACTTCATCTATTTATTAAATAGTATCGAATTAGGACCAATTTTTGACATTGAAATTGTTAATATAACAAGCCATGTCACCATTTTTATCTAATGTTTAACGTCCAGTGTTCTAATTATAACAATATTTTGATTGAATAACATTTCTAAAACTTTTTTTTTATTAAATAAAGAGATATTATACTTCTTTAACAAGATAAAAGATGGGTATTTTGAATTTCAATTTCTTTTTATAATTTGTACTTGTTAAGATTGAAAAATTAAAGATTTAATATAGTTTAGTGACTTTTATTCTTTTAACATAGTTTAATGACACTTCATCTATTTATTAAATAGTATCAAATTAGAACCAAATTTTGACCATTAAAATTGTTAATATAACAAGCCACGCCATCTTTTACTTAATGTCCAGTGTTCTAATTGTAACAATATTTTAATTGAATTACATCTCTAAAACTTTTTTTTAAAAACGATAGCTTGTTTATTATGAATCCATAATTAAATTACCTCGAGTGTAGTTTACCTAAAAAATTGTACTCATCCTGCATAAAATTTCAAATCAATTTAAAACAAAATTTAATTTATTCAAAACCTAACATAAATTATCAACATGACTCGAATAAATTTATCAATGATAATGAATTATTAAAAATATTATTTATAATATAATTACACGACACACTTTGAAAGTAGGTTCTCATTGATCAATATTCTAAACCTGATTATCACTTAAGCTCTAACCATCAAACTTTACAAGTTAAAGTCACACTTATTTATTTATTTATATTTCTAAGCATATCGCCGTTGTGTACTTGTAATATTAAATTTAATATTACAAGTCCTATATATGTTGCTTCATCATCAGCAATAAAAAGGTGTATCTTGATTTGGACAATCATTCAACTAAAAAAATAAGAACTTTCAATCATCTAATAATAAGTTTTGCAATGTTAACTTGCACAAATACATTACAACATATAAATTATAAATGGAGATAAAAAAAGGATGTGGCGAATTAATATGTTTCTATATGAACAAAATGCTATGAAAAAAAAGGGATTTTGAGTTCCGAGTACTTGAGCAAAATGAACAACGACCTGAGTCGGCGGGAAAATGAGGGCAAAAAGACCTCTTCAAAAATGGTATTCTCACCCTTTAAACAAGAAATCAGATATAATATCGTTTCGCAGACTGCAGTTGTATTTGTAGTTTACAACCTAAACCAGTATAATATAACACTTAACTTCCTAATGCATAAAGATATGTTATCCTTACCTGAAAATTCTGCTTTGGATATTAATCTGATAAGTAGATTCAGACCAGATAAGACGCCACCCTTCCCTTTCTCTCCACGCCTTTGGTTAGGCTTCTGCATTTCAGAGAGGTAAATAAGTGAATGATTCAGAGAGTCAGAATGGTAAAACAAATTTTAAATAAAGAGGCTCAACTTTATATGATTTATGTGCGTTGAACTTGAATTTATATTAAAACTAGAATTAGAACGTAAGTCTACATTCAAGGACTTTAATTCCTAAAAATAACAGAGGTAAGAAGTCAACAACTCACCCTGCCCTACCACTCGAGCCTTAAGAATCAATAAAACTCACTCCTAATCATAACATCATCTACAACTAAGAAACTAAAATGTATATTAGCAAATAGACCAATAAACCAAGCTTTACAAAAAGACTTAATATCTAGCAAAGAGTTAATCTCTATTTTGAAATGAAATCCCAGAAGTTTAGTTGTTTAAACCAAAACTTTCAAAAGTAATTAACTACAAACTATAGGTTTGCATTTTATTTGCCATATAAACTCTGAAAAGTAAATAACAAATTCCTTAATGCAATGTTTGGAAAGATGAATTTGAGCGACTGTGGATTTTATTTGCTATATTAATTGTGAAAGTAAAATGCACACATTATACACAAATTAAACTAAACTTCAATATGTCCAAATTTGAAAGGTTATGACAAGGTAAATTTACAAATACATATAGGCATTTCAAATTCATAAATAAATAGGAATCCAATAAGTCGATGAATTTGGAAACAACAATGAAAGTGATATTCACATGTTTTTATTACACTATATATACAAAATTTGAAATCAATACTATTCTAAATTCAAGTTACTAAAGGCAATTTAATTGTCTTTTTTTTCAAACTAAAATGTTAAACCTGAAACATATTAGAATAAAAGAGAACCAAAACAAAGGTAGAACTTGAAGAGAATCCAACGTCAGATGCATGGAAATGTCTACATACAGTAATAAACAATACAAAAATATAGGACAGAGCATACAGCCAACTAATCATATCATTTTAATTTTTTGCATCTCTTTAAAGTGAAGGATGGCATCATGTGCAGAACTCAATTATAAATGGTAGTAAAGCAAAGTTCTTAGAGTAGGGACATTAGAAATTATATTTCATTCAGTTTCAGGCAATGAGCAACAGCACAATGAAAAATAAGAAGGTTTGATGCAGATGTGTAAAATATACATTCTACATAATCAATCAAAGAAAGCTCTCAAACATGCTAATTTCTCTAAAAAGTTCAAGAGACGGTCTAAATTTCAGAAATTTCTCACTACTATTACCTGGCATGAGGCTTTATCAACAAACTGTTAGATTAACAGTTTGGTATTCTCTGTTAGATCAAAGCCTTTATCAAACATCTCCTCCAGCCATCTCTGAGCTTCAACTCTCCTACCTTTTTTTAGAAGACCATGTATTATGATGTCATAAGTCCATCGGTTTGGCTCATAACCCTTCTCGCATATCCAATTATACAACTCAAACGCATGATCCACTTTGCTTACACTCAGTTTCCTCAATAATATATTGTACGTGTAGACGTCAATGGGGAAACATTTTGCAATAATTTCTTCCAAGTTCTCAATATCTTGGTTTGCTTCGATACAACCAGAAAATATTCCAATTAGTTGGCCGAGCAACGAAATATCTGATGTCTCATCCAGCAGTTCTCTAAATTGAACCCAAGCCTCATACAACTTCTTAGTCTTTAAAGAGTGTAACAGCAATACATTACCAATAAAGGATGATACATAGCCCCTAGTTTTCTCCAAGTCATTAACAAGACTTACAGCCAAACCATAACTTTCCTTCCGACACAACGACTGTATAAGAAGCTCATAGCATTCCATGCTCGGAAGTACATTATTATTCCTCATTTCCCTCATGAAATTCAATGCATAATCCATCCTGTCGGCTTTGCAAAGACCAACAACAATGGAACTATATAGTTTTCTCCCTGCACGTCTTCTCTGGCATACATCATTAAAGAAGTTTAGACCATCAGAAATTCTGCCATTCTTTAGGTAACTCAGCAACATGAGGATGTCGGACCTCAGAGAAGGCGTAATACCACTTCTTTGCATCATCTCAAACACTTCTCTTGCTAGTTCAGGCTTTTTGGCATGACCAGCCCCAACAATGAAGTAGTCAAAAATACAAGAGCTTGGTTCAAAATGAGACAACTGCATCTCCAGCAATTTGAAGAATTGGTTTTCCGGGCTTTGCATCTCGCACAGGCAACAGATAACAGTTCTAAACAATTTTCTATTTGGTTTATAAGCCTTCTCCTGCATTTCAAGTAGAAGTGCTGCAGCAATATGCCCCCTATTTGACTTGCAAAAACCACGAATCAAGTGAAAGTAAGTTTCAGGTGACATATCTTTATTTAATCTACTAAGTTCACCATGCAATAAATAGGCATCTTCAACCCTATTTGCTTTACACAAAGCCACAATAAACAGGTCACATACAGCATAACAGGGCCTAAATCTCCGCTCCAGGGACAAAACAACCAGCTCTTTTATATTGTCAAGTTTTCCCTCTCTGCACAAGGCATCCGCAAGAATAGCGAAGATCTTTTTACTAGGGAAGTAACCTTCACGAATTGAATTTCTTAACACGCCATAAGCTTCATCAATAACTCCACTCGAACATAAGTTATTGATCAAATGACAATAGGTCGTGCTATTAAGAGAAAGTCCAAACTCTGACCTGGAATTATAAAACTCAATGGCAACATCCACCATCCCTGCCTTGCAAAAAAAACACAAAACTGCATTCATGGTGACCTTATCAGGTGAAATACCATCTTCCTCCATTTCATTTAACAAATCATAAACTTCATTAAGTCTGTATTCTCTTAACAGTTTCAACACCAAAATATTGTACTGAAATAGACGGGGAACATCCTTATTCAATAATTTCTTACTATTGACAAAGTCCAAGGACCAGTTTAACCCAGCACGTTGAACGGCATTGTGAAGCCAGACTCCGTAAGCATGTTCCAATGGCACATTAAGCTCGGTGAACTCCTCCAACAAGTTGGCGGCATGCTTGAACCTGTTTCCCTTGCAGAGCGCATGCACAATAATACTCACGGCATGCTCATTGACAGGCTTCCCGCTCTCCGCCAAACTGTGCAAATAGGCATCTGCCTCATCCAACTTGTTCTGCTTACACAGACACTTGACCAGGATGGTGTAAGTGATGTCATTCTCAAAACCCCTCATTGAAATCTGCTTAGCAACCATGTCAGCGGCGTCAAAGAAACTCTCGTCTACAAGAGCATTCAGAAGCACATGGTAGGAAAAGGTATCCAAATCAATACCCTGGAATCGCATTCTGCCGAACAGCTGGAGTGACATCACTGGTTTCCCAGCAAGGGCATAACCCATAACTAAAGTTTCGTAAAATCTGACCCTGTGGATGCACCTATGCTTTATAAAATCCTGCAAAAACTCAAGCATCAAGGGCATTAGCTTCGCCTTGGAGAGAATCTTGAAGATGGCGTGGTAGGTGGCTCGGGTGTGGTTGAATCCCATCTGGCGGCCCGCCCAGTCGAAGAACTTGAGGCAGGAGAGTACGTCTTTGGAGGAGCGGCGGCCGTAGGAGAGGACCTGGAGGACAAACGCCTCGGATAGATGGATGTTGAGGTGGGAGAGAGCAAGGTCGGCGGCATGCCTGGAAGATGCATCGTCCCGGGTGGCTTGTTCTGGGGAGCTTAGGATGGTGAAGATGCGGTCGAGAAAAGCTATGTTTGGGGTTGGGGGCTTGAACCAGTCTCTGAAAGATGCCACCACGTCCTTGGCGCTTAGATTGAGGCGGCCAACTGATGATGAATCGCTGGTAGATTGTGAGACAGAAAAACAAGAGTAGGAATGCGAATTACCATTGCGATTTCTCAACACACTGGATTTCGCTACATGTTTTATCCAACCCAAAAGCTTTATCATATCTTTTCTTTCTTCACTCACAGCAGATTGGATTCGTCTGTTTCAAACTCGCAACTCCACTTATTTTTCAACAACCCCATTCCCCGACTGCGGCCAACGGAGTCAATTTTGTTGATATTTTTTAGGGTAACTTACGTAAATATCACTCAACTTTACTTTTAAATCTATTTTGGTCACTAAATTTTTAAAACGTTTAATTTACCTACTGAAATTTACACGATGAACGCTTTTGTCATTAAAGTTTAAACATTAAACGCTTTTTTATCACTCTTAAACCTCAAACGATCGTATATGATAGTCTTTCTATCTTAAATTTTACCAGTCAATTCGTCTTAACCCCTTGAGCCTCAATTCGACTTTCATTTTACCAAAAAGTGTTTCGAAGTTCACGTATCGGCCAAAAATCTTTTGGCTTCTCTCTTATCGATCTCCTTCTTCCGTCGTCCGATAGAACTCATTTCTAAATATATTACTTCTCTCGTGTCGATGTCGTTCAGATCTTGAAAAAGTTTTTTTTTTCGCCAATAAATAGATATCGTCAAAAAAATTAGTAGGAGAATGAGTAAAAACGTTTAATATCTAAACTTTAATGAATAAACTGAACATTTTAAACTTTAATTGTCAAAATAAATTTGAAAATAAAATTTAGTGATGATTTATGTAATTTCTTTTTTATCATAATACAAAAGTGAAAAATATGTCTTTTAAGTTTATACCGCATTTGGACTTTAGCTTTACAGCCCGGAAACACACATGCTTTCGTCAGTAATTGGAATTGCTATTTAAATAGAATATATATTTTATGGTTTTAGATTTAGTATTTAGGGTTTAAACTTTAAGATTGATGTTTATTAAAATATTGTTGAGCTAAATATTTTGATATAACAAGTTAAGAGAAAAATATTGTTGGACTTATTTAAATATTGCAAAAATAATTTAAAGTTCATTTTAACTTGAAAACTGTGTTTAAAATGTTTTCTAAGTGCTTTTGACTTAAACAAATATTTCATATATCCTCAAGTGTCAAAAACAACCCTTTTAGTACAAGTACTGAATCCCAATACCAATACCAATACCAATACCAATACCAATACCAAGCTTACCATATATGTTATATTTTGACTCAAATTCTAATTGGTAATTAAGTTGAGTTTTATTGCAATTTTAGCGGTTGAAGATTATTTGGTAGTTAGGGTTTACCTTAAGGAGTAAATATCTATATTAGGTAAGAGATCTTATTGAATAAGGTTTCTTGGTGACCAAGTATTTGGGTCTATAAATATAGACAAAGTTGAGAGATAGAGAGAATTACTCTGGAGAGATGTAACCACTTTTAAGATCACTTGTAACCACTTTTAGGATCACTACAACTATTGTGCTTACTTTGTAGAGATAGGTATTGTAGGGATGTTGGAAAGAGTGTTTTGGTTCCACCGGGTTCTGGATATTGATAGGTGTAAAAACGTCACACTCTAAGTGCAAGCAAACACTGTCGATGCAATAGTAGAAAAATATTAAGATAAGGCCTAGATTTCCTCAGTTTAGCTTGGTAGAAAATCATGTACACTCAAGGAAGTACGATGGTTCAATTGGCAAGTAAAAGGGTACGCTCGCTTACTAACTTCCATTCAATCTTCAACTGTTGAGGCAAAGACGTAGATCGACCATAACTCTCATTATGAGTTGAAACTACAATCCTTTGAACAAGTGGATCAACTCTCGTTGTATCTTCATTCAACTCTTGTAATGGCTTTGTTAACCTGATTTGTCACTGCATCCGTCGATGTTAGTAGCTTTGTTCAACACTCTCATGCAAACAATAATCAGATCCAACAATCAAAGTATGAGAGAAAGCTAATAAAAATATATTGAACTGAGAGATAAGATTTCAACGAGTTCATTCTGAGCTTAAAAGAGTTTAACCATCATCATTATAGCATAAAATATAATAGAAATCTCTAACAAACATCTAATTAAAAAAAGTTTAAGAAGATAACAAAATATTCTCCTTGATCTAGCACTTGAATCCTCTTCTCCTTGGATATTTCTACCTTCCTTCACCTTGGGTCTTCAAAAATAGTGCTTTAGCCGCCATGAAAGGATAGAAAAGCTCGGAGGTTGAAGATGATAGGAAAATAGAAATTGCGTGTGTAACACCCTCAACCCGTATGTCACATTTGGGCCTCAAGCCCAACCCAAAACCATAAAATTTCTCAAACTGTGTTTAGCCCAACAAGGTATTTCTCAAAAACATTTAAATTCAACAGTTGAAAGTATAGTTAAATAATCAAAACGGTACAAAGAAGCTCTAATTTAAATTTAAAACATTTGAACATTCGATTTGACTAATACAATTTCAAAAATAAGAATTACAGACTCCACCACGTAAGGTTCTATGAATACACAACCCACTAAACACAAGTATCGTACCCTAGAGATCACCACATGCTAGAATCCTATACCGATAGTGCTCCTCAATCCCATGATCCAATGATCAACATACGTACGAAAACGACGATTCTGATCGCTGAGCTTACAAAGCTTAGTGGTACACATCTACTCTACTATACTTCATGCTAATCATAAACATAAGCATACAAGCTAGTACGAGTAATAAAGAGAGATGAATAAACATGTGGCACTACCACTAGTCTCCTAAACACATGCTCACATCATAGCAAAACATCATACATGGCATACAAGGCCCAATCATACTCGGGATCTCACCAGATCATCCGAGCAAAAGCACACAAAGTCATACCACAAACCTAGAGTGAAGCCCGCATCCATAAAGTATTGGGATCATACACTTTATAGGGTGAGGCTTGCGACCTTTAATCATCGGGATCATACACCCATGCTCAGAATCTCTCATCAAGCATCTTTGAATGAGGTCCAAGTCCACTAAGCATCGGGATCCTACATTTGGGAGTCTTTTAACCATAGTGTTGTAACACATTTTTTTTATCTCACTAGGTATTCGGATCCCATCAATCAAAGATGACTCAACCATCTTGGTGTCCATATCAGCACATAGCAAGGATACGTCTACCACACAACACACATCATCACACGATCCACCAAGGATCCCTACAATTGCCATTACCATCAAGTCACCCAACGTTTACCAAGTTATTAATTATTATAGAAGTGTACATTAATCATCCTTATTAATTATCTCTATTAATCCATATTATCTCATTAACATCTCACGTCAATTTTCATCTTTTTACTAGCATTATTAATTATCTCGTTCAGTGGGTACCGATACTCAAACACAAGTACCAATATGGTACACATGGGTATCTGTACTAACTTATACCGATACTAAAATAGCTTACTAGAAATCTTTAATTTCTACAAATACCGATATTGGTCGACCCATACTGATACGACCCCCAATCGCGTACCGATACTGCCAAAGCTTATGCGATCCTTAAAGCTTATGAAAGTCATTAGAGTTTGTTCACTAATGCATTCATTCAACTAATATTAATTGCTGGTTTCATAATCATTTAATTGATTATTTATCCCTTAAGCATAAATCCCATTAAATCACGTTAATCTATTCAAACAAACATATAAGGCATCACAATTATATCCATCAATCAAACAATCATCATATAATACGAGCATCTCAAACGATCTTACACAGTCTCTAAAGCTCTTATGAGTCTCGAAATGTTCTCAAACTCATCATGCATCTCATATTTGCCAAGTCTCATAATACCGGTCTCAACACATGCTTATTCATCGTCTACCTATTTTGTAAACACTAACAAGCAAGGCAATCACATTTATGATGCTCATGAAGTAATAAGAGTTCGAGGTGTACTAACCTTAAGCCAAAACGATAAATCCTCCATCCAAGCTCCTCTAAAGCAACTATTTAAATCCAATATTCGAGTCCACAATTTCCTCAAATAAAACAAATACGACTATATAAGCTATTTCACATTATCAGACTATTTTAAGGGATAAAACGCATAAAAATAGCTTAACCAGTTCAAATTTGGCAAAACAGACTGCGCCATCAGACTCATAACATCGAGAAACCCCCGAATGGGTCCCCTAGAAAAAGTCAACTCTTGGTCAACAGTCAACGGTAAACTTAGTTAATAGCTTACGGCTCGACTTAGCTCAACTCAGCTCGAATCAACTCAGTTTACCTCGTCTTGGTCTGGCTTAATCTAACTCGCTATGGTGGCTTCCCTAAAGTAGAACCACGCCTACGCATGGCAGGATGTACGTACGGTGTCCTCTCTCATTGAACGATGACCATACTTTATAGATCTATAGATCTCGGGCTGGGGGTTCCCATGGTGGTAATGACTCTCGATGGCGGCTGGTGGAACTTGTTGAACAAGCTTTACTAAATCTTTTTCCCTCTTACCCTGACAAGTAACAGTAGCAACTTGACTACCACCAGGGAGTTCGTCTCGACGAGCTGAAGGCAATGGCAGCGGCGGTGCGTGCACGACAGTCTGAAGGAAGGCATATCAAGGTTAAAACTTATCCCCTTACTTTTTCTCTCTTTCACCATTTCTCTCTCTCTCCAATAAAGCCTCCCTTTTTTTAACCACCCACCAACCCCCTTTTAATTTCAAAACCACTAACAAAAATCCATTCTTCCATCTTCTATCCTTCATCTCTTTACCACAAGGCTCATATCAATTTTTCTTAATTGGACCCCCAACATAAATGCCCAATACTCGGGTTTGAGACCCGTTTCGTTAACAAAAAATTAGGTCGTTACAACTCTTCCCCCTTAAAAAAAATTTATCCTCAAAATTTGTACCCATAAATCAAAAGAAGATGTCGAAACTTAAATAACTCTTCAAGTCCTCAACAATATCCCACTGCGCTACTCTGATCTCAACACTTATCAAAAGTAACCCTTGTCTTCTAATGATACAAACATAATCTAAATCGATTCATCCTCTTTGAAGAAATCCATCTTCACTCGATACATTACAGACATTAAGCAAAACCCAACGGTACCATAACAAAACTGTTACACAAATACGTCATCAAAGAAACTTAACTTATGCTGTAGAACCCAAAAGATTATTGCACAACAAAATTTTTCCATAACTCCACACAATCTAAAATAATAGGTGGTTACAAAGCTGTTGTAACCAAAATGAAGCGATCTCTCTCGTGGTGACTCCCTAAAGGAGACTCTAACTCAGATGACATCCCTTATCAATATCATTGCTTCCTCGGTGCTAGACTTCTGAAAATGAACGGCGTCTCAACTCACCACAAGCACTTACCTTAAACTCGACATGATAACTCATATCGGCAACTAAAACAGCTACCAACAACTCAATTCACGCAAGAGTCTTACACTCTAAACTATAACGTGTTCGAAAAGCATGTCATCTATACTCTCACTAGGGTTTGTCATCGTATGGAATCCTACCAAGGGATAAGGTTCCATCACAAACCTCGAATCTCAAGCCAAAAGGTAACATGTACACACGACAATGTTATACAACCTAACCCACAATCAATCCAAATGGATTTTCCATCCAGATCTCATCTTTGCCGAAAATAGCAAACGATACCTACCAAGGAATATACCATAACTCAATAAAATTCCATCGAAACTGTGCACTCACAAATCCTTTACAAGACTCATGACCATCTATTTAATTTCTACTAAAGAACATCTAAGCATCACAACAACTCTGAAAAACTCAATGTTAGACTCCCAACTGATGGCAAGTCAACCACTTATCAATATCTCAAACACACAACTCCACACCGTCTCTCAAAACTAGCAGTGAAAGTTTTGTACAAACTATCGCTCTCAAAATTCACCATATACTGACCATTGTACAATATAGGAAGAATCTCTCGCCCTGATACATCTTCCTCTAAAACACTGACAATAATATTTCAAAGTTCATCAAAAACCATCAGACCTAAATTCAATCATAACACTGTATCTTCTTAAGTACAATCAGATGCTACTCATTGCAGCTTCCAAAGCAAACCAATCCTTAACTCAGAGATTAACTAAAGAAACACACGGGTATCGATACTGGCTGATTAGTACCGGCACTAGATGAATCGAGTACCGATACTTCATAAAATTGGTATCGGTACTCCCTCACCTGACCGTTTCTTGTGATCCCTGATCGCCCCTTATGGGCAGCATGATACTCTAACCTGAACTAACTCTATACAATCCATCACTTTTACAAGTTCACTTTACTTAGGTGGTGATCGACCTTACGATCAACAGTTCTCAATTACTTTGACTCGCATCGTTGTCCCACTCTTAACTTCCTTGGTGAACAAGCACTCAAAAATTTCACATTATTGAGGTAAACACAACCTATAGTCCTGATGACACAACAAATCATCCTCGAAGATCTTGAAATCTTACTCAATTTTAATCGAGTCAGCACCACTGTCATAATAAAATGGCCTCACCTATCTCGGATCTCCACCAATGTTCCTCAGCTTGCCTCAAGGAAACTATGATACAATCAAAAGCATTTACGAAGTCCCAAACCCTAGCTTCCTTAACTGATTACACGGTAACCAACCTCTCCCCCCACAAGGTTATAAAGGTATTTATCTTGTCAACGCTCATATTTCCCTATTCTTTATACATTCACATGGTTCACGCAAAGCATCAAATTTATATTCGAGAGATAATATGGTGGCCCTTACCCTATCATCGTTAAAACACCTCAAACATCATTGCAAACATCAAACGTTACCACAACACACCCTAAATAGACAAATTCTCATTCCAAAATTCATTTTGAAACTACAAGCCTCTAATACTTTAACCGCAACCATCTTATTCTCAAGCCAATCTAAAAAAAAACACACTGGTATTTTGCAATTGGTTAAATGAGTTATCCACCTTAGAAGAACGTAACGGTCCCTCACTGTCACTGAACAAGCTATCAATGGTTAAGCATCACCCCAACAAACCAACTTTTTAATAACGAACAAGCCTGGTTCTCCCTCGGGCGAAATATTCAAACAAAAGAAACCTCATTCGAGTTGCACCTTTGCAACTGAATATCTGACTCTCTCAACTGGGTTAGTGTCCTCTATAACAAGGGCGATGGGCACCGATGTCCCACTCGGCTTTTACCTCAACATCCACTCACATCCTTGACAGGGAAGGAGTCTTAATGACTCGTTTAAGAAGCATAAACAAACACTCTAATAGTTTAAAAGATCTTGAGAGTCGAACTATTGACATTGGCATCTACCAAACAGTCAAACATGCTTTACAACCTCATTGTGCCATTCTCTAAACAACCACCACAAAAATCACAGTAGAAAGAAAATGGTTCAATATTCTTATTACCAAAGGTTGGGTTCCCTCGAGGTCTTAAAGCCTCGAGCACAACTCTTTACATTACTGGATAACATCGCACTTGATTAACCAAATCAATTTTCGAGGTGCAACAACTCCCAAAAAGGTAGCTCTATCAAACCTGTAGCACATCTAACTTCGATCACACTCGAATGAACTAGTGGATCTCGAATCCAATATCTTCAAGAAATGCCCTTGAGAAGGGCGATGATACTTCCCAAGTATCATCACGACTCTCTTTAAGCAAACAAAAGTCCTCCAATCAACGTACATCTACTGATCAATTTCAAAAGTAGGTTATCCATACTAATATCACAAACATTATTCACGTATAACGATGAAAATCCTTTTCCACATACTCTCATAATATAACCGAAGGCTTCAAAACGTCTACAACACTCAACGAAGACATTATTTAGGTGGTAGGAAGAGGACACATCCTTGACTCTGACATCATTCAATTAACTCGCATCTCAACAATTTAGAGTAACCTCACCCCTGAAATCGCTTCCATGAGTGGCTCAACACTTAACTCAGCCCTCTCGGCTACAATTGTAACCATCTTAGTGTCGCAACATTGGATACACCATCAGGATTCCAGTCTTAAGGAGTATGAACTTAATTTTAGGGCTTGTATTCACTATACACCTTACTAAAATAGATATACCACCTTAAGGTTTTCTAGAACCAGCTAAACCTAAACTCTGATACCACTAAATGTAACACCCTCGACCCAAATGTCACATTTGGGCCTCAAGCCCAATCCAAAACCATAAAATTTCTCAAACTAGATTTAGCCCAACAAGGTATTTCTCAAAAACATTTAAAGTCAACAGTTGAAAATATAGTTAAATAATTAAAATGGTACAAAATAGCTCTAATTTAAATTTAAAACATTTGAACATTTGATTTGACTAATACAATTTCAAAAAATAAGAATTACAGACTCCACCAGGTAAGGTCCTATGAATACACAATCCACTATACACAAGTACCGTACCTGGAGATCACCATATGCTAGAATCTTATACCGATAGTGCTCCTTGATCCCACTATCCAACGATCAGCCTACGTAAAAAACAATAATTCTGAGCATTGAGCTTACAAAGATCAATGATACACATCTACTCTACTATACTTCATGCTAATCATAAACATAAGTATGTAAGATAGTACGAGCAATAAGGAAAGATAAATAAAAACATGACCCTACCACTAGTCACCTAAACACACACTCTCATCATAGAAAAACATCATATATACCACACAAGGCTCAACCATACTCAGGATCTTACCAGATCATCCAAGCAAAAGCACACAAAGGCATACCACAAGCCTGGAGTGAGGCCACATCCAATAAGCATCAAGATCATACACTCTAAGTAAGGCCAGCGTCTACAAAACATCAGGATCATACACTCTATGGGGTGAGGCCCGCAACCACTAAGCATCAGAATCATACACCAATGCTCAGAATATCTTATCAAGCATATTCGAATGAGGCCTGCTTCCACTAAGCATCGAGATCCTACATTTGGGAATCTTTAACCATGATGTTGCAAAACATTATTTATCTCATATCTCACTGTGTATCTGGATCCCATCAATCAAAGATGAGTCAACCATCTAGGTGTCCATATCATCTCATAAAAGGCACGTCTACCACACAACACACAACATCACACGATTTACCAAGAATCCCTACAGTTGCTATTACTATCAAGTCACCTAACGTTTACCAAGATATTAATTATTATGGAAGTGTACATTAATCATCCTCATTAATTGTCTCTATTAATCCATATTATCTCATTAACATCTTATGCCAATTTGCATATTTTTATTAGCATTATACATTATCTCGTTTAGTGGGTACCGACACTCAAACACGAGTATCGATATAGTACCCCTAGGAATTGGTACTCATACGCATACCGATATTAAAATAGCTTACTGGAAATCTTTAATTTCCACAAGTACCAATACTGATCGACCCGTACCAATATAGCCCTCAGTCGCTTACAGATACAACCAAATCTCGTACCGATACCCTGTTCATGGGTTCACACAGTTTCCTTAAATTACGATATTACCACGCTTTATTCGATCCTTAAAGATTATAAAAGTCATTAGAGTTTGTTCACTAATGCATTCATTCAATTAATATTAATTACCATCTTCATAGTCATTTAATCGAGTATATATCCCTTAAGAATAAATCCCATCAAATCATGTCAATCTATTCGAACAAACATACAAGGCATCACAATTATATCCATCAATCAAACAATCATCACATAATTATACAAGCATCTCAAACGACCCTACATTGTCTCTAAAGCTCCTACGAGTCTTGAAATATTCTCAAACTCATCATGCATCTCATATTTACCAATTCTCATAATACTGGTCTCAACACATGCTTATTCATTGTCTATCTATTATGCAAACACTAATAAGCAAGGAAATCACATTTATGATGCTCATGAAGCAATAGGAGTTTGAGGTGTACTAACCTTAAGCCAAAGCGATAAATCCCCCATCCAAGCTCCTTCAAGAAACTCTTTAAATCCAATATTCGAGTCTACAATCTCCTCGGATAAAACAAATATGACTACATAAGCCATTTCACATTATTTGACTACTTTAGGGGATAAAATGTATAAAAACAGCTTACAAGATTCGAATTTGATGAAACAGACTGCTCTATCAGACTCAGAATGCCAAGAAATACCCTGGTAGAGTTTTCTAAAGAAGTCAACTCTATGTCAATGGTCTCAACTCGGCTCAAATTAACTCGATTTAGCTCGGCTTAGTCTGGCTCGGTCTAACTCGGTGACTCAGCTTGACTCGGTCTAGTGGCTTCCCTGAAGTAAAACCACGTCCACATACGACATACGGCGTGCGGGGCATCCTTCCTCAGTAGAAGGTGACCATACTTCACAGATTAACAGATCTTGAGCTAGGGGTTCCAACGGCGGTGATGACTCTCGACGGTGGCTGGTGGAACCTGCTGAACAAGTTTCACCGAATCTTTTTCCATCTTGACCTAGTGAGTGATGACGATGACTATGGCGTGACTACCACCGATGGGTTTGTCTCGGTGAACTAAAGGCAATGGCGGAGATAGTGTCATTCTTGGTGGTTCGAAGGGTGACAGATCGAGGTTGAAACTCCTCCTGCTTACTTTTTCTCGCTTTCATCATTTTTCTCTATCTCCAATAAAGCCTTTCCCCTTTTCCAACCACCCACCAACCCTTTTTTAATTCCAAGACCTTTAACAAAAATCCATTCTTCCATCTTACTTCTTCCTTTTCTTTACCACAAGGTCCATATCAAATTTCTTAATTGGACCTCCAATATAAAGACCCAATACCTGGGTTTGAGACCAAATTCGCTAACCCGAAATTGGGTCATTACAGCGTGACCCTCTCTCTCCCTAGATTTGTTCTTTTATAAGCTGCCAAAGAAAGGACACATGTCCTTCAGATATTTTGCATGACCCAAAGCCGTGCCAAATCTATTATAACAAATAATACAACTGGCACGGTCGTCCTTATCTTTTAGCAGTCTGCACAGCTGGCAGCTACAGTGTTAGAGCTAGCTGCTATGGTGAAACTTTTTCTGTAGGGACATTAAAAGTACAGTGACAACAAGGTAAAATAGGAAGAAATATGTGAAATAAGAGCAACTAAGACTAAGTTAAACAAAATGCAAAAAATAGACATGAAAATGCAGAAATGGATACAATAAACATGCTCTTTAAAGAGCTATCACACCCCCAAACTTGCGTTTTTACTTGTCTTCAAGTAAAATTAAAGCATCAAGGTCCAACAACAAATCAGAGGCATTCTAGATACTTGAATCAATACAACCAACCAATAAATCCATTGCATTGAAAAATAGAAGATTGCATAAACAGCTCTAACATCGATATAAAAGCTAGCATTTCAAGAATACACTAATACTCCAACATCAATGTACGAAAGGCAAAAGTCCTAAACGGGCATGTGAACATAGTCTTTTCTTGGTCCTCGGGTGCACTAGCAATTTGATTGTAGCCAGAGTATCCATCTAGAAAACACTAATACTGCTTTTCCACAAGTAGATCGAGCATTTGATCAATGAAAGGAAGAGAGAAATGATATTTCCTTGTATCTGTATTGAGTTACCTGTAGTCCATACAAATACGCCATCCCGTAGGAATGATATTAGGAATCAATTCATCAGCATCATTAATGACTACAGTGATGTAACTTTTCTTAGGAACAAAGTGGACTGGACTAACCCATGCACTATCAGAAATTGCATAGATAATACTTGCGTCCAACCACTTGAGGATTTCCTTCTTGACTACTTTCTTCATTTTCTCATTCAGTCGGCATTGCGGCTCAATAGACTGTTTACTCTAATCATCAAGCTTGATCTTGTGCATGCATAAAGATGGACTAATGCACTTAATATCTGCAATGGTCTAGGCAATAGCACGTTTGTGCTACTTCATAATATTTATTAACATAGTTTCTTGCATTACATCCAGAGTTGCAGAGACAATAGATAGGAGTGTTTTTGTATCTCTAAGGAATACTTATTTTGGGATTAGTTGGCAATGACTTTAGTTCCAGAGTAGAAGCTTCTTTAATAGATGGTTTAAAAGTACAAATTGTCCGGTGGGTGAGATCTAAATATTCAACTTGACATTTGTTGTGAACTGCTACAATGAGTACTTCAACAATGTGGTCACAATTCGGGAGATCATCTTCCACCATTGTTAGTGCAGTATCATCAACAATGAGTATACTACGATGATTCAAGTCTTGTTGAATGATATTGTTAAAAATATCAATATGATGACATCCCAAAAGTAACTTGGTCATTATTGACCTGCATTGTAAGTTTTCCTTTTGATACATCAATAACTGCTTTCCCAGTTGCTACGAATGGTGGCCAAGAATAATAGGCACATCCTTGTTTGCCTCGCAGTCAAGAATAATAAAGTCTATTAGAAAAACTATAACCCTCTTGACCCGACCTAGACACTAGACCGAACAGAGTGAGCTACATTGGGTTGGCCGAGATAAACTCAAACAAAAAACTTAATCCAAGGTCTATTTTTTCCTTTTATCTTGTCTAAATGCATATTTAATCCCTAAGGTGAACAGGCTGGCAGTGGTGAAATATCGAATAAAATGGAGGTCGGTTAGACATTTGATTAAATACATTTTCTATTTAAGGACCAAAATGCAATTTTGGAAAATTGAGGCGACTTAATTAAATCTAAAGTTATCAAACCTTAATTAATCAGGTTACATGCATGTCGGTTAAATTTTAACATAAAACAATCATCCAAGCTCGATTAATTGCATATACAAGAAATAGGGACCAAACTAATATAGAGCTAGGTGTACCGATACCGCTGCTCAATTTTGCACACTTTTGAGCTGTAACGGAGCTCGTGTACTAATCTTTGAGGACACTTACCGATACAACTAAGTCTATAATAACCTCTTGGTCAAACATGTAACACTTAGGCTCAATCGAATACGCTTCACATAACATGTAAACACATACCAACTAATGAACTACAAAACACTACAGAAACATTGAAGCATAGGCATCATAGAAGCATAATCAATCATCATAGTAAACCTATAAGCATGACTTCTACCCCACATACTTAAATCTCCCCAAAGCCCCAAATTAAAAGCATATATCAATTTACAAGTCCAAAACACCAAATAGAATATAACCAAAATAGGGAGTAACCAAAACAACATCCTAATTACAACTTGGTCACATTGCCATTTATTACTACATAGTATTTAAAACATTTTTCTTTCAAAACATGTATTGATTCTCATGCCAAAACATTTCATGCTCCTTTTATCTTTCCAAAATATGCACATTAAACTCTTTAGTCACACATGTATCATAGATTTCTAGCATAACATCAAGCAAAACTCAATTTAAGCCTTCACATGCTAATTCATCCAATAACAAAGCTTAAAGAGCACCACATGTATAAATCCCATTATACAAACATAATCCATTTATAATGATACATCAATTCATATATTGGCATTAAAGTGACCCAAAACCAAATCTTTCCATTTTGTAAAACACATTGGATACACGTATTTCCCAAGTGGTTCCTTTTTCCACTTCACATACATCATCGGATCGGAGCAAATGGTACTACTACCCCTCAACGGTTACGATGTATAAATCCACCAACGGGAGAATTTGGCACACTCTTGACCCCTCGACCGCAGCAGTTCTCATGGTTGAGATATGGCACACTCTTGACCCCTTGACACACATGAGGCGACTTATTATAGTGTACTTTAAACCCTATGGCATGTCAACTATATCCAATAACATTTAACCATTGCCTCTTGCCAATATATTATATTAAAACATATTACCTCACTATTTTACATATGCAACAAACCAAATAATCTTTAATGCAATAAACCATACATTACTCATCCTCAAAATCCTTTTCATAAATCATTTGCCATACTCATATATCATCAATATATGATCATTTTAATCGTATTTTTATTCAAAAACATGCATACAACAGTAGGTATTCTAAATCATAAACATATGCATGAGAATGTATTATGCAAAACTGAAAACGAGAGCGAGAACGTCCAATACTTACTTCTGAGCTTAGACAAGTGTTTCAAGCTTAATCTAAACTCCCAAAATCACTTTCAAACCTTTATTAAGCAGTAAACCTCGTTTCCACTCACCGGCAACACAAAGCTCCACTTGCGGATGTGAAATCAAGCGTCTGAAGCTACTGAAACTTCACCACTCGCTGCAGGATCAATCTCCCCTATTTTAAATATACAATAATAGAGGATTAATGCATCATTGTGCATCCATAATCCCAGCAACACCAGTTCCCAACATCGCCTCACCAAAAAACATAAAACGCCTCCTTAAAACAACCAAAAACATCACCAAACACAACCTAAATAAAGACCAACCATAAACCAACGATTTGAACATCTAATCAACATCAATTAACATCTAAAAACACTTTCAACTTTAGCTTATACCTCCAGTAACCTTCTAACACCCTAATCACCTCAAAATCTAACTATTCACAACCTAGAAAATTAACAATTCAATTAGTTTCGGAATTTCTTTTATAAATCACTTCTCATAACATTAAAACATATCTTAGATGTGATCTACATCAGTTAAAACCACCACAAATCGGATCTATAACAATGATCCACCAATTCCTTGTTAAAATTAACTTTAAACCTTTTGATCTTCATTTATTCATCAACACACATCAAAAATCAATTGTAAAGGATCAAGAACCTGAGAATTTCAGTAAAGAACCTTTGATTAGAGGAGAGAAATGAAAATCACCTCTAATGGTTGGCTTCTCCCTTAATTGGTATGATTTGAGTGAAATCTCCAAGAAAACAGTAAGAGTTGATGTAGAAATCGAAGAAATCAATTGAGAAATCAAAATGAGATCAAGAAGAGTTGATTCATGATCAATTTGGAGCAAGATAGATAGTTTTTTTGCTGGGAAAATTGAGAGAAAAGTTGAGAGCAAAAGTGGTTACATGAGAAAAGTAAATCATCTTTTAAAAATCTTTCTAATAAAATTTATTTTATTTTTATTTAATAAACATTTTAAAACCATTAAAAAATTACCTAAATCAAGGGAAAAGTCTGATTAAAACCATTAGTAAATAAGCTCTTTAAAGATTCTAAGTTTTCACCCTTTTACAATTTAGTTACCAAGATAGTTTTTTAAACTTTACATTTTAGTCACCAAACCAAAATACCATTTAATTTGAAATTATTTCATTAAATTGAGTTTACCAAAACCCTCAATATATTAGTTAAACGTTTTCCAACATTTCTCCATATTTTTAACTTACACTAAAATATTTATTGTGAATTAATTCCCGAAACTAGTTCGAACTACCTAATTTGGTTCACCCGAACCGTCTAATCTACCAAGCTAACTTCTAGGCCCAAAGTTGGGGCATTAAAAAAACGAACTTGTCTGCGCGAATAAGAATATCCTTTATTTTTCCACTCGGATGAGTTAGAGATCTGTTTGCCAATTGCAATGTGAATGTAGTGGGTTTCATTTCTCCAATGCCTAACTTTTGAAAAGTTGATAATGTCATTAAATTGATACTATGCCCAAATCACAAAGAGCTTTGCTAAAGTAGTGATTACCAATAGAGCAAGAAATGATGAAGCTATCAGGATCTTTTATCTTTCTCGGTAGAGGGGTTGATATCAACTCACTGTACTCCTCTGTGAGCACAATGGTTTCTATAGCATTGAGTTTCTTCTTCTTCGATAAGATGACCTTCAAGAATTTTGCATAATTAGAAATCTGTGTAAGAGCATCAATCAAAGTGATTTGCACTATAATCTGTTGCAAAGTATCATGAAATAATTGAAATTGATTATCAAACTAAATATTCTTAAATTTTTGAGGAAAATGTAGAGAAGGATTATATGTTGATTGCACCGACATTGTGGTGACAACTTAGATTGCAAAATCGATGGTAACTGAGTAATAAGTGAAGGATCATCCTTTGCCATGTTATCCTTCATGCCAGCTTTCAATATATGGTAAGGTTTTGAAGACTCCCTTCTTTCATGAGTAGATATAGGAACTGGTTTCGTCAAGTCAACAGTTTGTTTGCCACTATGAAGAGTAATAGCCTTGTAGCGCTTCTTACCCTTGTTCACTAGACTCTCAGTATTGCTAGGAAGCGTGCCTGGTTGTCGAGAATTCATATTAGTAGCTAACTACCCCAACTGAGCTTCTAAAGTATGTATCGATAAAGAGTGACATTGCATTATAGCCTCTGTGCGAGAAAAATGGTCGCACATCATTTTGTCAAAAAGAGCAAATGGATCAAATATAGTTGATGGAGCATAATGACTAATCTGAGACTGTTTCTAAGTTGGTCCCTATATTGTGATTGCGCACCATACTTCAATTTTTGAGATTGTGAAGTAGGATGTTGTGGTTGCATCCTATTCTATTGTGGCCGCAATGAAGCTTGTTGTGTAAACTATTGTTGTGTATACTTTAAATTACCTTGGCGCACACTAGAATTCCCTTGAATGGAATTATTCCCGGAGCAGAATACTCATAAATTCTGGGCAGAATTAGAGTTTCCCCAAGATTGTTGATTAGCTATGTTGTAAGACGTACTCATGTTATTGCCTCTCATGTTGCTGGCATAACTAGCTTTTTTTTGCATGTTGTGGGCAATCTTCATCGTTATGGTTCTCGCCACAAATCTCACAAGAGAACACCCGAGTGGTATCCTGTTGAGCTAGCTAGATAGGAGCAACTTCACTTGTACCCTCCATATTATTGATTTTGTTCTTCAAAGAAGAAATCTAAGCTTTTAGAGAAGAATGATCATCAAGCTTGAGCATTTCTGTTACAGCTATGCATAAAGAAGCTCTTGAAATAGGATATTAAGAATCATTTTGAGCAAATTGCTCCAACACACCAACAACAGAGATATAAGTACAATCAAGTAAAGGTCTATTAGATGACCCATTGACAAGATGTCTTGTGGCTACATTCAACCCATTGTAGAAGATTTCAATTTGAGTTTCTTTTTGAATACCCTGGTTGGGACACCGTCACAACACAGACTTATATCTTTCCCATGTAGTGTGGAGAGTCTCATTATCCAACTTATAGTATGATGTAATATCATTATTCAGACGCGAGTTCATTGTCGGTGAATTAAAGCTCAAAACAAATTGCATTCAAGATTATTCCATGATATAGTAGATCTAGCTGGGAGTCCACGAAACAATGTTCGAGCTCTACCCTGCAAAGAATACTGAAACAATTGTATCCATAAGGCATCATTAGGAACGCCTTGCTGGCTAAACAAAGCACAAATTAAAATGAATGATTGAATATACTCTATGGCGTCTTCGTGTGTAACCCTGCGCACTGCTCGTATATTGATTTGTTCTTGGCTGGTGGGTGCAGTAGTTGGTTTTCAAGATCATGAGGGATACCCTCATTGTGTTTGGGCTGTCTTGCCATCCCACTATTTTCTCGAATTTGTCGTCTAAAAGTTCTCTCGATTTCCAGATCTGGTACGAAGAGCGGTGTGGCAACACTTTTGGTTATACACCTACAAAATTCAATAAAAAGAAAAGAAAATAACAAAAAGAAAAGTATTAGAAACATCTACAAACTAAATAAAGCAAATGGAATTGCAAGCAGAAAAATAAAAACCAAATAATGCCATCATCGACAACGGCACCAAAACTTGATCGGTATAAAAACGTCACACTTTAAGTGCAAGCAAACACTGTTGATGCAAGAATAGAAATAGAAGGATCTTGTTTGAATATCGATCCCACGAGGATGAGTATTTAGCTTAATTATTATGTAGCCACAGGATATTATGTAAATAGAAATATTGTGAGTGTAATGATAGTTCAATAAAGAAATAAAATAATGAGTAATGGATCAATTTTGGTAGCAAAAACAACAAGTATTAAAAGAGTAGAGAAATATTAAGATAAGAACCGAATCTCTTCGGTTTAGCTTGGTAGAAAATCAAGTACACTCAAGGAAGTATGATGGTTCGATTGGCAAGCAAAAGGATAAGCTCTCTAACTAACTTCCATTCAATCATCAATTATTGACGCAAAGACGTAGATCAGCCATAAATCTAATTATGAGTCGAAACTACAATCCCTTAAACAAGTGGATCAACTCTCGTTGTATCCTTATTCAACTCTCGTTGTAATGGCTTGTTAACTTGATTTGTCACTCCATCCATCGATGTCAGTAACTTTGTTCAACACTCTCATGCAAACAATAATCAGATCCAACAATCAAAGTACGAGAGAAAGCTAATAAAAATATATTGAATTAAAGATAGGATTTCAATGAGTTCGTTCAGAGCTTAAAAGAATTTAACCATCGCCATTAGAGCACAAAATATAATAGAAATCTCCAACAACCATCTAACTAAAAGAAAGTTGAAGAAGATAACAAAATATTCTCCTTGATCTAGCACTTGAATCCTCTTATCCTCGAATATTTATGCCTTGCTTCACCTTGGATATTCAGAAATGGAGCTTAAGCCACCATGGAAGAATAGAAAACCTCAAATGTTGAAGATGATAGGAAAATAGAAATCGCGTGACCCCCTCTCTCTTCTCGGATTTATCCTTTTATAAGCTACCAAAGAAAGGACACCTATCCTTCAGGTATTTTGCGTGACCCAAAGCCATACCAAATTTGTTATAACAAATAATACAGCTGGCAGAGTCATCCTTATCTTTCAGTAGACTAGACAGCTGACTGTTATAGTGTCGAGCTGGCTGCAGTGGTGAAACTTACTCTGTAGGGCCATTAGAAATACAACAGCAACAAGGAAAAATAGGCAAAAATATGTGAAATAAGAGCAACTAAGACTAAGTTACACAAAACACATAAAATAGATATGAAAATGCAGAAATGGATGCAATAAACACTGATGTGAGAACAATTAAATATATAAATATAGAGAAAATACATGCTCTTTAAAGAGCTATCAGATATGTACACCGTGTTTTGGGATACGGGATATCATGTATTTGTACTCTTCGTGTTCACTATGTTGATAGTGGATTGTTTATTTCTCTCGTTTGTGGAGGTAGGCTATGTTGAACCACGTTAAATCTTGTCTCATGTGCATGTCTTGGTCTATGTTGTTATTGCTTTGGTTATTTTGCCGCATACCAAATTCCTAACAATATCAGTACACAGAGATTTTTCCGAGTACCAATACATAGAGACTTTCCAAAATTTTAGTAAGGAGTTTTGGTATCAGTACACCATGACCAGATCGGTACATCATGTTTTCCACATCGATTATTTTCTCTTTAAGCAGGTACCGATACCCATGTTTGAGTATCAATACCCACGGTTACAAAAGTGCATTTATGGCTGGAGAATCACCCTTAACGAACCCATAAAGTCTATCCCCCAGACATCAAATAAATTCACAAGCATAATGTTTTGAAGTGGTAGTTGGTGTCTGTCAGAGATGTTTCCTGTCCGTTGGCATCGATCACATGCCTTGGCATACTCGTGGGCATCCTTATATAGTGTAGGCCAAAAGAATCTTGACTGCAGTACCTTGGCAGCAGTTTTTACTCTAGCAAAGTGACCTCCATATGGTGCGACATGGCATAGATGCAATATGTTATGCTGTTCATCCTCAGGCACACACCGACGGATCACTTGGTCGACACACTGTTTGAACAATATTGGCTCGTCACAATAGTATTCCAAACTTCCCACAAAAACCTTTTCTTGGAATTGTATGCCAAGCTTGGTGGCAGAATGTTACTTACCAAGTAGTTGACAATATCGACATACCATGGCATGGCATTAACTGCAAGTAAATACTCATTAGGAAACTTATCTCTTATCAAATTGGTCTTACCATCTTCAAGATGATGCACTAAACGTGAGAAATGGTCAGCTACTAGGTTTTCACTAACCTTTTTGTCTCGAATCTCAAGGTCAAATTCTTGAAGTAGGAGCATCCATCGGATTAGCCTGGGCTTGGCATCCTTCTTTGCCAAGAGATACTTTAATGCCGAATGATATGTAAAATCCAAAACTTTGTTACCAATTAAATAAGATCTAAATTTGTCAAAAGCAAATACAACTGTAATAAATTCTTTCTCGGTTGTAAAGTAATTTCGTTGTGCTTCGTTTAAGGTTCGGTTGGCATAGTAGATGGCATGGAAAACCTTGCTATGCCTTTGTCCTAAAACTGCTCCGACGACATAGTCGCTGGCATCACACATGAGCTTGAAAGGCTCATTCCAGTCCGGTGCCACAACTATAGGGGCATTGATCAACTTTTCTTTAAGCTCCTGAAACGCTCTCAAACAAGAATCATTAAATGCAAAAGTGGCATTATGTTCTAACAACAAGCATAAGGGTTTAGCAATTTTCAAAAAGTCTTTAATGAAATGCTTATAAAAACTGACATGTCCTAAGAAACTTCTTATACCTTTGACACTTGTTGGGGGCAGTAGTTGCTTAATTACCTCAACTTTTGCTTGATCCACTTCTAACCCTCTCTCGGTTACCTTGTTCCCGAGAACAATGCCCTCCTTCACCATAAAGTGGCATTTTCCCAGTTCGACATTAGGTTCGTCTCTATGCATCTCTTCAAGGCTTTCTCCAAACTCTGAAGACATTCCTCAAATGTTTTGCCAAACACTGAGAAGTAATCCATGAATACTTCCCTGTTGTGCTCAATCATATAGGAAAAAATGGACATCATGCAATGTTGAAACATTGCCAGTGCATTACATAGGCCGAATGGCATTAACGTCCCATATGGGCATGTGAACGCAATATTCTCTTGATCATCAGGGGCAATGGCAATCTGATTATAACCTGAATAACCATCCAAAAAATAATAGAAAGCTTTACCTGCCAACCTGTCTAGCATCTGATCAATGAATGGAAATGGGAAGTGATCATTCCTTGTGGCATTGTTCAGCCTCCTATAGTCCATGCACACTCTCCATCCAGTGATAGTTCTAGAGGGGATTAACTCAGCTTTACTATTTTGTACCACGGTCATGCCACCCTTCTTTGCATACATTGCACTGGGCTAACCCAAGAGCTATCGGAAATGGGATATATAATCCTAGCATCAAGCCATTTTATGATCTCTTTTTTCACTACTTCTTTCATGCTTGGGTTTAGCCTTCTTTGGCCTTCAATGGTCTTGCCATGGTACTCCTCTAAGACAATCTTATGCATGCAAATAGTTGGGCTAATACCTCTGATGTCTGCCAAAGTCCATCCTAATGCTTGCTTATAGTCACGTAATATTGCCAACAACCTTTTCTCCTAATCATTAGTGAGACCAGTGGCAATGATCACTGGCAGAGTTGAGCGTTCACCTAAATAAGTATACTTCAAGTGATCTGGCAGTGGTTTCAGTTATAATGCTGGTGGCTCCTTAATTGATGGTTTAGATGCCTTGATTTCTCTGCCGGCCAACTGTAGTGGCTCAAAATAACTCGCCTCTTCAGCCTCCAAGACTGGTTCTTCTGGTTTCTCAAACAGATCAGCTATGCCATCTAAATTGCTGGCATCAAATTCTGTAACATGGCATAACTGTGACGTGTCCAAAGTGTAAATGGACTCCATCATCTCCTCTGCTTGGCTCTCATCAGGTTCATCTGCACATTTCAAAGCTTGAAACACATTAAATGTAACTTGCTGATCATTCATGCGCATTGTTAGTTCCCCTTTATGAACATTAATCAAAGCCCTACATGTGGCAAGAAAATGTCTCCCCAAAATAATCGGGTCATTAATATCAGCCTCATAATGCAAAATGATAAAATCAACTGAAAAAATAAATTTGTCTACGTTTACCAACACATCCTCAATCTTACCATTGGGATGTGCATAGGATCGGTCTTCCAGCTTAAGTGTCACCGTGGTAGGTCTTGCTTCTATGCCAAGCTTCTGGAAAACTGACATTGGCATCAAGTTGATGCTAGCTCCTAGGTCACACAGTACCTTGCCCATGAATTTATTGCCAATGGTGCAGGCAATAGTGAAACTTCCCGGATCTTTCAGCTTTGGTGGCAAACGGTTTAGGATCATGGCACTGCATCCTTCGGTCAGGGCAACAGTTTCAAAGTCTCCCAACTTCCTCTTTTTGGACAGAATATCCTTCATAAATTTGACATAGTTAGGTATTTGTTCAAGGGCTTCTACAATGGAATGTTGATTTGCAATTGCTTAGGGACCTCCAAGAAATGCTTGAAATGCTGATCTTGCTTATGATTTTGAAGTCTTGCTAGAAATGGTGGCGGCGGATAGACACGTGCCTGCTCTGCTAGCTTTGCCAACGCAGTGCTGGCATCAGATTGTTTGGCATCGATGCTGGCATCAGTGTGCTGTCTGGCATCAGTTCTGGCATCATCTTCTTTTGTTTCCTCTTTCTCTGCATCCCTGGAATCATCTGCTGGCACAAGCTTCTCATCTTGGCAATTAATTGTCTATTAGGAACTTTCTCCATCTCCCACTGCTTACCACTCCGAAGAGTTATAGCTTTGCACTGCTCATTGTCTTTGTGCCGAGCATCTTTTGTGTCACTCCCTGGGGTCGATTGTTGAGTGCACTGGCAATCTGCCCAAGCTGGACTTCCAAATTTCTCATTGACATAGCCAAACTCTGGACTGTGGTATCATTCCTTTCCATGTACTCTGTGAGAGTGCCTCCTTGGTTGAGTCTCTGCCCTTGCTGAAAATTGTTTTGGGTTTTCTGTGGCATGGCATTGTTATTTTGCCTCTGAGTATTCTGGCACTGGGCATTGTACTAGTTACCTCCTTGATTTCCCCAAGCTAAGTTAGGGTGTTGTCTCCAACCTGCATTATAAGTATTGGAGTTAGGGTTATAGTAACGATTAACATTGCCAACAAAATTTACCGGTTGAGGGTTGGCAGGACATTCATCCACATGATGATTTTCTCTACAGATCGTACAGAATAGGTCTAATGCTTTGACTTCTTGGGACTCATTGTTCTTTTGCAACGTTCTTACCATGCTCGTAAGGTTGGAAATCTCGGCATGAATTGATGTTAGTTCATCAACCTAAAATTTCCTATTGGTTTTAGTTCCGGTCCCAAGTCTTGCAACAGGATATTCAAGATCATTGATTGCAATCCTTTCTAAAATGTCAACAGCCTTAGTATATGTCTTGTCAAGCAATGAGCCAGCTGCTGAAGCATCAACAACCATCCTCGTTTGTGCATTTAATCCATTGTAAAAGGTTTGAATCTGAGTCCAATTCGGGAATCCATGCATAGGACACCTCCTCAACAAGTCTTTGAATCTTTCCCAAGCATCATATAAGGTCTCATCCTCAGCCTGCCTGAATGTAGTGATCTCACCCTGCAGCTTGGCAGCGAGTGTTGGCAGCTGGAATCTTGTCAAGAACTTCTGGCATAGGTCTGCCCATGAAGTGACTAAGCCAGGTGGCAAGGAATTAAGCCAAGCCTTTGCTCTGTCTCTCAAAGAAAAAGTAAATAACTTCAGCTTCACGGTATCTTCAGGTACTCCATCTTGTTGAAATAGCTGGCAAATCTCCATGAACTGTTTAAGATGTTGCCACGGATCTCTAGTGAGTGCGCCATCAAACTGACCTACATTCAAAAGAGTTTGAATCATTACTGGCATAAGTTCAAAATTGATAGCGTTTACCTCTGTGCCAACAAGTCCTGGCATCAAATTGTCAATGGTTGGTGCCGAATGTTCTCTACTAGGCCTCTCATTAACAACTGGGGCAACAGGTGGTGGTGGTATCTCATTGTTAAGTGGATTTCCCCCATTGTTCACCACACTATTCCCTTTATTACCTTGGTTCATCTCTCGAAATCTTCTTTTTAAACTCTGCAAGGTTTTCTCAATTTCCAGATCGTATGGCCACTCGTCCACCACAGGATGGCTTCTGGTCATACACTGACAAAAATGAAAGGTAAAAATAAAAATGAAAATAAAAATAAAAAGAAAAAAGTAAAAATTTAAAAATAATCAATTCCGTTGCAATCCCCGGTAATGGCGCCAAAAACTTGTAGACTCTCTAGGTGAAATGCTGGCAAAAGTGGCAGAAAATATGTATTAGAAAATATAAGAATGTGCCAAAATGAGTCTTTTGCGTGCAAGTATACACGGTCTGCAAGTAATACAGCTAGTAAGCTGAATATCGATCCCACAGAGATTGTCCTGGAATTCAGTTGCCTTGATTGTTACTTGCCTTAAGAAAAAGTTGATTTGATTTGAAATTGGTTTTGGAAAATAATTAAAAAGTAAAGAAATGAAAGAAAAGTAAAGACGTTGACAAGGAAGGTGTTTTAATGAATGATGAGCGTTGGCAGAGAATGCCTGGTTTTCACGATATTCATGCCGTGCCAACCGTTAACAACAACCTGTCTTGGTATTGTTTTCCGAGCAGATTCAAAAGTAGCAAAGCCTCTGTCGATGGTTATTGCCCTAAATTGATCATGTAAAAACCTCTATATCTCTATAGTGTTTGTTTTTAAATAAACCAATTTGATTATAGAAGTAAGTTCATCTACTTGAACGACTTCTCTCGAAGCTTCTCTCCTAAGTATTTGACAACTTATTCGTTGCCACCCCAAGTCTGTTAAGATATTAAGGTGCAATAGGCCAACAGTGCCAGCTCTCGCTTGGTAGAGTATTTAGGAAATATTAAAGTTTGCCGAATAGATGAAACTTTGCCAAGGCAAATTTATTTTTAAAAGGTAAAGCATGAAAATAACATAAAAGCCAAACATCCCCCACCAACTATTAAATTAGTTCATGGTGAGGGAGTGAACCAACAATCCACAAACATTTTCGGAATAAATCATCCTTAAAAACAAAATAGAATAACTTGAGAGAGAGAATGGGCTAGAAGGGGTCTCTCGATGTAGCCTTTCAAGATCCAGGCTTCTCGTCCAAGTTGGTTGGACCACCATCCACGGTGCAGTCGGTCGTCAATCGTCACACACACACCAACTCCTCACAATCCAATCTTCTCCTTTCCCCTTAAAGTCTAGCTTGGTTGGTGTTTAAATAGGCGTTCAAAGAAGGGATAGGACTAGCTCTTCAAATTTTAAATTCTAACTGCCCAGAGGATAAGGGATTATCTTCTTATCTAGATTTGAATGATTTCTGATCAGGCTAAGGCTGTCGTCATCCTGCCGACGCTTCCCTGGCATCCAAGCTTGGCATGAGTCTGCCAACAAGTCTTGGCACCATCTTATCTGCTATTTTTTCAGAGATTATTCCAATTGCTATTTTTTCGGAGCCTGATCATGTCCTATTTTTTCGGGGTCCAACAGCCTCTTGGCGTGGCATCAAGTTCACTTCTCTACCATCCGGTGCTTGGCATTGTCTGGTCCATCTGTGCCAACAACACTCGACATTCTCTCTGGCATTCCTTCTCATGTTGCTTTTCTAGGCCAAATACTATGCCAAACCTGCAAAATTGCCAACAAAACAACCATTCACACTGGCATAGAAAAAACTCTAAACTCCTTATGCAAATGCATGATTCTAACATCCTAATGCAACTAAATGTACCTAAAAACAAGCAAAAGCATTGTAAGATTGGCATTAAAAATGGTACTTTTGGAGAGGTAACATTATCAACCTTTAATCTTATTCAGATTACAAGGTGTCCTACCAATCGTTCATGATCTCAATTCAGTAAAGCAGCATAACTCACATAATTATTTCGACAAGTAAATATTCAAATATATCTCTAGTACAGCTCACCTATCAGCAACTACTTAATCTTGCTAATTATTAAAGCATATTTTAAGTGTGTAAAAGTACTATAATTTTGCCCTATTTACTCTTAATTATTGTTAGACTTAGGCTCATTCTAGTTTGCATTTTTAGTCATTCATGCATAATTGCATTATTTCCTTCACTGTCATGTTTGATTACATAATTTAGTTGATTTTTGTGGAAAAGGTGCTGCTGGTATGTGTTTTTGTGCGTGGAGGATCTAATTGCCCAAGCAAGTAGGAAATTGCCAAAGCAATTGAGGATAAGAAGAAGGGAGCTGCCGATTTTGATAGGATAAATCCAATTTAATTACGAGAAGCAAGGATAAATCCTAGAAGAGTTGGAGTTCTACGAAGAGATCAAAAGGAGATTAAATTCCAAGAGTTTATGAGGACTTTTTGGAGAATAAATAAATAAAAGAGATTTATCTCTTTTATATTATTTAATTCCAACTTAAACTCATCCTTATCAACAAAGAACTTGACCTAGCCATCTCCTATAAATTGAAGACAAGCCGCCGCCCTCTAGAGAGGGGGAGTGGGAGAGAAAATTAGGGCTGATCGACATCTTCTTCTTCTTTCTTCTTTATTCCATTCGATTCATGTTGGGTAGCTTTTATCTTGTATTTCTTTTGCACCTAGCCATGAACTAAACTTTACTTGGCTTGGGTTATTGTGTTTTTGTGGTTGTGAAAACGTTTGGATTTGTTTAGGTTTGAGTTGCAATACAGTTTCAAAGTTTGTTCATTCTTGGTTCTTAATTTTAATTGTAGTGAAATGGGAGAGAGTCTCGTGAATTCATCCATTTATCTAATATCGTGAGAGTTAGATTCAAGAAACGAATGAGCATGGTTTTCATACAAACGAATGTTGGTGAAGACTAATTCGACTTAGGGATAAGTTGTGAATTTCAATGGCTAAGAGAAGCGCAAGATCGGTTGTTGTCCACCCATGGTTAACGCAGAGATGTATCGCCAAGGCATGCATAATTAACAGTGTTTCGAGTTAGGGATAACGAGAAGCGATTGAAGAATGCTTCGCCGAACTTCGAAGCAAGTCGCCCAGTTGCCCAGGCAATCGCACCTTTCCTAGTTGCCCAGGAAACTACAATTGCCTAGGCAATTCGACTGATGCTAATTGTTAGGACGATTGAGTTACTCTTGCAATCAATTACCACGACGGTCCATTCAATCATCATACCACAACTCACGATAACCCAACCTACTCTCTTACTCAATCAACATCTCCTTTGTTTATTTGCTATTTTATTTTACTTGTTAATTCAATTCCTATTATCACCACCAATTACTTTTCTTTTCAGTACAAGAAGTTAGAATCTAGAAGTTGCACCAATCCATGTGGAGACGATATCTATTCTATACTATAACTTGACATGTACACTTGCACCAATTGCGAAGAACTCTAAACACGCAACAAGTTTTTGGCGCCATTTTCGGGGATTGGCAATAGCGACTTTGATTTTTATTTCTTGTACCTTTGTTTCTTTTTATTTTTGTTTTATTTTTGTTAATCGGTTTCAAGGGGCTAACATTCTTTGGTTTTGCATCTATGCATGAACAAGGCGAGACCAACAGCACAAGAATACCCACTTGAACCTGAGATAGAATGAGTTCTTCATAGAAGAAGATGAGAACAACGAGCAACAATGGTAGAACAACCTGTTAATTAGGTCGGCAATCTGAATGCCGACGACAATCAGAATATCGCAGCAAGAGGAGGATAAGCTCAAATCAAACAACCAGTTCGTGTCAGGAATAGACCAATCCAAGATTACCTAGAGGAGGATCTAAACGGTCTCAATCCAGGAGTTGTCACAACTGAAATAGAAGCCGCCCACTTTGAATTAAAACCTGTGATGTTCAACATGATCAATACGATTGGTCAATTTGGCGGATCGGCCACTAAAGATGCCAGACAACATCTCAAATCATTCCTGGAGATTTGCAATTCATTCAAACTACAAGGAGTCCATGAGGATATCCTAAGGCTGAAATTATTTCCCTATTCACTGAGGGATAAGGCAAAGACGTGGTTAAACAATATTCCATCCTGATCTATATGATCTTAGACGGATTTATGTCGTGATTTCATTGCTTGATTTAGTTCTACAAATATGACTGATGAATTGCGTAATGATATTACTTCTTTTCGGCAGCCAGATGATGAATCCATGTACGAGGCTTGGGAGCGATATAAAGGGCTTTTACACAAATGTCCCATGCATGAATTCTCAGTATGGACACAAGTGATGATGTTTTACAACTCAGTGAATATGCCGACAAGGATGATGCTAGATGCCTCGACAAATGACATACTATTTGAAAAATCACCTGAGGAAGCGATAGAGATTTTAAACCATCTTGCCAAGAAAGACTGTGAGTTCCCAACTACCCAAAGGGGAATAGTTAGACGAAACGCCATGATAAATGAGCTTGATTCATCGGGATCCATTTCTGTACAATTGGCCGCTTTAACCAGTTTGGTTAAGAATATGCAGCGACCAAGCAACACACATGAGACCAAGGTAGTAGATTCAATTTGTGATTTATGTAACGGTAACCATGATTCTTCTGAGTGTCCACAAAACCCAAAATCTAGTTTTTATGTTAGAAACTACAACTGGAACAACAATGTGATGTAAACACATACAATCCAACTTGGAGGAAGCATCTTAATTTTTCATGGAGCACCCCAAACAACTTCATTAATCAGAATAGTCAGAGTACACAAGCATTGAGATTCCAGCAGAACATGCCACGGCAACAGATGTCGCAACAACAATCGATACCATCTAGTTCTTTGAAAAATTTTCTCAATGCTTTTATGTTAAAAACTGAATCTTATATGGTTGAGAATAGTAGTTTCATGAAAAGGATTGAAGCTTTCATTAATAGGACTGAGATGAGATTGCAAAATCAGGAGGCAGCCTTGAAATCCTTGGAAACACAAGTCCGGCAATTCGCTCAAAACTTGAATACAAGACCCATAGGTAGCTTACCTAGTGATACTGAGGTCGCAAAAAGAGTAGGCCACGAGTAGTGAAAGGTATCATCACTCGGAGTGGTCGCTAGCTTAAGGAAGACCAAGCACATCCAATGGAGAACACTCAACCAGTAGAACGATCTCTTATCCAAAAAGACACCAAAATTGATGAATCAGCAATTGCCCAGGCAAAATTTGATGCCCAGGCAATTTGCAATAAAAATCCTAAATCAAAAAAGAAGAAAGAGGAGATCTGAATTCCACCACCATTCCCACAAAGGCTGAAACGACAGAAGCAAGAATATTAGTTCAAGAATTTCCTTGACATCTTGGAGCAAGTTCACATCAATTTGCCGTTGGTAGAGGCGATAGCGCAAATGCCAAACTATGTTATGTTCCTTAAAGACATTTTCTTTAAGCGAACAAGGCTAGGTGAGTTTAAAACAATGGCCTTGACAGAAGGATGCATGGCCATGTTGCACAACCGCATGCCACCTAAACTTAAGGATCCTGGCAGTTTCACAATACTATATGCTATCGAAAATCACTGTGTCAGGAAGGCCTTGTGTGATCTTGGAGAAAGCATAAACGTCATGCCAAAATCTGTTTTCCAGATATTAGGAATAGGGGAGGCAAGGCCAACAACAGTGATGCTACAACTTGCAGATAAATCCTATGTGCATCTAGAGGAAAAAATCGAAGATATTCTGGTAAGAGTTGATAAATTTATTTTTCCCCTGATTTCATTATTTTGGATTGTGAAGCAAATGAGTTCACACCCATTATTCTTGGAAGACCATTTTTAGCAACGGGAAGAACCTTGATCGATGTCGAGAAAAGAGAGCTCACCATGAGGGTAAATGACCATCAAGTCAAGCTTAATGTCTTGCAAACCCTTAAGCACGCTGATGATCCAGAAGAATGCCAAGTCATTCAAGCCACCACCGAATTCAATTTTGACGTGGAAGAGAATTACCTCGGCAATTGCATTGCCAAACTGGAAAACCCTAAGGAATTGATCGACGAAGAGCAAGATGGAGCGAATTGGATAGTGAGACAACCAGGTAAGTATTTTGAACCATTGGATTACTCAGGTAAGGAATGTAAATTCGAAAAACCTTCTATTGAGCAACCACCGATATTCAAATTAAAACCATTGCCAGGGAAATTAAAATATGCTTATTTGGGAAACGATAACACTTTTCCCGTGATAATTTCTTCTAAGTTGTAGCCTGAATAGAAAAAGAGGTTGATTGACATGTTGAAGCTGCATAAAAAAGTAATAGGTTGGACAACTGCAGACTTGAAGGGAATTAGCCCGGTAGTATGTATGCACAAAATCCTATTGGAGGATGATCATAAACCGTCAATTGAGGCACAAATGAGACTTAACCACACCATGAAGGAGGTTGTGATGAAAGAAAACATCAAATGGCTTGATGCCGGTATCATATATCCTATCTCTGACAGTATATGGGTAAGTTCGGTACAATGTGTACCAAAAAAGAGAGGTATAACCGTGGTAAGTAACGAAAGCAACAAACTCATTCCAACTAGGGCTGTGACCGGTTGGAGGGTTTGTTTGGATTACCGTAAGATAAATAAAGCTACAAGGAAATATCATTTTTTACCCTTTATTGACCAAATGCTTGACTGTCTTGCAGATAAATCCTTTTATTGTTTTCTTGATGGTTACTCAGGTTATAACCAGATCCCCATAGCACTAGATGATCAGGAAAAGGTAACTTTTACATGCCCATATGGTATATATGCATTTCAAAGGATGCCGTCCAGATTATGCAATGCCCTGGCAACCTTTCAACGATGCATGACGACAATTTTCTCTGACATGGTGGAAGATTTCCTTGAAATCTTCATGGATGATTTTACAGTTTTTGGAGATAACTTCGATAATTGCCTCGGTAATTTAGAGAAGGTGTTATCACAATACGAAGAATCTGACCTAGTGCTAAATTGGGAGAAGTGCCATTTTATGGTGGACGAAGGTATTGTGCTCGACCATAAAATCTCATCCAAAGAAATCGAAGTGGATAAAGCCAAGGTGGATGTGATTGAGAGATTGCCGCCACCAACTTCAGTCAAGGGAATTCGAAGTTTTCTCAGACATGCAGGTTTTTACAGAAGGTTTATTCATACTTTTTCTAAGATTCCTAAACCATTGTGTAATTTTCTTGAGTAGGATAAGGCTTTCAACTTTGATGAATCTTTTGCCACAACATTTGAAGCCCTGAAAAAGCAACTTGCATTGGCGCCTATTGTTGTCCTGCCCGATTCGACCTTACCTTTTGAACTCATGTGCAATGCAAGTGACTTCGCGGTAAGAGCCATTTTAGGGCAGCGCACAAGTAAGATTTTCCATGTGATTTACTACGCTAGTAAAAATCTAAATGGTGCGCAATCAAATTGCACTACGACGGAGAAAGAATTACTAGCAGTAGTTTTCACATTTGATAAGTTTCGTTCCTACTTGATTGGTACTAAGGTAATTGTTCATACTGATCATTCAACAATTAAGTACCTATTTGCTAAGAAAGATGCCAAACATCGTTTTATTCATTGGATTTTACTTTTACAAGAGTTTGACATTAAACTTAAGGACAGGAAAAGAATGGAGAACCAAGTTGCCGATCACTTATCAAGTTTGGAAAAATGCGATGAAGATTCAGACTCCTTGGAGATCCACGACACATTCCAGGATGAGCAGTTGTTAGTTGCCACGACAACCCCCTGGTATGCCGATTTGGTTAATTTCTTGGTTAGTGGTATTTTGCCTTATGACCTTACTCACCAAAGAAAGAAGCGGTTTTGACATGATGCTAAGCATTATTATTGGGATGAGCCTCTTTTGTTTAAACAATGTGCAAATCAGGTGATAGGATGATGTGTTCTTAAGGAAGAGCAGGACAATGTCCAACAATCCGGCTTGTATTAGGCCACTCTTTACAAAGATGCTCGAGAATTCTACAAGAGGTGTGATCGTTGTCAGCGAACAGGAAATATTTTGCGAAGAAACGAGATGCCACTACAGAATATCCTTGAGGCCGAGTTGTTTGACGTGTGGGGGATCGACTTTATGGGACCCTTCCCATCCTCATTTGGCAATTTGTACATCCTACTTGCCATGGAGTACGTGTCTAAATGGGTAGAGGCGGCTGCAGTTCCCAGAAACGATTCAAAGACCATGGAGAAATTCTTACAGAAAAACATATTCACACGATTCGGGACACCAAGGGCAATTATCAACAATGGAGGCACACACTTCGACAATAGGTTGATTGCCAAAATGTTAGAGCGATTTGGAGTAACGCACAAATTTGCCACGGCATATCACCCATAGACAAACGGGCAAGCTAAAATTTCCAATCGTGAATTGAAGGCTATCCTTGAAAAAGTTGTCAATCCTTCTCGAAATGATTGGTCTACAAGAATTGATGAAGCACTATGGGACTATCGAACATCATTCAAGACACCTTTAGGCATGTCGCCTTACAGACTTGTTTACGGCAAGACTTGCCATCTTCCAGTGGAGATCGAGCATAAGGCTTATTGGGCAATCAAAATCATTAACATGGATTAAGAAAGTGCAGGTCAAAAGTGATTAATGGACCTCAACGAGATTGAAGAAATCCGTGCCATAGCCTACGAAAATGTGAGAATTTACAAGGAGAAAAAAAAGTGTTGGCACGATAAGAAGCTATTACCGCAAAATTTTTGCCCGAACAATTAGTTCTTTTCTTCAATTCTCGGTTAAAACTCTTTATGGGAAAACTGAAATCGAGATGGTCTGGGCCATTCGAGGTAATAAAACCATTCTCCCATGGTGTTGTGATAATCAAGTCCACCATTGACGGACATGAATTCAAAGTTAATGGACAAAGATTAAAGCACTATACCGATACCCATGTTGAGAGAGACAAGGAAGTGGTTACTCTAGGAGATGCATGATCATGCTCTCCTTTAGTATTTCTTACTTTTTAGTTTTGTTTTTAATTTCAGACTTATTTTTAATTTTGGTTTTATTTTTAATTCATATTTTAAGTTTTGAATTTTATCTTTCCATATACTTTTTATTTTTTATAATTTTCAGTTTATCTTATTTATCTTTATATTTATTTTTATTTATTTAATTTTATTTTTATCTTTAATTAATGTTTATCTTTTTTATTTGTGTTTGAATTTTAGGATAAGAGTTCAAGATAAGGAGGAGTTGGATTAAAAATTGAAGTTTATCCTTAAGAGGGAATAATGAGCCGATTTTGGGGGTTTACAAAGGCCTATTTAATTATTAGTTTTTACCATAATTATCATCCCTTTTATCCCTCTAGCTGCATACCCCTGTACATTCCCCCGATCCTCTTTTGCTGCATACCCTAACCAATCCCCTCATCATCTTTTATTTCCATCATTCTTTCCTACTTTCTTTTCTTTCCTCCAATTAGCCGAAAATCACCATCATCTTTTCCATATCCTACTTCACCATTAAACTTTCAAACTCCATCTACTCTTTCTTCTACTCTTTGAATTCTCAAAACTTTCTTTCTTTTATTTCCTTTGTTTTTACTTCCTATCACAACAACAATCACCATGGCCAATAATCTCAAAACTATGGCTCACCCAAGTTCATCCAAGGAACCACCATTTCGCCGATTTGCAACACCAACCATTGAGGAGAGATATCTAGCCAAGTTTGCAAATCGCAAGGTACGGGAGGAGCAAGGATTCGCCTACACCATCTTCCGCAAGAACTTCGGCCATGATGCGTTCATCTTCAAAATTACCGAGCACCATAAATGGCAAATCCTTTGCCATCAACCAAAGCCCGACAATGTATCATGGGTAAGAGAATTTTATGCTCATTCTCCTAACCCAAACAACCCCTATGTTTATGTTCGTGGCAGGGCTATCCTTATTGATGCCGACACCATCACATTTTCTACGGGATATACATTGCGAAAGATGAACGTAAAGCCTTTGTGGATAACATCAAGGCCGAAGAAGTCAAAAAGGTGTTCAAGGACCTCATAATCAAAGGTGCCGAATGGAACCAAGGAGCCTTAAAAGAGACAGTAAATTGCCTTATGTTAAAACCTGAGATAAAACTGTGGAATAAATTTGTTAAAACTCGCTTAATGCCCACTACACACAACACCACAGTTTTATATTCTCATCTTTTGTTATTGCATTCTATTTTAAACAAGCAAATTATAAATATTGGACAACTTATTTGTGATGAGATTTTTGCTTGTAGTCAAAAGGATGTAGGCGCTCTTTTCTTCCCGAGCTTAATATCCTAACTATGCAAGAAAGAAAAAGTACCAAGTGATCTAATGGACGAGAAATTGCCTTCCAAAACTAGGTGGAATCACACTCAATACTTGAGGATTATAGGTGAAGAACCATCCAAAAGCAAGCATTGCCAAAGAGATCCCCTGCACCAAAAATTGCCCAGGCAACCAAAAATGCCTCAGCAAGTCCTGATGCCCAGGCTAGTGAACCTGCCTTGGCAGGCATGGATCAAATTGAAGAGATGCTCCACCCACTATTCTACTGATTAGAGCGAATGGAGGCCCAGCAATTGCAATTCATGCGGTACATAAGGGACCATAATGTAGCTATCACACGAGTGATCCTTGAGAAGTACCCTGACAACACCGTGCCTTTCCTGGTGTTTCCTACCAACCTACTTGCTCTGGCAACTGAGGATGCCATGGCAACTGCCGCACATGATAAAGTTAAAACCCCTATGACTGAACCTTCTCGGACTGAATCTTTACACGAATTTATAGATTCAGATGAAAGCATATCCGAACCAATGAAGTCACTACTGGTCGAGCCATCAAAGTCGAAATGCAAAGCTTCTATCATCGAAGAGACTGAAAAAGAGGATGAACAAAGCGATGAGGTTCCAAAAGTGAGGGCACCAACCGCACCACCAGCCACACGCACTCAACCACCGCGAACCATAAAACAATCAAGCATACGTCCCAAAGGAAAATCATCATCCAAGGTGACGACCTTTCCAACTAACTCATTTGCATTTTAATTTTAATTTTTTGTACTTGCAAGCATTGAGGACAATGCTTCCCTTGAGTTTGGGGGGTGTTTGTTTCTAGTTAGTTTCATATTTAGTTGCATTCATTTTTAGTAATCGCATATAGGTTGCATATATTACTTGCCATGCATTTGATTGGATTTAATTTGCTTAGACTTGTTGGATATCCTATGATGAGTTTGCCACTACACTTAATTGATAGAACTTTCGATTTTAGGATGCGCATGGATAACAATTAGAATTCGACTATGATGCTGAATATAATTTGATACTATTGTGACTTGATTGATTAAAGGAGACTTAGTGAGCTTAGGTTGCTTAAAAATTGGCTAAAATTAAACTTAAAAATGTGAGCTAAAGGTGCCTATCCGGCTCTAGTCTCAACTAAGATTGATTTAAAAATAATTTCTTACTAGAGGTGCCCGAAACCTGCTCTAGTTGTCACACATTAGAAATAGCAAGAGGTGCCCAAAATTGGCTCTAGTTGATTAACATTAAATTAAGAAATTGCATGCTTTGCTAGAGGTGACCGAAATTGGCTCTTGTAAAAATAAAATACCCTGGTAATTCATTTGATAAAAGAACCTATTGTTCACATGGAATCCTGAAATCAACTTGTAAACAACTCCACACGTATATTGTCACAAGCATTTAGTTTAATTCCGAGTAAATTCTGTACCATCCAAAAAATTGAAAAGCAATCATACTTTGTACCATGGCTCTGAGGATTGAAGTCATATATGAAGCAAATTTTTTTGATGATTAAAGTCTTGGTAGGTAATTGTTAGTTTTGCATTGCTTGAGGACAAGCAATAGTTCGAGTTTGGGGGTGTGTTAAGTGTGTAAAAGTACTATATTTATGCCCTATTTACTCTTAATTATTGTTAGAATTAGGCTCATTCTAGTTGCATTTTTAGTCATTCATGCATAATTGCGTTGTTTCCTTCACTGTCATGTTTGATTACATAATTCGTTTGATTTTTGTGGAAAAGGTACTGCTGGTATGTGCTTTTGTGTGTGCAGGATCTAATTGCCCAAGCAAGTAGGAAATTGCCGAAGCAATTGAGGATAAAAGAAGGGAGTTGCCAATTTTGATAGGATAAATCCAATTTAATTACGAGAAGTAAGGATAAATCCTAGAAGAGTTGGAGTTCCACGAAGAGATCAAAAGGATATTAAGTTCCAAAAGTTTATGAGGAGTTTTTGGAGAATAAATAAATAAAAGAGATTTATCTATTTTATATTATTTAATTCTAACTTAAACTCATCCTTATCAACAAAGAACTTGACCTAGCCATCTCTTATAAATAGAAGACAAGCCGCTACCCTCTAGAGAGGGGAGTGGGAGAGAAAATTAGGGTTGCTCGACATCTTCTTCTTCTTTCTTCTTTATTCCATTCGATTCATGTTGGGTAGATTTTATCTTGTATTTCTTTTGCACCCAACCATGAACTAAATTTTACTTGGCTTAGGTTATTGTGTTTTTGTGGTGTGAAAATGTTTGGATTTGTTTAGGTTTGAGTTGCAATTCAATTTCAAAGTTTGTTCATTCTTGGTTCTTAATTTTAATTGCGAGTGAATTGGGAGAGGATCTCGTGAATTCATCCATTTATCTAATATCCATTTATCTAATATCGGGAGAGTTAGATTCAAGAAACGAATGAGCATGGTTTTCATACAAACGAATGTTGGTGAAGACTGATTCGACGTAGGGATAAGTTGTCAATTTCAACGGCTAAGAGAAGTGCAAGATCGGTCGTTGTCCACCCATGGTTAACGTATAGATGTATTGCAAAGGCATGCACAATAAACAGTGTTTCGAGTTAGGGATAACGAGAAGCCATTGAAGAACGCTTCGCCAAACTTTGAAGGAAGTCGTACAGTTGCCTAGTCAATCGAGGCAATTAAAATTGCCCAGGCAATTCGACTGATGCTAATTGTTAAGACGATTGAGTTACTCTTGCAATCAATTGCGAAGACGGTCCATTCAATCATTACACCATAACTCATGATAACCCGACCTACTCTATCATTCAATCAACATCTCCTTTGTTTACTTGCTCTTTTATTTTACTTGTTAATTCAATTCCTATTATCACCACCAATTACTTTTCTTTTCAGTACAAGAAGTTAGAATCCAAAAGTTGTACAAATCCCTGCAGAGACGATATCTATTCTATACTATAACTTGCGACGTGTACACTTGCACCAATTGCGAAGCACTCTAGACACACAACAGCATATAAAGCAAGCAACTATCAAGAAATAATTAAAGGCCCATTACAAACTTTGAATACTTATCAAACTAAAATACATATATAGCTAAAATGTAAACTAAATGCTTTGTGCAACTTAACAACTATGTGCAACCATCTAGGAGTTCTTTAAAGAAATTCAAGACACACAACCTCAACTTCGGGTGATCTAACCAAAAACAGACTTAACTTGAAAGACAGTGAAAGGATGTATAAGTATAATTAATTGGTGAGGTAGCGTAAAGCATCTAAATCATAGAACAATAATCCATTCTTTTAATTAGACCTTTTACTCACGCACATATATTTCTAAGCTTGGATAAAAAGTTAACCATTCTAGGTCACATCATTCTCTCAAGAATTTACACTTATACATGAGTAATTCAAACTTAAACATGTCTATGTGTACATATAGGTATTTGAATAGAGCATAGCTAGTCACCCAATTGGATACTCAAAATAGACATTATTTATTATGCAAGTCTTTATTATAACTCATTACTATCATATAAACTCTCTTTTATCATAGCCTTGTAATTCAATCCACTTAATTCACTTGTATATACATTATAGATTCAAAGCAGTCCCTGTATCCTTGTATTTTATTTAATATTGTCCATAAAAAATATATATACTTTTATAGATTCAAAACATTCCCTGTATTCTTGTATTGTATTCAAAACTGTCCATAATATATATATATACTTTCATAGATTCAAAACAGTCCCTGTATCCTTGTATTGTATTCAAAACTATCCATAAAACATATATATACTTTTATAGGTTCAAAACAGTCCTTGTATCCTTGTATTGTATTCAAAACTGTCCATAAAACATATATATACTTTTATAGATTCAAAACAGTCCCTGTATTCTTGTATTGTATTCAAAACTGTCCATAAAACATATATATATACTTTTATAGATTCAAAACAGTCCTTGTATCTTTGTATTGTATTCAAAACTGTCCATAAAACATATATATACTTTTATAGATTGAAAACAGTCCCTGCATTCTTGTATTGTATTCAAAACTATCCATAAAAAATATATATACTTTTATAGATTCAAAACAGTCCTTGTATCCTTGTATTGTATTCAAAACTGCCCATTAAATATATATATATATACTTTTATAGATTCAAAAAAGTCCTCATATTCTTTTATTGTATTCAAAACTGCCCATAAAACATATAGATATATATATACTTTTATAGATTCAAAACAGTCCCTGTATTCTTGTATTGTATTCAAAACTGTCCAAGACATAATTGGATATAGTCAAAACAATCCTTAAATCTTAAGTATACATATATATGTTGAAAACATAGTTGTATTTTATCCAAAATTGTTTATAAATCATATATATTCTTATATACCAAGCCATTTATTTTGTTTATGAGTTTTCATGAATTCTTTAGTCTTAACTACAAGGTTTCGAATCATGACACTAGTTCTTAATCCAATTATGCACAACTCCAGTTAAATGTTAATGACTTAATATGCAAGTTTTCATGTTAAAAATTCAATAGATTAACTTGTGAATTCACAATTTTTTTTTAAAAATAAGGCATCATTTAAATATGGATTACCAATCACATAAGTTATTCTAATTCTAAATTACTTGTCCCATAAGACATCAAACATATCATAATCATAGCACATCATAGACATAAATTTACTTATCAAATAAGTTATTAACTTAGCAAGTCATGAACTTAAATTACTTATTATAGAAGCTATCAAACTTAATATGTCATTGACTTATGTTATACGATACATAAAATATCGAACATAGTATCACAAGAGCATGTATACTTATCACCCAATTTATCATGCATAGTATATCATAACGTAGTTACTTATCATATAGTTATTAAACAAAATCTCATATAACACAAATACTTTTCACATGATTCATCAAACATAGTTCATTTGTTTAACTTGCAAATTTCGTTATCTTGTCTTTTTCATAGTATCAAGCTTAGCATATCATAAACATAACTTACTTGACACCTAAGATATCAAACATAACATATTCATAGCATATCATAGATATAACATTTCTTAAACATAATATATCATCATCACAATTTACTTGTCATATAAGTTATCAAGGTAATTCTTTAGTTTATTTTGAAATTTCATTATTTTGACTTTAATATAGCCTTGAAATCAAGCATCGGCCTAGGTACTCGAATCCCCAACCAACTGTCACCAATAGAAAGGTACTCATAATACTGGTTAATCCCTCCTACTGTTGCCAAGTGACCACAACACTTCCCTCTTACTGTTGCCAAATAAGGACCGTAGTTCACCCTAAACATGAGCTCTATGGACTCTATGGCATGCCAACTATACCTAAGACCGACTTGAGACCAAGGCTTTTCACATATTCTTATCTTATCATATCAAAATTGAGCTTAGCTCCATATTCATGTAATCAACTACATGTTATCATCTCATCATAGCAGAAACTAATAAGCATTGCTCCTTAGCAGAATATCAAATCACATGTCATATTACTTAACTTATGATGCGCATGAATACACAAATAAATTCCATCGTGCTCAAAATTTTATGGTCATTTAACCAATAGATCATATCTTGATTTTCTTCTTGTTTTAACTTGTGCATAAATACAATCACAGAATCAATCCTCAATTCAAACATACTTTTATCAAACATTTGCTTAACATAGTGTACTTTAACCGGTAGTCACTTACCTTAAATCCAAGCTTAGCTTAAGCATTATCTAACACAAGCATAAAGAAACGTAATTACATTGATAAGGTTCTCGGGAAGGCTTTAACCTATCCCAAAACTTTAAACTACTCCCAACTCTTATCCCAAAGTTACGGGATACTTGAATCCTTAATCATATCTTTCCACTTATCCAAATCCTTTCCTAGCTCCTTCTTGGTATAAATGTAACAAGATGTATAATCATGCATTAGCATAATTCTAATCAACCATTCACTTATAAAACTGCTAAATTATTCATGTATTACATTAATTTCACACAAATCAGTCCACTATTCTTCATATCGATGCAAAATAGTCCTAATTGTCTATACTTTAACATATATACATCACAAAACAGTCCACCAACTTATATATATCAAAAAATACAGCCCCTAACATACATTGTTTTCTCATATATACTCATAAAGCAGTCAGCTAACTTTTATATTAATGCAAAACAGCCCACACATTAGCATTTATGCTTAAATACTTCAAAACAGTCCAAAATTTTCCTATATACTCAAGGCAATCCTATTTACATGTATTCACATATATACATATATCAAATCAGTCCTTTATACTTTATCTCCATTCAAATTAGTACACTTTTCATGTGTATACATTTATGTGTGTACAAATCAGTCCCTAAGGTTCATATAAATACAATTCTACCTTGGTTTTTCATTTTTATACACAATGCATGCTCAAAACAGTCCTTAACATACATATATTCATATATATATATATATATATATTTACAGAATGGCCCACTATTATTTCTACTAATGCAAAACAACCCATAATTGTTCATATGCATGGCAAGCAGTTTCAATTATATAGGTATACAATACATATACCAAAACAGTCCTCAAATGTTCATATGTAAACATAACAGTCCTAACACACAAACATTCACATGTATAATTGTCCAAGGCAGTTCACTACACACTTAATCATTCGAAACAGTCCCAAAATGTATGCATATATACAGTACAACCCCTAAAATACTTGTATATAGGTTCATATTTTCACAAACAACCACTACAATTTACCTATCAAGCAATGTAATTACACATTGTTATAACTATAACAATACAAGCATCATGACGTATACTTTTATTTTTCTAGTTACAAATAACACAAGGTTCATGGAATTTATGATTCAAGCTCAATTTAAACTTTAATTTGATGGAATAACAAAGGAATGCTTACCCTCTTCCTTTGATTTCTTAATCAAGGATTTAAAATCCATGGATCAATAAGCTTGGTCCCAAAATTTCTATAGCTACTTAGCTCTCTCTCTCTCTCTAACTCTCTTAAGTGGTTCGGTTATTGTAGTAGAAGAAGGAGAAGATACAAGTTTTTTTATTAAATTCTTTTCATCCAAATGCTGGTTTGCTTCTTCCCTCCCCACATATGTTTTCCACAAAACAATACAAGTGTCCATGCCTTAAAATTAATAGGAAATTTACATACAAACATCAAGTCCTATTTTATATTCTTTTGAGTCCTTTCAATATGGCTTCCAACTTGTTCAAAATTCTCGTTTGAGTTTTAAATCTCATAAGTGATTTTTTTTCTAAGGGACATTTCAAATAATTTGAGCCATATCAAATCATATCAAGAATTCTATGCCATAAATTAGGGTATTACAATTCTCCTCTGCTTTAAAAGAAATTCGTCCTCAAATTTCCACAGAAATTGATTCAAAGGGTTTCTTATCTAACAAGAATATAGATCTTTCCCTAGTCTGCGAAGAATGATCTTTCCTTATAATAATCTACCCAGATATAATGGTTACTTAGTCAGCAGTATTAGGAAGACTTTTTTTCACGCTTTATTTTTACATAACCTCCTTTAATGGAGAAACCTACCAGGATCTCATTATCCCGGTCCAAAAGTACTTTAGATATTCCTACTAACTATTAGCACACGAGGGAGCTTTTATCAGACACGGATCACAAATGCTTATCAAATTTAACTCCTAGGTGGCACAATAACTTATGATGATGCAACGAGTTTTGGTTTAGTCTAAGAATCGACTAAACCTAGGCTCTGATACCAATAAATGTAACACCCCTTACCCGGTTTGGGAGAAAACTGGTTTAAGAAGTGTTACCAAACACAAATCCAAACAAACATATGATGCCTTAACACTTCTCAACTAAATATGCAATCAGAAATCAAGGAAATTTAAAACTTTTTAAATATTTTATAGGTCTATCTTCACCTTTAAGTCATGTAAAAAAATATACATACATTAGGCAATGCACTTCAACTACTACCTCGAAGTATGTCCTTATCTTTTAGGTACTCAAACCTGATGTCTATCAAAGCTTAACCAACAAGCAAACATGAAGCATTATGGACCATTTACAAAATTTATTGACACCTAAACACTTACTTATTCTAACCATTAAACTATCCATTCTAACTACACCACTTTTATCTGGGTTTAACTCATGATAGTATACATATTTGAATTTGTAACACACATGCATCAAAATGATCTATCAACTCAAGACTCCTACTGTAATACCCAATATTTGTTTAGTGAATAAAACATAAAGAATTAAAAGCTGGTGGTTTTAGTTTAGTGACTAAAATGTAAACTTTTAAAGTTAGGAGACTATAGTGAAAAGTTGAGAAAAGTTCAGGGACAAAAATGGTAATTTTCCCCAAAAATTATTTTATACTCCATAAATGAATAGTTTATCCCGGCATAAGAATTTTGGTGGGAATCAGATTTTTAGCATGAGAATTGTGTGAAAAGTTATAAAAAGGATAAGTTCGGTATTTATTTCGGACGATTATTTGAATTCAGAATATGATGGAAATTTTATGGAAATCTTAGGAAGACCGGAAGAATATGATATTGTGGCTTTTAAATCGTTTTTATTTGATTTAAATTTGATTTTATGCAATATTTGGAGTAGTAGATAAAAATGACAATTTTGAAGACAACTTGATTCATTAATGGCAAAATGGTCATTTTGCATATATTTTGTGTTTTGGAAAAGTGAAGAACATAGGTGGAAACATTATTGGATGAGATTAAGGGATAACATAGTCATTTGACTATTAAAAGGATTTTTATTTTAAATAAGGTGAATTAAAATGCCATTTGGCATGAAATAAAGAAATAGAAAAGTGTGGAAATTTTCTCTCATCTTTCTCTCCATAGCCGTGAGCCTTCAAGGTAAGGGTAGGAAATTTTCTTTTAAATTTTTGAGCTTATATGATTGGATTTGAGGCTTAGATATGAAATAAAGATTTGTTCTTCATGAAATTCTTTTTCATTTGGTACAAGTTTTACATAGTTTCCATGTTTCTAAGTTGGTATTGATGATTAGGGTCGATGAAGAACATGTTAAAATCTCATGTTTTAAGGTTTATTCATGTTGGAAATAAGGTCGTGATGTTGTTTCTATGCTTAAGATGATGAAAATCCTATGGTATATGGTATAGGAACCATTCGTCTAAGTGGAGAAAAATTAGGGGAAATATTGCAAAAAAAATTATTTTGATGATGGAAATGATAAGAATGATGTTTTACATGCTTCATTATGTTATTTGGATGAAGAATTGTTCATGTTCTTGAAGAGAAGAATTAGGGTTTATGTTAAGGTTTGGAATTTAGAACTTGATTGTATAATGAATGGTTTTATGTGTTGATTTAAGGTGATTGGAATGAAAATCCCTAATTAGATTGCATTAGGGACCAAAATGAATAAATTGTAAAGTTTGGGGCCCTAATGTGTAAAGGATGAAAAATGCAGGGATTAAGTTTAAAATTTACTATAGGAAGCTTGAAAGAGTCCTTAAGGACTAAAATAAGTAATTGGTAAAAATTAAAGATTTAAGAAAAAATGTGAGAAATTGTGATTCGAATATAGGAAGCCTTATCGGATCAATTTTATATTTAATGGATAGCTATTTTATTTACCTTCCATTATTATATTTAGAGTGAATATGTACTAACATATACTTGAAATGGTATATGTTATTTTTAATGTAGTTCTGATACAAACAAGATCGTACCCAGTGAGAAAAGGAAAGAATAGGTCGGGAGTGATATCAAGTAATAAAGTCGACCTCATTACAAGGCTAAGGTGAGTGCATACATGTATTCAAAGGTATGTTTGTTAACATACATTTTATAGGGATACTTGTGATAAGTTAACGTAAAAGGTAAATATTTTTATACAACATAACATGTTTTTGCTTGATAAATTATTTATTTGACTTAAAGACTATGGCATATTTATATGCTTACAAATGATTTATAGCATGATATATATATGAAAAGTTAGTTTATACAGTTTTAAATGGCATGTATATCATGAATTTTATAGAACATATTGGAGTATGAACTGCTCTAGTATGAATATGTTTTATATGATATAAACTGTTATTGGAATCGCTTGTTACTTTGCAGAATTGTTTTAAATGTTTTCCTTGGTAGTATAATATTAAGTATGATAGTATTGTGGTATACCATAAGAGTTTATCTGGCACTTAATTGTGTCCACAATTTATCTAGCACTTAATTGTGTCCAGAGTTTATCTCGGTACTTAATTGTGTCCACAGTTTATCTGCACTTAATTGTGTCCACCGTATGCACCTAAGGGTTGCTACGAGCTCGTTACCATTGCCTCATCCCTAAGGGGAGTGGCTATTACTCTCGTTACTCATCTCTTGATATTTGCCTTGAGCAATATTATTTTACAAAGATAAATTACATGTCTCTACAAAGACATAATAATCATTGTATAGTTTCTTTCTTAACTATTCCCGCATTACCGATTATATGATTTAAATGATTATCATGCTTTTGAAGTTATCATGCATTATACAAGATTATATATATATATTTACTTTATGCCTCACTGAGTTATCTTTAGCGTGCATTTCATTATACACGTAGGTGATCAAGACTAGAGCGAACGACTTTTACATCATCTTCTTTTCCGAGAATAATAATCGAAATGTTATTTTCAAGTACTCATGACATCCATGTTTTGTGTATTTAGTAGTGGCATGTACTAGATAAACCTGACTATTTGGTTAAAATACTTTAACCGAATATATAATAGTTTTATAAACCTTTTATATACGTTAAACATGTTTACTTCTTAATATTACATGATTTGATATGATTATATTATTTACGTAAAAAGTGTTACTATCGGGTATTAAGTTAATATTTTATTTCTAAATTAGATAAAGTTAAGCGTGTTTGGACAAGAGAAATCTCGGGATGGGTGACCACTAGGATGTTATTTTAAAATTTTTAAATTACTCTCAGGTTTTTATTAAAAGATGTTTTTTTAAAAAGTCATGACATTTTTGACTCGTGTCTGGTATACGAACACGGGAAGAAGGTGTCACATTTATTGGTATCAAAGCCAGGTTTAGTCAGTTATGGAGTTAAATTGAACTCGATAAAAGTATTAAAATGTATACATGCCACTAGGATGTCGTATTTACTTAAAAGTAATGTTTGTTTGATTGATGCAGTTGCTTATTAGTCTAATTAAATTTTGTGAGTACAGATTTTGGAGGGAATCGGATCCCGACATGCTACTTAACAAGCAGGGCATGAGGCCGGGAAGAAGTACATCAGCCTATAAAACAGGAGGCTAGTGCACCTGCACAGGAAATGCCGGAGCAAGCCTGGGGTATATTTCTGCAAGCCCTGGATGCGATAATTAATAGACCTCCTCGAGTTTCTGTTCCTAAGAAGTTAAAGAAATTGCATGCTCCCGACTTTCGAGGTGATATTGATGGAGACCGTATGTCAGCTGATTTTTGGCTAAATGACATACATATAATGTTAGCTCGAATTGAATGTGATGAACGAGGAAAGCTGGAAGGAGTTGTTTCCCTGTTAAGAGATCAAGTATTGGTATGGTGGAACAATATTACTGCTCGTGTACGAGAAAAAGTGAACTGGTAGTTTTTCCTCCGTGAGTTTAGGAGGAAATATATTGGAGATGTATTCATTTGGAGATGAGACAATAGTTCCTAAACCTTAAACAAGAAGAACGCTCGGTGTATGAGTACGAGTGCGAGTTCAACAGATTGTGTAGGTTGACCTTTGAATTGCTTATGAATGAGAGAGCCATTACTGACAGCTTTATAAGTGGACTAAATATACGATATCAAGAGGTGCTGGTGGCATTTACTCCCAGGGATTTCCAAGACGCAATTAGCAGAGCTAAAGCGATGGAGAATGTCCAAGAGAAAGATGAAAAAGAATCATAGAGCTAGAAAAGAAGTGCTGAAACATCTTTTGCATTACAATCTTCAAAGAGAGGCAAAGGATATTCACAACAAGGACGATCCAGATTTTCAGCACCACAGGGACAAACAAGTCAAGCCGGGAAGTCCAAAAATAGATCGACATCGAGTAAAGGCTGCGAAGAAGACAAGGACTTTCTCGATACAAGTATTGTATTCGAAATCATCATGGTGAGTGTTGGATTATCACATGAGCCTATTTTCGTTGTGGTGAAACTGGACATTTTATGCACAACTGCCCAAATCGAGATGATAAATCAGTTCAGACCGAAAGAACTATTGGAATGCAAAGAGGCAGAGGTAGTGGATCTACATGATCATCTAGAATGGGTTCTCGAAAGGAGACTGAAAAACTACTGCAGCCGATATGATAGATCTTGATAAAGTATATCATATTCGAACACAGGACGACAGAGATGAAGCCGACATTATTACAGGCACTTTCCAACTATATGGTCAATCTGTAATTGTTTTGATAGAAACTGGATCTACACACTCATATATTAGTTTGAAGTTAATACGTGAAAGAGGAATTCCTTTATAACGAACTCGAGTGATGTGATAGCCGTAAACCCCTTAGGCCAAATAGCCCGAGTAACTAAAGTAAGTAGAAAATGCCCACTCATAGTTCAAGAAATTGAATTTCCAAATGACTTGTTGGAATTACCATTTAGTGATCTTGAGATAATATAGGGCATGGATTGGCTTCTTGCTTATGATGCCACTATGAAGTGTCGCTTACAACGATTGATTTTAAAGGCTACAGATGGCACAAAGATTATAGTATCAGATCGAGATCCAAAGTTTACATCAAGATTTTGGAATGCACTACACAGAGTTTTGGAGACACGATTGAACTTCAGTAATGCGATTTCATCCTCAAACAGATGGCCAATCTGAAAGGACAGTTCAAATACTAGAAGATATGCTAAGAGCTTGCGTAATTGAATTTGAAGGATCATGGGAAAATATTTACCATTAGCAGAATTTGCTTACAATAACAGTTATCAGGCAAGTATACATATGGCACCCTATGAAGCCCTCTATGGTCGAAAGTGCAGATCGCCATTAAATTGGTTTGAATTACATTATCGTAAGCTGATTAAGCCGGATTTGTCGCTAGAAATGGAAGAAAAAGTTAAGATTGTACAAGACAATCTTAAAAAGGCTGTTGATCGACAAAAGTCTTATGCAAACTTAAAAAGAAAAGATATTCAATTTAAGATTGGAGAAAAAGTATTCTTGAAGGTTTCCCCTTGGAAGAAAATAATGCGTTTCCCCTTATGAAATTCTAAAGAAAGTTGGCCCCGTGGCGTATCAACTAGCGCTTCCACCAGAGATTAGTAAAATCCATGATGTTTTCCATGTCTCGATGCTCCGAAGATACAGATCAGATCCATTACATGTGATTATACCGGAGGAAATGGAGTTGCAATCAGATTTGACTTATAAAGAGAAACCAATGAAAATATTAGCTTATGGTGTCAAGGAATTAAGGAACAAACAAATCCCATTGGTCAAGGTCCTTTGGCGTATCACAAAATTGAAGAGGCAACATGGGAAGCTAAGGATACAATGGAAAAGCAGTACCCCATCTATTTGGAACATGTACGTTTTGAAAATTTGAGGACGAATTTTCTTAAGGGAAGAGAATTGTAATACCCCAGTATTTGTTTAGTGACTAAAACGTAAAGAATTAAAAGTTGGTGGTTTTAGTTTATTGACTAAAACATAAACTTTTAAAGTTGGGAGACTAAAGTGAAAAGTTGAGAAAAGTTCAGGGAAAATGGTAATTTTCCCAAAAATTATTTTATACTCCATAAATGAATAGTTTATCTCGGTATAAGAATTTTGGTGGGAATCATATTTTTAGTATGAGATTTGTATGAAAAGCTATAAAAGGATAAGTTCGGTATTTATTTAGTTCTTATTTGATTTGAATTGATGGAAATTTGATGGAAATCTTAGGAAGACCGGAAGAATATGATATTGTGGCTTTTAAATAGTTTTTATTTGATTTAAATTTGATTTTATGCAATATTTGGTGTAGTAGATAAAAATGACAAATTTGAAGATAAGTTGATTCATTAATGGAAAATGGTCATTTTGCATATATTTTATGAATATTTTGTTTATGGAAAAGTGAAGAACATAGGTGGCAACATATTATTGGATGAGATTAAGGGATAAAATAGTTATTTGACTATTAAAAGGATTTTTATTTTAAATAAGGTGAATTAAAATGCCATTTGGCATGAAATAAAGAAATAGAAAAGTGTGGAAATTTTCTCTCATCTTTCTCTCCATAGCCTCGAGCCTTCAAGGTAAGGGTAGGAAATTTTCAAATTTTGAGCTTATATGATTGGATTTGAGGCTTAGATATGAAATAAAGATTTGTTCTTCATGAAATTCTTTTTCATTTGGTACAAGTTTTACATAGTTTCCATGTTTCTAAGTTGGTATTGATGATTAGGGTGGATGAAGAACATGTTAAAATCTCATTTTTTAAGGTTTATTCATGTTGGAAATAAGGTGTGTGATGTTGTTTCTATGCTTTAGATGATGAAAATCCTATGGTATATGGTATAGGAACCATTCGTCTAAGTGGAGAAAAATTAGGGGAAATATTGCAAAAAAAATTATTTTGATGATGGAAATGATAAGAATGATGTTTTACATGCTTCATTATGTTATTTGGATGAAGAATTGTTCATGTTCTTGAAGAGAAGAATTAGGGTTTATGTTAAGGTTTGGAATTTAGAACTTGATTGTATAATGAATGGTTTTATGTGTTGATTTAAGGTGATTGGAATGAAAATCCCTAATTAGATTGCATTAGGGACCAAAATGAATAAATTGTAAAGTTTGGGGCCCTAATGTGTAAAGGATGAAAAATGCAGGGATTAAGTTTAAAATTTACTATAGGAAGCTTGAAAGAGTCCTTAAGGACTAAAATAAGTAATTGGTAAAAATTAAAGATTTAAGAAAAAATGTGAGAAATTGTGATTCGAATATAGGAAGCCTTATCGGATCAATTTTATATTTAATGGATAGCTATTTTATTTACCTTCCATTATTATATTTAGAGTGAATATGTACTAACATATACTTGAAATGGTATATGTTATTTTTAATGTAGTTCCTGATACAAACAAGATCGTACCAGCAGAAAAGGGAAAGAATAGGTCAGGAGTGATATCAAGTAATAAAGTCGACCTCATTACAAGGCTAAGGTGAGTGCATACATGTATTCAAAGGTATGTTTGTTAACATACATTTTATAGGGATACTTGTGATAAGTTAACGTAAAAGGTAAATATTTTTATACAACATAACATGTTTTTGCTTGATAAATTATTTATTTGACTTAAAGACTATGGCATATTTATATGCTTACAAATGATTTATAGCATGATATATATATGAAAAGTTAGTTTATACAGTTTTAAATGGCATGTATATCATGAATTTTATAGAACATATTGGAGTATGAACTGCTCTAGTATGAATATGTTTTATATGATATAAACTGTTATTGGAATCGCTTGTTACTTTGCAGGAATTGTTTTAAATGTTTTCCCTTGGTAGTATAATATTAAGTATGATAGTATTGTGGTATACCATAAGAGTTTATCTGGCACTTAATTGTGTCCACAATTTATCTAGCACTTAATTGTGTCCAGAGTTTATCTGGTACTTAATTGTGTCCACAGTTTATCTGCACTTAATTGTGTCCACCGTATGCACCTAAGGGTTGCTACGAGCTCGTTACCATTGCCTCATCCCTAAGGGGAGTGGCTATTACTCTCGTTTACTCATCTCTTGATATTTGCCTTGAGCAATATTATTTTACAGCATAAATTACATGTCTCTACAGTACATAATAATCATTGTATAGTTTCTTTCTTAACTATTCCCGCATTACCGATTATATGATTTAAATGATTATCATGCTTTTGAAGTTATCATGCATTATACAGTATTATATATATATATTTACTTTATGCCTCACTGAGTTATCTTTAGCGTGCATTTCTGTTATACACGTAGGTGATCAAGACTAGGAGCGAACGACTTTTACATCATCTTCTTTTCCGAGAATAATAATCGAAATGTTATTTTCAGTACTCATGACATCCATGTTTTGTGTATTTAGTAGTGGCATGTACTAGATAAACCTGACTATTTGGTTAAAATACTTTAACCGAATATATAATAGTTTTATAAACCTTTTATATACGTTAAACATGTTTACTTCTTAATATTACATGATTTGATATGATTATATTATTTACGTAAAAAGTGTTACTATCGGGTATTAAGTTAATATTTTATTTCTAAATTAGATAAAGTTAAGCGTGTTTGGACAAGAGAAATCTCAGGATGGGTGACCACTAGGATGTTATTTTAAAATTTTTAAATTACTCAGGTTTTTTATTAAAAGACTGTTTTAAAAAGCTGTGACATTTTTGACTCGTGTCTGGTATACGAACACGGGAAGAAGGTGTCACATTTATTGGTATCAAAGCCAGGTTTAGTCAGTTATGGAGTTAAATTGAACTCGATAAAAGTATTAAAATGTATACATGCCACTAGGATGTCGTATTTACTTAAAAGTAATGTTTGTTTGATTGATGCAGTTGCTTATTAGTCTAATTAAATTTTGTGAGTACAGATTTTGGAGGGAATCGGATCCCGACATGCTACTTAACAAGCAGGGCATGAGGCCGGGAAGAAGTACATCAGCCTATAAAACAGGAGGCTAGTGCACCTGCACAGGAAATGCCGAGCAAGCCTGGGGTATATTTCTGCAAGCCCTGGATGCGATAATTAATAGACCTCCTCGAGTTTCTGTTCCTAAGAAGTTAAAGAAATTGCATGCTCCCGACTTTCGAGGTGATATTGATGGAGACCGTATGTCAGCTGATTTTTGGCTAAATGACATACATATAATGTTAGCTCGAATTGAATGTGATGAACGAGGAAAGCTGGAAGGAGTTGTTTCCCTGTTAAGAGATCAAGTATTGGTATGGTGGAACAATATTACTGCTCGTGTACGAGAAAAAGTGAACTGGTAGTTTTTCCTCCGTGAGTTTAGGAGGAAATATATTGGAGATGTATTCATTTGGAGATGAGACAATAGTTCCTAAACCTTAAACAAGAAGAACGCTCGGTGTATGAGTACGAGTGCGAGTTCAACAGATTGTGTAGGTTGACCTTTGAATTGCTTATGAATGAGAGAGCCATTACTGACAGCTTTATAAGTGGACTAAATATACGATATCAAGAGGTGCTGGTGGCATTTACTCCCAGGGATTTCCAAGACGCAATTAGCAGAGCTAAAGCGATGGAGAATGTCCAAGAGAAAGATGAAAAAGAATCATAGAGCTAGAAAAGAAGTGCTGAAACATCTTTTGCATTACAATCTTCAAAGAGAGGCAAAGGATATTCACAACAAGGACGATCCAGATTTTCAGCACCACAGGGACAAACAAGTCAAGCCGGGAAGTCCAAAAATAGATCGACATCAGTAAAAGGCTCTGGAAGAAGACAAGGACTTTCTCGATACAAGTATTGTATTCGAAATCATCATGGTGAGTGTTGGATTATCACATGAGCCTATTTTCGTTGTGGTGAAACTGGACATTTTATGCACAACTGCCCAAATCGAGATGATAAATCAGTTCAGACCGAAAGAACTATTGGAATGCAAAGAGGCAGAGGTAGTGGATCTACATGATCATCTAGAATGGGTTCTCGAAAGGAGACTGAAGCTACTGCAGGCCGATATGATAGATCTTCAGTAAAAGTATATCATATTCGAACACAGGACGACAGAGATGAAGCCGACATTATTACAGGCACTTTCCAACTATATGGTCAATCTGTAATTGTTTTGATAGAAACTGGATCTACACACTCATATATTAGTTTGAAGTTAATACGTGAAAGAGGAATTCCTTTATAACGAACTCAGAGTGATGTGATAGCCGTAAACCCCTTAGGCCAAATAGCCCGAGTAACTAAAGTAAGTAGAAAATGCCCACTCATAGTTCAAGAAATTGAATTTCCAAATGACTTGTTGGAATTACCATTTAGTGATCTTGAGATAATATAGGGCATGGATTGGCTTCTTGCTTATGATGCCACTATGAAGTGTCGCTTACAACGATTGATTTTAAAGGCTACAGATGGCACAAAGATTATAGTATCAGATCGAGATCCAAAGTTTACATCAAGATTTTGGAATGCACTACACAGAGTTTTGGAGACACGATTGAACTTCAGTAATGCGATTTCATCCTCAAACAGATGGCCAATCTGAAAGGACAGTTCAAATACTAGAAGATATGCTAAGAGCTTGCGTAATTGAATTTGAAGGATCATGGGAAAATATTTACCATTAGCAGAATTTGCTTACAATAACAGTTATCAGGCAAGTATACATATGGCACCCTATGAAGCCCTCTATGGTCGAAAGTGCAGATCGCCATTAAATTGGTTTGAATTACATTATCGTAAGCTGATTAAGCGGATTTGTCGCTAGAAATGGAAGAAAAAGTTAAGATTGTACAAGACAATCTTAAAAGGTCGTTGATCGACAAAAGTCTTATGCAAACTTAAAAAGAAAAGATATTCAATTTAAGATTGGAGAAAAAGTATTCTTGAAGGTTTCCCCTTGGAAGAAAATAATGCGTTTCCCCTTATGAAATTCTAAAGAAAGTTGGCCCCGTGGCGTATCAACTAGCGCTTCCACCAGAGATTAGTAAAATCCATGATGTTTTCCATGTCTCGATGCTCCGAAGATACAGATCAGATCCATTACATGTGATTATACCGGAGGAAATGGAGTTGCAATCAGATTTGACTTATAAAGAGAAACCAATGAAAATATTAGCTTATGGTGTCAAGGAATTAAGGAACAAACAAATCCCATTGGTCAAGGTCCTTTGGCGTATCACAAAATTGAAGAGGCAACATGGGAAGCTAAGGATACAATGGAAAAGCAGTACCCCATCTATTTGGAACATGTACGTTTTGAAAATTTGAGGACGAATTTTCTTAAGGGAAGAGAATTGTAATACCCCAGTATTTGTTTAGTGACTAAAACGTAAAGAATTAAAAGTTGGTGGTTTTAGTTTATTGACTAAAACATAAACTTTTAAAGTTGGGAGACTAAAGTGAAAAGTTGAGAAAAGTTCAGGGAAAAATGGTAATTTTCCCAAAAATTATTTTATACTCCATAAATGAATAGTTTATCTCGGTATAAGAATTTTGGTGGGAATCATATTTTTAGTACGAGATTTGTATGAAAAGCTATAAAAGGATAAGCTCGGTATTTAGTTCGGACGATTATTGGAATTCAGAATATGATGGAAATCTTAGGAAGACCCGAAGAATATGATATTGTGGCTTTTGAATAGTTTTTATTTGATTTAAATTCAATTTTATGCAATATTTGGTGTAGTAGATGAAAATGGCAAATTTGAAGATAAGTTGACTCATTAATGGAAAATGGTCATTTTACATATATTTTATGAATATTTTGTGTTATGGAAAAGTGAAGAACATAGGTGGCAACATATTATTGGATGAGATTAAGGGGTAAAATAGTTATTTGACTATTAAAAGGATTTTTATTTTAAATAAGGTGAATTAAAATGCCATTTGGCATGAAATAAAGAAATAGAAAAGTGTGGAAATTTTCTATCATCTTTCTCTCCATAGCCTCGAGCCTTCAAGGTAAGGGTAGGAAATTTTCAATTTTTGAGCTTATATGATTGGATTTGAGGCTTAGATATGAAATAAAGATTTGTTCTACACATAATTCTTTTTCATTTGGTACAAGTTTTACATAGTTTCCATGCTTCTAAGTTGGTATTGACGATTAGGGTGGATGAAGAACATGTTAAAATCTCATTTTTTAAGGTTTATTCATGTTGGAAATAAGGCTGTGATGTTGTTTCTATGCTTTATGTGATGAAAATCCTATGGTATAGGGTATAGGGACCATTCGGCTAAGTGGAGAAAAATTAGAGGAAATATTGCAAAAAAATATTTTGATGATGGAAATGAGAAGAATGATGTTTTACATGCTTGATTATGTTATTTGGATGAAGAATTGTTCATGTTCTTGAAGAGAAGAATTAGGGTTTATGTTAAGGTTTGGAATTTAGAACATGATTGAAGGATGAATGGTTTTATGTGTTGATTGGGAATGAAAATCCCTAATTAGATTACATTAGGGACTAAAATGAATAAATTGTAAAGTTTGGATTCCTAATGTGTAAAGGATGAAAAATGTAGGGATTAAGTTTAAAATTTAATATTGGAAGCTTGAAAGAGTCCTTAGGGACTAATGCAAAACAGCCCCTAATTGTTCATATGTATGCCAAACAGTTTCAATTACATTGTATACATATACCAAAACAGTTCTCAAATGTTCATATGTAAACATAATAGTTCTAACACACAAACATTCACATGTATAATTGTCCAAAGTAGTCCACTACACACTTAAGCATTCGAAACAGTCCCAGAAAGTATGCATATATATACAGTACAACCTATAAAATACTTGTATATAGATTCATATTTTCACAAACAGCCCCTACAACTTAACTGTCAAGCAATGTAATTACACATTGATTCTAACTATAACAATACAAGTATCATGACATATACTTCTATTTTTCTAGTTACAAATAACACAAGGTTCATGGAATTTATGATTCAAGCTCAATTTAAACTTTAATTTGATGGAATAACAAAGGAATGCTTACCCTCTTCCTTTGATTGCTTAATCAAGGATTTAAAATCCATGGATCAACAAGCTTGCTCCCAAAATTTCCATGGCTACATAGCTCTCACTCTCCAACTCTCTTAAGTGGTTCGGTTATGGTAGTAGAAGAAGGATAAGATACAAGTTTTTTTTATTTAAATCCTTTCATCCAAATGCCAGTTTGCTTCTTCCCTCCCCACACATGTTTTCCACAAAACAATACAAGTGTTCATGCCCTCAAATTAATAGGAAATTTACATGCAAACATTAAGTCATATTTTGTATTCTTTTGAGCCCTTTCAATATGGCTTTCAACTTGTTCAAAATTATCGTTAGAGTCCTAAATCTCATAAGTGATTTTTTTCTAAGGGACATTTTAAATAATTTGAGCCATATCAAATCATATCAAGAATTCTAAGCCATAAATTGTGGTATTACAACCCATATGGTACATTTGCCTTTCGTCGCATGCATTTTGGTCTTTGCAATGCACCAGCTACATTTCAAAGGTGCATGATGGCAATAGTTCAGATATGATTGATAATTCATTGGAAATTTTTATGAATGATTTTTCAGTGTATGGGAATGACTTCGACCATTGCGTCAACAATCTTGAAAGAGTATTGCAGCGTTGTGAAGACACTAATTGTTGCGTGATTTAAGTGCAATGAAAACGGTGTAAATACACATGTCGCAAGTAATAATATATATTAAGATTGTCTCTATAGGGATTTGTGAAACTTTGGCATTTAGCTTCTCACACTAAAAACAAATAAAATTTATGGTGATAGATGATGATAATAAACAAATAAAATAGACTAAGTCTAAGAGAGTTTAAATAAATGAAAGAGAAAATTGATTTAAGATAGTAGGATGGGTTATTGAGCGTAAAGGTGTAGTTGTTGGATGAGTTGCCGGGGCAATTTAATTGCCATATCGATGTGCGACAAAGTATTCTTCAATGCCTTCAAATTATCCCTAATCTAAGAACTGATGATAGTGCAAGCCTTGGTGATACATCCCTGCATTAACTTTGGTGGACATCATCGATCAATGCACTATTCTTAGTTGCTGAAATTTACTCCTTATCCCTAAGGTGAATTAGCTTCCACCAACAACTGTTTAAATGGAAATCATATCCAATTGTTTTTTGAACCTAACTCTCCCGAGTCTAGATAACTAGATTCATCTAAGTCTCTCTCCCAAGTTCACTTGAAATTAAATTAAGAACCAAGAAATGGATAAACAACGATTTATAGAATTAAAAACCAAAAACTAAATCATCCGTTCACAAACATCGTAAACCCAACAACCCAAGCCAATTTAATTTAGTTCATGGCTAGGTTGAAAGAAAACAACAACGAATAAAACCCAAACACAGGTTGATTGCATGATAGAAAGATAAAAATAAATGGAGAAGATGAACTTCTCCAATCTGCGTTAATGGCTCCATGTGAAATCCTCTCTTTGGCCTGATCTCTCCCCAAAATTCTCCTTTCTCAATATGTTGATGTGATCTCATTAAAATAGGCGAGGAGAAGAGTCCAATTGAATGTGAAACCAATGGGATTTGATCTCTAAATAACATAGCTTTTGAATTTGAACTGGGTAATTATCCAAAGAATTTTAATAAATCCTGGAGATAATAGCTTTATTGCGACTTGTCATGGGAACCTATGACAAATGGCTCGGCAAATCGTCCTGCACAAAATAGAGCAAAAACAACAGTGATTTCTTCATAAAAATTAATAGAACATAAGGCCAAGCCCAAGGGACAGAAGAACTACGAAACAATGCATGAATGACTAAGAATGCAACTAAATGAGCCTAAGTCCAGACAATAATATGAGAAAAGGTTATAGAATATAATACTTTTTCACACTTAACACTCCCCATACTTGAACTATTTCTTGTCCTCAAGCAATGCAAAAACTAACAATTACCTGCCAAGGCATTTACCACAAAAAACATGCTTCAATCCTCAAAACCATGGCACAAAGAATTGATTACCTTTTGACCTTCTAAAAGCACATAAAGTCACTCAAAAGTCAACTAAAATGTTGGTGAAAATGTGTGTGCAGAGTTGTGTACAAGTCAATCAACGGGATTCCAAGAAAACCTCAGTTTTTATTAGATCGCCAAGGCAATTTATTCATCTAGAGCTAGTTAGGCACCTCTAGCAAATTCTTTTTTCTTTTTTTGTCTAGTGCCAGATGGTCACCTCTATCACAATTTTTCCATATTTTAATAACCTAACATTTACTAGGTCTCCCTAGATCAACAAGTCACAATAGTGTGAATATAAGTAGCAACATAGCAAATTTTCAAGTTAATTCCATACCAATCCTAAAGTCTAAGGTTTTCTATTCTAAATAAAGTGGCAATTAACCATTGTAATGCCCTAAATTTGGGCCTAGGTGTTAGCTAGATCGAGTAGACGGTTATGGGCAACCGAATTAGGCGATTCGAGTTAGTTTTGGGAATTAATTCTTAATAAATGATTTTTTTGCTAAAATAAAATATGAAAAAATGCTAGAAAATATTTAATTAGTATTTTAAGGGTTTTAGTAAACTCAATTTGAAGGAATAAAATTAGATTTTTTGGACATTTTGGTCCGGTGACTAAAATGTAAAGTTTTCAAAAATGTTTTGGTGACTAAATCGTAAAAAGATAAAAACTTAGAATCTTTAAGGTGCTAATTTACCAAAGTTTTTGATAATATTTTTCTTAATTTAGTTTATTTTTAAATGATTTTTAAAATGTTGTTAATTAAAAATAAAATAGATTTGATTAAAAGGATTTTAATAACCAATTTCATTTTCTTACGTAACTGCTTTTGCTCTCACCTTTTCTATCCACTTTCTCAGCAGCCAAACTATTAATTTTCCTACAAAATTCGTAGGAACCATATCTTTTGATTTCCTATTCCTTGGATTCCTACACTAAATCCTATTTGCTTACTTGAAGATTTCATCCAAAACTAGCCAATTAAGGGAGAAATCAACAATTAGAGGTGACTTTCGTTTCTCTCATCTAACTAAAGGTTTTTTTTATTGAAGTTCCCAAGTTCTTGATCCTTTACAACTGATTTTTGTTATGATTTTATGGTTAAATCATGATTAATTGGTTTTAATTGAGTTTTGATAATAAATTTGATAAATCTTGATATGGATATGATTTGTGTTGATTCTAATTGATTTATATCAATTATATATATAAAAGAGATTAATAAAATGAATCCCAAAACTATGTGAATCGTTAATTTTCTAGGTTGTGAATAGTTAGATTTTGAGGTGATTTTGGTGATGTAAGGTTGCTGGAGGCATAAGGACGTTATATTGCTATTTTTGAATGTTAATTGGTGATGTTAAGATGTTAAAATCAATAGGATTTGGTTGGTCTTTGTTTAGTTGGAGTTTCGTTGTGATTTCGGTTGTTTTGGAGAAGTGTCTAATGGTTTTAGTGAGGCAAAATTGAGGAGATGTGTTGTTGTGTTTAGAGATGTTTGGAAGTCCATTAATCCTCTATTTTTTGTGTGGGTAAAATAAGGGAGATAGATCCTTCATCATTTGGAGAGGTTTTGAAAGCTTCAAAGGCTTGATTTTGCTTCAACTAGAAGGGCGTTGTGTTGTCGGTGAGTGGAAATGTCTTTTACTACTTTTAAAAGGTTTGAAGATGGTTGTTGGGAGTTTAGATTAAGTTTGAAACACTTATCTAAGCTCGAAAGTAAGTATTGGTTGATCTCTCTCTCGTTTTTAGTTTTGCAAAAATACAATCTCATGCACATGTTTATGGTTTTGATTACTCACTATTATATGCATATTTTAGAAATGAAAGATGTTGCAAATGATCATATATGATGATTAGCGAGTATGGAAAATGATTTATGAAATGGGTTTTGAGAATGCTAGAATACATGGTTTAATGTATTGAAAATTGGTTGATTTGATGCATATGAAAACAGTAAGGTAATGTGGTTTTATAAAGTATATTGGCAAGTGGATGAGATTAAAAGTTGTAGGATATAGTTGGCTAGCCATAGGGTTTAAAGTGCATTGTAATAAGTCACCTTATGAGTGTCTAGGGGTCAAGAGTGTGCCATGCTCCACCATAAGAACCGCAACGGTTGAGGGGTCAAGAGTGTGCCAATTCTCTCGCTGGTGGATTTATACATCATAACCGTTGGGGGCAGCTCTGGTTCAAGGATGTATGTGAAGTGGTCAAAGGAACCATTTGGGAAATCTATGTATTCGATGTATTTTTGATAAAATAGAATGGAATTGGTTTTAAGTCACGTGAATGCCAATATATGATATAATGTATCATGAGAAATGGTTATGTTTGTATAATAAGGTTTATATATGTGTTTCTCTTTAAGCTACCTATTTTGAGATTTTAGCATAAGAAAGCTTAAATTGAGGTTATTGCTAGAAATCCATGATACATGAGATGTAAAGGTTTAAATGTGCATATTTGGAAAGGTTAAAGAAGCATGAGATGTTTTGACGTGATCTTGTGTACATATTTGGAAGCAAAATGGTTTTAAATGCATTGATGAGTGTTTTTGAGATTTCTCTCACTATGCTTTATAAGTTACACTCTCATTTCTTATCAATACAGAGAAGTAATAATTTTTGGCAGCAAGCAAGCAAGAGGCGATCCAAGGGCAAAGTGATTTCAAGTATGATTTTATAAGTACTTTGTAGTAATAAGAGGCAATGTGACCAAGTTGTAATTGTGAGGGTTGCTTTGGTTACTCCCTGGTTTGGACAAGTTACATTTGATATTTTGGACTTGTATAATGTTTAATATCTTGTTTTGAGGGGTTAGGACATGTTTTTCTTGATTGGGAAGAGGTCATTCCTATAGGACCTTTCTTTGAATATGCTATATTTGTGAATGATCCTCTACTATGTTCTTATGTTTGTGGAAATGATGCTTGAGATGTTATATGATGTTTAAGAGATGTTTGAGGTTGTTTGGAGTGAGCCAAAGAGTCATATGTTGGACCTAGAGGTCATTATAGGACTTCGCGTACTGGTACGAGTACCCAGGGATCGGTACACAGGGTCTAAAATGGCTCCGTTTGGAGGGCAAAATGCCTAGGGGTACTGGTATAGTTAGCAAGTAGCGATACACCTGAATTTACACATCAGAATCAGTACATAGGTTTGAGTATTGGTACAACCTCTTCATTTTTGTAGCGTCGTACCGATACGCAGGGTCTCGTATTAATACGCATAGTGGTTACTAGAAATTGAGTTTTTGAAGGAAAAAGGGGATCGATACGAGAACTATACTGTACCGGTATGAGTTACTTTATGCACCATATCAGTATGGTGGCTAGTGTACCAGTACTCATAACAGTTAAGTCCATTGAGCCGTATCGATACGGGCTTGCCCGTATCGGTATGCATTGCTGGTTTCTTGTGTATTTGCCTATTGAGGTTTGGAAATGTACAATCTAGTCTCTAAATGTTATAAATGCAATTGTATAGGTTAGTTGATTGTTTTAAGTTGAAATTTAACCGGTATGCATGAAACTTGACTAATTAAAGATTGGTAACTTTAATTTTTTGAAAGACCTCCTAATTTTCAAAAAATGCAGTTTGGTCCCTAAAGTACTTTATTGGGCAATTGGATGTCAATTCGGCGCCCGATTGAGTTGTAAAATTCACCGTTGCCAGCATAATCACCTTAGGACTTAATTATGCATTTATATAAGTTAAAATAAAAAAATCATTTTCTAAGTAATTCTTTTGGGTTTGTCTCGGTAAACCCAATGTAGCTCGCTCAGTTCGGTCTGACGTCTAGGCCGAGTCAAGGGGGTTACATTTGTTGGCATCAGAGCCAGGTTTGATTGTTGGGAGGTGGGTTACATTTTTTGGAATTTGTTGGAGTTTATTAGGTCCTCGTTATTCACGAGTAATATACTTTCTTATTTGTGGGGAGAGGCTTTATTAACTGCTACCTACCTTATAAATCGAATGCCTAGTAGAGTTTTTAAGTTTGACACTCCACAATCTATTTTTTTGAGGAGTTACCCTAATTTCAAATGTCTATCTTCAAATCTGCCCCTAAAGATATTTGGTTGTACTACCTTTGTTCAAAAAACTAATCTTTATAAGTCTAAATTGGATCACAGGCCTTTTAAGGGTATTCTTCACTCCAAAAGGGCTATAAGTGTTACTATCCTCCTTCTAAAAAATTGTTTGTTTCTATGGATGTCACCTTCTTTGAACAAGAACCTTATTTTTCTAAGGTTTGAATTCAGAGGGAGAATTTCATAGAATTACAGCCTCTTCTCACTCATCAGGTACATCCATTTCCAATTTCTTCCTTGCCCTCAGAACCATTCGTTTCTACACCTATGTCTACGCATAAATAGACTACTTCTATAACTTCACCTAAACATATTGAACCTCAAAATTCTTCTACACATGTAAATAATTTTCCTACTCCAGCCACTATTTCCCCCAAATAGTCTCTTCACATTCCCCTGCTCAGGCTATTCATATGAATACACAGCCCCCTAAGCAACTTAATGTGTACATTAGAAAGAAACGAAAAATCATTCTAGAAGAAGTTTTGCAGTCTGACACTTGCCAAAAGTTGGAAATGAATCCAGTTGCTTTAGAGGATGTTGGAGGTAATGAATTTTCTTCTTCTCTATGTGATACGGAGTATGTACCTATTTCTAAAAGGAAAGGGGTAAGGTAATGTACTAAGTATCTAATTTAGAAGTATGTTGCTTATGGGAAACTAATGCCTTCATTTAAGGATTTTACAACTTGTATTAACAAGTAAAAAATCAATAGGAACATTGAAGAGGCCTTGAAGGATCCAAAATAGAGGCAAGCTGTGGAAGAAAAGATTCAAGCCCTTGAGAAAAATAGAACTTGGACTGTTACTGAGTTACCACTTGACAAGAAACTAGTTGGCAGCAAGTGGATTTTTGCAATAAAATATAATTCAGATGGGAGTGTAGAGAGGTACAAAGCTAGACTTGTGGCACAAGGTTTTGTTCAAACCAATGGTATTGATTATAATGAGACTTTCGCACTAGTAGTAAAACTAAATATCATTAGAGTACTTTTAAGTCTTGCTGTAAATAAAGATTGGAGTCTTAATTAGTTGGATATAAAAAATGCCTTCTTGAATGGCAAGCTAGAAGAAGAAATATATATGAAGATTCCACCAGGTATGAAGAGTGAGCTGAAGAATCAGAATGTTTGTAAGCTTGAAAAATCTCTTTATGGCCTAAAATAGTCCCCTAGGGCCTGGTTTAACAGGTTCACTAAGGTTCTCATAGGAGATGGCTACAAACAGTGCCAAGCTGATCACAGTTTTTTTATTAAGATAACTACTAGTAAAAGGAAGGTTATTCTAATTGTATATGTCGATGATATTGTGATCACATGAGATGATGAAGATGAAATCAGGAATTTAAAGGGACTGTTGAGCAAGGAGTTTGAGAAAAGGACTTAGGAAAATTGAGGTATTTCCTAGGTACGGAGGTGGCTAGATCAAGTAGAGGCTTGGTGATAAATAAGAGGAAGTATGTGCTTGATTTGATCTCTGAAACATATATGTTAGGCTGTAAATCTGCTAATACTCCAATAGAAACTGGTATAAAATTGAAAGGAGAAGAAATGGGGACTGAACTAGACAAGAATCATTTTTAAAGGCTGGTTGGGAAACTTATTTATTTATCCCAAACCAGACCTGACATCTCCTTTCCTATAAACATCATTAGTCAACACATGACTAATCCTAAGGAAATACACTTAGATGTTGCGAATAAAATTCTAAGGTACCTAAAAGGTACACCTGGACATGGATTGTTTATCAAGAAAATAGAAGAGAAAATGTGAAGGTATTCAAATATTTCAGCTGGGCAAGTGAGATCACTGATAGAAGGTTAACCAATGGGTATTGCTCATTTGTATGGGGTAATTTGGTGACTTGGAGAAGTAATAAGCAAGCTATAGTTTCAAGAAGTAGTGATGAGGCATAATTTAGAGCCGTAGAACTGGAATATGGTTACTTAGATTGTTGAAAGAATTGGGAATGAAGGAAAGTGAAAATTTTGAGATTCTCAGTGATAATCAATCTACTATTCATATTGCAAAGAACCCAGTTTATCATGATCGCACCAAGCATGTAGAAGTTGATAGACATTTTATAGTTGAGAAAATAAATGGTGGTTTAGCAATTATGACTTATGTTCCTATTGAGGAACAACTTGTTGATGTATTCACAAAGGCCCTATCCAAATAGATGTTTGACAAATTTCTATTCAATCTGGGTATATACAATGTACATACTCCAGCTTGAGGGGGAGTGTGAATTGTAGTTGAATTAGAAGATTATGGTTAGTGTTTTATGTGTATCTGTAATTTAGATTAGAGTTATATTTTTATTAGGTTACCTAGAGATAGAGTTTGTAACTATGTAAAACTCCTAGTCGTAGTCTAACTCTTGTACCTAAGCCTTTAAAAGTATATGTACTTATCTTATTCTAAAGTAAGTGATAATAGAGAACACACATTGGTTTTTCTTGTATATTTCTATGATAATAGGCGTTGATCATTGTGCCATCAGGAAAAATAGCCCTACCGAGATGTTAACTGGTCCAGGTCGTTCACAAAAGAATGGCCACTTGTGACCCTCAACATTGGTGTACACGACATCCTCAAGACCATACTTTAGTTTGGTCATATCATAGGTGAAACCTTGTTCTTCCTAAACCTTGCGAGTGGTGAATTTTTTCTCAAATCTTTGCTTGGTGGTTGGCGATACGAATTGGCGAAAAGAAGAAGAAATAATTGTTTGTGATGAACTTACTCAATGTGTAGTCTTCAAGTTCTTGGCCATGGTGATATAAAGAAAAGAAAGAGAAAACAAAGAAACTCAAGAGTTCAAGAAGATAGTGAAAAGAGGAAAATAAAAAGATGAAGAAGATGGGTGTAGTTGTACCTTAATGGTGAAAGAATTTGAGGGAAAATTGAAGTGACTTGGTTGAAAGATAGGTGACTAATGGTTTTGCATCAAAGCAATCACAAGAGGAATAAGGGAGGAAAGGGTGCGGCTAGGGTTAAGTAAGAAAGAGGGAAAATAAAATTTTAGGTTTTCAAAAATTAAAAGAGTTGGAAACCCTTCTTCCTTTAAACCATCAATTCCCATCTCCTCATATCTCCAAATCTTCTCGAACTCTTACCCTAAAAAAAGAAAATAAAGAAATAGATAAATATCAAAATAAAGAGATAAAATAAAATAAAATAAAGATAAAAAGATAAATATAAAATAAAGAGATAAAATAAATGAAAATAAAATAAAAATAAAAGTAAAAGTAAAAACAAAATAACTAAAAAAATAAAAAGAAAACAATTAAAAGTATTATTCTCATGCATCTTCTAAGGATACTTCTCTTTTATCATGCTCAATGTGGGGACCAACATAGTGCTTCAATCTTTGTCCATTGACTTTAAACTCCCGTCCATCCGTAGTTGGTTTGATTAAAACAACCCCATGGGAATAGGGTTTAACTACTTCGAATGGCCCAGACCATCTTGACTTTAATTTGCACTGAAAAAGTTTAAGTCTAGAATTGTATAGGAGCACCAGTTGCCCTGGCAAGAATTGTTGCGGTAATAGCTTTTTTCATGCCATCGTTTAGTCTTCTCTTTATACAACTTGGCATTGTCATAAGCTGCTGCACATAATTCTTACATCTCATTTAATTCTAGCAAGAACTTTTGTCCTACTTTTTCCCAGTCCATGTTCATCATCTTGATCACCCATTAGGCCTTGTGCTCGATCTCCATTGCAAGGTGGCAAGTCTTACTGTAGACAAGTCTATAAGGAGACATGCCTAGGGATGCCTTAAATATTTTCGGTAGGCCCAAAGTGCATCATCAATTCTCACAGACCAATCCTTCCATGAAGGATTGACAACCTTCTCGTGTATGATCTCCAACTCACGGTTAGATATCTCAGCTTTCCTGTTAGTGTGTGGGTGATATGCTGTGGCAATTTTGTGAGTCACTCCAAAGCGTAGCAACATCTTGACAATTAGCTTATTGTCAAAATGTTTTCCCTCATCGCTGATAATTGCCCTCGGTATTCTAAATCGTATGAATATGTTTTTCTACAATTATCGCTGCACAGTCTTTTAATCATTTCTGGGAACTGCAACTGCCTCAACCTATTTAGGCACATAGTCCACGATAATTAAGATGTATAGATTTCTGATTTATGATGGGAATGTCCCCATAAAATTGATGCCCCATACATCGAATAGCTCTACCTCAAGGATATTTTGCATCGACATCTCATGTCGTCTGGAGATATTCATTGTTCACTAGCATCGATCACACCTCTTGTTGAAATCATGGGTGTCTTTATAAAGAGTGGGCTAATAAAAGCTTGACTATAAGACTTTGGCCGTTGTGCGAGTACCGCCAAAATGGCCTCTATAAGGTGATGAATGACATTGTAGGATCACATTTTATTGTTCCTCCTAGGGGACACATCTTCGTATTACATGATCTGCATATTTTTCAAACAAAAAGGCTCATCCTAACAACAATGCTTAGCATCATATAGGAACCGATTCTTTCCCTAAAAAGTAAGGTCATAAGGTAAAATACCGCTCACAAGAAAATTCACTAGATCAGCATACCATGGAGTTGTTGTGGCAACTAACATCTGCTCATTCAGGAATGAATTATAGATCTCTAGGTAATCATCATTCTTATCTCCACCTTTAACCTTCGACGGGTGATCGGTAACCTAGTTCTTTGTTCCTTTCCTGTCCTTATTTTCAATGTCAAACTCTTGTAAAAGAAATATCCATCAAATTAAACGAGGTTTGACATTCTTTTTAGCTATTAAATACTTAACTACCGAATGGTCAGTGTGAACAATTACCTTAGTACCAATCAAGTATGGACAAAACTTGTCAACTACGAATACTACTACTAGCAATTCCTTTTCAGTAGTGGTGTAATTCAGTTGGACACCATTAAGTGTTTTTCTAGCATAGTATATCACATAGAAAATTTTACCTTTGTATTGGCCTAAAACTGCTCCTATCGCAAAATCGCCCGCGTCGCATATGAGCTCGAAAGATAGGGACCAATCAAGGGAACAATAATAGGTGCCTTGGCAAGTTGCTTCCTCAGATCTTCAAATGCTAAGACACAAGAATCATCAAAATCGAAGGCTTTTCTTGTTCAAGGAAATTACACAAAGGTTTAGAATTCTCAAAAAAAAAAATTGAATAAACCTTCTATAAAAGCCTGCATGTCTGAGAAAACTCCTGATCCCTTTGACTGAATTAGGTGGCAGTAATATTTCAATCACATCCACCTTGTCCTTATCTACCTCGATTCCCTTGGATGAGATCTTGTAACCCAGCATGATGTCTTCATCCACCATAAAGTGGCATTTCTCCCTATTTAAAATTAAGTTAGATTCTTCACACTGTGCTAACACCTTCTCCAAATTGCAGAGGCAATTGTCAAAACTATCTTCGAATACTGAGAAGTTATCCATAAAGATTTCTAGGAAATTGACCACCATATCAGAGAAGATCGCCGTCTTGAACCTCTAGAAGGTGGCATGAGCATTGCACAATCAGGACAATATCCTTCTAAATGTATATGTGCTAAAAGGACACATGAATGTGGTCTTTTCCTGGTCTTTGGGTGCTATGGAAATTTGGTTATAACCTGAGTTTCCATCAAGAAAACAACAAAAAGACTTCCCTACAAGACGGTTAAGCATTTGGTCAATAAGAGGTAAATGAAAATGATCTTTCCTAGTAGCCTTATTTAATTTTTGGTAGTCCATGCATACTCTCCAATCGGTGATAGTTCAAGTTGGAATGAGTTCATTATTTTCGTTACTTACCACAGTCATACCATCTTTTTTCGGTACACATTGTACCGAACTTACCCACGAGCTGTCAAATATCGGGTATATGATACCATCATCAAGACACTTGATGATCTCCTTCATTATTACTTGCTTCATGGCAGGGTTAAGTCTTCTTTGAGCATCAATTGAGTTTTATGGCATTCCTCCAACAAGATCTTGTGCATGCACGCACCCGGGCTAATTCCCTTCAAATCTACAATCGTCCAACCTATTGCATTCTTATACAATTCTAATATGCCAATCAACCTCTTTTCCTATACATGCTACAACATGGAATAAATTATTATGAGCATGGTGTTATCCTTTCCCAAATAAACATATTTCAATTGCTCTGGCAATGGTTTTAATTCTAAAATAAGGGGTTTCTCAATATAAGGTTTTCAATTTTACGTTCCTTACTTGAATAATTAAGAGATACGAAACTTTTACCTAGCTGACTTATAGTTCAATTCGCTTCTTACTGAGCCTCATTGTCCAATTTTGGCTCCTCGATTTCTTCAGGGTCAACAATGAAATTGACGTGTCAATACTCCTCTATATCAAAGTTAAATTATGTGATGGCTCTAATAGCTTGACATTCCTCTGGACCATCGACATACTTGAGGGTTTTAAAAACATTGACAATGACTTCTTGCTCATTCATCTGCATAGTGAGCTCTCCTCTCTCAACATTGATCAAGGTCCTTCCTATTGATAAGAACGGTCTTCCAAGAATAATGGGAGTGAACTCATCTGCTTCACAATCCAAAATAATAAAATCAGCGTGAAAAATAAATTTATCCACTCTTACCAAAATGTCTTAAATTTTTTCATTTGGATGAACGTAAGATCTATCTGCAAGATGTAGCATGACTGTAGTGGGTCTCGCCTTTCTTAGGCCTAGCCATTGGAAAAAAGATTTTGGTATAAGGTTTATGCTTGCTCCAAGGTTGCATAGTGCTTTCCCAACATAGTGATTATTTATGGCACATGGTATTGTAAAATTACTTGGATCCTTTAGTTTGGGTGGCAATCGGTTATGCAACATTGCCATACACCCTTCTACCAAGGAACTATCTCGAACTCACTCAGCCTAGTTCGCTTAGAGAAAGTGTCTTTAAGGAACTTGACGTAATTAGGCATCTGCTCAATTGCCTCAACCAGTGGCAAGTTGATGTGAACTTGCTTTAGGATGTCAAGGAATTTCTTAAACCGGTACTTGTGCTTCTTCTTCCTCAACCTATGTAGGAAAGATGGTGTCAATCTGATCTCCTTACCTTTACTTATCTCATCTAGCTTGGTAGCAGTGAAGGCATTATCGCGGCATGAGGAACTGTCGTGGCAACCTATGAAGGTTCATCTTCTGCACTTGCAGTAGCCTTACTCTTCGGCACATCTTTCTCAATAGAGGATTGCTCTACTGGTTGAGTGTTCTCCTCAGTATAATCACTCTTTTTATATTTGTTTCAGTGAGTGATCACTTTGCACTGCTCATGGTCTGTCCCTCGTGCAACCTCAGTGTCGTTGGGCAAACTTTCTTATGGCCTCATGCTTAGGACTTAGGCAAATTTCCCAACCTACGTCTCCAATGCTTTTAACGCTACTCCTTGACTCTGTATAATGATCTCATCCCTGTTCACAAATGACTTAGTCTTTTTTATAAAATTACTAGTCTCAACCATATAAGATTCAGTCTTAAGCATAAAAGCATTTAAAGTTGTTTCCAAAGAACTAGCTGTTGATTGCTAATGCGGCATCTATTACCATGGCATGTTTTGTTAGAATCCTAATGTTTTCGTGTTCTGGCGGGTTGATTGTTAGAGTTGTTCTGGTTATTCCATGAAAAGTTGGGATGCTACTGCCATGTTGAATTAGATGTGTTGGAATATAGGTTGCTATTCAAGTTGTAGTTTCCAACATAAAAACTGGACTCTGGGTTCAGCGGACACTTAGAAGAATCATGGTTATCATTACAAGAATCACTAAATGAATATACTACCTTAACCTCATGTGTGTTACTAGGTTGCTACAAATTCTAAACCATGTTGGTTAATGCAGTCGGTTGTGCTGAGATAACATATGATGAATCAAGCTCAATTGGTATGGCATTTCGTCTTGCATGTCCCTTCCTTGTGGTTGGGAGCTAGTAATAATTATTGGCAAGTCTGTCCAATATCTCTAAGGCTTCCTCAGGTGATTTGTCTAGGAGTGTGTCATTTGCTGAGACATCTAGCATCATCCTAGTTGGTGCATTTACTCTATTGTAGAGCATTACTACATGTTTATAATCTCTGAATCCATGCTTGGGGCATTTGCGTAGAAGCTTTTTGTACCGATACCAAGCTTCGTACATGAATTCGTCATCTATTTAACAAAAATAAGTTATGTCATTACAAAGTTTATCAATCATATTTCTAAAATTAAACCTGACAAGGAAACTCCGACATAGATCTATCCAAGATTCTAAAGATCCAAATGGTATACTATTCAACCATGTTCTCGCCCTATCCCTCAGTGAACAGGGGAATAATGTTATACTCAGGACATCCTTATGGACTCCCTGTTGCCTGAAAAAAATTGCAAACTTCTAATAAATACTTTAGATGTTGCATGGTATCTTCATTTGCTGAGCCGATAAATTGTCCAATTGAATTGGGCATGTTAAACATCACTGGCTTCAATTCCATGTGTGCGGCTTGAATCTCAGGAATGATAATTCCTTGATTGAGATCACCAAGGTCTGGAAGTAAATGATTTTGGATGGGCCTGTTCCATACATGAACAGGCTAGTCTACTATAGCTGCGTTGCCTCATACCACAACATTTTGATTGCTGAGGACATTTGGATTGCTAGGGACAATAGGGTTTCCAACTGGATCTGCATAGCTGCTCCTAGCTCTCTCATTCTTCTATGAAAAACTTGTTCAATCTCAGATTCAAGTGGGTAGTCTTGTGGTGTTGGTCTCGCTCTGGTCATACATAGAAGCAAAACCAAAAAATGTTAGCCCTTTGAAACAAATAATGAGATAAACAAATGAAAACACAAAGGTGCAAGAAATTAAAAACAAATTTGCTATTACCAATTCCCTACAATGGCACCAAAAACTTGTTGCTTGATTTAAGTGCAATGCAAACGGTGCAAGTATACACGTCACAAGTAATAGTATGGATTAAGATCATCGCCACTGTATTGGTGAAACTTTAACTTTTTGCTTCTCGCACTGAATGAGAATAAAATTTATAGTGATAAATGGTGGTAATAAACAAATAAAATAAACTAAGTTTAAGAGAATTTAAATAAATGAAAGAGAAAACTAATTTGAGAGAGCAGTGTCACAAACTTAACTTCTTCAAACCATCCGTGCGGTGTTAGCACTCCCGAACTATGCTAACAAGCCTTTATTCACACAAACACAATGGCTAGAAAGGAACGTATTAAGAAGGCACAAAAGGTTTTGAAAGGAAAGAGAAAAGACTTTGTATTAAGTTTTGAGAGAACTTGTACAAGGCTTAGAAATGCTTGGATTTTTAGATGGTTTACAAATGAAAGGGGTGGTCCTATTTATAGGCCTCCACCTCCTTGATGGATAATTATAGATAATCCTAGTAGCTAGTAGATGTTTACAAAGTGTAGATAACTCTACAAGCATCTACATATGTCCCTAAGTGTCAAAAAGATTCTAGAAAGTTCTAGAGACTTTTGAAGTAGTCCTGAGCATTCCAAAGTCTTCCAGGGTCTTCTAAGGCCTTCTGGATATGTCTAGACTTGGGTAGAACCTCCTGGAACCCCCTAGAACGTTATGGCATGCTTATGAGATGGATGTAGGCCACTCTAGGCCATTCTAGAAGCTTCCTTGGTGCATGCTTGCTTCAAAAACGCCCAAGGAAGTTGATCATGCCTTGGTGAATGTTGGTGGGTCGTGACATTCTCCCCCACCTAAGCTCGCAGCGCTCCCGTTGCACCTTCATTGAATTGCTGGTGTTGATTTTTGAATTGCCAAAGTGCTTCCTTAGACTCCCAGCTTGCTTCGTGATGGGCAGAGCCTTCCATTTGATGAAGTATTCTTTATAACTTGGTACGCCCCTCATTCAAATTACTCGATCCGCTAGCACTTCCTCCACTTCCTTGTCGAATAAAGTGACTACGACTGTGGGCGCTCTCTTGGAAACCCCTCATGATGGTTTATCCACGTCTTCATGATATGTCTTAAACAAACTCGCATGGACGGCCAGATGAATCTTAAGTCTTGGCGGCAATTGGAGTTTGTGAGATAATTTTCCCACTCGCTTGATGACTAGAAATGGTCTTTCTTACTTTCGTACTAGGCCCTTACACACCTTTTGCAAGGTCTTGAATTGTTGGGGCAAAAGTTTTATCATGACGAGATCGCCTTCCTTGAACTCCAAGTGCCTTCATTTCTTGTCCGCCCATTTCTTCATTCTTTTGGCAGCCTTGTCTAGTGCTGCTTGAGCTAAATCGTTTTGCTCGTGCCATGACTTGGCAAACTTGAAGGTTTTTGGGCTTTTCCCTTCATAGCATGTGGCAAGGGAGAGTGGAGTGGTCGGCTGTTGTCCCAAGATGATATCGAAGGGACTTCGATTGGTGGCCTCGCTTTGTTGCAAGTTGTAAGTAAACTGTGCCACGTCCAAAAGCATGGCCCAATCTCGTTGGTTGGCACTCATATAGTGCCTCAAGTAGAGCTCTAAGAGTGCACTGACACGCTCTGTTTGCCCATCGCTTTGAGGATGGAAGCTTGTCAAAAATTTTAGGTCTGACCCGAGCATCTTGAATAACTCGGTCCAAAACCTTCCCGTGAAGCGTGGGTCGCGATCACTAATGATACTGGTTGGAACACCTCATAAATTGACTACATTGCGGAGAAATAGCCTTGCTGCTTCCTCTATGGTGCATTCGGTTGGTGCGGCAATGAAGGTAGCATATTTGCTAAATCGATCCACCACGATTATAATGCTTCCGAACCCACCAGACTTTGGTAAGCAAGTGATGGAATGCATGGAGATGCTTTCCCAAGGCTTATTCGGTATTGGCAATGGATGTAGGATTCCACCCAGCTGATGTTGGACCACATTGTCTTGTTGGCACACAAGACATGTCCGCACATATTCCTCTACTGCATCTTGCATTCGAGGCTAATAATAAGTAGACTTCAAAAGTCTGAGGGTTCGTTGCATACTTGGGTGGCCCGCCCACAAGGAGTCATTACACTCCTTAATTAACTTTTTTTGTAAGTTGCCTCACTTTGGTACATAAAGACGATTGCCCTTGGTGTAGAGTAGGTCGTCGGTTAGCCAAAAGCATCGTGTCTTCCCTTTATTTTCCAAGGTAATAATATTTCAGGCAAGTGGCTCTTGTTGCAAGCCTTCTTTGATCCTTTCGAGTAGGGGAATAGTGACTTGGCTAATGTTTGCGAGCTCCGCCTTTCAACTTAGCGCATTGGCGACCATATTTGCCTTGTTGGGCTTATATTGCATGACATAATCGAATTCGGCTAAGAAATCTTGCCACCGTGCTTGCTTTGGACTTAGTTTTTTTCTGGGTCTGGAAATAACTTATTGCCACGTTATCTATCATGATCAAGAACTTAGACCCAAGGAGGTAGTGTCGCCATACTCTAAGGCAATGAATGATTCACTTATCTCTTTCTCTTGAACGGTGTAGCGCCTTTCGGTATCATTAAGCTTCTGACTTTCATAAGCAATCGAATGCCCATCTTGCATTAGAACTCCTCCAATGGCAAAGTCTTAAGCATCGGTGTGTACTTCATAGAGCTTGTTGTGGTCAGGTAGGCTAAGCACCAGCTCTTCACTGATGACCTTTTTCAAATCCTCAAAGGCCTCTTGATAACTTGGTGTCCATGCCTACGACTTGTTCTTCTTTAAGAGCTCAGTTAGCGGTGTAGCTCTTGTCGAGTATCCTTTGATGAAGCGACAATAGTAATTCACCAACCCAAAAAAGATCTTAGCTCATGTACTTTGGTGGGTGGCTCTCATTCTTGGATGGCACACACCTTACCATCTTCCATCATGAGTTGTCCACCCCTGATCTTATACCTCAAGAACATGACTTCGGCTTGGCGAAAGAACACTTTTCCTTCTTGATGTATAGCTGGTTCTCCCATAGAACCTTGAGCACTTCCCTTAGATGCTCAACATGCTTCCACAAGGTGTTGCTATACACCACGATGTCGTCAAGGTAGACGACCACAAATTGATCGAGATAGGGATGGAACAACTTGTTCATCAAAGTGCAAAATGTGGCAGAGGCATTAGTTAGTCCAAGGGGCATGACAAGGAATTCATAAGAACCGTACCTCGTGACGCATGTTGTTTTTGGCTCATCTCCTTCCGCTATCGCACTTGATAGTACCCTAAGCGAAGGTCTAACTTTGAAAAGTAACGTGCATGGCCAAGCTGATCGAAGAGATCTGAGATCAAAAGAATCAAATACTTGTTCTTGATGGCGATCTTGTTGAGTGTTCGATAGTCGATGCACATCCGTAATGAACTATAATTCTTCTTTTGGAATAGGACTGGTGCCCCAAAAGGTGCTTTAGAGGGGCTGATGAACCCTGCATCGAGTAGTTCTTTGAGTTGCTTCCTAATCCCCTTCAACTCAGGTGGTGCCATACGATAGGCACTCATAGCTGGTGGCTTTGTGCCTGGTTCTAACTCGATCTCATGGTCCACCTCTCTCCTTAGCGGTAACCTTTTTAACAACTCCGGGGGGGCCACGTCTTTAAATTCTTCTAGCACTTGGGCCACCTCCTTTGGTAGATCTTCGTCGGATTTTAGCTCCTCGTCATCGTATTCATTGAGGATGGCTAAGTAGCTTTCCTCATTTCTCTGGATGCCCATTTTGAATTGAAGTGCCGAGAGCAGTTTAGTCTCCTTCTTGGTGGCCTAGGTTGCTGGTATCACACAAGCTTGGTTGCCATCCATGATAGGCATGCTATTGGCGAACGGTATTAGGATTACTCTGACTCGATCAAGGAACTTGAGTCCCAGGATGAGTTTAAAGTCATCCATCAGCACTATTAAGAAATCCATGTGCCCAGACCATGCTCCAACATTGGTCTTGACTCTTCGAGCGATGCCAAGGATGGGTTGTGCAGCAGGGTTAACTGCTTTGATAGATCCTCCTCCCTCCATTACTTTAAGACCGAGCCTCTTTGCTTCATCAAGAGAGATAAAGTTATGAGACACACATGCGTCTAGCATGGCCCTTAATGCTTTCCCATTAATGGTGACGTCCACGTATAGCAACCCTTTGGCTTCCGTCTTTAGGGCAGATTGGATGACATTGAGTAGTTGCATGGATCCCATATGTGCACCTTCTTCGTCCCTACCGTCGTCACTGCATTCTCGATGCTTTGCTAGGAGCGAATTGAGGGCTTGTCGTTGTGGGCAGTCTCGAAGCCAATAATTGTCATCACAAATGAAACACTTGTTGGATAGTTGTCTTTTGGTGTCTCGAGAATCTTTAGATTTACCTTTATCCTTTCCCTTCCATGAGGACGATCCTTTGTGCTTAGACGTGTTGTCCTCTTGGTGTCCCTCCTTACGTTGGCTTTTATCTGCCCTACCTTTGGCTTGACCGCTCTTCATATGCTTTGTCTTTGCGGTGGACTCTTTGTTGCTAGTGTAGTCTATGAGACTCTCGGCTACGGCTATGGCATTGACAAGGTTTTGTACCCTACGATGCCTTAGTTTAGTTTTAGCCTATTGTTGGAGTCCATCCATGAAATTAAAGAGCGAGTCCTTCTCGGAGAGATCGGGGATCTCAAGCACCAAGCTATTGAAGTCTTTGACATAGTCGCGAATGCTCCCCGATTGTTTTAATCTTCGTAGGCGGGCACTTGCCTCGTCCTCGACATTCTTCGGATAGAATTGCCATTTAGGCTCTATTTTAAAGTCATCGAAGATAGAGATAGTGCACGTACCTTTCTTGATGTCTATGCGCTTTCTCCTCCACCAAATCATGGCAGTGTCAATAAGATATAGAGATGCGGTTTAGACCTTGGAGGCCTCCTCCACGATGCCGACAACTGCAAGGTATTGTTCTAGACCATATAAGAAGTTATCTACTTCTTTTGCATTGCGTGATCCCGCAAAGGTCTTCGACTTTGGTACCTCGACCCTTCTAGTCTCGACAATGGTGCTTGGCCCTACTGCCATGGTGCGCTTGCATAATGCAACGTCACCTTGTAATGCTCGAGCTGGGCATGAGTATTGTCGATCTCGTGTTGGAGAGAATCGCACATTTTCAAGAGCTCCCCCTTGAGTAGGTCACAGATTTCCCACATCTCTGCTTGCATAGTCTCCTCTAGCTTGACCATCATGGCCTTCACGGCCGTGTGGATCTTGACATCCTCTGCCTCGAAGCCTTCTACCCGTTGGTAAAGGTCATCCACCTGGGCACCTATGCCCCCCACGCCTTCCTCTACATGGGTTATACGAGACTCAAAGCTAGAGAGTAAATCCTTGGACTTGGCTCGCGGCCTTGTTGTAGTAGGACTGACCGTCTCTTCGCGCCCTCATGGCTCTTGCATGATCGCCGTTTCAGTCGAGCTAACAACTTGGTTCTTGCCAGTCTTTGCCATGTCCCGATGGTCACTCTGATACCAACTGTCACGGACTTAACTTCTTCAAACTATCTATGCGGTATTAGCACTCCCGAACTATGCTAACAAGCCTTGATTCACATAAACGCAATGGCTAGAAAGGAAAGTATTGAGAAGGCAAGAAAGGTTTTGAAGGGAAAGAGAAAAGACTTTGTATTAAGTTTTGAGAGAACTTGTACAAGGCTTAGAAATGCTTAGATTTTTAGATGGTTTACAAATGAAGGGGGTGGTCCTATTTATAGGCCTCCACCTCCTTGATGGATAATTCTAGATAATCCTAGTAGCTACTAGATATTTACAAAGTGTAGCAAACTCTAGATAACTCTACAAGCATCTACATATGTCCCTAAGTGTCCAAAAGATTCTAGAAAGTTCCAAAGACTTCCGGAGTAGTCTCGAGCATTCCAAAATCTTCCAGAGTCTTCTAAGGCCTTCTGGATGTGTCTAGACTTGGGTAGAACCTCCTGGAACCCCCTAGAATGTTATGGCATGCTTATGAGATAGATGTAGGCCACTTTAGGCCATTCTAGAAGCTTCCTTGGTGCATGCTTGCTTCAAAAACGCCCAAGGAAGTCGATCTTGCCTTGGTGAATGTTGGTGGGTCGTGACAATAGGCTGGGTTATTGAGTGTAAAGGTTTAGTTGTCGGATAAGTTGCCGTGGTAATTTAATTATCGTATCGATGTTCAATAGAGTGTTCTTCAATGCTTCCGAATTATAGCTAACTGAAAAACTAATGATTGTGCAAGCCTTGGTGATGTATCCCTACGTTAATCTTGGATGGACATCATCAATCAATGCACTCTTTTAGTTGTTGAAATTCACTCCTTACCCCTAAGGCGAATTAGCTTCCACCAATGGTTGTTTAAATGGAAATCGTATCCAATCATTTCATGAATCTAACTTTCCCGAGTATAGATAAATTGATTCATCAAAGTCCCTCTCTTGAGTTCACGTGGAACTAATTGAACCAAAAAATGGATAACACAACGATTTATTGAATTAAAAACCAAAAACTAAATCATCCATTCACAAAACCATAAACCCAATAACCCAAGCCAATTTAATTTAGTTCATGGCTGGGTTGAAAGAAAACAACAACGAATAAAACCAGACATATGTTGATCGCACGATACAAAGATAAAAATAAATTGAGAATATGAACTTCTCCAATCTACATTAATGGCTCCACGCGAAATCCTCTCTTTGATCCGATCTCTCCCCAAAATTCTCCTATCCCAATGTGTAGATCGGATCAAAGAGAGGATTTGAATAAATGACGCAATTGGAGAAGAGTCCAATTGAATGTGAAACCAATGGGATTTGATCTCTCCCCAAAATTCGCCTATTCAAATAGGCGAGGAGAAGAGTCCAATTGAATGTGAAACCAATGGGATTTGATCTCTAACTGGTGCAAATTTTTAATTTGAACCTGGGTAATTATCCAAAGCATTTGAATAAATCCTAGAGATAATAACTTTAGCGCGACTTGTCATGGCAACCTATGGCAAGTGGCTCGACAATTCGTCATGCACAAAATAGAGCAAAAACAACAACGATTTCTCCTTAAGAATTAATAAAACATAAGACCAAGCCCAACAGACATAAGAACTAGGAAACAATGCATGAATGACTAAGAATGCAACTAAATGGGCATAAGTCCAGACAATAATATGAGAAAAAGGGTATAGAATACAATATTTCTTCACACTTAACACTAATATCGTTTTGAATTGGAAGAAATGTCATTTTATGGTAACAGAGGGAATTGTTTTAGGCCATTGAATATTTATTCATGATTTTTCAAAAATCACAAAATCGATGTGTTTATTGCTGGAGAAGAACATGAAATTTGTCTTTGATGATGCATGTTTGGATGCATTCAATAAAATTAAAAAGCAGCTTGTGAACGCACCCATCATCGTTGCACCAACTAGCAGCAACCATTTGAACTCATGTGTGATGCTAGAGATTTTGTTGTTAGGGCAGTTTTAGGCCTAAGACGTAACAAGGTTTTTTATTTAATCTATTAAGCTAGTAAGGGTCTAACTGAAGCTCAGATTAATTACACTACTACTGAGAAAGAGCTATTAGTTGTAATCTTTGCTTTTGATAAGTATCGTTCTTACCTTTTCGGTGCAAAGATTATAATATTTATTGATCATTCTGCCTTGAGATATCTCTTTCCTAATAAAGATGCAAAACCAAGATTGATTTGATTGATCTAGTTACTGTAAGAGTTTGACATCGAGATAAAAGACTGAAAAGGTTCAGAAAACCAAGTTGCCGATCACCTTTCGAGATTGGAATTAGGCAATAAAGATGGAAATAAACATCAAATTATCGACGCATTCCTTGATGAAAAATATTTTGCTGTGGATGCAACACCTTGATACGCTGATTTTGTCAATTACCTTGTATGCAGAAAAACTCCTTTAGGTGTCACTGGGTACAAGAAGACAAGATTCCTTCGTGATGAAAATAAATATCATTGGAATAAACCTTATTTGTTCAAGGTTTGCAATGATAATATCATCCGACGTTGCGTCCCTGAGGAAGAGATGATACCAATATTACAACACTATCATGATGCTCCATATTGAGGACATTTTGGTGGTATGATAACGGCTGCAAAGGTGCTTCAATTGAGTTTTTTTGGCCTTTATTATTGAAGGATGCCCATGAATTTGTCCAATAACGTGATCGTTGTCAGTGCACAGGGTCAATATCCAGAAGAAATGAGATGCCACAACAACCAATTATGGAAATTGAGCTATTTGATGTTTGGGGCTTGGATTTCATTGGTCCATTTTCTAAATTCTTTTGGGAATGTATATTTTAGTTGTTGTGGACTACGTTTCGAAGTGGATAGGAGCTGTGGTTGTACTAAAAGATGATGCCAAGGACGTTTCAAAGTTCTTTCACAAACATATACTCACTCGTTTTGGGACACCAAGGGCATTAATTAGTGACCAAGGAAAGCATTTCCATTGTAGCCAGGTGGTTACTGCATTAAAACGATATAGAGTTAATCATATTCTCAGTACAACTTATCATCCTCAGTCTAATAGACAAGCTGATATCTCTAACCAGGCTATTAAAAATATATTTGAAAAAGTGGTGAATACCACTAGGAAGGATTGGTCCACGCTCCTGGATAATTCTTTGTTGGATATTCTTATTGCATACAAAACTCCACTTGGGATGTCACTGTACCAGCTTGTCTTTGGTAAATCTTGTCACTTGCCTGTTGAGCTAGAACACAAGGCTATATGGGCTTTAAAACAAGTGAATTTGGATTATGCGGCTGCGAGGAAGAAATGATTTTTGGATATAACTGAATTGGAAGAAACTCGCCACAACGCTTATGAAAATGCCTTTATGTACAAAGACAAGAGTAAACATTGGCATGAAAAAATCATATTGCAGAGACAATTTAAGGTTGGACAGTTGGTTTTGCTATTCGATTCACAACTGAATTTGTACCTAGACAAGTTGCGATCACGTTGGTCGGGACCTTTTGAAGTTGTGGAAGCCTTTCCACATGGTACAGTCACAATCAAGGATAGTAAAGAGGGGATCCCATCAATGTCAATGGACAGAGACTCAAGCTTTATTTTGGTGACTTTGATTCTAAGAGTGTTAAGACCATTAAATTGGTCGAATTTTTTTGATGGTTTTCTTTAATTTCTTTTATATATATAGATTTAATTTTTTTGTATATTTTTGTAATTTTCTTTTCTTTTTGCAGAATAATTCTCCCTTATTTTGGTAAAGAATCTTCTTTTCTTCCAAAAGATGGTACGAAAAAAATGCAACAAAAGTTACGCATGAGTATTAGGGGCACTTTGGGTAATTTAATTACACCAATTTGTCTAACCCAATCACAACCTTTGATTTGCGAGAGCGGGATATGCATCGGACGAGTATGATTTTTTCGCTACAATCAGAACCATTAAACTCATCGCATCAGTCGGTAAAGATCACACCTTTTTATTTTCCTCTTTTTTCTTCTTTATTTAGTAACCTTGGATTTACTGGACTTTCACTTAGTCTACTCTATTTTCTTCTTCAATTTTACAAAACTTCAATTTTTCTACAAAGTTCTTCTTTTTCTTCATTCCTTTACATTATCTCGTGGAAAAGGCAAGAGCTTTCTAGAAAATCTCCACGGAAACATCTTCTAAAGAGACGCAAGCCTCATCTGTCAACAAGGCTAAGGCACATTCAAGTTTATGCTCATCTGAGCACTGCAACTACTTGGTCAGAATTCTTATTGTGCTATCCAACCAATATTTTGCTGCTTCTGGGTCTTCATCGGCCTTACCTGTATAAGTAGTGGCTCGGTGTTGATCTAACTTATCAATAGGGGCTCGATTTATAAGAGTGAGAGCCACGGAGGACTGCGCTGACTGCTCAGACTTAAGGGTAGTCATAAATTGGTTGAACATCTCAGTCATGCCTTGTAACATTCAAATTGAGCAGTTTGCAACACGAGTTCAGGATTTGATGGTTTTTAGGGAGGTATTTGCAGATTTAGAGGGTTCTCCCCTCTTCTCATCGCCATTAGTTAAGGAGCCAATAGTATGCTCAACTTCTTCGTGAGCTTTATCGGAGTCAGACATCTTATACTATAAAAGAAAAAGGATTAGATTAGTAGCAAGTCACAATACAAAAAAATATAAACTCCTAGGTGGCATATGCAATACAATAACCATGCAATAGACTTCAGTTTAGTCATAGAATTGACTAAACCTGGCTCTAATACCACAATTGTAACACCCCTTTCTCGGTCTGGTAGGATTTCGGGTCAGAAAGCGTTACCGGTGAGCAATACGATAAAAGGTATGTCAAAATTGATGACTTGACTTATGAACAAAGAGTTAATAACACTTATTTGATACAATTCTTGGTTATGATCAATGCAAAGTCAATTAAATATTATTTAGGGACAATTATTTACTTGAACAAGTTTAAGGACCTATTTGTTTTTTTTGTAAGTTTTAGGGACTTATCGATAATTAAGCTTACCAATATGGAATTCCATACTAGATCACATTACGTATAAAATTTCACCAATTTTAGAGATCAATAACACCTTCAATTTATACCGCATTTGAGTCAGTTGCCATTTTGTAAAATTACGAAACTAGTTAACTAAGTTACTTGCACCGGTATCGATACTCAATAGGCCGTAATGATATGCCCTTTAATAAATTTTCTTTCGAACCTAACTCCCGTACCGGTACTCATTATATAGTATCGGTACATGTCAATCGATACCCTCGTATCGGTACGAGTTTAATACCGTACCAGTACTTAATCCCTAATTCCCAAATTAAATGTGAATGGGTATCGGTACGCCACAACCCGTACTGCTACCTGGGCTGCAATAAAATTCCAGTGGCTAATTAGTGTACTGATACGCTAATACCCGTATTAGGACAATGAAACAATAATTTTCCAGAATCAATTCTCCGTACCAATACATCCAAGGCCGTATCAATACTCCTTGTTGACCAGGTTCAATATTGCATGTTCGTACCAATACGACATCACTTGTACTGGTACGGTAAGGCAAGGCATGTAATGATAGAATTGGTCTGGTTTTTAGTTATTTTAAGGGCTCAAATCATGTCCAAAGGTTATCAAATTTAACCAGCAAGCCTAAAAACACCAAATCTACTTGCATGTCAAATTTTACCTCAAAACGAACTCATTTACCTAATTTTCCATGTTAGTGCACTTAGGTCATTTTTTACCAAATGTTATCAGCTACAAACATACCATCCATTATGTTATAACTCTTTCAGCATAGAGGGCTATTCATACATATCAAAATGGGACTAAATTAACTGGTCTAGACCCCATGTCACATTTCTAGGAGTTTAAGGAAAAAGTTTACATTACATGTAACTTGGTGACTTGCTTCCAAAACGTCCTTGCTCCGATCCTCAATCTGACTAACTTTTAACCTAAAAATGCATGGAAATAAGATGCATTAGGCTTACATAGCCTAGTGAGGTAGTCCATAACAATAACATGATTAACAATGATAACAACAACAGGTATAGCAATCTATAGGCATCTCAATCATGTTTCAACAATGTTTGTAATACTTGCTTATTTTCCTTGGATTGAAATGTAATGTGGATACGCAAATTCCCAACCAATATCGCCAACAATAAATGGTAATATCCTCCAACATCGCCAATAAGACCTGTAACGTCCGATTTTGGGCCTAGATGTTGTAAGGGTTGGTTCGAAGGTCCAGTGGACCGGTATTAGAGATTCAAGTTGATTTTGAGATTAAATCGAATTAAATATATTAATGATTATGGTGAAAATGATTTTGGAAAATGAGTTTTGGAAATCAGACATTTTGAACTAGTGACCAAAATGCAAACTTTGAAAACTATTTTTAGTGACTGTTTTATAAAGAGTCAAAACTTTGAATCTTTAAGGCGCTAATTGCCCAAAAAGTCTAATATCAGACTTTATCCCTTAATTGGCTATTTTTAAAGTATTTTGGAAAATATAAATAGGTTGGGAAGAATTAATTTGGTTATTAAATCTTTTTAACAAAAGTTACATAACTTTTTCTCAAATATTTTCTCCCACAATCTCTCCAGCCAAACATTAATTTCTTCTTCTAAATCTTCTAGTAAATCTTTCTTTTTTAAAATCTTTTGTTTCCAAATGATTTATTGTTGTTAGTTTACAAAAACCTTATTGTTTTAACTTTATTTTCTAATGTAAATCATCCAATTAAGGGAGAAAGCATCCATTGGAGGTAAGGTTCGTTCTTCTCCTCTAATGAAAGGTTCTTTACTGAAATTGCCTAGTTATTTACTCTTTACAATTGTTTCTTATGTGTTTTGACAGTTTAATTAAGGAAAAATTGGTTTAATTGTGTTTGGATTGATGAAATTGACATATTTCAAATTGGATCTGTTTTGCTAGGTTTATGATCAGATTAGATCATGTTTTTGATTTTTAATTGAGTTAATAACTTGGTTTTAACATTGTAATCCCGAAACAAGTTGAATCTCTAATGTTTAAGGTTGTTAGTTAAGGGTTTTGTGAGGTTAACGGAGTTTAATCATTGCTGGAAGTAAAAGGATGTTGGAAAAGAGTTTTTAGATGTTAATTGATGAGGTTTGATGTATTGAATCCTTATATTATGGTTGGGTTAAGCTTTGAAAGTGTTTGAGGATGTTTTCAATAAGTTTTAGATGGTTTGTGAGTGGGCAACTTGTGAGTTGCGAGTAATTATTTGTTGGAAATGGTTTGAATGCATAATGATGCATTTGCCCTATGGTTTTATGTGGTTAAAAATAGGGGATAATCAAGGCGATGAAGCTTGACATTGTTCATTGCTTTTCAGGAGCTCGATTCGCGTTAACGAGCAAGGCGAGGTGTATCGGTGAGTGAAAACTAGTTTAAACACCTTTAAAACATTTAATAAGGGTTGTTGGGAGTTTAGGGTAAGCTTGAAACACTTACCTAAGCTCAGAAGTAAGTTTCCCTCTTTTTCTCTTTAATATCGGTTCGGATATGATCAAGTGTAATTCATGTTTTGGTCGTAAACATGGTTTGTTTTTACTTACTGTAAATGCATGATTTTGAGTACATATGCAGTTGTTTAAAAGTATATGAAGTGCTAGTGAGCATTGGTTTTCATTTCGGTCGGGAATGGTGTTATTGCTTTGGCAATGTGATTTGCATATGTCGTGATTTTGTATTATGCATTGTAAATCAGTGAGTAAATGGTTTTGTAAATGATATATTGGCTATGTGACATGATGAGAAAACATTCGGATATAGTTGGCATGCCATAGAATGAAGTGCACTATAGTATGTTAAAAATAGATCGTGGTTAAGGGTACTTGAGGTGAGCTCGGGTACTCGGACTATGATCTTAGTGGTTGGTTCCCCTTGTTGATGTTGATGTTGCAGTTGGCAAGGTTGTTATATCATGCAGTCGGCATGGTACGGGTTATGGTGGTGGTCGATTATCATGAAAGGTTTGTGAATCCGAATTGTAAGGTTAATAGTCAGTTACCTAAAGGTTAGTGGCCGGCGAATCAAGGATAGTGGCCGTCTATCCAGGGTCACTATAATTGCCAATATATGCAAGTTCATGAGTTGAACCTATTTTTATAATGCTTTGGGATTTAAGCATGTGATTTGTAAATGTTGTTGCATATTGTCGATATGCATGTTTTGATTGAAATCAATGAAAATGCTTTGGATGTAAGCATGGTTTGAAAACAAGTGTTTAGTTTTCAAAGGATTTTAAATGCATCATTGTTTTATGAGCATCCTTACTAAGCATGTGTGCTTACGCTCTCTTTTTCCTAATAATGCAAAGCATTAAGGTTTGGGGGAAGCAAAGGCAAGGTTTGAAGTGATCCAAGAGCAAGACTACTTGAGTACAAACTCAGTTTATGTTTTCGGTTAATAAGGCAATGTGTTCGCCATGTTCTTGGGACTTGTAATCCTGTTTTCCCATGTTTTTAAAGCATGTGAAATGCTGGATTTTATGGTTGGTTTGTTGTTGTTAAGCTTGTTGAGAGTCTTTGCTTATGTTGATGCTAGATGGGTGCTTAGGTATGCATCTACTTGTCTTGTAATGGTTTCCATGTTTTGATGATTCAAGCATGTTTTTTATGATGCTTTAGATGCGTAAGCATGTTGTGTATGCCCTTAAAGTGTTAAATGGGAGTTTTGGTTATGTGGCAAAATGATATTAGGAAGCATGCCTATAGAAAATCTTGAGTGTTTGAATGCCATCTATTGATGTTGATTCTATGATGTTTTGGTTAGGTCTATACTCTAGTAATGTTGTTTGAGTGTTTGGAGCATGTTGGAGTGTTATGGTTATCATTAAAGTGTGTTTAGACATCAGTTTGGGACATTACAGGTCTAGGTGTATCGAAATAGGTGTCCCCGTACAGGTACAAATAGCCATCTCTGGCATAGCATTTCGATACGCGGGAGGGTGGTTCGATATGGGTAAGCCTTTATAGGCATAGCATTTCGATACTCGAGCTAGTGTTTCGGTACGGTCTCAATCATTTTGGTTAGGCATTTCGATACACGAGCAAGTGTTTCGGTACGAGTTTTAGCCACTGGAATTCGAGTTTTGGAAATTGTTAAGGCGTACCGAAACACCTGTACGCGTACCAGTATGGTTGCAATTAATTCTGTTATTTGGAATATTTGGAAGTTTCGTTTTCTTTCATTTTGGTCCCTGAATTTTAAGTATGCAATTGTATGATTTTGGACGATCGCATTGGCTTGAAATTTGACATGTAACCATGTAATTGGACTAATTGATGATTGGTAACCTTAATTTCGGTTTTGATCCTTAATTTTATTAGATTTGCATTTTAGTCCCTAAAAGGTATGTTTTGCAATTGGTTGCCTTCCCTTGGTCCGATTCCTTTGTAAAATCACTCGGTGCAAGTATGTACACTTAGGATTAATTATACACATATAGACAAGATAAAAAGAAAATAATGGACCGGTTAACGTGATGTATCTCCAGTTTGCTTCGACAAACCTAATGTAGCTCTCTCGGTTTGGTCGGGCGTCTTGGCCGGGTCGAGGGAGTTAGAAGACCAATACTAGAACCTCCCGCCAACATCGCCAAATAAAGCCTTAGCTCAAGGACCGTAGTCCACTCCGTACTAATGAGCTCATGAATTCTATGGCATGCCATTCGCATCCCATGTCCATTCGCATTTAGGGATTCAATACTTACCAATAGCAATAACAATAACAATGTCAACAACAATAACGATAGCAATAATGGTGGCCATGACAATGTCAATGTAACTTTAGCAATGTACTATGATCAATATAGTCTTTCCCAATGTTTCAATGACACCAATGACAATGCAATAATTCAATAATTAACTTGACAATGTAACAAGCTTACCAAAGCTTACCAAAGTCACCTTGAACAAGGTTCTCACACAACCGTACCTTGTTTCCAATAATGTAGATGCAATAGATCGATATAATGAAAACGAGATAGGTACCTAGCCAGTCTCAAGAATTCGACTACACTCACTGATTCTTTCAAAGCTTTTAGGGTTCTCGGATAACGATTCCCTTGTTTCTTGATTTATTAAGATCCGATAGAATCGATGGTTCTTCAACTTGATTAGTTTGAGCCAATCGATTGCTTCAATATAGAGTTAAGAAGTTGAAGAAAACAAAGCTTGGATAATCCTTCCAATGGAGGTGCTTGCTTGTTTAAGCTAAAGGAAAAAGATGATGGCTTTCAAACCAACCAGTAAACTTTCTAACTTTCTTTCTTTTACTATTTTAAATTGTTGAGATTTCCTTTGGATAAAGCAAGTTCATCCCAAAACACATCGTATATGGTGATTAATATTAGGGAGGGGCTAATCACAAGGTTAGTCCCTCAACTCCTTATACTTTATACTTTTGTCCCCTAACTTTCAATTTTCTCATTCTAGTCACTAAATAGGTTTCAAAGCATACAATGGTGTCCTTAAATAATATTAATACTTAATTAAAATTTAAATATCCTTTAATTGACCACTTGGTCAAAGGTCGACTCTATAATTTGACTTTCCGGTGCTGTATTTTTTGGTTTCCAAAATTAAATTCTGACTAGGCCTGATTTTAGGGTGTTACAACTTAAGTTTTCTTTGTTTTATGATAACTTTATCAAAATTCTGGAGCTTTTATAGCTCGCAAAGAGCATACATTTGTATCTTACACATACTTACTCGTATCAGATATCATACAGAGTTCTTATCAAAGTTCTTTCGAAGTTCGTGTATTTTAAAAATATTTTCCTTAGATCACATTGGGACATAAGTAACTGATAAGTTGTATATTTGCATGTATTTCTTATAGAATTCCCTATGTTTTAGCACACTAATCTGTCTCCAAGTCCTTGTTTTGGTTCATATTTGATTTTACAAGTGTTTTAATGGCTAATAAACATTTCATGCATAACAAAAGGATATTAGGACATATTTTACACATTGTGAAATTAACATGCGAACAAGGGTTGCGAACATCTAGAATTCAGTAGGGAGATGCGAACTGACATGGAAGTAGAGTTACGGACCAATAAACGCGAACAACTAAGGTACAACCGCGAAAGTTGAATGCGGATAACGAACGCTTATGTGGACAAAGGATCGTGGACGAATAGAGTGCAATGATGATTCTAGCTGTGAACCTTAGAGCGTGAATGACTTCTACTAATGCTGACTACGAACATAGGCGTGTCCTCTGGTGTGAACGCTCAACAGACGCAACACGAAGGAACCATGCGGGTGAGGACGCAGATAAAGAAGTGAACAAAGGGTGAGGATGCGGTTTCTAAAAGGTAAACACCAAGTTAAAAAGCAGTGTTGCAGATCAGTGTATACATATAGACTTGAGGTAAAACGTGCAAACGACGAAGACTTACGTGCACAAGGTCGGACGACAAACGCGCGTTTGTATATCGAATTCTTCGGAAGACAAGAATCCTACTTTAAAAAGAATTTCACTTTATCTCATTTAATGCATTTAATGTAGGATCAAGGTTTTACACTTTAATGTAAACTCACTTTCTTTATTGATCTAGAATACTATGCCGATAAATAGGATCATAAGGAAGGGAATCATGGCATCAAACTGTTAACCTAAAAAACCCTTCTTGGTTTCATCTACTCCATGAGTCGCTAAACCTTTTAGTTCTCGCCGAGTTGTTTCAAGGTTTTCAATACAATTATTAGTGAGACTTCTTGGTTCTCATTTGTTCTTCATAATTCAAAGTATTTTCATATCTTCCGAGCTTATTTCTATTGTGTATGTTCGATTATACGTATGCAATCAACCAACTCATAGATTATTGATGCAAGTGATAAGAAAACCTAGACTATGGTTTTTGAAGGTATGAAATGATATATTTAACTTGTGTAGGTTATAGCTTTTTTAATATATATGATTTGGTCTCTTAATCACTTGATGTTATTTGATAGGTTTTATCTAAAGTGAACTATCTAAGGATTTAACGTAGATAATAAGTGTTAACAACTTATGGACTGTTAGGTTGTTAACTGATTAAAAGAAGAGAACTGTAGGTTATTTGTGGATTATCATCTAACTTAAGACCCAAGCTACTTTAGTAATTATGCATGCTATTTTTTGAAGTCTGTGATCTAATACCTGGATTGAAATACAGCGAACGACTTGGCTAGACATCACCAAACCATTCGCACAACCCTTTTTAAATATTGCTTTCACTCGATCTCTTTGCATTCAAACAAGACAAACCCTTATTTTTACTTTTTATTCGCACTAGTATTAGTAGAACTTACACCTTTTGACCACTCTTTGTGGGATCAACCCTGCTTACCACACTACAAATGCATAAAACGTACGCAGGTATTTATTCTTGTTGGATTCGACATCCATCAAAAATTGGCGCCGTTGCCAGGGAGTGGTGCCAAAGAGGTTAAGTTAATTTTGTATATTTTATTTTAGTTCTGTTATTTTATCTTTCTTTTTCTTGTGTTATGCTTCGGTCTTCAAAGAGTGCAGATATAGATTTATTATTTGATCTGAAGATTGAACGTACTCTGCAAAGACTAAAGCGAGAAGCAAAAAAGGGAGAACAATCATCCGAGACAGACACTACTAAAGGTGTCTACAAACATACCCAGGCGAACGCCTAAGCACAGGAATACCCTGCGAACGTCCCCAGCGAACAACCACATGTTCTTGAGATGGCTGAACAAACTCTACACCAACTAACTGCCCTGAGGTTGCTCAACAACCTTTGTGCATTAATTATCAAGACTTCGGGTCCCCTTCGAACTTAAATCTAGACTAATTCATTTATTACCTATTTCCAAGGAACTCGAGAAAGAAAATTCGCACAAGCATCTCAAGGAATTCCATGTAGTATGCTTGAGAATGAAGCCGCACAACGTAACCATTGATCAGATTAAGCTGCGAGCCTTCCCCTTTTCACTCACAAATTATGCGAAGGACTGGTTATACTATATACCGCCTGGATCGGTGGAGACATGGATTGATATGGCAAAGCTTTTCCTTGAAAAATACTTTCCAGCTTCGCAAGCCACCAATATTCACAAGGAAATATGTAGAGCACGTTAACAAGATAATAAGATGTTGTACGCATACTAGGAAAAGGTCAAACAGCTTTGTGCAAGCTGTACGCAATATGGGGTGTCTGAGCAATTACTTATCCAGTATTTCTACGAGGGTTTAACATCCATGGAGCGAAGAATGATGGACGCCGTGAGTGGAGGAGGCATAATGAACAAAACCCCCACCCAAGCCAAGGAACTAATCAACATTATGGCTGTAAACTCTCAATAATTTGGCCCTCTACAAGACACCATCAATCTACGTATGAACATGGTAAATGTCTCTTCACTTGAAGATAAGATTACAAAACTGACCTCTCTTGTAGAATGATTAGCTATAAGTAATACACAAAATGCGAGGGTATGTGGAATTTGTACAAGCCTTGAGCATACAACAAATGTCTGCCCAGCACTCAAAGATGGTAGCACAGAGGATGCAAATGCCATTGGCAGACCATTCGGCCAAAGGAAGTACAACCCTACTCAAACACTTATAACCCAAGCTGGAAGGACCAAACCTAAGGTACAGGCACGAACTTTCACAAGAAGCATACCACCAAGCCCAACCATCCGTACCCTCGAAGCCTCCCTTAGAGGATATCGTGTACAAGCTCGCGCACAACCTCGAGCAATTTCATCAAGAGACCAAGTCCAGTATTAAAAACCTCGAGACTCAGGTAAGTCAAATCACCTCATCTCTTAGCCAAACAGAATTGTGAAGTAAGTTGCCTTCTCAAACTATTATAAATCTTAAGTAAGATGTGAATGCAATTACTCTACGAAGCAGTAAATATTTGTAGGGACCCACAAGGCCAACTGAGAATGACGAATAGAAAGGTATGAGGGTAATAAAACCCACCCTCAGCGAACAATGATGATACAAACGAAGAACCTATGGATGATGTAGACAGTAAATGAGGGAGTGAAAAGTTAGCAAGCCATCTGCAGACATCGAGAAGGAACGCGCGAAGGAGAACCTGCCCAATGCGAACCGTGAATAGACCTGTGTGAATACCAGTAGAACATCAAAATTCTGGCTAGCACCCTTCCTTAACAAAGATGGCAGCTTTACATCGTCCGAACCTGTGAAGAGAGAAGCCCCTGTGAAAAGCCCTATGCAACTTATTGTGATTAAACCACCTTTCCCACAATGGTTCGCACAGACAAAGAAGGATGAGCATGAGAGGGAAATCCTTGAAACCTTTCACAAAGTTGAGGTAAACATTCCACTCATTGATGCGATCAAACAGGTCCCTCGATATGCAAGGTTTCTTAAAGAGCTATGTATGAACAAACGAAAGCTGACCAGAAATGAAAAGGTAAGCATGGGTGAGAATGTGTCAGAAGTACTAAAGTGTAAACTCCCACAAAAATGCAAGAACCCATGTATGTTCACCATTCCTTGCAAAATCGGCAATGTTAAAATCGAAAAGGACATGCTTGACTTAGGAGCTTTCATTAATGTTATGCTAAATTCTATTTATTTTGCTACCAAAATGGGACATCTTAAGCAGACAAGTATGCTAATCCAACTAGTCGATCAACCTAATGTGTATCCAAAAGGAGTACTTGAGGATGTTGTTAAGTGTTCAAAAGGACTATTTTTATTACCCTTTTTTACTCATATTATTGTTAGACTTAGGCTTATATTAGTTGCATTATTAGCCATTCATGCATGTTTGCATTGTTTCCTTGGTGGACAAGCTTGATTTCATATTTTGCTTAATTTTGTGGAAAAAGATACTGCTTTGGTGTGTTTTGTATGTGCAGAATCAGTTGCCAAAGCAAGGCTGGAACCAGTTGCCAGGGCAATACAAGAAGGAGATGCCGACGCAGTTTCTAGGACAGTGCATGAAGGAGATGCCAACGCAGTTGCAGGGCAGTGCATGAAGCTTATGCCGAGCTAGTTGCCAGGGAAATTGTCGATAAGGGATAAGATGATATGGCAGTCGAAATTGATGACTAGATAAGCCCAAGATGACGTGGAGCAAAGTTAAATCCCAAAGGAGTTTGATTTCCATGAAGAGGTCAAAGAGAAATTAAATCCCAAGAAGATAGGAGAAGATCTAGAAGGAATTTAAATATAATAAAGAATTATATTCTTTTAAAAGTATTTAATTCCAACTTAACTTCTTCCTCAAGAGAGACTTTGACCTAGCCATCTCCTATTTAAAGAAGACCAAGTCGTCAACTACAGAGGAGAGCAAGGGAGAGATTTTGACAAGAGAGAGCAAGGGAGGGATTTCGACAAGAGAGAGCAAAGGGGAGAGATTTTGACAAGGGCTTTCAACCAATCTTCATTTTTTTCTTTCTTGTTCGATTAGGTTTATGTTAGGGATTCTTTGTTTTGTGTTTCTTTGGAACCTAGCCATGAACTAAATCTATTTGGCTAAGGTTATTGTGTTTTGAGGTTGTGAGAAACAATTGGATTTTGTTTAGGTAATAAGATTTTGCACTTTCAATTCAAGGTTTTCTCATTCTTGGTTTTTATACTTGTTTGCGAGTGAATTGGGAGAGGATCTCGTAACTCTATCTATTTATCTAATATCGGGAGAGTTAGATTCAAGAAACGAATGAGTATGGTCTTTATTCAATCTATAGATGGTGAAGATTAATCCGACTTAGGAATAAGTTATGGATTTCAACGGCAAAAAGGAGCGCAAGATTGGTTGTTGTTCACCCTTGATTCACGCAGGGATGTATTATCAAGGCATGCATAATTAGCTAGAGTTTCGACTTAGGGATAAGAAGAAACAATTGAAGAATGCTCTTCCAAACCTTGAAGTTGCTGCCCAGCCGCCCAAACAGTTGCCCGTCTAGTTGCCTAGGCAACCGTCGATTAGTTGCCAAGGTAACCCCACTGCGTAAGTTGCCACGACAACTGAGTTGCCCTTGCACTCTTTTTCCAAGACGATCCAATCAGCTATCACACCTCAACTCACGATAACTTGGCCTATTCTCTCTCATTTGATTACATCTCCTTTTACTTTATTACTTTCTAGTTTAGTTGTTAGTTAAACTCCTACAATCTTCTACTTGTGTTCTTTTACTTTTTACAGTGCAAGAGATTAGATTCTTGAAGTGGCACCAATCCCTGTGGGGGCGATATCTTTTATACTATAACTTGCGACGTGTACACTTGCACAATTGCGGAGCACTCAATATGTGCAACAAGTTTTTGGCACTGTTGCCGGGGATTGGCAATAGCAACTTTGTTTTTATTTTCTTGCACATTTTATTTTTCCTGTTTAAGATTCAAAGGGTTAACAAACTTTGGTTTTGCATTGGTATATGACAAGGGCGAGACTGATTACACCAGAATATCCCTTTGATCCAGAAATCGAACGAACCTTGCAAAGACTCAGACAAAGGTTAATAGTAGCAATGGCTAATCAAGACGGCAATACGAAACAGAACTATTCGAGACTATCTTGAAGAAGATCTTGAAGGACTTAATCCAGGAGTTGTCACACCTGAAATTGAAGCTGACCACTTTGAGTTGAAACCGGTGATGTTCAATATGATCAACACAATTGGTCAATTTGGTGGCTTAGCAACTGAATATGCATGACAAAATCTTAAATCTTTCCTCGAGATTTGCAATTTATTCAAAATACAATGAGTCACCCACGATGTTTTACGACTAAGATTATTCCCCTATTCACCGAGGGATAGGGCGAAAGCATGGTTGAATAGTATTCCTATCGAATCAATAGAAACTTGGACCGATCTTTCTCGTAATTTCCTTGCTTGATTTAATCCTACAAATTTGACTGATAAGCTTCGTAACGAAATTACTTTTTTCGGTAGGCAGATGATGAATCCATGTACGAGGCTTGGGAGCAATATAGAGAACTTCTACACAAATGCCCCCTACACGGATTCCCAGTGTGGACACAAGTAACAATGTTTTACAACGCTGTGAATACACCAACAAGGATGATGCTAGATGCCTCGGCAAACGGCATACTCCTAGATAAGTCACCGGAGGAAGCAATGCAAATTCTAAACAGGCTTGCCAAAAATGATTATCAGTTCACATCTGCTAGAAGGGGAGGAGTTAGACGCCAAGCCACAATACATGAACTGGGATCATCAGACTCAATTTCGACACAACTGGCGGCTCTAACCAAGATGGTTCATAACATGCAGAAACCAAACAACACACAGGAGGTCATGGTAATGGATTCCTTTTGTGAGTTATGTGGTGTTAACCATGATTCTTCTGAATGTATGCAGAATCCGGAATCTAGCTTTTATGTGGGGAATTACAACCGGAACAACAATGTGATGTCCAATACATACAATCCAGCTTGGAAAAAGCACCTGAATTTTCCATGGAGTAATCCCAACAATGCTCTAAACCAGAACAATCAAAATGCACAAGCATCAGGATTCCAGCAGAATATGTCACGTCAACAGTTGCCACAGCAACAACCGACAACATCTAGTTCTTTGGAAAATTCTCTCGATGCTTTTATGTTGAAAACTGAATCTTATATGGCTGAGAATAGTAACTCCATAAAAAGAACTGATGCTTTTATTAGCAGGACCGAGATGAGATTGCAAAACCAAGAGTCGACAATCAAATCATTGGAAACTCAAGTCGGACAATTTGCTCAAAACTTGAATACTAGACCGCAAGGAGGTTTACCTAGTGATTCTGAAGTCGCAAGAGGAACTGGCCATGAGCAATGTAAGGCGATCACTACTAGAAGTGGCCAACAACTTAAAGAGGCTCAAGCTCGCTCATCAAACAAAACTCCACAAAAAGAACAAGATGAACTCAGCGGCAAAACCTCAGATGCTGAACCAGGAATTGCCGCGGCAACCAGCGATAAGCATGCCTCGGCAACTAGCAATAAGGATGCTGCGAAAACCAACGATAGGCACGCCACGGCAACCCCAGTTGATGATGCCTCGGCAACTCCAGTTGCCCCAGCAATGCTATCAATCAGGTTCCAGACCAATGAAAGGATCGAAGATATCCAACTTCCACCATCATTCCCACAAAGGTTGAAGTGACAAAAGCAAGAATATCAATTCAAGAAGTTTCTTGATATCCTAAAGCAGGTCCACATCAACTTGTCGTTGGTTGAGGCAATTAAACAAATGCTGAACTATGCCAAGTTTCTTAAAGACATTGTAGCCAAGAGAACAAGGTTAGGAGAGTTTGAATTAGTTGCCGCAATAGATTGATGCATGGCCATGTTACACAATCGCATGCCACCCAAGTTGAAGGATCCCAGAAGTTTCACAATACCTTGTTCCATCGAAAACCACTATGTTGGGAAAGCATTATGTGACCTTGGAGCAAGCATAAACTTGATGCCTAAATCGATTTTCCAGAAACTAGGAATCGGGAAGGCAAGACCTACAACAGTTATGCTACAGCTAACCGATAGACCCTACGTGCATCTAGATTGAAAAATCGAAGACAAACTGGTAAAAGTTGATAAATTTATTTTCCCCCTGAATTTATTGTTTTGGATTGTGAAGCAGATGAACATGCACCTATCATTCTCGGGAGACCCTTCCTAGCAACAGGGATAACCTTGATCGATGTTGAAAAGGGAGAACTCACAATGAGGGTGAATGACTAGCAAGTTAAAATAAATGTGTTCCAAACACTAAGGCGTGCTGATGATTCGGAAGAATGCCAACTTCTTCATGCCACGACAGAGTTTGACTTCGACGAGGAATTTAGTTGCCTCGGCAACTACATTACCGGTCAAGAGGAACCTGGGGAATATGAAGAACCGATCGATGAGGAACAACAAGAAGAGACAAATTGGTTAGTCAATTGACCCGGTACATACTTTGAACCACTAGATTACTCAGGTAAGGAAGGTAAACTCATAAAGCACTCCATTGAACAACCACCGATTCTTAAGTTGAAATAGTTGCCAGGGCAACTAAAATATGCTTACTTGGGAACCGATAATACATTGCCTATAATTATTTCCTCTAAGTTACAGCCTGAGCAGGAAAAGAAGCTGATCAAAATGTTGATGCTACACAAGAAGGCAATAGGGTGGACAATTGCCGACTTGAAGGGAATTAGCTCGGCAGTGTGCATGCACAAGATTTTGTTGGAAAATGATCACAAACCTTTGATTGAGGCCTAGAGGAGACTGAATCATGCCATGAAAGGGGTTGTAATGAAAGAAATCATCAAGTGGCTTGACGTCGGCATCATATACCCTAACTCTGATAGTATATGGGTAGGTATGGTACAATGTGTACCGAAAAAGAGAGGTATAACGGTGGTAAGTAATGAAAACAATGAACTCATTCCAACCAGGACTGTGACCGGTTGGAGGGTTTGTATGGATTATCGAAAGCTAAACAAAGCCACTAGGAAAGCTTACTTCTCATTACCTTTTATTGATCAAATGCTTGACCGTCCTGCAGGTAAACCCTTTTATTGTTTTCTTGATAGTTATTCAGGTTACAATCAAATTGCCATAGCACCAGAAGATCAAGAAAAGACAACCTTCACATGCCCATACGGTACTTATGCTTATCGAAGGATGTAGTTCGAATTGTGTAATGCCCCGACAACCTTCTAAAAATGCATGATGACACTCTTTTCAGACATGGTCGAAGACTTCCTTGAGATCTTCATGGATGATTTTTCCATTTTTGGTAATGACTTCGATAGTTGCCTCGGCAATTTAGAGAAGGTGTTGGCAAGATGTGAAGAAACTGATTTAGTGCTTAAATGGGAGAAGTGCCATTTTATGGTAGATGAAGGAATATTGCTCGGCCACAAGATTTCATCCAAGGGAATTGAAGTAGACAAAGCCAAGGGGGACGTGATCGAGAGATTACCCCCACCAAGTTTGGTTAAAGGAATCCGAAGCTTTCTTGGACATGCAAGTTTTTATAGGAGGTTCATTCATAATTTTCTAAAATTACTAGACCCTTGTGCAATTTTCTTGAACAGGGTAAAGTCTTCAATTTTTTATTATTCTTGCGCCCAAGCATTCGAAACCCTAAAGGAAAAGCTTGCCTCGGCACCTATTGTCGTTCCACCCGATTGGACGCTACATTTTGAGCTCATGTGTGATGCAAGTGCTTTCGCGGTAGGAGCAGTCCTAGGCCAACGCATAGGTAATACCTTTCATGTGATATACTACGCTAGTAAAACTCTTAATAGTGCTCAAGTGAATTACAAACAACGAAGAAAGAGTTACTAGCCGTAGTTTTCGCATTTGACAAGTTTTGATCCTATTTGATTGGTACAAAGGTAATTGTTTATATGGACCATTCGACAATTAAGTATCTATTTGCTAAAAAGGATGCCAAACCTCGTTTGATTCATTGGATATTGCTTTTACAAGAGTTTGACATTGAAATTAAAGACATAAAAGGAATAGAAAATCAAGTGGCCGATCATTTTTCACGCTTAGAACGCAATAGGGAGGAGGACGCGGATTTAGAGATATGCGATGCATTCCCAGATGAGCAACTGTTAGTTGCCTCGACAACCATGGAAGTAGTTTCCATGGCAACACATGCCTCGGCAATACCTTGGTACGCGGATTTAGTTAATTTCCTTGTTTGTGGTATTTTACCTTATGGCCTTACTCACCAAGGGAAGAAGCGGTTCCGCCATGATGCTAAGCATTACTTTTGGGACGAGCCTCTTTTGTTTAAACAATGTGTAGATCATGTTAAACGCTGATGTGTCCCTAAAGAGGAGCAACAGAATGTACTCCGGCAATGCCATTCTTCACCCTATGGAGGACATTTTGGAGGAACACATACCGCGGCCAAAGTTTTACAATCTGGTTTATATTGGCCAACACTATACAAAGATGCCCAAGAGTTTTACAAGCAATGTGATCGTTGCCAGAGGACGGGCAATATATCTAGACGACATGAGATGCCGCTCCAAAACATCATCGGGGTGGAATTGTTTGATGTATGGGGGATCAATTTTATGGGACCTTTCCCATCTTTATTCGGCAACCTCTACATTCTACTTGCCCTCGACTACGTGTCTAAATGGGTTGAGGCAGCTGTAGTTCCCACCAATGATTCCAAGACCGTGCAACGATTCTTGTAGAAAAATATATTTACACGGTTTGGGATGCCGAGAGCAATTATCAGTGATGAAGGCCAGCACTTTGACAAACAGACTTATTGGCAAGATGTTGCAGCGCTTCGGCGTGTCACACAAAATTACCACGGCATATCACCCACTAACCAATGGGCCTGCAGAAATTTCCAACCGAGAATTGAAGGGTATACTCGAGAAAGATATAAATCCCTCTAGGAAGGATTGTTCAGTAAGACTAAATGACACACTTTGGACATATCGCACTGCATTCAAAACACCCTTAGGTATGTCTCCCTTTCGACTTGTCTATGGAAAAACATGCCATTTACCGGTGGAAATCGAACACAAGGCATATTGGGTAATCAAGACCGTGAATATGGATTGGGAAAGTGCTGGGCAAAAGCATTTGTTGGACCTTAACGAGATAGAGGAATTCCGTGCACTCGCCTATAACAATGCATGAATCTACAAAGAGAAAACAAAACAATGGCATGACAAGAAACTATTGTCACGACAATTCATGCCAGGGCAACTAGTTCTCTTATTCAATTCTCGGCTGAAACTTATCCTGGGAAAATTGAAATCAAGAAGGTCAAGACCATTCGAAGTTGTTAAATCGTTCTCCCATGGTGCCGTGATAATCAAGGCCATCACTGACGAACATGAATTTAAAGTTAACGGACAAAGATTGAAGCACTACAACGGTGCCCATGTGGAACGTAACAAAGAAGTGGTCACCTTAGGAGATGCATGAACATGCTCTCCTTTCGATATTTTCTTTTTATTTTTATTTTTTAAAACTATTTAATTTTTTTATTTTTATTTATTATTTTCGGTTATTTTTCTTTTTTAGGATAAATTTATTTATTTTCTCTAAGATTAAGATTACATCTTTCTTTCATATTTATCTAATTGTTTTTAAATTTTAAGTTTAAGAACTTCTTTGCACATCTTTCTTTGTTTTCTTTTATTTGTTTATCTTTAATTTTAATCCTTATTATATTTTTGAATTGTAGGAAAAGAGTTCAAGATAAAGAGGAATTTGATTCAAGAAGGAAGCTTCTTCAACAAGGAAACTAATGGGCTAAATCTAAGGCTTATATTAAGCCTCCAATTTACCCTAAATAAACCCTACATAGCCGGCCAAACCCTTCCCCTTCCCCAAATCCCCTAGCCATCCCCTTCCCCCAATCAAAACCCTCATTTTCTTTCTTTCCAATTAATCCCACCCAATATATTTACTACCTATCTTTTCTATTTAAACCATCACCCTTAACTTCCAAGAAACCTATTCCTACTTTTCATCTTGCAACTCTTTAGTTTCTTTTGCTTTTTTTTCTTTCTTTCTACCAAACTCACAACCAAGATCATCCATGGCATCCAAAAATGAATTTTTGGTTCATCCAAGTTCCTCCAAAGAACCAAGATACAAGAATTTTTCTACACCGGTGGTTCAAGAAAGATTTCACTCCAAGTTTGAAAGCTGGAAGATTTATGAAGAACAAGGCTTCGAATACTCCAACTCTCATCAAGATTTCGGCCTTAAACCATTTATCTTTGAAAGGATTACACATCAAAAGTGGCAAATCTTTTGCCATCAATCGGGTAACATCTCATGGGTAAAAGAATTCTATGCTGACTCACCTAACCCGGATAATCCTTATGTTTTTGTTCATGACAAGGCTATACTTATAAGCCCCGAAAACATCAACACCTTTTATGGGCTCTACGTTGAGAAGGACGAGCATCAAGCCTTTGTTGATCAACTCATGCCCAAGCAACTCAACAAGGTGCTTCAAGAACTCACTCTACCGGGAACTCATTGGAACGACGGTAAATACAAGGGCACGGTAAATCACCTTCTTCTTAAACCCGATGCAAAATTATGGAATAAGTTTGTTAAAACTTATTTAATGGCCACAACACACAATACCATCGTTGATACACCTTATCTTTTGCTCATACATTCTATCTTGCATAATCGCATCATTAACATTGGAAAAATTATTTGTGATGAGATTTTTGTATGTAGCACAAAAGACAAGGGTTCTCTTTTCTTCCCTTGCTTAATTTCCAATCTTTGCAAGGAGATGCATGTCCCAAGTGAGTCCACTAATGAAAAGGCCCTACCAAAGTCTGGTTGGAATCGATCATAAATACGAAAGCTAATGGGAGAGGCACCAGTAAAATCCCTAACGCCATTAATTGTCGCGACAACTCCTACCGCCTTAGAAACTCCTAATTCCCAAGCAACTGATGCCCGGGCAACTCGGACAGAAACCCTGGGACAACTTGAAGCACTCTTACAACCGTTAGCGAACCGCCTTAGGAAAATTGAAGACCGGCAACTAATGTTCATGCGGTACATGAAGGATCACAAGAATGCCATCACCCAAGTCATCATGGAAAAGTACCCGGACAGCCGCATGTCGTTCCCCATCTTTCCTGCCGAAATCCTTAGTACGACAACCAATGAAGCAATTGCCACAAAAATTGCAACAGATGAAGCCGCGACAACCTACACTGCGCCTGCCCAAGCAGTTGCCCCGACAACCAACACTGAAGATACCGCGGCAATCAAAGCTAAAGACATCCCGGCAACCACTGTAAAAGCCAGAGGTAAATCGCCTATGCCCGAATCAACTCATACTAAATCATTATCCAATTTTTTAGATTCAGACGAGTCCTTCATTGCACCAACAAAGACCACACCAATCGAATCCTCCAATCCCAAGCAAAAGGCCAATGACATTGATGATGAGGATGATCAGGACACCCCCGTATGAGGATCGATTCCACCATTGGCAACAAGAAAGCAACCACCATGTTCAAGCAAAAGAATCAAGACATAGGCCAAAAGGAAACTAATCATCCACGACGACGAACTCTCGGAGTAAGTCCTCGTTTGCATTTTACTTTTCTTTATTGTTAATTTTGTTTTTATTTTTATTTTTATTTTTCTTTGTTACGTGCATTGAGGACAATACCTCGCTCGAGTTTGGGGGGATTGTTATTAGTTAGTTTCCATGTTTAGTTGAATTAATCTTAAGTATTGCATTTAGGGTACATAAATTGCTTGCCATACCTTTAGTTGGAACAAGAATTGCCTAGATTTGATGAATATCTGATGATGACTTTGCCAATGTACTTAATTGATAGAACTTTTTATTCTAGGATAAACGTGGAAACACTTAGAATCTTACTATGATGCTAAACTTGATGAAACACTGTTGTGGCTTGATTGATTAAAGGAATTCTAGCGAACTTAGGTTGATAGTTAAAAAATTGGGGGATTAGAATAAAAATTGGATGAATGTTAGACGTGCCCAAAATTGGATCTAGTATGTGCTAAAAAATTGATCGCTAAAGGTTCCCGAAACCGGCTCTACTCAAATAAATTAATTAACTTAAGAAAACTAAAAAGAAAACACTAGAGTGCCTGAAACCGGCTCTAGTCGAATAAATTAATTAACTTAAGAAAACTAAAAACAAAACACTAGAGGTGCCCAAAACTGGCTCTAGTTAAAACATGTTAAAAGAACCCCAAGGAAGTAATTTAAAAACCTCTTGTTTGCATAGAATCTGAAAAATCAAATTGCACACAACTCCGCACACACTCACAAGCATTATAGTTTGATTTCGAGTAACTCCTAAGTTTTTCGAAAAATGAAAAGACAATCATACTTTGTGCCACGATTCTAAGAATTGAAATCAAGTTCAAAGCTAAGTTTGTGAAAATTGAAGTCTTGGCGGGTAATTTTTAGTTTTGCATTGCTTGAGGACAAGCAATAGTTCGAGTTTGGGGTGTGTTAAGTGTTCAAAAGTACTATTTTATTACCCTTTTTACTCATATTATTGTTAGACTTAGGCTCATATTAGTTGCATTATTAGCCATTCATGCATGTTTGCATTGTTTCCTTGGTGGACAAGCTTGATTTCATATTTTGCTTAATTTTGTATAAAAAGATACTGGTTTGGTGTGTTTTTGTGTGTGCAGAATCAGTTGCTAAAGCAAGGCTAGAACCAGTTGCCAGGGCAATGCATGAAGGAGATGCCGACGTAGTTGCCAGAGCAGTGCATGAAGCACATGTCGAGCTAGTTTCCAGGGCAATTGTCGATATTCGAAATTGATGACTAGTTAAGCCCAAGATGACATGGAGCAAAGTTAAATCCCAAAGGAGTTTGATTTCCATGAAGAGGTCAAAGAGAAATTAAATCCCAAGAAGATAGGAGAAGATCTAGAAGGAATTTAAATATAATAAAGAATTATATTCTTTTAAAAGTATTTAATTCCAACTTAACTTCTTCCTCAAGAGAGACTTTGACCTAGCCATCTCCTATTTAAAGGAGACCAAGACTTCAACTCCAGAGGAGAGCAAGGGAGAGATTTCGACAAGAGAGAGCAAGAGAGAGATTTTGACAGGAGAGGGTAAAGGGGAGAGATTTCGACAAGGGCTTTCAACCATTCTTCATCTTTTTCTTTCTTGTTCGATTAAGTTTATGTTAGGGATTCTTTGTTTTGTGTTTCTTTGGAACCTAGCCATGAACTAAATCTATTTGGCTAAGGTTATTTTGTGGTTTGTGGTTGCGAGATACAATTGGATTTTGTTTAGGTAATAAGAGTTTGCACTTTCAATTCAAGGTTTACTCATTCTTGGTTTTTATTCTTGTTTGCGAGTGAATTGGGAGAGGATCTCGTAACTCTATCTATTATCTAATATCGGGAGAGTTAGATTCAAGAAATGAATGAGTATGGTCTTTATTCAATCTATCGATGGTGAAGATTAATCCAACTTAGGAATAAGTTAAGGATTTCAACGGCTAAGATGAGCACAAAATTAGTTGTTGTTCACCCTTGATTCACACAGGGATGTATTATCAAGGCATGCACAGTTAGCTAGAGTTTCGACTTAGGGATAAGAAGGAACCATTGAAGAATGCTCCGTCGAACCTTGAAGTTGCTGCCCAACCGCCCAAACAGTTGCCCAGCTAGTTTCCCAGGCAACCGTCGATTAGTTGCCAAGGCAACCCCGCTGTGCAAGTTGCCACGGCAACTGAGTTGCCCTTTCACTCTTTTACCAAGACGATCCAATCGGCTATCACACCTCAACTCACGATAACCTGGCCTATTATCTCTCATTTGATTACATCTTCTTTTACTTTATTGCTTTCTAGTTTAGTTGTTAGTTAAACTCCTACAATCTTCTACTTGTGTTGTTTTACTTTTTACAAAGCAAGATATTAGATTCTTGAAGTGGCACCAATCCATGTGGAGACGATATCTTTTATACTATAACTTGCGATGTGTACACTTGCACAATTACGGAGCACTCAATACGCGCAACAGATGTTTTGGTGCAGGTTAATAGGCTAAGCTTCCTCGCAGACTTCTATGTACTTGACATAGATGAAAATAATCCTTCTAAACCAAACCTAATCCTATTAGGGAGACCATTCATGAAAACATCAAAAACAAACATCAAAGTGTATCAAGGAATACTAACGATGGAATTCGATGGCGAACTCATCAAATTCAACATTCATGATGCCATGAAGCATCCTGATGATGCTTTATCCTTGTTTATTTTAGATGTCATTGAACCTAATGTACAAGAAACACTTCAAGGCAAAGAGGAAGAATTTTTTGAAGAAGAAGAGGAGATCCAGGATCCATGCGAACAACAATAGCAAGGTATGGAACTTTTATTAAATGATCATGCTAAATTATTGCCCTCTATTTTACAAGCACCAAACCTCAAGCTAAAGAACCTACCAGACCACTTGAAGTATACCTACCTTTGGGCAAATAAAACACTTCTAGTCATAATATCTAACAAGCTCAGTGAAGAGGAAGAAGAGTGGCTCGTTCGCATGCTCAAAAAATAAAATAGGTGATAGGATAGACGATCGTGGACATACAAAGGTTGAGTCCCTCATTTTGCATGCATCACATCCTTTTCGAAGAACATAGCAAGCATTCACGCCAAGCTCAACGGAGATTGAACCCTCCGATAACGAACATAGTAAAGGAGTAGATTGTGAAGTTGTTCAAGTCCAGAGTAATATAGGCCATCTAGGATAGCAATTGGGTGAGCCTCATCCACGTGGTCCCCAAGAAAACCAGAATAACGGTAGTTGCGAACAAATATGGTGAACGTGTCTCAACGCGGATTCAAAATAGGTGGAGAGCTTGCGTTGATTATCTCAAACTCAATAAAGCAACAAGGAAGGACCACTATCTGCTCTTATTCATAGACCAAATGCTATAACGCCTTGCGGGTATATCCCATTTTTGTTGTTTGGATGGGTACTCAGGCTTTCATCAAATTCTCATTACCCTTGAGGATTAAGACAATACCACGTTCATATGTCTATTTGGAATGTCCGCATGTTGACTGATACCCTTCAGATTGTGTAACGTACCAGTTACTTTCTGAAGGTGTATGGTAAGCATTTTTCTGATTATGTAAAGAACATTATTGACGTTTTCATGGATGACTCTACTGTCTATGAAAACTCATTCGATGAATGCTTAACAAACCTTGAAAAGATCCTAACAAGATGCATAGAAATCAACTTGGTGTTAAATTATGAAAAGTGCCATTTTATGGTAAACTAATAAATTATCTTATGGCATATAGTATCATTAAGAGGGATAGAAGTTGAAAAATCAAGATTTGATGTTATTCTATCATTACCCTACCCCATGAACGTGCGAAAAGTCCGTTCTTTACTTGGACATGTAGGTTTTTATAGATGCTTCATAAAGGACTTCTCAAAGATCACCATACCCCTTTGCAAGCTTCTACAAAAAGATGCAGACTTTTTCTTCAATGAACCGTTCAAGAAAGCATTTGATGTACTTAAGGAAGCACTAACGTCCGTACCAATTGTTCAGCCACCGAACTAGGACCATCCGTTTCAAATCATGTGCGACTTGAGTGATCATGCTATTGGGGTCGTACTTGGACAAAGGATCAATAGGGCTTCGCAAGTTATCTAATATGCAACCAAGACACTAAACACAGCCCAAGAGAACTATTCAACCATAGAAAATGAGCTGTTTGCGGTAATCTTTGCACTAGATAAATTTCAATCATATTTGCCCAGAGTACAAGTGATGGTATACACGGACCATGCAGCCCTCAAATATATGTTACTAAAGAAAGACTCCAAGCCAAGACTCATGCAATTGGTGCTACTCCTTCAAGACTTTAACCTTGAGATTCGAGACAAGCGAGGAGCCAAGAATCCAGTCATGGACCACCTCAATCACATCATCAGTACGAGTATTCCTTGGCCAATCAGGGATGAGTTTCCTGATGAACATCTCATCTCCATCACATAGAAACTGAGAGAGTCATGTCTAGTCAAAGACGTTAACGAAAAATGTTGTGTGGGAGTCAACCCATGATTTTATTTTAAGTTTATTTACAGTTTCATAATAATTTAATTTCTTTTAGGAGATTTTATGTTTTGCTTTGTTTATTTTAGGAAACATGGGTTAACACTCGTACGTAGCCTTGCACTGCGAACACGGAAGCATCCACAACAACAAAGGCTTTGCGAACCATGCCTACGTAGGAGAACGTTTGCAATCTCACGTTCGCATCATCATACAGACACACACAGACTGTTCGCCTAAGTAATCTATATGCATGGCATATTGATATGCCATATAAGACTGTAAATGCTTTCATACTTTACCTCGTAAACCATGATAGAATCCAAGTGTAGGGGATGTAGCCTTACCCTTTGTACAAGAAACGTTCGCAGCATCCAGAATAGGACTCCATGCCCAAACCATCCGCACCTTACATAGCTACGTTGCGAACAAGGGAACACTCTTCTCCCTTAAACTTTTAATTGCATATTTCAGTTCGCATGCGTAGGAACATTAGGGACAATGTTCGATTTAAGTGTGGGGGAGGGCATTATGGAATGCTAGATATAGGGTCTAATATGAGAATTTCATGCTTATTAATGACTTAGCCCTACTTTTGCATGAAATTTTTACTTTGAACCAACATGCTGAAATTTTTGAAACTTGAGATCCTAAAGTAAAACTGAGACTGATATGGGTAGTAAAATAGAATTGATAAATTTTTAGCCTTGCAAATCTTGTTTGATTAATTGATTTGATAATCGGACGGATATAATTGTACACAATATAAACCCTTTTGTGAGACTTAATCCTTAATAAGCATACATCTTTTATGCTTAATATTTTTCTTTCATTGAGTGTTTGTCAAGCATGATTAGTTTCTTCTAGAACTTGCATTGTTATACATGTTGAGGCCACATGGGATTTAATTACTTGAGATGATTAAGGTAGTTAGGTACGAACCTTCAGCCAAAAAGCCTATCCTAGTATATTTGACCCTTAGAGAACCATTTTTGAGCCTAAGCCTTTTGTTGGAAATTAACCACAGTACAAGCCTAAATCTTTTTTATTGATTTCCTTAATTTGAATCCAAATTTGAAAACTATATATCTTCCTAAAAATAAAGAAAGATCAAGCAAAAAGAGAAAAAGAAGAAAGGAGAAAAGAAAAAAAAGGAAAAAAATTCTTGTCTTTGTTCCAAAAAAAGAAAAAAAGAAAGACAAGTTGTTCGAACAGATAAATATTAATTATGCAAACGCATTATACAAAAAGAAAAAGAAGTATAAAGTTTTTCAAATTCCAAAAGCCCTTCTCGCCATACCTGACCTAAGCCCCGTTACAACCCTATCAAATACCTTTTGATCTTGTGATTCGATCCAAATAGTGGTGGATATGTGATATATTTCTGAGCCTACGGTAAGACTCTTTTACATGTTTTGACTTGAGTTTTCTTATCCCTTAAACACATTGAGCGAATAATAAGTGAATCCTTGCGAGTGTGTTTGATACTTCCCATCCTTGACTTCATGAAATTAATTGGATGACTATTTGCTTGTGCTAAATTGCAATCATGACTTATTACTATTCTTATCCTTTCTATTTACTGAATGAACTTGGGTTTTGAAGCTTCAATTTGCTTGAGGACAAGCAAAAATATAAGTGTGGGGTATATGATAAGTCATATATTTGCATGTATTTCTTATATAATTCCCTATGTTTTAGCACACTAATTTGTCTCCAAGTCCTTGTTTTGGTTCATATTTGATTTTCTAGGTGTTTTAATAGCTAATGAACATTCCATGCATAATAAGAGGATATTAGCACATATTTTTACACATTGGGAAATTAACATGCGAACAAGGGCTGCGAACATCTAAAATTTAGTACAGAGATGCGAACGAACCAAGGCAGACCTTGTGAACTGACGTGGAAATAGAGTTGCGGACGAATAAACATGAAAGGCTAAGGTACAACTACAAAACTTGAATGCAGATAATGAACGATTACGTGGACAAAGGATCACAGATGAACAGAGTGCAATGATGATACTAGCCACGAACCTTAGAGTGTGAACGACAGCTGCTAATGCTGACTGCGAACTCGGACGTGTCCACTAGTTTGAACGTCTCAATAGACACAATGCAAAGGAACCATGCGGGCGCAGATGCGAATAAAGAATCGAACAAAGGTTGCAGATGCAGGTTCTAAAAGGTGAACACCCAGTTAAAGAGTTGTGTTACAGACCAGTGTACGCATATAGACTCGATGTAGAATGCGCGAACGATGAAGACTTATGTGCACAAGGCAGAAGCGTTCATCGGATAACACACACGCGCGTACAGGCATAATTTCGTAGAAGACAATAATCCTACTTAAATAAAACTTTCACTTTATCGCATGTAATGTAGGATCAAGGTTTTACACTTTAATATAAACTTCATTTCCTTATTGATCTAGAATGCTTTGCCTATAAATAGGATCATAAGGGAAGGAAATCATCGCATTAGACAGTTAACCCTAAAAAGCCCTTCTTGCTTCCATCTACTCCATGAGTACCTAAACCCTTTTAGTTCTAGTCGAGTTGTTTCAAGGTTTTCAGTACAACTATTAGTGAGACTTCTTTGTTCTTCATTATTCAAAGTATTTTCATATCTTTCGGGCTCATTTCTATTGTGTATGTTGGATTATACGTATGCAGTCAACCAATTCATGGATTATTGATGCAAGTGGTAAGAAAACCTGGACTATGGTTTATGAAGGTATGAAATCATATATTTAACTTATGTGGATTATCGCTTTTGAATATATGTTCTTTGCTTTCTTAATCTGTTAATGTTATTTGATAGGTTTTATCTAAAGTGGTCTATCTAAGGATTTAACCTAGAAAATAAGTGTTAACAACTTATGGACTAATAGGTTGTTAATAATTAAAAGAAGAGAACTCTAGGTTATTTGTGGAATATCATCTAACTTTAGAACCAAGCTACTTGAGTAATTATGCAGGTTATCTTTTGAAGTCTGTGATGTAATACTTGGATTGAAATACCACGAACGACTTGGCTAGACATCACCAAACCATTCGCGCAACCCTTTTTAAAAATTGCTTCCTCTCAATCTCTTCATATTCAAACAAAAAAACCCCCTTTTTTACTTTTCATTCGCACTAGTATTAGTAGAACTTACACCTTTTGTCCACTCTTTGTAGGTTCAACCCGGCTTACCACACTACAAATCCATAGAACGTACGCAAGTATTTATTCTTGGTGGATTCGACACCCATCAGTAGCATTGGTCTGTGTTTGATAGTATTGGTCTATGTTACACATAGCACAAAGCAATGGCTAGTGTTAATGTGACGCCCCAGTTTTGGGCCTAGTAGTTTTGAGGTTTATTAGAAGGTTCACTGGATCGGGTTAGGGATTTGAGTCAAATTCGGGAGTAAATATTTTTTGGTGAGATAAAAAGTGGAAAATGGTTGAAAATCGTAATTAAATATATGATTAATAATGGTGAAATCAATTTTGGAAAATGATATTTGGAAGGGTCAAATTTTTAGAATCCTTAAGGAGCTATTTTACCAAGTGTTTGTTGGTGATTTCTCCCGTCAATTGAGTTATTTTAACATGTGTTTTAAAAGATAATTAAAAGGGATTTTGGATATCAAAGTTAGTTATCATTTTAAAGAAACTTGATGTAACTTTTCTCTCAAGTTTTCTCTTCACTTCTTTTCTACCAAATACTATTGTTTTCATCAAAATCCAGAGGTGAAAGATCCTTTTACTTGGATTCTTAATTTATAATTGATTCTTTATCTTTCATTTATAAAACCTCATTGAAATCTTATGTTTTCTATCTTTAATCAATCAATTGGGGGAGAAATCAAACAATAGAGGTAATGTTCGTTCTTTTCCTATACTGATGGATTCGACACCCATCAATAATAGATTTAATTGGGTTTAATTGGTGAAATTATGGAAGATTCATATTGAATTTGTTTTCCAGTGTTGAGGATTGATTTTAAACATATTTTGGATGATTTATGATGTTGATAAGTTGTTTTTAACATTGGAATCCCGAAACTCCTTGAATCATTGATAGATTGTTAGATTTGTGTTTTTGTATAGTTGTGGTGGTTGTGTAGTTTCTAGAAGTTTATGGGTGAATTAATATTGTGTTTAGATGTTATTAGATGTTGATTGAAGTTCTAGACTGACAGATTGTAGCTGGGTTGTGTTTGGAAAGAGTTAGATGACGATTTCGTTTTTGTGGTTGGGCAATTGTGAAAGGATTATGGAAGTCCATGAGGAATTGTTGTTACAGTGCTTTGAATGCATTGAGATACATTAATCCTCTATTGTAATGTGGTTAAAATAGGAGAGGGTGATCCGGAAGCGATTGGTGAAGCTTTGGAGGCTTCAGACGCTTGATTTCTCGTTGACGAATTGAGGTTTCGCGTATCAGTGCGTGAGAACGTGGATTTCAACTTTGAAATAATTTAAAGGTGGTTTATAGGAGTTTAAACTGAGCTTGAAACATTGGTTTAAACTCAGATGTAAGTATGACGTGGTTTTCTCTTTTGGTCGTGCTATTCTGAAATGGTTTTATGCACTTGTTTTTATTTGCATTGTACCTACTATTTAAGCATGTTTTAAAGTATGTGAGATACTGTTTTTGATCATGAAATGATGATGGATGCATGTGGTAAGTGATCCATGTAAGTATAAGGTTTATACTTGTGTTTTAAGCATGTGTTGTTGCTTGGAAAATGGTTTGGTTAAATGATTGTAAAAACAGTGAGGTAAATGGTGAATTATATTGGCAAGTGATGTAGTTTTGAAAATTGTTATCGGATATAGTTGGCCGGCCATGCGATTGATAGTGCACTATAATAAGTCACCTTGGATGTTGAGGGGTTTTGATATGGTGTACCGAAACTCCATCCAAGTACCCTAATGGTCGAGGGGTTACATGGTACCGAAAACTCCCGTTAGTGGGTTAAGCATCTAACTGATGAGGGGTTGTGATAGTACCCAGCTTTTATTGTACCGTGATTGTGATTGTATCGCTATTCCAGTGGAGATGACTTGAAGTGTTGTGAGGACACTTGTTGAATTCATGTATCCGATGAACTCTTTTGGTAAATGAACTTGGTTTTGATCACTTGTAAGCCAATATAATTCTTAATGTATCATTGAAAGGTTTATGTTGTATAATGTGATTTATACATGTTTACTCTTTAAGCTTTGCATATGGTTGTTATGCATGGGAAGGCTTAAATTAAGGTTTAGCAATGGGATTTGTTGTTGGTTAATGATACATGTTGCATATGGTTTAATATGTTGGTTTTTAAAGATGTTAAGTGCGTGGTTTTCAAGGCATGATAATGTTTTAAATGATGTTTAAAAGATGATTCAAATGGAATTTCAATGTGTTGCTGAGAAATGGTTTTAATGCATTGATGGTATTTTGTTTTGGAGCACTCCTCACTAAGCCTAGTGTACTTACGCTCTCTTTGTCCATCAATGCAGAGAATTAAAGGCTTGGAAGGTAGCAGGAAGCAAGGGTCACAAAAAGACTTGGTATCAAAAGTATATTTTTGAATTGTACTATAAGTAATAAGGACCATAAGGGTTCTGTCACTATTTTGGGAGGTGTTTTGCTAAACTCTCGGTTTGAGCAGGTTTGTTTTGCTGCTCATGGGTTGTAAAAGGCCATTTTGGTTTGGTTGTGGTGAAGGTTTCAGATTTCATGTTCTGTTTGCTTTGGTTTTTAGGAAGCATGCCTCTAGATTTACATTTGAAACATGTTACCATGAATTGATGCTGGAACTAGGATGTTTTGATGTGGTTTGACCATTAATATGTTGGATGTATGCTAGAAGCATGTTAGGGTGTTTTGATATGTTCGAAGGCATGTTAAACCAGCAAAATTGGACATTACAGGCCCAGGCGTACCGTTACAGGTGTCCCCATTTTGGTACGAATAAGCTATTCTAGGCTTAGCATACCGGTACGCGGGCAACTATTTTAGTATGGGCCAAAGAAAAATTGGCCAGTGTTTCGGTACTCGAGAAGGCGTTTCGATACGGTACAGTGACTTTTTGAAGGGCATTTTGATATGCATAGGCGTATCAGAATAGAAACTGACTACTGAAATTTTGAAGGTTGAAATAATATAGGAACACCCCTTGCTTGTCCGACACGGTGGTAATTAAATTAGTTATTTGGAAGATTTTGGAGTTCTGTTGTCTTACGTTCTAGTCCTTGAATATTGTGGATGCAACTGAATGAGTATGGATGATCCTTTTGAGTTGATTTTTGATGTGTAAGCATGAAGCATGCTTAATTAAAGGTTGGTAACATAAAAATAAGTTAAGTCCTTAAAGTTTTCTAAAAACTTCAATTTGTTCCCTAAATTGCAATTGTGTTCAATTGGATGTCAAATTGATGCCCGATTGAGTTAGGTTTTCATCTTCAGTCAGTATGTACATGTAGGATAATAATTATGAATCTAGACTAGATAAAAAAATGGTCACATTTCAAGTCTCATCTTCACGGTTTATTTTGGTAAACCTAATATAGCTTGCTCGGTTCATTCTTGCAACTAAGCCAGGTCGAAGGGGTTACATTTGGTGGTATCAAAGCCAGGTTTGTTATAATTATGAGTTGGTATGATTGTTGTGGTGCTGTCGTGAGTTGTAATCTGATGTTTAATATGAACTATGATTGTAATATGCACGTTGATTGCTTTATGCCATGTTGGTGGGAAATTTGGGAAACCCATTGCCTTATTATTATTGTCTAAAATGTTAAGATTTTAAATTGGAAGTCTTGGATCCTTGCTTGAAGCTGGCCTGACTGTTTTTGTTTTGAAATGATTATCATGCCTTAGATATATTTTTAGCACAATGGGATCGAGGAGAGAGTTGCGATCTGGTACGATTATTGTTGTCGTTGCGTAGGGAGTCGAGGGGGATGTCGTACCACCTAGAGGGTTTCCACCACCCCACCTATTCCACCTGAGGGAGTAAAGCAAGTACCACCTACGACAGCTGGGCTAAGGATGGGTGATACGGCGTAGTTGATTCATGCCATGACTGGTGCTTTCCAAGCAGCTGTTGCGGGCGTTCATGTCCTGGAACCAGTGGTTGGGCAAGGTTTTCCATTAGAGTGTATTCGTAGTCTGAGCGGAGTTGAGTTTCATGGTTTGACACCTGAGGCTTCTGAAGATTGGTTGGCCAGTACTGAGATGATATTAGGTCAGATGGATTGTTTGGATGCCCGTAAGCTGGGCTGTGCTATGTCCTTGTTATAGGGTGATGCATATAGTTGGTGGACGACCACGATAGTTGGGATGGTACCCAGGGATGTAACCTGGGAGTTCTTTTGTATCGCTTTTTAAAGAAAGTATATGGAAGTATGGTATTAGGATGAAAGAAGCGAGAGTTTATGGCTCTTGTACAGGGCAATATGTCTATTTCTGAGTATGAGGTACAGTTTGTGAGGCTGAGCCGATATACACCTGAGTTAGTCCTTGACGAGTGTCAACAATGTAATCATTTCCGCTACAAGCTTGTGTAGGAGGTTAAGACATACATGCTTGCTGTTAAATATATCGATTTTGATGTGCTGGTTACGCGAGCCAATGACATTGAGCAGAACCTTGGGTTGGGTTCTGAGTCTCGCGGCTTTAGCTCTGGTAAGAGAGTGGCAGATTCCAATTTTGGCGGTGGTCAGGCTGTGAGACATCGTGATAGGAGGTATCGCCCTGAGCCGAGGTGAGGTGGAGGTGTTGTTGGGCATGGAGCGCAGGGGCAAGGTACCCAGCTTAGGGCTCCACATAATACATGTTGGGCTTTTGGATCTCATAATCATTTGAGGTGAGATTGCCCGCGTTTGGCTAGAGAGGGTTAGACACCTATGGCTGTTGTGGCCAATGCTTGTTGGACTTGTGGTTTTGGCGAGCATTTGAGACGTAATTGTCCTTTGTTGGTTGGAGGTGGGTAGGGTGTTGTACCTATTGTTGCTCAGCAAAGAGGTCGTGGTCGTAGCCATGGCCTGTTCAGCGTAGAGACGGTGGGTAGAGGACTTTGGCTCATACTATTGCTATCCATCCTGAGGGAGGTGGACCAGCTAGGGTGTATGCGCACCGCAAAGGTCGCAATGACATTGATGTGATTGCAGGTACTTTCTCTTTATAGTCCTTGCCGTTGTATTCGTTGATTGATTCTGATTTTACCTATTCATACATCTTGAGTGAGCGTACATAGTTGCTTGATTTACATGCTTAAATTCTTAATGTGGGTGTTAGAGTGACTAGTTCTCTTGGAGAGACAGTCATGGTTAGGAAGTTGTATCGTATATGTTTGTTGATGGTTCATGGACATGTGTTTATCGTGGATTTGATGGAGTTGCCATTCCATAGTTTTGATGTGAACATGGGCATGGATTGGTTAACCGAGCATAGGGTTGTAATTGATTTTGAGACCAAACAGATATCCTTGAAGTTGTCTGATGATTTTGAAGTGGTGGCTGTAGGTGAGAATGCTAAGTTCTTGCTAATGTTGTTTTGGCTCTTAAAGCGAGTTGGATGATGGATTTCGGATGTTAAGTTTTCTTGGCCTACGTGATGAATCCTAGTTCGAATGAGTTGAGGGTGCAAGATATTCGTATGGCACGTGAGTTTTTGGGTGTTTTTTCATAAGAGTTGCCGGGGTTGCCACCTGACTGTGAGGTGGAGTTTGGCATTGAGATCTTTGTGGATACAGCACTAGTGTTAGTTACTCTGTATCGTATGGCCCCAAAGGAGTTGAAAATACAACTGCAGAAGTTGCTTGATCGAGGTTTCATTAGACTTATTATTTCACTATGGGGTGCACTGATGTTGTTTGTGAAGAAGAAGAAGGATAGTACGTTGCGGATGTGTATAGATTATCGGCAACTGAACAAGTTGACGATAAAGAACAAGTATCCTTTGTCACAAATAGATGACATGTTTGATCAGTTCAGAGGTGCGTCAGTGTTCTCTAAGATAGATTTGAGGTCTGGGTACTATCAGTTGAAGGTGAAGGATGTGGATGTGCCTAAGACAGCTTTTCATACGAGGTACGGGCATTATGAGTTTTTGGTGATGTCGTTTGATTTGACCAATGCATCGGCTACTTTCTTGGACATGATGAATCGGGTGTTCCATGAGTTTTTAGATCAGTTTGTGGTCGTGTTTATCGATGATATCCTTGTGTACTATCGTACTGATGAGGATCATGATAGACATTTGTGGATTGTGCTTCAGATGTTGTTGGCTAATCAACTTTATGTCAAGTTAAGCAAGTGTGAGTTCTGGCTTAAAGAGCTTGTTTTCCTTGGGCATGTGGTATCGCTCGAGGGGATTCGTGTTGATCCGTACAAGATTGAGGCCGTGATAAGTTGGAAGGTGCCTAAATTTGTGATAGAAGTTCAGAGTTTTCTTGGTTTGGCTGGTTATTACTGTAGGTTTGTTGAAGGGTTTTCCAGTACAGCCAGTCAGTTAACCAAGTTGTTAAAAAGAATATTCGTTTTGAGTGGTCAGAGGATAGGTAGCGGGCTTTTGAAAGGTTAAAGTAAGCTTTGACGTGAGCTCCGGTCTTGGTACAACCTGAATCAGGAAAAGAGTTCATCGTTTATTGTGATGTGTCTTATGTTGGTCTTGGTTGCGTGTTGATGTAGGAGGGTAAAGTAGTTGTGTATGCATCTAGAAAGTTGAAGGTTCATCAGCGTAATTACCCTACTCATGATCATGAGCCTGTCGTAGTCGTGTTTACCTTGAAAATCTGGAGGCATTACCTTTAGGTGAGAAGTGTGTGGTTTATACGGGTCATAAGAGTTTGAAGTACCTAATGTCGTAGGAGTTAAATCTTAGGCAAAGAAGATGGTTGGAGTTGCTTAAATATTATGATATGTCTATTGAGTATCATCCAGGCAAAGCTAACGTTGTAGTTGATGCTTTGAGTAGAAAAGCTATTGTAGAGTTGAGAGCTATGTTTGCTCGGTTAAGTGTGACTTGTGACGGTGGGTTATTAGCTGAGTCGCAAGTGAAACCATACTTGTCGCAGTTGATTAAGAAGAAGCAACTGCACGATGAGAGTTTGGTACCGTATGTGAAGTATATCATGGATGGGAATTGTTGCGCGTAATAAATGCTCCGCAATTGTGCAAGTGTACACGTCGCAAGTTATAGTATAAAAGATATCGTCTCCACAGGGATTGGTGCCACTTCAAGAATCTAATCTCTTGAACTATAAAAAGTAAAAACACAAATAGAAGATTATAGGAGTTTTAACTAATAACTAATCTAGAAAGCAAATAAGTAAAAGAATAGAAGAGATCAAATAAGAGAGATAGGTCAGGTTATCGTGAGTTGAGGTGTGCTAGCCGATTGGATCGTCTTGGTAAAAGAGTGCAAGGGCAACTCAGTTGCCGTGGCAACTTGCATAACGGGGTTACCAACTAATCGATGGTTGCCTGGTGACTAGTTGGGCAACTACTTGGGCGTCTGGGCATCAACCTTCAAGGTTCGGCAGAGCGTTCTTCAATGGTTTCTTCTTATCCCTAAGTCGAAACTCTAGCTACTTGTGCATGCCTTGATAATACATCCCTGCGTGAATCAAGGGTGAACAACAACCAATCTTGCGCTCCTCTTAGTCATTGAAGTCCTTAACTTATTCCTAAGCCAGATTAATCTTCACCATCAATACATTGAATAAAGATCATATTCATTCGTTTCTTGAATCTAACTCACCCGATATTAGATAAATAGATGAAGTTATGAGATCCTCTCCCAATTCACTCGCAAACAAGAATAAGAACCAAGAATGAATAAACCTTGAATAGAAAAGTGCAAACTCTTATTACCTAAACAAAATCCAATAGTTTCTCACAACCACAAGACACAATAACCTTATCCAAATAGATTTAGTTCATGGCTAGGTTCCAAAGAAACACAAGATGAAGAATCCCTAGCATGAACCTAATTGAACAAGAAAGAAAAATATGAAGGATGGATGAAGCTTGTCGAAATCTCCTTGCCCTTGATGCTTGTCGAAAATTCTCTCCTCTCTCTCCCTTGGAGTTGACGACATGGCGTCTAATTTATAGGGCTAGGTCGAAGTCCTTATTTGAGGAGGAAGTTAAGTTGGAATTAAATTATCTTTAAAGAATATAATTCTTTATTATAATTATATTCCTTCTAGAACTTCTCCTATCTTCTTGGAATTTAATTCTTCTTTAACCTCTTCATGGAAATCAAACTCCTTTGGGATTTAGCTTTGCTCCACGTCATCTTGGGCTTGTCTAGTCATCAATTTCGACTACCATATCACCTTATTCTTTATCGACAATTGCCCTGGCAACTGGCTCGACGTCTCCTTCATGCATTGCCCTGGCTACTAGCTCGGAATCGCCTTCATGCATTGCCCTAGCAACTAGCCCTAACCTTGCTTTAGCTAGTGATCCTGCACATACACACAAAACACACCAAAGCAGCATCTTTTCCCACAAAAACAACCAAGTTATGCAATCATGCTCAACGATGCAAGGAAACATGGATTAATGCATGAATGACTAATTATGTAACTAATATGAGCCTAAGTAGAACAATAATATGAGTAAAAAGGGTAAGAAAAACAATACTTTTGAACACTTATCACACCCCCAAACTCAAACTATTGCTTGTCCTCAAGCAATACAAACTAATAATTACCTGCCAAGACTTCAATTTTCACAAACTTATCTTTGAACTTGATTTCAATTCTCAGAACCGGGGCATAAAGTATGATTGGCTTTTCATTTTTCAGAAAACTTAAGAGTTACTAAGAATCAAACTATAATGCTTGTGAGTGTGTGCGGAGTTGTGTTCAAGTTGATTTTTCGGATTCTATGCAAACAAGAGGTTTTCAAATTACTTCATTGGGTTCTTTTAACATGTTTTAACTAGAGCCAATTTCGGGCACCTCTAGTGTTTTGTTTTTAGTTTCCTTAAGTTAATTAATTTATTCGACTAGAGCCAGTTTCGGGCACCTCTATCTATCAATTTTTAGCACATACTAGAGCCAATTTCGGGCACCTCTAGCAATCAAATTTTTAGCACATGCTAGAGCCAATTTCGGGCACCTCTAGCATTTATCCAATTTTTATTCTAGTCCCCCAATTTGTTTAATTATCAACCTAAGTTCACTAGAATTCCTTAAATCAATCAAACCACAACAGTGTTTCATCAAATTTAGCATCATAATAAAATTCTAAGTTTTTCCATGGTTATCCTAGAATAAAAATTCTATCAATTAAGTGCATTGGCAAAGTCATCATTGGATATTCATCAAATCTAGGCAATTCTTGTTCCAACTAAAGGCATGGCAAGCAATTTATGTATCCTAAATGCAATACTTAAGATGAATGCAACTAAACATGGTAACTACTAATAACAATCCCCCCCAAACTCGAGTGAGGCATTTTCCTCAATGCATGCATTAAAGAAAAATAAAAATAATGAAAAATAAAATGCAAACAAAGACTTACTCCGAGAGTTCGTCGTCGTGGATGATTAGTTTCCTTTTGGTCGGTGCCTTGATTCTCTTGCTTGAACGCGATGGTTGTTTCCTTGTTGCCGATGGTAGAATCGAACCTCGTACGGGGTTGTCCTCATCATCCTCTTCATCAATGTCATTGGCTTTTCGCTTGGAGGATTCAATTGGTGCGGTCTTTGTTGGTGCAATGGAGGACTCGTCCGATTCTAAAAAAATTAGACAATGATTCCGTACGAGTTGATTTGGGCATAGGTGTTTTACCTTTGGCTTTTACAGTGGTTGTTGGGATGTCTTTAGCTTTGGTTGCCGTGGCATCTTTAGGGTTGGTTGTCGTGGCATCATCTATTGCGGTTGTCGTGGCGACTACTTCATTGGTTTCCGTGGCAAGGATCTTGGCAAGAAAGATTGGGAACTGCACGCGGCTGTCCGAGTACTTTTCTATGATGACTTGAATGATTGAATTGTTGTGCTCCTTCATGTATCACATGAACATTAGTTGCCGGTCTTCAATTTGCCTAAGGTGGCTCGCCAATGGTTGCAAGAATGCTTCAAAGTGTCCCGGTGTTGATGGCCGAGTTGCCCAGGCGTTAGGTGCTTGGGCATTAGGGATTGTCGGGGCGGCAGGAGTTGCTTGGGACATGCATCGGTGGACTCACTTGGGACATGCATCTCCTTGCAAAGATTAGAAATTAAGCAAGGGGAGAAAAGAGAACCCTTATCTTTTGAGCTAGTTACAAAAATCTCATCACAAATTTTTTTCCAATGTTAATGATGCGATTATGCATAATAGAATGTATAAGCAAAAGACGTGGTATATCAACGGTAGTATTGTGTGTGGTGGGCATTAAAGAAGTTTTAACAAACTTATTCCATAGTTTTGCCTCGGGTTTAAGCCGAAGGCGATTTACCGTGCCCTTCTATTTACCGTCGTTCCATTGAGTTCCCGGTAGAGTGAGTTCTTGAAGCACCTTGTCGAGTTGCTTAGGCGTGATTTGATCAACAAAGGCTTGATGCTCGTCCTTCTCAATGTAGAGCCCGTAAAAGGTGTTGACGTTTTCAGGGCTTATGAGTATGGCCTTGTCACGAACAAAAACATAAGGATTATCCGGGTTAGGTGAGTGAGCGTAGAATTCTCTTACCCATGAGATGTTACCCGGTTTTGATTGATGGCAAAAGATTTGCCACTTTTGATGTGCAATCCTCTCGAAGATGAATGGTTCAAGGCTGAAATCTTGATGAGAGTTGGAGTATTCAAAGCCTTGTTCTTCGTAAATCTTCCGTCTTTCAAACTGGGAGTGAAATCTTTCTTGAACCACCGGTGTAGCAAACTTCTTGTATCTTGGTTCTTTGGAGGAACTTGGATGAACCAAAAATTTAATTTTGGATGCCATGGATGATCTTGGTTGTGAGTTTTGTAAAAACAAAGAAAATAAAATAAAACAAACTAAAGAGTTGCAAGATGAAAAGTAGGAATAGGTTTCTTGGAAGTTAAGGGTGATGGGTTATATAGAAAAGATAGGTATTAAATATGGTGGGTGGGATTAATTTTGGAAAGAAGAAAAAAGGGTTTCGATTTAGGGGAAGGGGGACGGCTAGGGGGTTTGTTTAGGGTAAGTTGGAGGCTTGATATAAGCCTTAGATTCAGCCCATTAATTTCTTTGTTGAAGATGTTTTCCTTCTTGAATCAAAATTCCTCTTTATCTTGAACTCTTTTCCTACAATTCAAAGACAAATCAAATAAGGATTAAAATTAAAGATAAACTAATAAAAGAAAATAAATAAAGATGTGTAATGGGATTCTTAAACTTAAAAAGATAAAAAAGATAATAAATATATCCTAAAAATATAATAATAATCGGAAATAAAAAAATAGTTCAAAAAAATAAAAAATTAAATAAAAAAAGTAATCGAAAATAATAAAAATAAAAATAAAATAAAAATAAAATATCGAAGGGAGAGCATGCCCATGCATCTCCTAAGGTGACCACTTCTTTGTTACGTTCCACATGGGCACCATTGTGGTGCTTTAATCTTTGTCCATTAACTTTGAATTCATGTTTGTCAGTGATGGACTGATTATCACGGCACCATGGGAGAATGGTTTGACAACTTCGAATGGTCCCGACCATCTTGATTTCAGTTTTCCCGGGAAAAGTTTTAGCCGAGAATTGAATAAGAGAACTAGTTGCCCTGGCATGAATTGTCGCGGCAATAGTTTCTTGTCATGCCATTGCTTTGCTTTCTCCTTGTAGATTCATGAATTGTTATAGGCGAGTGCACGAAATTCTTCTATCTCGTTAAGGTCCAACAAACACTTTTGTCTGGCACTTTCCCTATCCATATTCATGGTCTTGATTGCCCAATATGCCATGCGTTCGATTTCTACCGGTAGATGACATGTTTTACCATAGACAAGTCGGAAGGGGGACATACCTAAGGGTGTTTTGAATGCAGTGCGATATGCCCAAAGTTCTTCATCCAGTCTTAATGACCAATCATTCCTAGAGGGATTTACAACTTTCTCGAGTATACCCTTCAATTCCCGGTTGGAAATTTCTGCTTGCCCGTTGGTTTGTGGGTGATATGCCATGGCAATCTTGTGTGATACGCCGAAGCGTTTCAACATCTTGGCAATAATTCTGTTGTCAAAATTCTTGCCTTCATCACTGATAATTGCTCTCGGCATCCCAAACCGTATAAATATGTTTTTCTGCAAGAATCGTTGCACGGTCTTAGAATTGTTGTTGGGAACTGCAGCTGCCTCAACCCATTTAGACACGTAGTCGACGGCAAGTAAAATGTAGAGGTTGCCGAATGAAGATGGGAAAGGTCCCATAAAGTTGATCCCCCATACATCGAACAATTCCACCTCAAGAATGTTTTGGAGCGGCATCTCATGTCGTCTAGAGATATTTCTCATCCTCTGGCAACGATCACATTGCTTGTAAAAATCTTGGGCATCTTTGTACAATGTTGGCCAATACAAACCGGATTGCAAAACTTTGGCCGCAGTACGAGTTCCTCCAAAATGTCCTCCATAGGGTGAAGAATGGCATTGCTGGAGTACATTATGTTGCTCTTCTTCAGGGACACATCGGCGTATAACCTGATCTGCACATTGTTTAAACAAAAGAGGCTCGTCCTAAAAGTAATGCTTAGCATCATGGCGGAATCGCTTCTTCCCTTGGTGAGTAAGGCCATAAGGTAAAATACCACAGACAAGGAAATTAACTAAATCCACGTACCAGGGTATTGCCGAGGCATGTGCTACCGTGGCGACTGCTCCCAGAATTGTCGAGGCGTGTGCGTCTAGGGTTGCTGAGGCGTTGAGGGTTACCGAGGCATGCGCGTCAAGGGTTGCCGAGGCATGCGCATCCATGGTTACCAAGGCAACTAAAAGTTACTCATCCGGGAATGCATCGCATATCTCCAGATCCGCGTCCTCCTCCCTATTACGTTCTAAACGTGATAAATGATCGACCACTTGATTTTTTGTTCCTTTCCTGTCCTTAATTTCAATATCAAATTCTTGTAAAATTAATATCCAACGAATCAAAAGAGGTTTGGCATCCTTTTTAGCAAATAGATATTTGATTGTCGAATGCTCCGTATGAACAATTACCTTTGTAACAATCAAATAGGATCGCAACTTGTCAAATGCAAAAACTACAGCTAGTAACTCTTTCTTCGTTGTTGTGTAATTCATTTGAGCACTATTTAGAGTTTTACTAGCGTAGTATATCACATGGAAGGTCTTACCTGTGCGTCGGCCAAGGACTGCTCATACCGTAAAATCACTTGCATCACACATAAGCTCAAAAGGTAGCGTACAATCTGGTGGAACGACAATGGGTGCTGAGGCAAGCTTTTCCTTTAGGGTTTCGAATGCTTGGGCGCAAGAATCATCAAAATCGAAGACTTTATCCTGTTCAAGCAAATAACACAAGAGTTAGTGATTTTAGAAAAATTATGAATGAACCTCCTGTAAAACTTGCATGTCCAAGAAAGCTTCGAATTCTTTTAACAGAACTTGGTGGGGGTAATCTCTCGATCACGTCCACCTTGGCTTTGTCTACTTTAATTCCCTTGGATGAAATCTTGTGACCGAGCACTATTCCTTCATCTACCATAAAATGGCATTTCTCCCAATTGAGGACTAAATCAGTTTCTTCACATCTTGCCAACACCTTCTCTAAATTGCCGAGGCAGCTGTCGAAGTCATTACCAAAAACAAAAAAATCATCCATGAAAATCTCAAGGAAGTCTTCGACCATTTCTGAAAAAAGTGCCATCATGCATCTATGGAAGGTTGCCGGGGCATTACACAATCCGAACGGCATTCTTCGAAAAGAATAAGTATTGTATGGGCATGTGAAGGTTGTCTTTTCTTGGTCTTCTTGTGCTATGGCAATTTGATTGTAACCTGAATAACCATCAAGAAAACAATAAAAGGGTTTACCTGCAAGACGGTCAAGCATTTGATCAATAAAGGGTAATGGGAAGTGATCTTTCCTAGTGGATTTGTTTAGCTTTCGATAATCCATACAAACCCTCCAACCGGTCACAGTCCTGGTTGGAATAAGTTCATTGTTTTCATTACTTACCACTGTTATACCTCCCTTTTTCGATACACATTGTACCAGACTTACCCATGTACTATGAGAGATATGGTATATAATGCCGGCGTCAAGCCACTTGATGATTTCTTTCATTACAACCCCTTTCATGGCATGATTCAGTCTCATCTGGGCCTCAATTGAAGGTTTGTGGTCATCTTCCAACAAAATCTTGTGCATGCACACTACCGAGCTAATTATATTCAAGTCGGCAATTGTACACCCTATTGCCTTTTTGTGTAGCTTCAACATTTTGATCAGCTTCTTTTCTTGCTCAGGCTGTAACTTAGAAGAAATAATTACAGGCAATGTATTATCGGTTCCTAAGTATGCATATTTTAGTTGTTCTGGGAACTGTTTCGACTCAAGAATCGGTGGTTGTTCAATAGAGGGCTTTTCGAGCTTACCTTCCTTACCTGAGTAATCCAGTGGTTCAAAGTATGTACCTAGTCGATTGACTAGCCAATTTGCCTCTTCTTGTTGTTCTTCATCGACCGGTTCTTCATACTTCTCAGGTTCCTCTTGATCGGCAATGTAGTTACCGAGGTAACTAAATTCCTCGTTGAAGTTAAACTTTGTCGTGACATGAAGAAGTTTGCATTCTTCTAGATCATCGGCATGCCTTAGTGTTTGGAACACATTTATTTTAACTTGCTGGTAATTCACCCTCATTTTGAGTTCTCCCTTTTCAACATCGATCAAGGTTCTCCCTGTTGCTGGGAATGGTCTCCCAAGAATGATAGGTGCATGCTCATCTGCTTCACAATCCAAAACAATAAAGTCAGCGGGAAAAATAAATTTATCAACTTTTACCAGTATGTCTTCGATTTTTCCCTCTGGATGCACATAGGATCTGTCGGCTAGCGGTAGCATAACTGTTTTAGGTCTTGCCTTCCCGATTCCTAGTTTCTGGAAAACCGATTTAGGCATCAAGTTTATGCTAGCCCCAAGGTCGCATAATGCTTTCCCGACATAGTGGTTTCCAATGGAATAGGGTATTGTGAAACTTTCGGGATCCTTCAACTTAGGTGGCATACGATTGTGCAACATGGCCATGCATCCCTCTGTTGCGGCAACTATTTCAAACTCTCATAGCCTTGTTCTCTTGGACACAATGTCTTTAAGAAACTTGGCATAGTTCGGCATTTGTTCAATTGCTTTCACCAATGGCAAGTTGATGTGGACTTGCTCTAGGATATCAAGAAACTTTTTGAATTGATATTCTTGCTTTTGTCGCTTCAACCTTTGTGGGAATGGTGGTGGAAGTCGGATATCTTCAATCCTTTCATTGGTTTGGAACCTGATTGGGCATTGCCGGGACAACTGGAGTTGCTGAGGCATTATCAACTGGGGTTGTCGAGGCATCCTTATTATCGATTGTCGAGGCATGCCTATTGCCGGTTGCCGCGGCAATTCCTGGTTCAGCATCTGAGGCTTTGCCACTAGGTTCGTCTTGATCTTTTTGTGGAGTTTTGTTTGATGAGCGGGTTTGAGCCTCTTTAAGTTGTTGGCCACTTCTAGTGGTGATCGCCTTACATTGCCCATGGCCAGTTCCTCTTGCGACTTCAGTATCGCTAGGTAAACCTCCTTGCGGTCTAGTATTCAAGTTTTGAGCAAATTGTCCGACTTGATTTTCCAATGATTTGATTACCGCCTCTTGGTTTTGCAATCTCATCTCGGTCCTGTTAATAAAAGCATCAGTTCTTTTTATGAAGTTACTATTCTCAGCCATATAAGATTCAGTTTTCATCATAAAAGCATTTAGAGAATTTTCCAGAGAACTAGATGTTGTCAGTTGTTGCTGTGGCAACTGTTGTCATGGCATATTTTGCTGGAATCCCGATGCTTAAGCATTCTGATTGTTCTGGTTTAGAGCATTGTTGGGATTACTCCATGAAAAATTTGGGTGCTTCTTCCAAGATGGATTGTATGTATTGGACATCACATTGTTGTTCCGGTTGTAATTCCCCATATAGAAGCTGGATTCCAGATTCTACATACATTCAAAAGAATCATGGTTACCACCACATAACTCACAAAAAGAATCCATTACCTTTACCTCATGTGTGTTGTTTGGTTTCTGCATGTTTTGGACCATCTTGGTTAAAGTGGCCAATTGTGCCGAAATTGAGTCTGATGATCCTAGTTCATGTATTGTGGTTTGGCATCTAACTCCTCCTCTTCTAGTAGAGGGGAATTGATAATCATTCTTGGCAAGCCTGTTTAGAATTTGCATTGCTTCCTCCGGCGACTTATCTAGGAGTATGTCGTTTGCCGAGGCATCTAGCATCATCCTTGTTGGTGTATTCAAGGCATTGTAAAACATTGTTACTTGTGTCCACATCGGGAATCTGTGTAGGGGGCATTTGTGTAGAAGTTCTCTATATCGCTCCCAAGCCTCGTACATGGATTCATTATCTGCCTGCCGAAAAGAAGTAATGTCATTACGAAGCTTATCAGTCAAATTTGTAGGATTAAACCGAGCAAGGAAATCACGACAAAGATTGGTCCAAGATCCTATTGATCCGGCAGGAATGCTATTCAACCATGCTTTTACCCTATCCCTCAGTGAATAGGGGAATAATCTTAATCGTAAAACATCGGGGGTGACTTCGTGTATTTTGAACGAGTTGCAAATCTCGAGAAAGATTTAAGATGTTGTCGTGCATTTTCAATTGCTGAGCCGCCAAATTGACCAATTGTGTTGATTATATTAAACATCACCGGTTTCAACTCAAAGTGGTTGGCTTCAATTTTAGGTGCGACAACTCCTGGATTAAGTCCATCAAGATCTTCTTCAAGATAGTCTCGGATAGTTCTATTTCGTGCAAGAATCACTCCTCCTCCTGCTGAAACATCTTGATTCATATTGCCGTCTTGATTAGCCATTGCTATTCTTAACCTTCATCTAAGTCCTTGTAAGGTTCGTTCGATTTCTGGATCAAAGGGATATTCTGGTGTAATCGGTGGTCATATACCAATGCAAAACCAAAGTTTGTTAGCCCTTTGAATCTTAAACAATTAAAATAAAAAGAAAGTGCAAGAAAATAAAAACAAAGTCGCTATTGCCAATCCCCGGCAACGGCGCCAAAAACTTGTTGCGCGTAATAAGTGCTCCACAATTGTGCAAGTGTACACGTCGCAAGTTATAGTATAAAAGATATCGTCTCCACAGGGATTGGTGCCACTTCAAGAATCTAATCTCTTGCACTATAAAAAGTAAAAACACAAATAGAAGATTATAGGAGTTTTAACTAATAACTAATCTAGAAAGCGAATAAGTAAAAGAATAGAAGAGATCAAATGAAAGAGATAGGCCAGGTTATCGTGAGTTGAGGTGTGATAGCCGATTGGATTATCTTAGTAAAAGAGTGCAAGGGCAACTCAGTTGCCGTGTCAACTTGCACAATGGGGTTGCCTTGGCAACTAATCGATGGTTGCCTGGGCGACTAGTTGAGCAACTACTTGGGCATCAGGGCATCAACCTTCAAGGTTTGGCAGAGCGTTCTTCAATGGTTTCTTCTTATCCCTAAGTTGAAACTTTAGCTACTTGTGCATGCCTTGATAATACATCCCTGCGTGAATCAAGGGTGAACAACAACCAATCTTGCGCTCCTCTTAGCCGTTGAAATCCTTAACTTATTCCTAAGCCAGATTAATCTTCACCATCAATAGATTGAATAAAGATCAAATTCATTCGTTTCTTGAATCTAACTCTCCCGATATTAGATAAATAGATGAAGTTACGAGATCCTTTCCCAATTCACTCGCGAACAAGAATAAGAACCAAGAATGAATAAACCTTGAATAGAAAAGTACAAACTCTTATTACCTAAACAAAATCCAATAGTTTCTCACAACCACAAGACACAATAACGTTAGCCAAATAGATTTAGTTCATGGCTAGGTTCCAAAGAAACACAAGATGAAAAATCCCTAGCATGAACCTGATTGAACAAGAAAGAAAAAGATGAAGGATGGATGAAGCTTGTCGAAATCTCCTTGCCCTTGATGCTTGTCAAAAATTCTCTCCTCTCTCTCCCTTGGAATTGACGACATGGCCTCTAATTTATAGGGCTAGGTCAAAGTCCTTCTTTGAGGAGGAAGTTAAGATGGAATTAAATTAATTTTAAAGAATATAATTCTTTATTATAATTATATTCCTTCTAGAACTTCTCCTATCTTCTTGGAATTTAATTCTTCTTTAACCTCTTCATGGAAATCAAACTCTTTTGGGATTTAGCTTTGCTCCACGTCATCTTGGGCTTGTCTAGTCATCAATTTCGACTACCATATCACCTTATTCTTTGTCGACAATTACCCTGGCAACTGGCTCGGCGTCTCCTTCATGCATTGCCCTGGCAACTAGCTCGGCATCTCCTTCATGCATTGCCCTGGAAACTAGCTCTAGCCTTGCTTTAGCTAGTGATCCTGCATATGCACACAAAACACACCAAAGCAACATCTTTTCCCACAAAAACAACCAAGTTATGCAATCAAGCTCAACGGTGGAAGGAAACATGGATTAATGCATGAATGACTAATTATGTAACTAATATGAGCCTAAGTAGAACAATAATATGAGTAAAAAGGGTAAGAAAAATAGTACTTTTGAACACTTATCAGGAATCCTACGGATTTTCATTTTAATGATGATGGAGTGTTGTGTTTTAAAGGTCGGGTTGTGGTGCCCGAAGATGAGATTTTGAGGCGTATCATTTTTGTCAAAGCACATGCTAGTCCTTTTGCTATACATCCCAGTAGTACTAAGATGTATTGAGGTTTGAAGGACGAGTACTATTGGGTTGGTTTGAAGAAAGATGTGGCTTATTTTGTTGCTCGATGCATGGTATGTAAACTAGTGAAAGTTGAGCATCAGTTTCCTTCTGGGTTGTTGCAACCGTTGAGGATACCAGAGTGGAAATGGGAAAGAATCACCATAGTTTTTGTGTCCGGGTTGCCCTTGACACCGACCAAAAATGATTCCATTTGGGTGATTGTTGATCGGTTTATGAAGTGTGCACATTTTGTGCCAATGCATACGACGTATACCTTGGATAGGTTGGCTGAGCTGTACATCTCTGAGATTGTGCATTTGCACGGGGTGACCAAATCCATAGTTTCGGATAGAGATCCGCATTTTACAGCAAGGTTTTGGGTGTGCTTGCATCGTGCTCTAGGAACTCGACTAAATTTGAGTACTTCGTATCATCCTCAGACGGATGGTCAGTTGAAACATGTGATACAGTTTTTGGAGGATCTGTTGAGATGTTGTATCATTGAGTTCCAGAGAACGTGGGAAAAGCAAGTGCCTTTGGTGGAGTTTTCTTATAATAACAGTTATCATGCTAGTATTCAAATGGCAACTTACGAGGCGATGTATGGTAGAAAGTGTCATGCACCGTTGTGTGATGTGTTGAAAGGAACCAATGAGAAAGTGAAGTTGGTATGTGAGCGCTTGAAAGCGGCTGCGAATTGTCAGGAATCCTACGTGGATCTGAAGCGTAGAGATGTGGAGTATGCTATTGGTGATCGAGTGTTTTTGAAGGTGTCGCCATGGAAGAAGGTGATGCATTTTGGGCGTAAGGGAAAGCTTAGCCTGAGGTTTATTGGACTATACGAGATCGTTGAGTGTGTGGGTTCTATTTCTTATCGATTGAGATTACCTTCTGAGTTGGAGAGGATTCATGATGTGTTTCATGTTTCAATGTTGCGGAGGTATCAGTCAGATCGATCGCATGTTATGCCAGTGGAGGATATTGATTTAAGGCCAGATCTATCTTTTAATGAGGAACTAGTTGAGATTCTTGACGCCAGCAGTAAGGTTCTGCGTGGCAAGATGGTTGAGCTTGTTAAGGTGTTGTTGAGGCATCGCGGAGTTGAGGAGGCCACGTGGGAGTTCAAGACGGACATGTTGGAACAGTTTCTGCATTTGTTACCTCCAGGTAAATTTTGAGGATGAAATTTCTTAAGTAGGGGAGATTTGTAATGCCCCGGTTTTGGGCCTAGCAGTTTTGAGGTTTATCAGACGGATTAGTGAACCAAGTTAGAGATTCGAGTCGAATTTGGGAGTAAATATTTTCAACGAGATAAAAATATGGAAAATGGTTAAAAATCATAATTAAATATATGATTAATATTGGTGAAATCAATTTTGGAAAATGAGATTTGGAAGGGTGACATTTTGGTTAGGACCAAAATGTAATTTTTGAAAACTATTTTTAAAGGTGACTAAATTGGAAAGGGTCAAATTCTTAGAATCCTTAAGGAGCTATTTAACCAAGTGTTTGCTGGTGATTTCTCCCTTCAATTGAGTTATTTTAACATGTGTTTTAAAAGATAATTAAAAGGGATTTTGGATATTCAAGTTAGTTATCATTTTAAAGAAATTTGACGTAACTTTTCTCTCCACTTCATTTCTGCCAAACACTCTTGTTTTCATCAAAATCCAGAGGTGAGAGATCCTTTTACTTGGATTCTTGATTTATAATTGATTCTTTATCTTTGATTTACAAAACCTTATTGAAATCTTATGTTTTTCTAGCTTTAATCAATCAATTGAGGGAGAAATCACACAATAGAGGTAAGGTTCGTTCTTCTCCTTTATTGTTGGTTCTTTATTGATGGTTCGTTCTTCTCCTCTATAATGAATAATTGATTTAATTGGGTTTAATTGGTGAAATTATGGAAGATTCGTATTGGATCTGTTTTCCAGTGTTGAGGATTGATTTTAAACATATTTTGGATGATTTATAATTTTGATAATTTGTTTTTAACATTGGAATCCCGAAACTCCTTGAATCCTTGATTATTAGGTTGTTAGATTTGTGCTTTTGTGGAGTTGTGGTGGACGTGTAGTTGTTCAAAGTTTATGGATCCTATTTTTAGATGTTATTAAATGTTGATTGAAGTATTAGATTGATATATTGTGGTTGGGTTGTGTTTGGAAAGAGTTAGATGATGATTTCGGTTGTTGTGGTTGGGTAATTGTGAAAAGATTATGGAAGTCCATGAGGAATTGTTGTTGCAGTGCTTTGAATGCATTGAGATGCATTAATCCTCTATTGTAATATGGTTAAAACAGGAGAGGTCGATCTGGAAGCGATCGATGAAGCTTTGGAGGCTTCAGATGCTTGGTTTTGCATCGGCGAATTGAGGTTTCGCGTACCGGTGAGTGAGAACGTGGATTTTAGCTTTGAAATAATTTAAAGGTGGTTTATGGGAGTTTAAACTGAGCTTGAAACGCTATTTTAAACTCAGAAGTAAGTATGACATGGTTTTCTCTCTCGGTCGTGCTATTATGAAATGGTTTTATCTTATTTTGATTTGCATTGTATCTACTGTTTAAGCATGTTTTAAAGTATGTGAGATACTGTTTTTGATCATGAAATGATGATGGATGCACGTGGTAAGTGATCCATGTAAGTATATGGTTTATACTTGTGTTTTAAGCATAACTTGTTGCTTGGAAAATGGTATGGTTAAATGCTTGTAAAAACAGTGAGGTAAATGGTAAATTATATTGGCAAGTGATGTGGTTTTGAAAATTGTTATCGGATATAGTTGGTCGGCCATAGGATTGATAGTGCACAATAATAAGTCGCCTTGGATGTTGAGGGGTTTTGATTTGGTGTACCGAAAACTTCATCCAAGTACCCTAACGGTCGAGGGGTTATATGGTACCAAAAACTCTCATTAGTGGGTTAAGCATCTAACCAATGAGGGGTTGTGATGGTACTAGGTTGTTATTGTACCGCGATTGTGATTGTATCGCTATTCCGATTGAGATGGCTTGAAGTGTTGTGAGGACACTTGTTGAATCCGTGTATCCGATGAACTATTGTGGTAAAGGAACTTGGTTATGATCACTTGTAAGCAAATATAATTGTTAATGTATCATTGAAAGGTTTATGTTGTATAATGTGTTTTATACATGTTTACTCTTTAAGCTTTGTTTTGCATGTTTTGAGTGCAACGCAAACTGTGCAATTTTACATGTCGCAAGTAATAAAGTGATATGTATCAAGTATCATCTCCACATTGATTGATTTGGGCCACTTTGCTCAAGTTACTAAATTGTAGAAGAAATAGATTGACGGTGATGAATATTAAGTAAAATAAACTAAGAAAATAGAAAGAAGAAATCGATTAAAGAGGGCAGGTCGGGTTATCGTGAGTAGTGGTGCAATGGCTCAATGGATTGTCGTGGCAATTGATTGTTGTGGCAACTAAGACCTGCTGAATTGTCAGGGCAACTAGGTCACAATTTATGCTGTGACAATTGGAACTGGTTTGAATGTCGTGGCAACTGGGTTTCCTCCTTCAAAGCTCAGCGAAGTGTTCTTCAATGTCTTCTTGTTATCCCTAGCCGAAGAACTGGTTAATTGTGCATGCCTTGGTGATACATTGCTGCATTAACCTTGGGTGAACAACAACCGATCTTACACTTCCCTTAGCCGTTGGAACCCTTTCCTTATCCCTAAGATGGATTAGTTCCCACCAACGATTGTTTGAATGAGAACCATGTTCATTCATTTAATGAATCTAACTATTTCGAGTCTAGATAAATAGATAAAACTCGAGATCCTCTCCCAATTCTCTCAAGACGAAAAATAAGAAATCAAGAATGAACAAACTTTGAATTTATTAAAAATTGAAAACCTAAACCATCCAATCGTTTATCGCACCCCAAAACCCAAATAACCCCAGCCAATTTAAACTAGTCCATGGGTGGGTAAAAAGAAAATACAAAGAAATTAAACCTAGACATGGATCGCATGAAGAAGAAAAGATCCGAGCGTGATAGATCTTGCGAGCTAATTCCCAAAAACCACTCCCCCCTCAAAGTTGCGATTTGATCTTTATTTATAGGAGAGTTCGTGATCAAATTTGTTATTGATGAGGATAGGAATGAGCTTGAATTAATTTGAATAAGAGATAATTAATATCTTTTATCTTTATCTCCAAGAAGCTCTTCAAAATCTGAGCATTTATCCCTATCCAATTCTGCGTGTAAATCCAAATCTGGGGAATTATACCTTGCTTTTCTTATTTATCTTGAAAATGGGTGGAATTATCCAGTTTTATCCAAATATGTTACGGCAATCAGCTTTGGAAACTCCTTTAGTGTTCTCCTTAATTGTCACGGCAATCTGTCCTGCACAAAAGAAAGCAAAATAGTAGCGAATTTTCCACAAAAATAGCAAAACACAAGCTCAAGCCCTCAAAACAAAAAAAGTACGAAATTATGCATGAATGGCTACGAATGCAACTAAAATGGGCTTAAGTCTAACAATAATATGAGTAAAAAGGGTAGGAAAAACAATATTTTAGACACTTATCACACCCCCAAACTCGAACTATTGCTTATCCTCAAGCAATGCAAAACTAACAAGCACCTGTCAAGGCATTTACCAAACATGAACAAGTTGCAGACTTGTCTTCAATCCTCAGAATCGTGGCAACTAGATTAAATTAGCTTTGTGACTTTAGGCAAAACACAGAAAAATTACTCAAAATTCAGTATGATGCCAGTGAAGTGTGTATGTAGTCATGCACAAGTTAATCATAGGAGTTCCAAACAAAACCTTAGTTTTATTAACTTGCCAAGGCAAGCGATCTAACTAGAGCTAGTTTCGGGCACCTCTAGTAATTCTTCTTTTTATTCTTATACTAGAGCCAGCTTCGGGCACCTCTAGCATTTCTAAGATCCCTAAGACTAGAGCTAGATGGGCACCTCTAGCTAAGGTTCATTGTTCATCATTTTTTTCATCATTTTTTTGGCTAGAGCCAGTTTCGGGCACCTCTAGCATTTTTCTAATATCTCTTGCCTAAGGTTCAATAGGTTCTCCTAGATTAACAAGTCACAACAATGTTTATTAAAGTAGTATCATAACAAAATCCTAAGCAACTTTCCATGCTAAGCCTAGAGTCAAAAGTTCTCTTAACCTAATGTCGTGGCAAATAAATCGTCATTAGATATCACATCAGGTTATTAACAGGTTCAGTCAGGCAAACTATCATGGCAAGTGACACTAACAAAAAACAAATGAATGCAACTTTAACTAAACATGAAGCAACCAAGACAATCCCCCCAAAATTAAGGAAAGCATTATCCATAATGCATAAAAATAAACAAATGAAAAAAATAAAATGCACAAGTGTTAATCGGAGAGGTCGTCACCTCAAATTTGTAGTACCGTGTGGTTGTATACTTGGCGCGTGTGCTTCTTCGCCTTACTGGTTGTGGACTTAAGTTCTTAAATTTCCTCGACCTCATTAATCAACTTACCCTCCTTCGCTATTTCTTATGAGATCTAAGCTTTATGCTTCAATGGTCGCTTTATTGGCACATCCAGAGGTGAGACTTTAATGGTGCAGAGGTCGTGTCTTGGGAATTTTGAAAAATCAGAATAGGAGTCAGTATGCTACAATTTTTAAATTGGTTTGTTACCTTTGTGCAGTGTAGGGGGTGTTGCGGCAATGCCACTCGCAGCTGGTTAAGAATTGCTAACATCAGTTGCCGAGGCATGTTCTTTTTCAGTGACAAGTTGAATTGTCTGGGATTCTCTCAACACCCTAGTCTTATTAAAATGGAAAACAAAACAAAAACTAAAATCAAAATAAACAGAAAAGAAAAATTGAAGGGGATTGGGTTGCCTTAAAGAAAACTTGATGAGGGTCATTTCCAATACTTTTTATAGTCCATCCGCACCCTCCATCGAGTAACAATATTGCCCAAAAAGGGTTGGGCCATTATTTTCGCAACCACTCGTATGTGCACTACCATGGTGGAGGCATTTCTTTTCTTGTTCCTTTGTAGTCCATGCATACTCTCCACCTTGTTACTATTCCTGAAGGTATGAATATATTAATAGGAAAAATTATATCAATACCCAACCATTTAATGACCTCATTAACTTTGACTTCCATCTCGGTTGAATGTAGCCTTCGTTGTCGTGGCAATTGCTGTTCTAGCCAATTACCGAGGCAATCTTCTAACAAAATTCGATGTAAGTCAAGGGAAGGGCCAATTTTCTAAAATTCTCTCGTCATCCAACCAATGCTTTCTTTACGCTTTTCAAACATCTCAATCAGTAGAGATGTTGGTGCATCACTAAGATTGTTGTCTCCCAAACGATCATATACTACTTTTGATGGCTTCATATCTAAAAGGGTTGGTTCCTCAAGAAATACCAGTAATGGAGGAGATGATTTTTTAAATAATTCAAAATGTTCAATCATCACCTGCTCATATTTTATCAGTAGAGTATCATTATCTTGTTGATCTTGTATGAGGTCTTGCAATTGTCGTGGCAATGGTGGATAAGAGCAGTCCACAGATTTCTGCTTTAGCATCAGTGTTGTAACATTCTGGGCATCAGATTCCTCAAAATATGTTGTAGCATTACCCTTTTCAGCATCACTAAATGTTTTCGCGGCATTACTCTGCTCAGGCTCCTAAATTGCCGTGGCAATTCTTTGTTTAGGCTCATCCAGTGTTGGGCAGTCTTTCTCATCAGCATGCTCTCGGCTTGGAAGTTTTAGTTGTTCCCTACACATCGGGGAGCTCTCTTCGCATTGCTCCTTGTCTTCTTACCTTGGGACTTCAGTATCCATAGGGCTTAATTGTTGGGGCATGTTATCCATGGCATATGTGAATCTCCTCAATTGATCTTCAGAATCTTTCGTGAATGCATCCATCCTAGCTATCCTTGCATCCATGGCATTTGATAGCTCTTGAATCTCCTCAATTGATCTATCAGATCTAACCATGAAAGATAGAAACGTTTCCTCCAGGGAATTTGAATGCTCTTGACGAGGACTATATTGCCATGGCATAGCTGTTGCAGCAGCAAAATTGTTATGGTAAAAAACATTTGAGCATTCTGATCATACCATGAAGTATTTTGCTGATGGTTCCAACTATGGTCCTCCACGTAGCCATATGGACCAGGATTTTGAGGGTAATTTTCAAACACATGATGCTCTCCACAACAAGAGCAAGAGTTTTCCACGGTATATCAGTTGGTATAGGTAATCATCGGTGAGTGTAATAAATTCTTGATTGGATTGATTCCTATCTTCGCACATTAACTCTTGAATAGATCAACTTTTATTTCCCCTCATGTTGATGTCCCTTAACTTTGTAGCACACCTGATTTTTTTTGATAAAACAAACAAAAAAGAAAATTTTGTAAAAATAAAAAATGCAATAGAAAAAACAACTAACACCAATTGCTAATCCCCGGCAACGATGCTAAAAACTTGTTGCGTGTTTTGAGTGCAACGCAAACGGTGCAAGTATACACGTCGCAAGTAATAAAGTGATATGTATCAAGTATAGTCTCCACATGGATTGATTTGGGCCACTTTGCTCAAGTTACTGCATTGTAGAAGAAATAGATTGATGGTGATGAATATTAAGTAAAATAAACTAAGTAAATAGAAAGAAGAAATCGATTAAAGAGGATAGGCCGGGTTATCGTGAGTAGTGGTGCAATGGCTGAATGGATTGTCGTGGCAATTGATTACTGTGGCAACTGATTACTGTGGCAACTCAATTGCTAAGGCAACTAAGACCTGGTGAATTGTTGGGGCAACTAGGTCACAATTCATGCCGCGACAACTGGAACTGGTTTGAATGCCGTGGCAACTGGGTTTCCTCTTTTAAATCTCGGTGAAGTATTCTTCAATGTCTTCTTATTATCCCTAACCGAAGAACTGGTTAATTGTGCATGCCTCGGTGACACATTCCTGTGTTAACCTTGGGTGAACAACAACCGATCTTACACTCCTCTTAGCCATTGAAATCCATTCCTTAAGGCGGATTAGTTCCCACCAACAATTGTTTGAATGAGAACCATGTTCATTCGTTTCATAAATCTAACTCTCCCTAGTCTAGATAAATAGATAAAACTCGATATCCTCACCCAAGTCTCTCAAGATGAAAAATATTAAATCAAGAATGAAGAAACTTTGAATTTATTAAAAATCAAAAACCTAAACCATCCAATCGTTTATCACACCACAAAACCCAAATAACCCCAGCCAATTTAAACTAGTTCATGGCTAGGCAAAAAGAAAATACAAAGAAATTAAACTCAAACATGGATCGCATGAAGAAGAAAAGATGCATGCATGATATATCTTGCGATCTAATTCCCAAAAACTGACTCCCCCTCAAAGCTGCAATTTGATCTCTATTTATAGGAGAGTTTGTGATCAGACTTGTTATTGATGAGGATTGGAATGAGCTTGAATTAATTTGAATAAGAGATAATTAATCTCTTTTATCATTATCTCCATGAAACTCTTCAAAATTTGAGCATTTATCCCTATCCAATTCTGTGTGTAAATCCAAATCTGGGGAATTATCCATTGCTTTTTTGTATTTATCCTGAAAATGGATGGAATTATCCAATTTTATCCAGATATGCCACGGCAATCAGCTTTGGCAACTCCTTCAGTATTCTCCTTAATTGCCACGGCAATCCATCCTATATAAAAGAAAGCAAAAAAGGAGTGAATTTTCCAAAAAAAATAGCAAAACACAAGCTCAAGCCCTCAAAACAGAAAAACTACGAAATTATGCATGAATGGCTACGAATACAACTAAAATGGGCCTAAGTCTAACAATAATATGAGTAAAAAGGGTAGGGAAATAGTAATTTTATACACTTATCACTTTGCATATGGTTGTTATTCATGGGAAAGCTTAAGTTGAGGTTTACCAATGGGATTTGGTGTTGATTAATGATACATGTTGCTTATGGTTTAATATGCTGGTTTTTAAAGATGTTGAGTACATGGTTTTCAATGTATGATAATGTTTCAAATGATGTTTAAAAGATGATTGAAATGGGATTTCAATGTGTTATTGAGAAATGGTTTTAATGCATTGATGGTGTTTTGTTTTGGAGCACTCTTCCCTAAGCCTAGTGTGCTTACGCTCTCTTTGTCCATCAATGTATAGAATTAAAGACTTGGAAGGCAACGGGAAGCAGGATCACAAAAAGACTTGGTATCAAAAGTATGTTTTTGGATTAGACTATAAGTAATAAGGACAATCAGGGTTCCGTTGTTGTTTTGGGAGGTGTTTTGCTAAACTCCCTATTTGAGCAAGTTTGTTTTGCTGTCCTGGGTTGTAAAAGCCCATTCTGGTTTGGTTGTAGTGAAGGTTTGAGATTTCATGTTTTGCTTGCATTGGTTTTTAGGAAGCATGCCTCTAGATTTACATTTGAAGCATGTTACCATGAATTGATGTTGGAACTAGGTTGTTTTGATGTGGTTTGACCTTTGAATATGTTGGATATATGCTAGAAGCATGTTATGGTGTTTTGATATGTTCGAAGGTATGTTAAACCAGCAAAATTGGACATTAGAGGTCCAGGCGTACTGGTACGGGTGTCCCTATTTCGGTACGAATAAGCCATTCCAGTGTTAGCATACCGGTACACGGGAAACTATTTCGGTACGGGCCAAGGCAAAATTGGCTAGTGTTTCGGTACTCGAGGAGGCGTTTTGATACGGTACAGTGACAATTTTAAAGGGCATTTCGATACGCATAGATGTATCAGAACAGAAATTGGCTACTAGAATTCTAGAGGTTGAAATAATGAAGGCGTATCGAAACACCCCTTGCCTGTAACGATACTGTGGCAATTAAATTAGTTATTTGGAAGATTCTAAAGTTTTGTTTTCTTACGTTCTAGTCCCTGAATGTTGTGGATGCAATTAAATGAGTATGGATGATCCTTCTGAGTTGATTTTTGACGTGTAAGCATGAAACCTACTTAATTAAATATTGGTAACATAAAAATGAGCTAAGTCCTTAAAGTTTTCTAAAAATCTCAATTTGGTCTCTAAAATGCAATTGTGTCAATTGGATGTCAAATTGATGCCTGATTGAGTTAGGTTTTCATCTTCAATTAGTATGTACAAGTCGGATAAAAATTATGCATCTAGACTAGATAAAAAAATGGTCACGTTTCGAGTCTCATCTTCACGGTTTAGTTTGGTAAACCTAATGTAGCTCGTTCGATTCGGTCTTGCGCCTAGGCCGGGTCGAGGGGGTTACAGTTAAAGCATATCAATTAGTCTTCCCTTATCTTCCATCACACCCCCGTTACCTCCAACTATCGCCAATATATCACAATATGGGATCATCATCCTTGAGCCGTAGCCCGTGGACAGTAGTCCTAATATACCATGTACCATGCCAAAGTGTCCAAGGGCTTCCATTGTTTAGGCAACTTATACAATTTGTATTTTGGTTCTAAGAGATGTATCTTATGACTTAAGTAAGCTTTTGCTCTAGAGGATTTAAAAGTTCATTGTTTTAAGGCATTAAAGCTTGAGGAGCATTTCTTGGTGTCATATGGAAATTGAGCATTAAGCTCCAACTAGAAATTCATATAGATTCAAGCTTATTACAAGTTTTCCAATCCATCTTTTTGTTCTAACATAAATATCATAGCATAGCAAGGTAAAATATGCATATATAATGCAAGCATAATCAAAAGACTTACCAAAGATGCTATGCCATGAATGTATTTTTCTAATGTATTCTATTTTATCCTTATGCAAAAATGAGTACGATTTAAACATAACAAATTAAGTAAACAAAGATCAAGATGACACCATGTCATCCCGAATGCATATACTACACTCACCAGCACATCCAAGCTTAGAGACACTTCTCCTTGAAGTTTCCTTCATTTCCATTTATTTCTCTATTCAAGAATCAAAGAAATATGTCATTTAACACACTAGGTAGTTTGTACTATCCTTACATAAATATTTTTATAAAATGTTCTATAACCCAGAATTTGATCTCGATTGTTTTAAATGAAACTAGAATGAATAACCTTCCTAACCATATAAATTATAGCCTCAGATTCATTTTATACAATTTATGGCAAATTTTTAAAGCCTATATAACTGTTGTCCTAAGAGTAAATTGCCATCCAAATTTTCTGACCTTCACTTACTCAAAATTTTGTGTCTTTTAATATATGAATCAAAATCGATTACCGTTTATCTTAAACGAAACTAGATTCACACACATATAGTTTCCATTTTCTAATTTGACCTATGGAATTTATTGTGAATTTTTGAACCGACTGCCAGAGTATAACTTCTGAGCAGATTTCACTAGCCTTGGCTTTAAGCTTCCTTAAACCCTTAAACATGTACAACAATACATGAAATTTCGAATTCTTACAATTGATACATAAATTTATGGTTAAAGATTTACTTACCCAACTCCATACTTGATAAAATAACTACCAATTGAAGAGCCAAGCTTACGCCTTCTTAATCAAATATTGGATTTAAATTCTCTCTCTCTCTCTTGACTCAAGAAGCACTCATCCATGGCTTCCTAAAGCCTCTTTAAGGAAGACAACCAATATTCTTTTCCTCATTCCTTGTTGCCGTGGGGTATTTCCTCCATTGTATAAACATTTAATAAAATGGAAAGCACTCATGAATATATTAAAGCTTGACACTTAGCAAGCTTATTCACCACTTTAGAAAAATGGGTAAATCATTAGTCCTTCATCTACCTTTCCTTTACATGAAGAAACCTCATGGTCTAATTAGTCATTAGCCATTGATCTTTTCCCTTGTTTACACTTTAGTGACTTAACTTCACTTTCTTACAATTTAGTCATTAAGCATATTTTCTGTTCTTACAATTTAATCACTAAGTGGTCTAATTGCACACCTTGTCGTTCCGTTCTTTCATATCCTACACTTATGACTCAATGCTTCACATCTTTACAACTTAGTCATGCTTCTCTAAACTTTCGAATTAAACTTGAAATCTTACAAATTTCTAAATTAATTCATTTTTCTCATTTTATACCTTCACTTAAATTATCAGAAAAGAATTTCTGATCATCGGTAGTCAAAATTCGACTGGATTAGTTTTCAGGGTGTTAGAGATGTTGTAAGTGTCGAAACTCAAAGACAAGTTTTGAAACTTGTCGTGAAACGACGTCTCTATTCAAGATATTCTCCATTGTTATCAATCAAAGGATGATATGCTGCAATGAGGGAAAACAATTTTTATACAGAGAAATCTGTAAAGAGTTTAAATCTTTAAATTGGAATTTCAAAAATTGAATATTTTTTTTAAAAGAATATTTTCACATTCTTAGCTCTTTAATGGTGATTTTGTTAATTCTGAAATAAACCTAAGATTTTCTATCGGATAATAGAGATTTCTTATAGTATATGAGTAATCCAAACTTGATTTTAACAAATCAAACCCATAATTAGGTAATTGATGAAGATTGTGATATCGCTTTTAAGCTAGAATTCTTGATTTTTAGTAAAACATAAATTTAGGTCGGGTAAGTTTCAAAACTTAAAGCAAAGTTTCGATATTTGTTGTGAAATGTTTTCATTCTAGGACGATCAAATCTCATATAACAATTTAGGTTGAAGTGGGTAAAATTTTAGGTTTCAACCTAAAATATTATACAAAATCATAATAATTTAGGTTGCAACCTAAAATGTTATCAATACATATAACATTTTAGTTTAGGAAGGGTAACCTAAAATGTTACCCAAAATTATAAGAATATAGGTTGCAACCGAAATTATTACCAATATATATAACATTTTAAGTTGGTAACCAGATAAAAGAAAGAACTAATCACGTCGTTCTTTAGCCACATTTTAGACGTTGCACCCTATACTCACCTATTGTTCTTGTTACATTTCTGATTAAATAATTGTGATTCGGTTTCGTTGATTCCAATTATTAAATTTCCATAATTAGTTGAATCACTACATCGGTATTTCAAAATTTATGATTATATTAATGGAATTATTTTTATTTGGTTTCTTATATCATACAATTGAATTTTTAGGTAAAATTAGCTAAATAAAGCAGTAGGGGGAAATATGGGAATTAGGATTGCATTATAATTTTTTCATAGAAAATATAAGAATTGATCCCACTTGATTTGTTAGGGTACGTGATCAACAATAATTATAAAAAAATATAAGGATTGCATGAGAATTGTTCATACCTCATACCCTACTCTAACCCCACTATATGGAAATTTCGGCTTCGCCGTGGATAGGAGCATAAAGAAGCTAAGGAATTGATGAGAATAAAGAATTTATAAAAAATATAGTTGGAGGACCATTAAAATATAAGAATTGCAAAAATAATATTTTTTTCAATAGTTTAAAGGTGATTACAAGGTGGTATATTTTTTTTTTGATAAATATGGAGATGAAACAATACGGAAAAGTGCCTCATTAAAAAACCCTCCTAAACCTAAATAAGGGAAAAAGAGTGCACTCATTCATATTACAGCATGAATAAACAACACACATAACATCACAAAACTAAATCACGCCCACGCCAGGTGACCAATCATTATACACCAAAGAGAGCAAACTGTCCGGTGACGACTGGTATACATGAGTTGCAAAATCCACCTCCCTAAGCGCAGACATATCATGAATCCGAGCCAGCTTAGCCGAGCCAACAACCTTATTCGCTTCCTGCCGAACCCGCCAAAGTTGTACCTCTCATTCCTTATCCAATAAATCCCACGCAACATGTAACAAAGGTACCATGCCACCAACAAGGGTCTGTTACTCCAAAGTTCAAACAACATCTAAGCTATCCACCTCCAACACCACTTTCCGCAAACCCTTCTCCCAATCTAGTCTCAAACCCTCGACAACACCTCATAACTCAGCTTCGAGAACAGAGCAAATACCCACGTACTTACTAAAGCCAACAATCCAAACTCTATCGCTATTCTGGAGAACTCCACTGCACGAAGCAAATCTCGTAGGGCTAAGCGAGATCCATCCATATTCAGTTTACACTATTGTGGCAAAGGCGACTGCCAGCACTCTTCTTGCAGGCTAACAACTCGCCCACGATTCACCTATTGTGCTATGGGAGTTTGCCCCAAAATACACTGATCATAAGCATGGTGACACTCCTCCCACACACTAAAAGTATCACGTTGATCCGGCTCAAACACATATAAATTCCTGAGTTTTCACAATACCCATAATGCCAACATAAAGAACAACTCCCAATACGGTTTACTCAAATAAAAGTACGACGGGTTTGCCAAATTAGTCCTTATCCAATCACCAAAGTCCATGGATAGGAATTTTGAAAGCTTATTTGCGGGAACCATTGCAACCCATACTGCAGCCGCCGCAGGGCAACTACGCATAATGTGGTCGATAGACTCCACTGGACCCCCGCACACCCTACAAGACAAGTTATCAACCATGTGACGACGAACCCGTTTCGAATTCATGAGTATGCGACCATTCACAACAAGCCATACAAACATACAGATCCTAGGATGAACATCATCTAGTTTTTCACTGGGACCACTTATTGGGTTCAAGAATAATTTTTTTGTTAAAAAATATAAAATAAAGTTATATAGATATTATATAGTGGTATTGGAGCTTGTGGTTTAAAGTTGGTCAAACCGAACTTAAAACGGAGAAGAAATGAGAAAATCATACAAAATTGAGGACAAAATTGAAAAAAAAAGGAAATTTATTTTCAAAATTATGAATTGAAGCTAAATAGCTATTTTGCAATGATTTAGGAGCATGTGATTAATATTTGGTAATAATAAACTTAAAATGAGGGAGGAATTGAAAAAAAAAAGGTAAAATTCATTTTTGAGGTATTAATGCTCCTGGTTTTCATCCATTCCCAACATAAATCATTCATTTTGTTCTCTAGACTACCTTTTTACTCTTCCCACCCTTTAGGAATCTTGGTTTCTTCATTTTCTTGGTCCAACTCAACTTGTATTATCTCTAGTTGTTCTTTCATAGAGGGAAGAGTAGCGTTTTCTGCCATTTGTTGAATGTTCTTGATTCTTCCCAATTTGACCTTTTTCTTTCTTCTTTGAATCAAGATTTAGATATTAGATACCAACTGTTACCATTTAAGTTGTGATCTTAATAGCAAGAGTATAGAAAAGAAAGAATATTTAGGATTAAGAAGAAGATGATGGTAAGGCACAAGGATAGTGTTATAGCTATGCTTAAGCCTTCAGAATCTACAAGCCTCTGGATCCACTAGCCTCCGCTCCGAGACCCTTAGCTTGTGCACCACTCCTCAACATGCGAGGTATCATGACCTTCAAAGTTCTCATATCCAGCTTACAACCCATTCTTAGTTATCGTGCCCCAATAGGACAACTACCAAGTCTGTCTAACCTCGTTAGCTGAGCCTACTATTTGAAAGATGAGCCTACTCTACCAACCCATCAGTAGCCATCATAACCCTAAAACTAGCATAATAAAGGTGTTAGGGGCCTATATATTCACATGAACATGAGAAAAGAAGGAGGCTCTATCTCTCTACCTCTCTCTATTTCTCCCTCCCCAAACACTCTCCACTTCGATCGCCATCTATGACTCTCATATCAAATCGGAGAAGGTGAACAACACACGACCACCCTGCTCTCTCGTCCTTGGGTGGTCCAACGCCTCCACTTCCCTTGTTTGATGCCCGAATTATTTCGACATCAACAATTGGTGCGGTGAATATGGAGATCCTTCCGATCAACAGAATCAGTTGAGAGGCTTAACCCGAGCTTCCCTCGCACTCGATCTTTCTGACCGACGACGTTAGTGTGAAAATTGACGAGATCAACATTTGGTGCCACTACAACAAATTTATCTATTTTTGACAAAATTTTAAAATGACGTTATGTATAACGTCACAGAATATACTATAAAACGTGACAATTATTTTTTTTCGTCACATTTTGTGATTAATGGTGTATCTTCTATGACAATTTTAAAAAAATGTCCTTGATTTTCGTCACTATATATTTGGAGCCAAAATTTGCCTCCAAAAAATTGGTGGGTAATCTTTCAATGACATTTAGACAAAATGGTAACGCTATAAAATCGTCTCCAATAAAATGGAAGTATTAGTGACGATTTTTTTATTATGATGATCTGATTTGAATTGGTGACATTGTAAATTTGTCACTAATAAGTTTTATTCGTAACAATTTGTCACTCATTGTAATATTTCTTGTGTTTTATATGACAATTTAAAAGACATCATGTGATTGTATCACTTAATATTTGGTGCCAAGAATTATAATAAAAAATTAGCGAGAAAATGTTTTAGTGACATGTTGGATGTTAAAAAAAATCTATTTTTAAATATTATTTAAAATTATAACAATATTAAATTATTTCTTTTTCTGAAAATTTTAAAATTTATTTAAAAAAATTAAGAGATGTGTGATATTATTAAAATTTAAAAAATTATAAATATTTTGTAATTATAGAAAAATATAAAATCTATTCATTTCAAAAAAATAAATTTATTTAAAAATAATAAAATTATTTATTAACATTGTAAAAAATATTAATTTTAATAAAATAGTAAAATATTGCAAAATTATTATACAATATTAAAGATTTATTAAAAAATAAAAATATATATACAAATAAAAATATTAAAAAAATAAACAAGAATATCTAAAATCTATTATTAGACAATATAGTGGGAGTGGGAGTTATCTATGTTTGGGTAGGTTACAAATAGTTTGTTAATGAATTTTTACAATTTCGGTTTGTATCATAATTCAAGGTCTTAAGTGTGACTATTTTTTAATAATATATATAAATTATTAAAAACTAAAATTTTAAAAATATTATAAAGTATCCATATGATATGAATTGTTATGTTACGAAATTATAGGATTTTTAAAAAGTACTTCAGATTTACTCAAAAATATTATTTTTTATAATTTTATAATAATATTTAATATTTATTTTTAATTTTTAAAATAATTTTGTAACATTTTAATATTTGTAAAATTTTAATAATATTAAAATTTTTAAATTAATTTCGAAAATTTTAAAAAATAAGATTAGTTTTTTAATAATTATAAAATAATTTTTAAAAAATTTAGATTTGTAAGCATTTTTAAAATTAAAAATAAAAAATTTTAAAAATATCGTGTTGCATCACCTTGTCGCGAATTTTTATTGTAATAAGATGAGTATTCATAAGAGGATAACGATTTTCTGAATACATATAACCCTAGCCGCCTCTTCATCACTGCCTGAAAACCTATATCCTTCTTCTAGTCTGTTGTCGCTGCATTTTGTTTTCAACCTTTTCTTTGTTTTTGTCGTCAATGGCATCAAAAGACATCACCCAACTTTACATTCACAAATTTTATCAGCTAACTTTACTTACAATGAATCAAAAACTCTCTGAAGAAAAAAGGAAAATGAGGGACTAAGGGGAGAGGGAGAGGGAGAGGGAGAGGGAGAGGGAGAGGGAGAGCGAGGTAAAGTCTTAGTTTAATCTAAACTTGAGTTGTTTTGTGGTTATGTTCGTATTTCACTTATAAATTTGCAGTTAATATATCTCATTACAACTTGCACTCAGTAATAATAATAATTATTTTACTATTTTTTTTTTTTTTGGGGGGGGAGGAAGAGAGTTATGCCTTCCATATGTTCTCATTACTTGTTGCTGCAAAAAAACAAAACAAAAAAAGTTTCATACTTTGTTTTGAAGGGTATGCTGCCATTGAAACTATCTGCTTGTTTGCATTTTGTTAATCGATTAGTTGTTCACAAGGTCAATGCATCCATTTGATATTGCTACGTAATACTTAGCCAGGTGTTTAGTTAACTGCTCTTGTCAAAGTAATTATAATACGAAGTCTTGGATTCAGTTTTACTTCATTTTTATGATTGCCATTTAATAAAAAAAATGCTACTAGATATCTTTGAATTTTGGTAAATTTTTAATGCGGTGTTTGAACAAGAAAGTTTGAAGACAACACCTACTATGCAAACCCCCTCAGTCTACCTCTCATTGTTCTTTGGGCAGCCTTCCTCGCACCCTCTGGTTCGTTGCAGCCCTCTAACCACAAATCCCTATGCCGTCGAACTTCTGTGACCAAGAGGCAACGGGGACAAAAAAGATTAGCAGACACTTGGAATCAGTGTACCAGATCTGGGGGCTTGTTTTAGTCATTTTTTAGGAAGGGGTCAAATTGTAATTTGAAAATATAGTATTTTAGGTTTCATTATTATTTTTAAATATAGCGTTTTATTGTAATTTGTAAAAATACGAGTTTTTATTATAATTTTAAAAAAACATAAGTCATTATTGCAATTATGAGAACTTTTGTCCTTTACTATAATTTTCTAAAGTTTTGGCATTTATTGTAATTTATAAAAAGTGATGACCTTTATTTTAATTTATAAAGAGTGATGGACATTATTGTAAATTTCATAAAGAGTTTTGGTTTAATTATAATTTATATAAAAAATTAGATCTTTACTGTAATTTTATGATTTTATTTTTAATAAATAAATTTTAAAATTTTTAATAAATAAATTGTGATGATATTTATTCTGTCACTTCTACAAAGAAATTATTGTATTATTAGTGACGATACGAGTGATTAATGATGAAATTTTATATTATTTGGTGATAAAATTAGTTGTCATTAAAAACAAATTATAAGGTGTCATTATGCATAGACGTCACTATATGTTTAGCAATATGTGAAGAAAAAAGATACATCGTCACACTAGACATTTAGTGACACACCTAGCGTGACGTTCGTCGTGACATCGAATTTTATGTCAAAAAATACAAATAGTGACGTAAATGTAAGTTTCAATGACAATATTTTCAACGTCAATAATAAGCAAATTTGTTGTAGTGTGCGGTGTCAAGATCGACGACAGTAGTGGGAATACCAATGTCATGTTAGAAGACTGCTTGAAATAAAAAAAAAGCAAAAAAGGACATTATGATGTAGCCTGCTCAATTTTTTTGGCTACTAGCGGCGAGAAAGAAGCCTTGAACTTCTTAAGACGCGACAAGAGGACACACATGATGCTTACCGTCGACAACCTCAAAGTGTGTCGAGGTCAATCTCTAAGTAACCATGAAGCGTCTTCACATCCGGCAGTGGCACCATCCTCCACAAAAGCGCTATAAGTTTAAAAAATCGTAAAAGGTACTTAACTGCTTGTCTTGAGTATTTTAGGAAGGTACATAACATCAACTGCACCACCAGAATAATCGCCATCCTCCGAATATACATGTGTTGACTGACTACTGCTTAGCAAAAGGATGATGATTCAGTGTAATAATACAAGTAAATAATGCCAAGAATGTAACACTCCAGAAAATGGGCTAGAAAATTTGGGTAAATTATCGGAATCGGGTTGAAATTTTGGATTAGGTTTTAGCTAATTATTTAATTTCGAAAAATAATTTAGTTTTATTAAATAGATTTCCGATAAATTTATCGTGGCTAATATTTTTGAAAATATTTTAATGAGTTTGTTAAAGGATGAAATTGAGTTTGGGCAATTTTAATTGAGTCGATTTAATATTAAATTAAATAGGGATTGTTTTGCAAAAGTTGTAAAGTATCAATAGTGACAATATTGTAAACAAGAGTTAAGGTGGTATTTTTATTGGAAATATTAAATTAATGATTAAAAATATCTTTTATCTTGTTTTAACAAAAAGAAGTTGACGGTTATAATTTTCTAAAAGATGAGAAAGACATTTCTAAGTTTCTCTATTTTCTTCCAAACAAAACTTAAGGGTTTCTTGATTCCTTAATTATTTCTACTTCAATTTCTTCTCCATTTATTTTCTAAACAATAATGGATTAAGGATTTTGATTTTTACATCATCTCCACTATTTTTCTTGTTGGAAATCAAGAGGGCAGTTCATCTTCAAGTTGGTTTTTCATCAAGCAAGATGAGAAAATGTTGCTTAATGATTTTCTACATGATTTTGATTCTTAATCTATAATTCCTCATGCTTTGGGATAACTAAAACAAATTTCTAATGGAATTATTGGATTTTAATAGATTTTCTCATAAATCTTGATTAGATTATAGTAATCTAATGATTTCTATAGAGTTCTAATGTTTTGTGCATGGGTAATGATAATCTAAAGTTGATTTTGTAATTTAAGTCCCGAAATTATTCTAATTGGTTAAATTTAGATTTAGATTCTTGATTAGGATGTTTGGTAGAATGGTTGATTTAATTATTTGTATCATATATTAGTGTGCATTGTGAGTGTTTGATGAAATGTGCGTAAGGAATAAAAGGGGATTCGCAGCCAAAATAGGGCAGTGACGCGACATGGCAGTATCACTACTGCCGCCCCATTCAATTGTGAAGGTTGTAGTAAAATGAAAAAAAAAAGAAAAAAGGAATTAGGTGAATTGGAAGGTGTGATCCCAAGTGCTGTAATTTTGAATGATTGGTAAATTTCAATCATACGGTAATGTGCTGTGCATTGCAGGAATAGCCGTAGGAAAAATTGATAATGTAATTTGATTCAAATTGGTGAGTGTTAAAGGGAAAGGACCTAAGCTTGTGTTAGGCCAGTTGGGAAATAGGAAATATTTTAATAAAGTGGTTATCTTGATGTGGTCCTATTTACATTGATCCTTGCATTTTCTAATGGAGGTGGCAAGTGTTTGGACGGTTTTCGGTAGAGCGTCGAGGCATTGGCGTTGAGACATTGGCATCGAGATGGTAGCAAGTTGGCGAGTGCAAATGTGTTTTCGTACTATAAAAAGATTTGAATTATGGCTTTGGGAGTTTAGTTAAAGCCTAGCAAGCTTTGCTAAGCTCGAAGTAAGTTTTCTCTATTTTCACCTTTGTATATCGGTTTGATATGAGCTTTTGATTTAAATGTTTTGGTTTAAACCATGATTTGATTTACTTACTGTCAATGCATCATTTTTGGATTAATATGCAATGTATATAAAGTTTATGGATGCCTTTGATCATTGAGATTTGTTTCAAGAAAGAATGTGTTGTTGCCTTTGGCAATGTGGTTTTTGCATATGAGAACGGTTTGGTTTAATGCATGGTTTATTGCATTGGAAATTGGTTTGAATGTTGGATATGAAAAATATTAAGGTAACATGTTTAATATGGAATATATTGGCAAGTGACAATGACTAAATGTTATCGGATATAGTTGACATGTCATAGGGTTTAAAGAACACTATAATAAGTCGCCTCATGTGTGTTGAGGGGTTGTGATTGTACTGTTTTCTCCACCATGGGTACCCATCGGTCGAGGGGTTGTGATTGTACCGTTTTCTCCTGCTAGTGGGTATTATACATCATAATCGTCGAGGGGTTTATTGTACCGTTTGCTCTGGTTAGCTGTATGTTTAAGTGGTCTATGGAACCACTTGTGAAATCAGTGTATCCGATATGTTTTACAAATGGAAATGTTTAGTTTTGGGTCACTTTAATGTCAATATATGAACTAATGTATCAAGATGGTTTAAAAATGATTTGCATATAGTGTTATATGCATGTGTTGCTCTTTAAGCATTGCAAATGGAATAATTATGCATGTGAAGGCTTAAATTGAGGTTTTAGCCTATGAGATTATGCTTATGGTCTTGATACATGGTATTTGAAAGCTATGTTTGCATATGGTGATTATGCATGTTTCAAATGAAGATTTTGTGCATATGGTTTAGTATGCATGGTATGTTTTACAAACTTATTAGAAAATTGCTTTGGCTTAATTAAGCATGTTTTATTTAAATGCTTTGGAACGGTGAGTTTGACTTGCTTTAATACGGGTTTCTAATAACAGTTTTGATTTCAAAAATGCATTGACGCTTTATTTGTTTTGAGAGCACTCACTAGGCATTATATGTTTACGCTCTCTTTTATTCCGTCAATACAATGAATTAAGAAAGTGTGGGGTTGCAGTTCGAGGCAATGAGTGATTCCAAGACAAGCGTGTTAAAGAGTATGTTTATGGTATTTTTAATATTTGTAATAAGGCAATGTGGGTTAATCACTGTGATGTTATTTTGTAAAATGTATTATTATTTGGTTAGAGATTATATTATGTTGGATGATGGCGTTGATTGATATGTATGATGTTGATTATGTTTTAGTGACGAGTACATTTGATGGTTATGATTTAATGTTTTAAAATGGTCTAATAATATTGATTGGGTGGATCACTTGTATTCTAAGTGTACTTTTGATCATGTGCTTCTATTTATTAATTGGACTATAGCCTATGTTTGAGATTTTAACCTTTTGGTGTATATTTTACAATGCTTTATATTGATAGGAAGCATGCCTCTAGACTACTTGAACGAATATGAATTGTATGGGTCTATGGCATGTAATTAATTGGGCATTTATGTTTTATGATGGTATAAGTTTTAGGAACATGTCGATATTATTCTTATGTAATTTGGATATGTTCGGTTTGAGATTCGAATCCATAATATGCAATTTAGTGCAGCTCATATCGGTACGAATGGTAGTTAATTCAGCTAATGGTTTTTACTGAGTTTAGATTCTTTATATTTTGGTCATCGTATGTTCATACATTAATTAATTAAGTAAATGATGTTCGATTAACCAAAGATTTTGCAAGCATGCTTATAATGTAGCTAATTGCAGTATGATGCTTTTGGAAATGTGTTAGTCCATGTTTTTTGGCACTTTTACAATTTAGTCCTTAATTTCGTATCTTGTTAAATTAGATGCCTAATTGTGATCCGTTTGAGTTAAAAATAGACATGATAGCATGAAATATAATTAATTAAATATTGGTAACCTAAAACTTGTATAAGTCCTTGCAATTATTTGGATTTTCATTTTGGTCCCTAAAATGCTTGGGTTTGCAATTGAGTGCCTTATTGATGTTTGTTTCGCATGAAAATTGAACCACTGCTTGTTTGAACGCCATAGGTCTTGATAATGCATCTAGATCAGAAATAAAAAATAAAAAAATAGACCGCAATTCGAGTAAGTCATTTCGAGTTTGCTTCGGTAAACCCAATGTGATATTCTTGGTTCGGGTCTAACGACTAAGCCAGGTCAAGGAGGTTACAAAGAATATGTCTTTTTACCTACAAGTATACACAACCAGCAAGTAATATAGTATGAGTTGAGTATCATATCCACATGGATTGTCCAAGAATTAAATGCCAATAAATACTTGTGAATTGAATCAAATAGGATGGAAATTGTTTCAGATTTAATTAAGAAAATGATTAAAAGGAAAATGAAGCAAAGATCAGGTAGATTAGCAAACACTTGTGTCAAGATGATTGATGGGCTTGTCAAGGGATGTTTGGATTTCACTCTACCGATGGCAACAATTAATAACGTTAAACTTGGTTTTATTACAGAGCAGATTTTAAGTTAGCATTGCCTTAGTCGATGACAATACTATAAGTTAATTACTTTTAACACATATATGTCTATAGTGAGTTTTCAAACAATTAACTTGATGAAGATTTAATCTTTACTCCCAAGGGGTAGATTCACTTCAGAAGTAAGCTTATCTACTTGAACATCTTCTGTCGAAGCTTCTCTCCTTAGTATTTGGCAATTAATCCTTACCTCCTAAGTCTGTTGAGATATTAGGGGATAATGAGCATTCAATGCCAACTATCATATGGCATAAAATATGTGAAATGGAAGCACATGTGAAATAGATAATAATGCCATGACATTCAATTATTAAAAACCTTCAAGCTAAGCATTCATCGCAAACACCCCTAACCAACTTAAAGAATTAGTCTATGGCTGGGGAAACCAACAACACATCATCGTTTTTAAACATCTTCCCAAAATTAGAAATATTTCTAAGAGAAATGAACTAAAGAAGAAGATCTGTCGATGCAGCCCTTCAATGGATCTAGAGCTCTTGACAAAGCTCCCTGATTGAACCTTGGTTCGCCTATACTATCTTTATCTTCCCCACAGAGCAACACACTTTGCTAACTCATTGGACTCCTTTATATACGTGATTATAGAAACCCTAATTAGGGTTAGGGTTTTGAGAGTTTTACAATCATTTGCAGCACGTTATCTTCTCGTTGAATTAGGGTTGATCTAGCTTTGACTCGTGGCTGTTTGACCAGGCATCAAACTTTATTCTTTTACCAATCGAGCTTGGCATTCTTCTCTTATATATTGCCAACTGTGCTCAGCATTTCTCTCATACTTTAACTTGCTCCAGACCTGCCTAGTCTGTGTACCACAACAAGAAAATACACCTTTCATTATGGAAATAAAATCTATGCATTCCTTAAGTCCTAGATACAAATGAATGAAAGTACTACCAAAATGTACTACTATGTACCTAAAGTCAAGCAATAGCATGGCAATATAAGCATGAAAAGATATCTTTTGAGGAGTTAACACCCCCCAAACCTATCTCATCGCTTGCCCTCAAGTAATGCAAAACTATAAAGTAAAGTAAAGCAAAGCGAAGTGCCTTGGCAAAATTTTATGATTAGCAACACAAGCTAGCAAGCAAAATCTGGCCTGAGTTTTGTTCTCAGACATCTCAGAGTAGTAATGCCAATAGATCAACAATTTTAAGTTCAAAAAAATAACTCTAACCTAGGGTCATAAAGTGTGCATGAAGTGCAGGCAGTTTGCATCAAGTATCCCTTAACTCCCTTAGACAACTATTGCCACCCAAACTCATAACATTATTTTATTTTATTTTATTCACCAAGGGTTGCTTTTTTTGCATTATATTTAGGTTCACGTCATAATGCTATTTGGTGTGAGAACTAAGAGGGAGCAAACAATGAAGCCCCACATTAATCTAGACTACATCACTAAGCTAACCCATTACACTCATACCCTAAAGAGTTTGTTTGCCTGAGAACTAAGAGGGAGAAAACCACGAAGCCCCAAGTTACTTACTGTCTCTAAGGCAGATGAGTGTTCTAAAATTTTTCTTGCCTCTAGCAAAAAAAGGTGCGTCATTCTTTATTTTTACCCTAGCATTTCCCTCTTTTTTTCTTTTTGTTCTGAGTTCAGTTTCAAAAATCCTAAGTTTGTCTTGAGAACTAGATGCATACTACGTGTTTGAGTGAAACTAAATTTCTCTAAGTTAGAGATCAATTACCAAGCAACTTGTCATTACTAAGACTACTGGCTCATGCTAAACTAGAGATTCTAAATTCATCATCGAATAGGGGAATACTAGAACAAAATCTCACTATGCTAGCAATGTTTTTGGCAAAATTATCAGTTCAAAATTAAGCCTTGGCAAAAGTTTTTTTATTGGTCTAGTATGCATGATTATATCTAATCTAATATAAATGAAAATAACAGAATGCAAACATAAACACGGAAATGAATCACATAGTAATAAATGTGAGGTAACACACACACCCAAACCAAAGGTATGCATTGTCCTCAATGCATGAGAAAACATATATACAAATACAATGCATGATAAAAATGAAAAATAATGAAACTAAGGAGTTAAGGGGATGAAGACTCCCCTGAAGAATATTTTGGGCGAGAGACATGGGTCTTTCTTTTGATAAAGCTCTCTCGATATGGTGCCACCGAATTCTTCTTTTCAGTTGTGGCCTCAGAGCAGCAGTAGAGGTTTTCACTTCTTGCAGAACCTCTTCAATCACCCTTGCCAGCTCAGATATAGCAGGAGTAACAAGGGCGGCTGAAGAGACTAGAGCCACTAGTGGCAAATTGATCTTGTTAGGCTGTAATGCCCTGGTTTTGGGCCTAGCGGTTTAAGAGTTAGTTAGACGGTTCGATAGATCGGGTTAGAGATTCGAGTCAAATTCGGGAGTAAGTTAAAAATATGGAAAAATGGTTAAAATTTATTATTTATTTTGTAGATAATATTGGTGAAATCAATTTGAGAAAATAGAAAATTGGAAGAGTGACATTTTGGTTAGTGACCAAAATGCAAATTTTTAAAACTATTTTAAATGGTGACAAGTTTGTAAAAGGGTCAAATTCTTAGAATCCTTAAGGAGCTATTTTACCAAACTCTGGTTGGTGGTTTTTTTCCCTCAATTAAAGATTTTAACACGTGTTTTATTAATTAAGAAAAAGGGTTTTAATATTAAAAGGTAGTTATTGATTTTATAAAGATTTGACGTAAACTTTTCTCTTCTCTTGTACTCTGCTAAACACTCTTGTTTTCATCAAATTTCATAGGTGAGAGATCTATTTTCTTGAACTCTTGATTTATAAATGATTCTTCATCTTTGATTTACAAAATCTCATTGAAATCTTGTGTTCTTCAAGCTTTAATTAATCAATTGAGGGAGAAATCACAAAATAGTGGTAAGATTCATTTTTATCCTCTATTGAATGATTATTTATTAATATTCCCAAGTATTTGATCCTTGGTTTATGATTTATAATCTGGTTTTTTATTTTCATGATGATTAATTGATTTAATTAGGTTTATTTGATGAAATTGAAGAAGACCCGTATTGGACCTGCTTTTCAGTGTTGATGATTGATTTTAAACATGTATTGGATGTTTTATAATGTTCATAAGTTGTTTTTAACATTGGAATCCTGAATCTCCAGGAATCCCTAATTATTTAGGTTGTTAGATTTGTGTTTTTGGAATGTTGTGTTGGATGTTTAGTTGCTGGAGATATAAGGATGATGTAATCCTATTTTAAGTGTTGATTGAAGTTAATGGAAGTGTTAGATTGATATTTTGTGGCTGGGTTGTGTTTGGAAAGAGTCAGATGATGCTTTCGGTTGTTGTGGTTGAGTTGTTGTGAAAGAATTGTTGAGGTTTGTAAGAAATGTTGTGGCAGTGTTTGAATGCATTGAGATGCATTAATCCTCTGTTGTTATGTGGTTAAAATAGGGGAGCTGGTCTAGAGGCTATCGGTGAAGCTTTGGAGGCTTCGGATGCTTGAATTCGCATTGGCAAATTGAGGTTTAACGTATCGGTGAGTGAGAATGTGGGTTTCGATTTTGAAATGGTTTAAAGGTCGTTTATGGAGGTTTAAACTTAGCTTGAAACGCTGGTTTAAACTCGAAACTAAGTATAAAGTGGTTTTCTCTCTGTCGTACTTTTACGAAATGCTTTTATGCACTTGTTTTGAATTACATGGTACCTACTATTTAAGCATGTTTTAAAGTATGTGAGATACTACTTTTAATCATGAAATGATAATGGATGCATGTGGTAAGTGATCCATGTAAGTATGTGATTTATACTTGTGTTTAAAGCATGGTTTGTTGCTTTGAGAAGGAGGTTTTGTATTGATGCATATGAAAACAGTGAAGTACATGGTTAATCGTGAATTATATTGGCAAGTGATGTGGTTTAAAATGTTATCGAATATAGTTGGTCGGCCATAGGATTGAGAATGTACTATAAAAGTTGCCTTGGATATCTAGGGGTTTATACAGTGTACCAAATACTCCATCAAAGTACCGTAACGGTCGATGGGTTATATGATACCGAAAACTCCCGTTAGTAGGTTAAGTATCTAACTGATGATTGGGGTTGGTGTCCGCATGAGTTGTAATTGTACCTGGTTGATAATGTACCGCGATTGTGATTGTATCGCTATTCCAGTTAAGATGGCTTAAAGTGTTGAGAGGACACTTGTTGAATTCGTGTATTTGATGAACTATTTTGGTAAAGGAGCTTGGTTATGATCACTTGTAAGCCAATATAATTGTAAATGTTCCATGTAATGGTTTATGTTGTATAATGTGATTTATACATGTTTACTCTTTAAGCTTTGCATATGGTTTGTTATGCATGGGAAGGCTTAAATTGAGGTTTATCAATGGAATTTGCTGATGGTTAATGATACATGTCGCATATGGTTTAATTTACTGGTTTTTGAAAGTGTTAAGTGCATGATTTTCAAGGCATAATGTTTCAAATGATTTTTAAATGATGTTTAAAAGATGTTTGAAATGAGATTTCAATGTGTTGTTGGGAAATAGTTTTAAATGCTTTGATGGTGTTTTGTTTTGAACACTCCTCACTAAGCCTAGTGTGCTTACACTCTCTTTGTCCATCAATGTTGAGAATTAAAGATTTGAAGGTAGCGAGGAAGCGAGGGATCACTAAAGACTTGGTACTAAAAGTATGTTTCGAATTAGATTATAAGTAATAAGGGCAATGGGGTTTCCGTTGTTGTTTGGGAGATGTTTTGTTGTTCTTGGATTGTAATTGGGTTGCATTGGTTTTGAGCTTGTTCTTTTCTTGGCTTGGTTTCTCGGAAGCATGCCTCTAGTTTTATATTTGAAGCAAGATGCTATGAATTGTTTATGAATCTATGTTGTCTTGCTGAGGTTTGATCCTTAACTGTGTTGGATACTTGTTAGAAGCATGTTAGGGTGTATTGGTATATTCGAAAGTATGTTAAACCATCAATGAGGACATTTCAGGTCTAGGTGCATCGGTGCACGTGTCACTATACCGTACAGATAAGCCATTTTAGGCTTAGTGTTTCGATACGTGAGCAAGTATTTCGGTACGGGCTTAGGCCAATTGTGACCAGCGTTTTGGTACACGAGGGATTATTTTGATACGAGATAACGTTTTTGGGCAAGGCGTATCAGTACGCATAAGCGTATTGATACGGTTTTGAGCTACTAGAATTTGGGGATTTTTAATCAGGCAAAGCATATCGATACACCTCATAGTGTACCGATACGGTTAGCAGTTATTTCAGTTATTTGGATATTCTGAAGTTCTATTTTCTCACATTTTAGTCCCTAAATAGTGTTAATGCAATTGAATGAGTAGGAAGGAACGCTTTGAACTGAGTTTCGACACGTATGCATGAAACCAGACTAATTTAAGGTTGGTAACATAGAAAAAAGGGTTAAGTCTGTAGTTTTTTGGAGTTTCAATTTGGTCTATAAATTGCAATTGTATCTAATTGGATGTCGATTCGATGCCCGATTGAGTTAAGTTTTCACCTGCGGTCAATATGAACACATAGGATAATAATTCCCATCTAGATAAGATAAAAAAACAAATGGACGTGTTTCGAGTTTCTTCCTCACGGTTTACCTCGGTAAACCTAATGTAGCTCGCTTAGTTCGTTGTTGCGACTAGGCCAGTCGAGAGGGTTACATTTGGTGGTATCAGAGCCAGGTTTTTGATAGTTAGGAGTTGGTATGGTTGTTGGAATGTTGTTGTGGGTTGTAGTATGTTGTTTTCTATGTATGGTGACTGTAATATGCACGTTGATTGCTTTATGCTATGCTGGGGGAAAGTTTGGGAAACCCATTGCCTTATTATTATAGTCTGCAATGTTTTGGTTTTGAAACAGAAGTCTTGGATCCTTGCTTTAAGCTGGCTTGATTATTTTGTTTTGGTGAAATATCATGCCTTAGATATATTTTTTTAGCACGACGAGACCGAGGAGAGAGTTGTAATCTGGTACGATTACCGCTGCCGTTGGGCAGGGAATTGAGGAGGATGTCATACCTCTTGAAGGGTTGCCACTGCTTCCACCTAATCCACCTGCAGAAGTGGAGCAAGTACCACCTGTTCCAGTTGGGCCAAGGATGGGTGACATGGCGACTTTGATTCAGGCCCTGACTGGTGCTTTTCATGCAGTAGTTGCAGGTGTTCATGTGCTGGCACTAGTGGTTGGGCAGACAAGTTTGTCGTTAGAGCGTCTTCACAGTCTGGACGGAGTTGAGTTCCATGGTCTAGCGCTAGAGGCTTCTGAGGATTGGTTGGCTAGTATAGAGAGGATAATGGTCAGATAGGTTGTACGGATGTCCGTAAGTTAGGTTGTGATATGTCCCTGTTGCAGGGAGATGCTTATAGCTGGTGGACTACTGTGACAACTGGGATGAAACCTGAGGATATATCCTAGAAGTTCTTTTGTGTTGTTTTCGGAAAAGGTACCTGGAGGTTCGATATCTAGACGAAAGAAAGAGCGAGTTTATGGCTCTAGTACAGGGTGGTATGCCCGTTTTTTAGTATAAGGTACAGTTTGTGAGGTTGAGCCGGTATGCACCTGAGTTGGTTCCTGACGAGCGATAACGACGTGATTGTTTCTGCTATAGGCTGGTGCATGAGGTTAAGACGTACATGCTTGCTGCTGATTATATGGATTTTGACATATTAGTTACGCGAGCCAAAGATATCGAGCAAAAAATTGGTTTAGCTTCCGGGTCTTGAGGCTTTAGCTCTGTCCAAGAGACACCGTGATAGGAGGTATCGCCCTGATCAGAGATGCAATAGAGGTGTTGTTGGGCGTGGAGTGCAAGGGTAGGGTACCCAGTGTATAGCTCCTCATAATACCTGTTGGGCTTGCGGATCATGTGATCATCTGAGGCAAGATTGCCCATGTTTGGCCAAAGAGGGTCAGGTACCTGCGGCTGTTGTGGCTAATGCTTGTTGGAGTTGTGGGTCTGGCGACCATCTGAGACATGATTGTCCTTTGTTAACTGGAGGTGGGCAGGGTGCTGCACCTGTTGTTGCTCCGCAGAGAGGCCGTGGCTGTAGCCAATTTCAGCTCAAGAATAGTGGGCAGAGGACTGTGGCACATATGGCTACTATCCAACCTGAGGGATGTGGACTAGCTGGAGTGTATGCACACCGTGAGGGTCGTAATAACTCTGATGTAGTTGCAGGTTGTAACACCCCCTTCCTGTGACCGTACACTGATCACGAGTCGAAAATGTCACAACTTTTTAAAAATAGTTTTTTAATCCAAAAACTGAGGTAAATTAAAATTTTTAAGACAAATTCTCAAGTTGTCACCATGTTGAAATTTCCCTAATTCAAGCACGCTTAACTTTATCTAAATTGGAAATAAAATAATAATTTAATACCCAATAGTAAAATATTTTACGTAAATAATATAATCATATTGAACATATAATAATAAGCAGTAACTAAGTTTAACATCCATGAACTATTACATACCCGATTGAAGTATTTTAACAAAAAAGGCACGTTTAGCTAGTACATGCCACTATTAAACACAAAAACATGGATGTCATAAGTACTGAAATAACCTGTCGATTTTTATCTCCCAAAAGAGAAGGTGATGCAAAAGCTCTGCTCCTACTTCTGTTTACCTACATGTATGACAACAATACACGTTGAGTATAACTCAGTGAGGCATAAGATGAGTAACATATAAAATACTTTATAATGCATGATACTTTTCAAAAGCATGATAGTCTTTAAACCATATAATTTGTAATGCAGGAATATCTATATCAGAAAACATACTGTGATAATTCTATACTATATAAAATATATAATCATTCTGTGAAATCATATAGCCCAAGGTAAATATCAAGTGACTAATATACGAGTCATGTACATTTTAGTACTATTCTTTCTATCGTCACAATGAAGAATCGGGAATATACCAACACAATGAGGTGTTGCGATCATATCAACACAATAAAGTGTTGTCATATCAACACAATGAAGTGTTGCAAACTATCGACGTCGCATACTGTCAACACAATGAAGTGTCAGATATAGTGTGACTCTTATGGTATTCCACTATATTATCCAACTCAATATTATACTACCAAGGGCAACTTTAAAATCAGTTGCTGCAAAATGGCAAGCAACCCATATACAATTCATATAATGTAAAACATATCATATTAGAGCAGTTCATACTCCAATATGTTCTATATAATCCATGGTATACATGGCATATAAAAACTATATAAAATAGCTTGTCATATGTATCATGTTATAAACCATTTGTGATCATAAAATATGCCACAATCTTTAAATCAGTAAAATAAAGTATTATGCCAAAAACATATTTTGCTGTTTATAAAAATTCTTTACCTTTTTGGGTGACTTATTGCAAGTCTCCCTTTAGTTTGTTAATAACATACATTTAAAAACATATATGCACTCACCTTAGCCTTGCAATGTGGTTGCCTTCACTATTCGATTATCTCTCTTAAACCTTTTCTTTTCCTTTTCTGCTGGAACAACCTTGGTTTATATCGGAATCTACATTTAAAATAACATATACCATTCCAAGTATATGTTAGTACATATCATTCCAAATATAATAATGGAAAGTAATTAAAATAACTATCCAATATGTATAAAATTGAGCCGATAAAACTTTCTATATCCGAATAATTTTTTCTCACATTTTCCTTCAAAACGTCAACCTTCAAAACGTCAACCTTACATTTTGCATCCTTTGCACTTTAGGACCTAAACTTTAAAAATTGCACTTTGGTCCCTAAAGTAGCTGAATACTCAATTTGACTCAAATCGTTGATTTAAACTTCAAAATCATCATTTAAATCACCAGAATTAATTTTCCAACATAATATACTTCAAATACAAGCTAAAAAATCAAGTCCCTAAACTTTTCAAAGTTTACATTTTGGTCCCTAATGCAATTTAATTAGCGATTTTCATTTTAATCACCTTGTATCAAAATAAAAAATCATTCTCATCATTTCCATAATCAAAATAATTTTTGCAATAATTTCCCCTAAATTCTTCAAAATTGCCAAATGGTCCCTAAACCATTTTATAGGATTTTCATCATTTCCAACATAGAAACTATATCACAACTTCATTTCCATCCCTAATTCAAGCACCTAACCAATTTTCCCCAAATTCTAGGGTTAGGGTTTATGTCTTTAAACATGAAATTAAACATAATCCAATCTTAATTTCATCAAAACAACATTGAATTCATGTAATTCAAGTCCTAATTTCAATTTAGCACATCAATTCCCTAATTCTTTCCCATCAATAACTCAAGTAGTTCTTTACAACAACATGCAATATTACTACAAAAATGTAAAGAATTGAATGTAGAACAAATTATTCTAAAGTAGCATACCTTGAATCTAACTTTAAGCCTTCCAAATCAAGCTTGAAAAATAATGTTTTCTTCTTCCTTTTTGTTCTTCTCTACTCACGGCATGTTGGAAGTTTAATGAACAATTTCTTTTTCATTTTTCTTCTTATTTTGCCACTTGTAAAATTTAAATGAATACTAATTTCATTTAAATGGTGAAATTACCAATTTAACCTTTATATCCAATAGCTAATTTATTCTTATCAAAAATCAAGAGTCAAGATTAAATCCATTTAGATTTCATCTTCCAAAAATGCCCTCAATATTTCATAAATATTTCAAAATTGCCATCCTTGCCAATTGACCAATTTGCCCTCCAACTAGTCTTTATTTACTAGTTTATTTCAAAATTGCCATTTTGTAAAATTCTAACTAAATCTAGTTAGAATCCGACCAAATACAGTAAACATTCATAAAATAATATTTTATGAATTTTTCCATGTCTTTTGGATCAGTCTCCAAAATTTCCATTCGATCCAATATACCGATAAATAATCATTTACTCAAAAATAAACTGTAGGATTCATCTTGAATCAAACTAAAAATATTGCCAACACTTGGAAATGACTTTTATAACCTTTCTCTATCGTATGGCAAAATTTCATAATTTTCCAATTCGATCAGGGTATCCAAATTCCACTTAAACTTTAACTGCGATTTTCCCAATAATCAAAATATCAGATCGAACTAATAATTCCACATTCAATTCGTATCCTTAGATTCTCTATTTATTTATGATATAAAAACTCCTAGCTTATAAGTAATTACAACTTTGGTCCTTTAACTTTTCATATTTCAACTTGTACCATACAAGTTTTGAAAACTTATCATTTTGGTCACTAAACTTTAACCTTGAATTCCCATTCCAATTTTCATTGGATTTTAACCAAAATTTGCAAGTATACTATTTTACTCGCTCTCTATCACATGACACCTTGAAACCTCAGAAATTTCTTTTATACAGTCCATAATTGAGAAAATCCTAACTTTTGCATTTTTGTCATTTTAATCACTAAGTAAGCTTTTAAGCAATTATCTTAGCACTAATTGAACCTTAAACAGTACTGTAAATTTTGGGGTATTATAATTCTCCCCCTTAAGAAAATTCATCCTCGAATTTTCAAGATGTACTTATTTCGAATAAATGTGGGTACTGTTTTTCCATTATATCCTTAGCTTGCCATGACCCCTCAAACTCAATCACGCAAGCCCTTAACATATCTTCTAGTATTCGAATTGCTCTTTCAGTAATCGAACTATTTCCTTTATATATAGTTCAGCATGCTTGCTTATCTGATAATCCACTCTAACTGGTATAAAGGGAGTAGATTTTGTTAACCTGTCCACTATTATCCAGATATAATCTTTCTTGTTGGATCAATGATAGTCTTGTCAGAAAGTCCATTGTAACTCTGTCCCACTTTCATTACTGAATAGAAATAGGTTGTAACTTTTTGAACGACACTTAGTGTTCAGCTTTTACCTGTTGGCAAGTCAAACACTTGGTAACAAACTCCGATACCATTCTCTTCATACCAGACCGCTTGTATCGATTTTTTCAAATCTTGATACACTTTATTTCTCCCAGAATACAAAGTCAAGGGATTGTAGTGTGCTTCAGAAAGCAAATCTCACTTTAACTCATCATTTTCAAAAATATACACTCTATTTTTGTAGTAGAGATATTCATCAGTTTTAATCTCAAAATCTTTAATTTCACCTGACTCCACTTATTTAATCTTTGCTATACACTTCTTATTTTTTGGTTGACTTTTTTTTAATCCGACTTAGCAATGATGGTCTTAATTGTAGTTCCACTAATAACGAACCGTTTGATCTCCTTTTTAACTGTGCATTTTAAAGCTCGTAATATAGCAAATGTCTTTCGACTTAAGGCATGGGCTACAACATTAGCTTGGCCTGGATAATAATTGATGACCAAATCATAATCCTTTATTAGCTGCAACCATCTTCGTTGTCGTAAACTTAACCCTTTTTGTGTCATCAAATAATTTAAACTCTTATGATCAGTATAAACGTGACAACGTTCACCATAAAGATAATGTCGCCACACTTTTAAAGCAAAGACTACAGCTGACAGCTCTAAATCATGAGTCGGACAATTTCTTTCATGCGGTTTTAATTGTCGAGAAGCATAAGCAATCACCTTTCCGTCTTGCATTAATACGCATCCTAATCCATTATGAGATGCATTACTGTACAAAGTAAACTCCTTTTCCGATTCGGGCTGTACTAAAACTAGAGCCTCTGTCAAAATTTTCTTTAACTGATCAAAACTTTCTTGACACTTTTCAATCCAAACAAATGGAACACCTTGTTCAATTGTCGATAATCAATACACAGTCGCAAAGAACCATCTTTCTTTTTGACAAATAACACCGGAGCCCCCCATGGTGATGTACTAGAATGTATAAATCCTTTATCTAATAACTCATAGAACTATGATTTTAATTCCCTCAATTCTGCAGGTACCATTCTATATGGAGTCATGGATACTAGTTCAGTACCAGGAATAAACCTCAATCCCAAATTGTACTTCTCTCTCTGGAGGTAATCCTAGTAATTCTTCCATAAATACCTCAGGAAAATCCTGAACTGTCGGAATCACACTGAGGTCATTATTAATCTTCTTAGTATCCACTACATGGGCTAGAAAAGCCTCATAACCTCGCACCAATAGTTTTTTGGCTTTAAAAGTTAAGATCACATTCTTTATACATTGAGACCCTTCGCCCAATAATATAATTTCAGAGCCATATGTAGTTTTTAGAATTAATTACTGTTGGTGACATCTTACTATGGCATCATAAGCATGAAGCCAATCCATGCCCAAAATAATCTCAAGATCACTAAATGGCAGATCCAACAAGTCAGCTGAGAATACAATTCCCTGAACTTTAAGTGGACATTTCCTACTTACTTTAGTTACTCAAGCTCTTTGGCATAGTGGGCTTATGGCTATCACATCACTCTGAGTTAGTTCTAAAGGAATTCCTCTTTCCCTAACTAGCTTCGAACTAACATATGAATGTGTAGACCCAGTATCTATAAAAACAATTACAAGTTGACCATAGAGTTGAAAAGTACCTGTAACAATGTTGGGTTCTTCTCTATCATCTCTTTCGTCCCGCGTAAGGAGGTGATATATCCTTTCTTAAGCTCTATCATCTAGACCCACCAAAGCTTCAGTCTTCTTTCGAGAACCCACCCTGGATGATCATGCGGACCCCCGACCTTTGCCTCTTTGCATCCCAACAGATGTTTCAGTATGAATCGATCTGTCATCTCGATTTGGGTAATCACGCATAAAATGTCCAGTTTCACCATAACGAAAATAGGCTCTTGTGATCATCCAACACTCTCCATGATGAATCTGATTACAATATTTACATCGAGGAGGCCCTTGTTTATTTCTATAGCCTTTCACTGATATCAAAGTGTTTTTGGACTTTCCATCTTGACTTGATTGTCCTCAAGGTGCTAAAAATTTGGATATCCCTTGCTGCAAATATCTTTTGTCCCGCTTAGATGATCGTGAAGCATAAGATGTTTCAGCACTCCTTTTTTGACTCTGTGATTATTTTTCATCCTTATCTCGGACAATCTCCACTGCTCTAGCTCTATTAACTACTTCTTGGAAGTCACTGGGAATAATTGCCACCAACACTTCTTAATATCTGGCATCTAATCCACTTATAAAGCTGTCAGTGATGGCTCTCTCATCTGGTAGCAATTCTGAGGCAAACCTACACAATCTATTAAACTCGCACTCGTATTCATATACTGAGCGATCTCCCTATTTAAGATCCAGAAACTGTTGTCTCATCTCTCGAATAAAAGCATCGCCAATATATTTCCTCCTAAACTCACAGAGGAAAAACTGCAAATTCACTTCTTCTCGTACACGAGCAGTGACATTATTCCACCATATCAGTGCTTGCTCTCTTAATAGGGAAACAACTCCTTCCAGCTTTCCCCAATCATCACAATCAATTCGAGTCAACATTGTTTGTATGTCATTCAACCAAAAATCGGCTGACATTGGATCTCCATCAATGTCGCCTCAAAAATCAGGAGCTTGCAACTTCTTCAATTATTTCGAAATAGAAACTCGAGAAGGTCTATTAATTATTGCGTCTAGGGCTTACAAAAATGTACCCCGGTCTTACACCGACATTTCCTGTGCAGGTGCACCAGCCTCTTATTGTACAGGTTGTTGTACTTCCTCCCCGACTTCTGGAGCATTCTCATGCTCCACTTGTTGAGCAGCATGTCGGGATCCGACTCCATCTGACATCTTTACTCATAACATACCCTTAAACTAATACGCAATTGCATCGATCAAACAAGTACAATTTTCAAGTAAATACGACATCTTAGTGGCATTTACACACTTTAACACTTTTATCGAGTTCAAATTAACTCCAGAACCGGCTAAACCTGTAGCTCTGATACCAATAAATGTAACACCCCTTCTCGTGACCGTACACTGATCACGAGTTAAAAATGTCATAACTTTTTAAAAATAGTCTTTTAATCCAAAAACCGGGGTAATTTAAAATTTTTAAGACAAATTCCCAAGTTGTCACCCATCTTGAAATTTCCCTAATTCAAGCTTGCTTAATTTTATCTAATTTGGAAATAAAATAATAATTTAATACCTAATAGTAAAACTTTTTACGTAAATAATATAATCATATTGAACATATAATAATAATAATAAGCAGTAACTAAGTTTAACATCCATGAACTATTACATACCCGATTGAAGTATTTTAACAAAAAGGCAGGTTTTGCTAGTACATGCCACTATTAAACACAAAAACAAGGATGTCATAAGTACTGAAATAACCTGTCGATTTGTATCTCCCAAAATAAAAGGTGATGAAAAAGCTCCGCTCCTACTTCCGTTTACCTACGTGTATGACAACAATACACGCTGAGTATAACTCAGTGAGGCATAAGATGATTAACATATGAAATACTTTATAATGCATGATACTTTTCAAAAGCATGATAGTCTTTAAACCATATAATATGTAATGCAGGAATATATATATCAGAAAGCATACTATGATCATTATGTACTATATAAAAATATATAATCATTATGTGAAATCATATAGCCCAAGGTAAATATCAAGTGACTAATATACGAGTCGTGTACATTTTAGTACTATCCTTTCTATTGACACAATGAAGTATCGGGAACATATCAACACAATGAGGTGTTGCGATCATATCAACACAATAAAGTGTTGCCATATCAACACAATGAAGTGTTGCAAACTATCGACGTCGCATATTTTCGACACAATGAAGTGTCAGATACATTGTGACTCTTATGGTATACCACTATATTATCCAACTCAATATTATACTACCAAGGGCAACTTTAAAATCAATTCCTGCAAAATGGCAAGCAACCCATATACAATTCATATCATGTAAAACATATCATATTAGAGCAGTTCATACTCCAATATGTTCTATATAATCCATGGTATACATGCCATTTAAAAACTATATAAAATAGCTTGTCATATATATCATGCTATAAACCATTTGTGATCATAAAATATGCCACAATCTCTAAATCAGTAAAATAAAGTATTATACAAAAAACATATTTTGCTGTTTATAGAAATTCTTTACCTTTTTGGGTGACTTATCGCAAGTCTCCCTTTAGTATGTTAATAACATACATTTAAAAACATGTATGCACTCACCTTAGCCTTGCAATGTGGTTGCCTTCACTATTCGATTATCACTCTTAAACTTTTTCTTTTCCTTTTCTATTGGAACAACCTTGGTTTATATCGGAATCTACATTTAAAATAACATATACCATTCCAAGTATATGTTAGTACATATCATTCTAAATATAATAATGAAAAGTAATTAAAATAACTATCCATTATGTCTAAAATTGATCCGATTAAACTTTCTATATTTGAATCATTTTTTTCTCACATTTTCCTTCAAATCTTCAACCTTTACCAAAATACTTATTTTAGTCCCTAGGGACTCTTTTAAGCTCCTAGCCATAAATTTCAAGTCTAGCCCTTACATTTTCCATCCTTTGCACTTTAGGACCCAAACTTTAAAAACTTGCACTTTGGTCCCTAAAGTAGCCGAATACTCAATTTAACCCAAATTGTTGATTTAAACTTCAAAATCAACATTTAAATCACTAGACTTAATTTTTCAACATAATACACTTCAAATACAAGCTCAAAAATCAAGTCTCTAAACTTTTCAAACTTTACATTTTGGTCCCTAATGCAATTTAATTAGGGATTTTCATTTTAATCACCTTGTATCAACATATAAAATCATTCTCATCATTTCCATCATCAAAATAATTTTTTCAATAATTTCCCCTAAATTCTTCAAAGTTGCCAAATGGCCCCTAAACCATTTTTAATATGATTTTATCATTTCCAACATAGAAACTATATCACAACTTCATTTCCATCCCTAATTCAAACACCTAACTAATTTTCTCCAAATTCTAGGGTTAGGGTTTATGTCTTCAAACATGAAATTAAACATAATCCAAGCTTAATTTCATCAAAACAACATTGAATTCATGTAATTCAAGTCCTAATTTCAATTTAGCACATCAATATCCTAATTCTTTCCCATCAATAACTTAAGTAGTTCTTCACAACACCATGAAATATTACTGCCAAAATGTAGAGAATTGAATGTAGAACAAATTATTTTAAAGGTTAATACCTTGAATCTAACTTTAAACCTTCCAAATCAAGTTTGAAAAATAACATTTTCTTTTTCCTTTTTGTTCTTCTCTACTCACGGAATGTTGGAAGTTTAATTAACAAATTTTTGTTCATTTTTCTTCTTATTTTGCCACTTGTAAAATTTAAATGAATATTAAATTCATTTAAATTGTGAAATTACCAATTTAACCTTTATATCCAATAGCTAATTTAATCCTATCAAAAATCAAGGGTCAAGATTAAATCCATGTAGATTTCATCTTCCAAAAATACCCTCAATATTTCATAAATATTTCAAAATTGCCATCTTTGCCAATTGACCAATTTGCCTTCCAACTAGTCTTTATTTACTAGTTTATTTCAACATTGCCATTTTGTAATATTCTAACTAAATCTAGTTAGAATCCAACCAAATACAATAAAATATTCATAAAATAATATTTTATGAATTTTTCAATGTGTTTTGGTTTAGTCTCCAAAATTTCCATTCGGTCCAATATACCGATAAATAATCCTTTACTCAAAAATAAACTGTAGGATTCATCTTGAATCAAACTAATAATATTTACAACACTTGGAAATGAATTTTATAACCTTTCTCTATCGCATGGCAAAATTTCATAATTTTCCAATTCGATCCGAGTATCCAAATTCCACTTAAACTTTAACTGCGATTTTCCCAATAATCGAAATATCAGATCTAACCAATAATTCCACATTCGATTCACATCCTTAGATTCTCTATTTATTTATGAGATAAAAACTCTTAGCTTTTAAGTAATTACAACTTTGGTCCTTCAACTTTTAATATTTCAACTTCTACCATACAAGTTTTGAAAACTTTTCATTTTAGTCACTAAACTTTAACCTTGAATTCCTATTCCAATTTTCCTTGGATTTTAACCAAATTTTGTGAGTATCCTATTTTACTCGCTCTCTATCACATGACACCTTAAAACCTCAAAAATTTCTAGGTTTTGGGAGTGTTTGCTTCGTGCTCTAGGAACACGGCTAAATTTTAGTACTTCATATCATCCTCAGACGGATGGTCAGTCGGAGCGTGTGATCCAGGTCTTGGAGGATATGTTGAGGTGTTGTATCATTGAGTTCCAAGGAACGTGGGAAAGGCAGTTGCCTTTGGTAGAGTTTACTTATAATAACAGTTATCAAGCTAGTATATAGATGGCACCGTAAGAGGCTTTGTATGGAGGAAGTGTCGTACACCATTGTGTTAGGCTGAGGTTGGGGAAAAATATGTTTCGATGCCTGATGTGTTGAAAGACACCAACAAAAATTAAAGCTGATATATGAGCGCTTGAGAGCGGCTTCGGATAGTTAAAAATCTTACGCAGATTTGAAACGTAGAGATATAGAATATGTTGTTGGTGATTGAGTGTTTTTGAAGGTGTCACCTCGACCGAGGGTGATGCGTTTTAGGCAGAAAGGGAAGCTTAGCCCGAGGTTTATTGGACCATACGAGATTGTTGAGCGTGTGGGTCCATTTGCTTATCGCTTGAGGTTACCTCCTGAGTTGGAGAGGATTCATGATGTGTTTCATGTGTCGATATTGCGGAGGTATCGATCGGATCCATCGCATGTAATGCCGGTGGAGGATATTGAGCTGAGGCTAGATTTATCTTATGATGAGGAACCGGTGGAGATCCTTAACACCAGCAGTAAGGTTCTGCGTGGGAAGACGGTTGAGCTTGTTAAGGTGTTGTGGAGGCACCACGGTGTTGAGGAGGCCACATGGGAAAGCAAATCAGATATGTTGAAACAGTTTCTGCATCTGTTTCCTCCAGGTAAATTTCGAGGATGAAATTTCTTAAGTGGGGGAGAGTTGTAACGCCATGATTTTGGGCCTAGCTGTTTAAGGGTTAGTTAGATAGTTCGGTAGATCATGTTAGAGATTCGAGACAGATTCGGGAATAAATATTTTTAAGTAAGTTAAAAATATGGGAAATGGTTAAAACTATTATTTAATAATTAGATAATATTGGTGAAATCAATTTGAGAAAATTGAAATTGGATTTTTAAAACTGTTTTAAGTGGTTACTAGTTTGTAAAATGGTCAAATTCTTAGAATCCTTAAGGAGCTATTTTACCAAACTTTGGCTAGTGGTTTCTTCCCTCAATTAATATTTTTAACTTGTGTTTTATTAATTAATAAAAAGGGGTTTTAATATTAAAAGGTAGTTAATGATTTTATAAAGATTTGACGTAAATTTTTCTCTTCTCTTCTACTATGCTAAACACTCTTGTTTTCATCAAATTTCAGACGTGAGAGATCAATTTTCTTGAACTCTTGGTTTATAAATGGTTCTTTATCATTGATTTACAAAATCTCATTGAAATCTTGTGTTTTTCAAGCTTTAATCAATCAATTGAGGGAGAAATCACACAATAGAGGTAAGGTTCGTTTTTCTCCTCTATTGAATGGTTCTTTATTGATATTCCCAATTATTTGATCCTTGATTTATGATTTATAATATGATTTTATGTTTTCATTATGATTAATTAATTTAATTGGGTTTATTTGATGAAATTGAAGAAGATCCGTATTGGATGTTTTATAATGTTGATAAGTTGTTTTTAACATTGGAATCCCAAAACTCCATGAATCCCTAATTATTTAGGTTGTTAGATTTGTGTTTTTGAAGTGTTGTGTTGGCTGTTTAGTTGATGGAGATATAAGGATTATGTAATCCTATTTTGAGTGTTGATTAATGTTAATGGAAGTTTTAGATTGATAATTTGTGGCTGGATTGTGTTTGGAAGGAGTTAGATGATGATTTCGGTTGTTGTGGTTGAGTTGTTGTGAAAGAATTGTTGAGGTTTGTAAGGAATGTTATGGCAGTGTTTGAATGCATTGAGATGCATTAATCCTCTATTGTTATGTGGTTAAAATAGGGGCATCTGGTCCGGAGGCTATCGATGAAGCTTTGGAGGCTTCGAACGCTTGAATTTGCATCGGCGAATTGAGGTTTCGCGTATCGGTGAGTGAGAACGTGGGTTTTAGCTTTGAAATGGTTTAAATGTGGTTTATGGGAGTTTAAACTTAGCTTCAAACACTGGTTTAAACTTGGAAGTAAGTATAAAGTGGTTTTCTCTCTCGGTTGTGCTTTTACGAAATGGTTTTATGCACTTGTTTTGAATTACATGGTACCTACTATTTAAGCATGTTTTAAAGCATGTAAGATACCATTTTTAATCATGAAATGATGATGGATGCACGTGGTAAGTGATCCATGTAAGTATGTGATTTATACTTGTGTTTAAAGCATGGTTTATTGTTTTGAGAAGAAGGTTTTGTATTGATGCATATGAAAACAATGAAGTACATGGTTAATTGTGAATTATATTGGCAAGTGATGTGGTTTAAAATGTTATATGATATAGTTGGTCGGCCATAAGATTGATAGTGCACTATAAAAAGTTGCCTTGAATGTCGAGGGTTTATACGGTGTACTGAATACTCCATCAAAGTACCCTAACGGTAGAGGGGTTATATGGTACCGAAAACTCCCATTAGTGGGTTAAGTATCTAACCGATGATTGGGGTTGGTGTCCCCGTGAGTTGTAATTGTACCCAGTTGATAATGTACCGCGATTATGATTGTATCGCTATTCCGGTTGAGATGGCTTGAAGTGTTGAGAGGACACTTGTTGAATACGTGTATCCGATGAACTATTTTGGTAAAGGAGCTTCGATATGATCACTTGTAAGCCAATATAATTGTAGATGTGTCATGTAATGGTTTACGTTGTATAATGTGATTTATACATGTTTACTCTTTAAGCTTTGCATATGGTTTGTTATGCATGGGAAGGATTAAATTGAGGTTTAGCAATGGAATTTGCTGATGATAATGATACATGTTGCATATGGTTTAATATGCTGGTTTTTGAAAGTGTTATGGTTTTCAAGGCATGATGTTTCGAATGATGTCTAAAAGTTGATTGAAGTGAGATTTCAATGTGTTGTTGGAAAATGGTTTTAAATGCATTGATGGTGTTTTGTTTTGAGCACTCCTCACTAAGCCTAGTGTGCTTACACTCTCTTTGTCCATCAATGCAGAGAATTAAAGATTTGAAGGCAGTAAGGAAGCGAGGGATCAGTAAAGTCTTGGTACTAAAAGTATGTTTCGAATTAGACTATAAGTAATAAGGACAATGGGTTTCCGTTGTTGTTTGGGAGATGTTTTGTTAAACTCCCTGTTTAAGCAATGTTGTTTTTCTTTTCTTGGATTTTAATTGGTCATTTTGGATTGTCGGTTGCCTTTGTTTTGAGATTTGTGCTTTGCTTGGCTTGGTTTCTAGGAAGCATGCCTCTAGTTTTATATTTGAAGCAAGATGCTATGAATAGTTGATGAATCTGTGTTGCCTTGCTGAGGTTTGATCCTTAAATGTGTTGGATACTTGTTAAAAACATGTTAGTGTGTATTGGTATCTTCGAAAGCATGTTAAACCAGTAAATGAGGACATTTCAGGTCCAGGCATATCGGTACGCGTGTCTCCGTATCGGTACGGATAAGCCATTTTAGGCTTAGTGTTCTGGTACGCGGGCAAGTGTTTCGGTACGGGCTTAGGCCAATTGTGACCAGCATTTCGGTACGGGAGTGATCATTTTGTTATGGGATAACATTTTTTGGCAAGGTGTATCGGTACACGTAAGCATATCAATACGGTTTTGAGCTACTGGAATTTGGGGATTTTTAATCTGGCAAAGCATATCCATACACCTCTTAGTGTATCGATATGGCTAGTAGTTATTTAAGTTATTTGGATATTCTGAAGTTCTGTTTTCTTGCGTTTTGGGCCCTGAATAGTGTGGATTCAATTGAATGAGTAGGGAGGAACGCTTTGAACTGAGTTTCAACACATATGCATGAAACAAGACTAATTTAAGGTTGGTAACATAAAAAGGGGGTTAAGTCCTTGTAGTTTTCTAGAGTTGCAATTTGGTCCATAAATTGCAATTGTACCCAATTGGATGTCAATTCGATGCCCGATTGAGTTGAGTTTTGACCTACAGTCAATATGAACAAATAGGATAATAATTCGCATCTAGATAAGATAAAAGAAAAAATGGACTTGTTTCGAGTTTTTTCTTCATGGTTTACCTCAGTAACCTAATGTAGCTCGGTTCGGTCCTGCGATTAGGCTGGGTCGAGGGGGTTACACAAGTATGTCATCATTAGACTCGGTATTGCCTTGCTGGGTCTCAATTCTAGTAGAATCTACAATGGCAGGGGATACTGGTATAGAGGCATCAGATTGCTAGGCTAGAGTATGGGCAGGATGAGGGTTGGCTGGCATTCCTTTATGTACATAGAACTTAGTGGGGAACTCTATATATGGTGGTAAAGGATTGGTGGACATGACCTCAAGAGTCATCCTCAGGGCACGATCTTTAGCCCCAACATATTTCCAGAGCACCAAGTTTTGTTCCTCGGCCTTTTGGAACTTTTAAAGAATGAGTTCCTGGCGTTGATATATCTGAGAGAGCAATGTCATAACATCAACTGGCACTTTGCGTGGAAGGTTCAGCCTTGGGCTTCTTGGTAGTAGATATAGACTGGGTAGCTTTTCCCTTGCCCTTCTCTCTTGCCTCCTTGGTGATCAACTGCCCCCAAAGAGTAGGAGCGATAGTTCCCTTACATTGCTGGACATTGTCAGATTCAAGAGTGGGCACTTTATGCTCGATGCATATGGTGGAAATGATGAAAGGGAAAATCAAGCTACCACAATTGCATCCGACACACTTGTAAGTCTCATCGATTATTATCCAACTGACATTAATCTTCCTCGTAGTCATGATTGAATGTAGCAATGCCATCCCGTCTTTTGATACCATCTCATTATGGGTGGTTGGCATCAGACAAGCCTTCAGGAAATTGTTCCACCTCCGCGGATGTGGTTTTAATGCCAGACTTTTCACTTTCCTCTTGCCCTTGAAGGATACATTCCACTTTGTTCCTGGTTCGCGCAAATCTTTTAAGAGAAGCTAGCATTTGGCCTCATCAACGGACTCAGTGAATGCCGAGTATTCTTCACCTACACCATCCAATTTGAACATGTTGTTAACAAAACCTTCATCAAACTAAACACACTTACCCCGAACAAACACAAAAGGTGTGGCCTTTATGGTGAGATGGGCATAGAATTCTCGGACGATGGTTAAGTGGACATCGTCGGGGTAAAGGAAAAAGACCTTCCAACCGTTTTTCTTGACAATGACAGCCACCTCCATCGAATACCCCATGTTGGGCTCGTCCTTGAAATTGAATCCCTTCTCATAGCAAAAGGTTTGTGCTGAGTAGTTTTCTTCATACTTCTTCTTTGTCTCATTGTTGAAGAATAATTAAGGAGGTTTTGAAGAAGATACCATTGAATATTTTTGGGGAAATAGGGTTGATCGATGTAGAAGATGAAAGGAAATTAGGTTCTTGATTTTCTTGCCGGTTTGAAAGAAACGAAAGGTGGAAAGGTTCTTAATTAAGAAGGAAAGGGGAATTAAATAGGGTTTAATGGGGATGGTTGGGATGGCTTTAGTGGGTTTAGTGTGGATAATCATGGTTTTGGCAGTTAGAACGTGTGTGGGAGAGTAGGATAATCATAGCTTTGGCAGGTTTGAGGCGTGTGAGAGAGAGTAGGATAGTGGCAGAGCAAGAAATAGGGCACGACTAGAAATAGGGTTAAAATTTCAAACTTTAAATTTTAAGTTGGGCTGCTGCTGTTAGGGTTTCTCGTTCAGCAAAAATATTAATCTTCCTTGGGCCTGACCTAAAGAGGGTCTATGTGTTATCTTGACTCGTGACGATGGGTGTCCAAATGCCAGCGTATCCTGGCATAATGCCTTGGCAAAATGACATGCGGTAACACTCACAAAAATCTTTCAATGCTAAAAATGAAAAACTAAAATAATTAAACTAAAATACCAAAAAAAACTATCCTAACTATTTACAATGATCATACTGAGATGGAAAAATTTACAGAATCTACGCAAGGAGAATAGTCCTCTTGGCATTACTCTGACTTCCTTCCCAATAATGCTTCAACCTCTGGCCATTCACTTTAAATATTTCCTCATTTTTAAATCCTTGATATCTACTTCTCGATGAGCATAATGCTTGACAACTTCAAAGGGTCCTGACCACCTGGATTTGACTTTACTTGGAAACAACTTAAGCCTTGAATTGCAAAATAACACCTTTTGCCCAACTTCAAGTTGTCTTGGCAATATTCTAATGTCATGCCACCTTTTTGTTTTTACTTTATAAAGCTCGGCATTTTCATAGGCTTGTACTCTAAACTCCTTCAGCTCATTCAAATCTAACAAACGATTCTCTCCTATAGCCTTCAATTCCATGTTCAACCTCTTGGTTGCCCAATAATTGGTTCTCTAACGCCACCGGAAGATAAGGTAACTTGGATTCCTAAACACAAGCTTGTATAAATGTAACACCCCTTCCCATATCCATACACCAAATACGAGTAAAAAATGTTATGGATTTTTTATTCAAAGATCAAGGTAACTTAAATTTTTTAGAAAAACTTCTCAATGGTCACCCATCCTAAAATTTCTCTAGCCCAAGCACGCTTAACTTTATTTAAAATCGACATAAATTATTTATTCAAGTTCCAATCATAAATCAATTATCTTATCAAGCAACCCATCATCAAAGGTTATTCTTAACCTTGAATCTTTCCAGAATCGCCAATTATCATGAACCCATAACGAACTTTAAAGGCCAATCACACGTCAAATAGGTTTAGCAAGTATACATGCCACTATAATAAACAAACCTTAATTAGGATGTCATTACTGTGATTACATGTTGAGCTTTCCAATATTGATGCAATGCTCTTCTCACCCTTATCTTGATTTACCTACGTGTGCACAATCAAACACACGCTAAGTAGGAACTTAGAGAGGTACTAAAGGAAGTAATAACAATTATTTAAACTTTATATACACTACATGGCTACATTTAAAGAGCATGATATATGCCAATGCATCCACTTTCATATTGTATTAGTAATTATTTACTATATGCCAATGTCATAAGATTTTCACGCTTGCCCGTTTATCATAATATGCCTTATATGCATAAATGCATCATGATCACTAGATAAGTATTACCATCATATATCAACATAATAAAAGCCGAATCTAAATTTCCTTACCGATATACTTGCCATATGTCCCGAGAGTTCATATACTCCCTAACATGTTACCATTTTCATCCCTTTATTTATAGCCCAAATATAGACCTATGAGGACCCTGGATACATGAGTCAAATATGCACCGAAGTGCTTCCCGCACATTTATAAGGCTGTGCGTACCATAATACCTGCACATTTATAAGGATGTGCTTACCATACACTAAGTGCCAAATACTAACACTATAGTGCTATCCCGGATAACCGAATATGCCGCACATTTTATGGTTGTGCTAACAATATACACTAAAAGTACTTTAAACACTATAGTACAATCCTGAATTCCTAATTATGCAGCGTGCTGCTGGACTCTATGGCATGCCAACTATACCTTATCCCTCAATGACTTATTTAGGCTTAATTTCCGTATTTATTTCATTCATGGCAATGTATATTAACATAATTTAACATTAAGCAGTTCATACCCGAATTAACATTCATAATATCACATCATATATAACTAGTGATCTGTACATTTGTGTTCCACCTTTGATATATTTAAAATATTTCAAATATATGATGAATAACATAAATATCATGTCTATCATGTCAATATATAAACCAGGCAGACTTATCGCAAGTCTTCCCAATGGTGTATAAAACAACCATGTATCAAGGAATGTATGCATTGCACTCACCCGAGCCATTTATTAGCATGCCTCACTAAATTCTACTCGATCCTTTCCTTTATAGAACCTCGAACCTTCATTGATTCGAACTTGACTTCATTAATCGCATGAACAAGATAAAATATTTATTAGATTCAAAGCTAACAATACCTTAACCCTGCTGTCTAATATAATCATTCAAATATAAAATTTCCAATTATTTTTCCTTTCTTTCTTGTACTATTCAGAAACTCATTTTGGTCCTTAATGACCATTCTAAACTTCCAATAATTCTTCCGAGCTTGTTTAGGTTTAGCAAGTATACATGCCAATCATAAAATGTTATTCTTAACCTTGAATCTTTCCAGAATCGCCAATTATCATGAACCTATAACAAACTTTAAAGGCCAATCACACGTCAAATAGGTTTAGCAAGTATACATGCCACGATAATAACCAAACCTTAATTAGGATGTCATTACTGTGATTACCTGTTAATCTTTCCAATATTGATGCAATACTCTTCTCTCCCTTATCTTGATTTACCTACGTGTGCACAATCATACACACGCTAAGTACGAACCTAGTGAGGTAGTAAATGAAGTAATAACAATTATTTAAACTTTATATACACTACATGGCTATATTTATACAACATGATATATGCCAATGCATCCACTTCCATATTGTATTAGTAATTATTTACTATATGCCAATGTCATAAGATTTTCACGCTTGCCCGTTTATCATAATATACCTTATATGCATAAATGCATCATGATCACTAGATAAGTATTACCATCATATATCAACATAATAAAAACCAGATATAAATTTCCTTACCGATATACTTTCCATATGTCCCGAGAGTTCATATACTCCCTGACCTGTTACTATTTTTATCCCTTTATTTATAGCCCAAATATAGACCTATGAGGACCCTGGATACACGAGTCAAATATGCACCGAAGTGCTTCCTACACATTTATAAGGCTGTGCTTACCATAATACCTGCACATTTATAAGGATGTGCTTACCATACACTAAGTGTCAAATACTAACACTATAGTGCTATCCCGGATAACCGAATATGCCACACATTTTATGGCTGTGCTAACCATATACACTAAAACTACTTTAAACACTATAGTGCGATCCTGAATTCCCGATTATGAAGCGTGCTGCAGGACTCTATGGCATGACAACTATAACCTATCCCTCAATGACTTATTTGGGCATAATTTCCGTATTTATTTCATCCATGGCAATGTATATTAACATAATTTAACATTAAGCAGTTCATACCCAAATTAACATTCATAATATCACATCATATATAACTAGTGATCCGTGCATTGGTGTTCCACCTTTGACATGTTTAAAATATTTCAAATATATGATCAATAACATAAATATCATGTTTATCATGTCAATATATAAACCAGGCAGACTTATCGCAAGTCTTCCCAATGATGTATAAAACAACCATTTATCATGTAATGTATGCATTGCACTCACCTGGGCCATTTATTAGCATGCCTCACTAAATTCTACTCGATCCTTTCCTTTATAAAACCTCTAACCTTCTTTGATTCGGACTTGACTTCATTAATCACATGAACAAGATAAAATATTTATTAGGTTCAAATCTAACAATACCTTAACCGTGCTGTCTAATATAATCATTCGAATATAAAATTTCCAAATATTTTTCCTTTCTTCCTTGTATTGTTCATAAACTCATTTTGGTCCTTAATGACCATTCTGAACTTCCAATAATTCTTTCGAGCTTGTTATCAAACGTTTAGACACACAATGTATCAAATTCTATTTTCTGGCAACTTGCGCTACCTTCAAATATTTACTTATACCGGGAATAATTCATATTGGATCTTAATTTCCTTTATACTGGAAAAAATAGATTCGATAACGGTTCGAACAGTATAAGCCATATAAATTAATAAAATCTAAAAAATTTAAGAAAATTCTTCAAACTCCCGTCACAGACTATCCAGGCAGAAAACTCCTCTGTAAATTTTTTGACCTTCATTCGATTAAAAATTCATATATTTTAACTCGAAACTCAAAATTAGTTTCTGTTCGTTGGAAATGAAACTAGAAGAAAACATCTTTACAACGGTATAAAATTCATCATTGAACCATTTTTGTAGAATTTATGGTGAATTTTTGAAGTCACTACAAAAATTCAATCTTCTACATAGCTTTCCATAATAAACTTCTAATTTATACTAACTTCTTCTTATTTTTCTACTTGTCAATTTAGTCCCATCACTTGCTTCAAACCACCAGTTCATCATCTTCTTCATCAAATATTTATTCAAAGTCATTCCCTCTAATTTTCTTTCATTGCCAAAATAGTCACTAAAATGCAAAGGTAAGGATTCAAACTTCTTAACTTCGTAATTTAGTCCTCAAATAAAAATTAGTACCTTAATTCTATTATTTTAACTAAAAGTCAGATTTAATCCCCATCCAAGAATTCATTTTCTATTTGTTCACTTGATTTTGACAAATTGTCAAAATGGTCACTAATTCGATTCAACATCGGTTTAGCATTCTAACATCAATTTCACATCTTCAACATCATAAATTACATAAATACACCCCAATTTTGTAAAATTCAGATTCGGTCCCTTAACTTTGAAGTTTGTCGAATTGGTCCCTATAAGTTTTAACTTAGGGTTTTGCTTCCAAACAACAAATCAAGCTTACTAGATCATTAAACAAACCCTAAGTTAAACTTAAATCCATAAACCCTAATCTTCTCTATACAAACCAAAATAAGGAGGATTTAAATCCTAACTCAAAAACATGATTTTAACGTCATATAAGCTCGATTCCAACTTAAATTCAACCATGGAATCATAAAATCTCAAAAGCCCCAATTTTGTTCATAAATCCTAATTTCCTTCTCATGTAAAATTCTCATCAATGAAGCATGTATTCCATCAATTAAATATATCAAAATATAGAGCTTGAAGAGTAGAACAACTTTGTAGTTCGGAAGATTATCTTAAAACCGAGATTCAGGGCTTAAATCGAGCTTGGAAATTTCCATCTTCTTTCTCCTCTTTCTCCATGGTTTATGGTCATCTTTTCATTATTCATTTACACTTGTAACTATTAAATGATTTTTAAATTCATTTATTAGTGAAATTACCAATTTATCCTTTAAATTCAATGGTTGATTTAATCTCATCCAAAATCAAGGGCCAAGATTAAATCCATGTATATTGCATCTTCCAAAAACGTCTTCAATATTTAAAAACTATTTCAAAATTGCCACCCTTGCCAAATGACCAATTTGCCCTCCAACTAGTCTTTATTTACTAGTTTGTTTTAAAATTGTCATTCCATTAAAATCTAACTAAATTAGTTCCTTCTCCACCAGAAACTATTCCATAAATATCATTTTATGATTTTCCATGACTTATGGAGCAACCTCTAAAATTTTAATTCGACCCAATTTCCCGATATTCACAAAATACTCTTACTACGATTTTACCTTTACCGAGCCATCAGATCTATTCTGAAAATTCTATATTTCCATAATATTCCTCGTATCATTATTCTTCATCCAATGACCTAAATTGAAATCTTGAATTAGTAGTTTACCAACTTTGCCCTTGTGATTTTCCAAAATTACGATCTTGCCATTTTCATCCAACGACTCATATTTAGCATGGAAAATCAACTTAAACCGAAGAGTTCATATTCTTACAACACAAAGAAAATATCTTAGACATGTAAAATGACATAATCAACCCTGGCTTATCATGCTTCAAAATATCCTGGATATACGATTCGATTATCCAAATATTCTTCCAAACTTTATCGCTTTATAGCCCAAAAATACAATCTCCGTACGAAAAATCTGATTAACACAAAAATGTCACTGTTGGGGGTGAACTATTCATTTACGAGGTTAAAATACATAACTTTTGAAAATTACACTTTGGTCCCTAAACTTTTCCAAAGTTTACACTTTAACCCCTAAACTTTCAAAATTTATATTTTGGTCACTAGCCAAAATTTGGGATATTACAATGGGGATGTCCCTAATGGTGCTTTGAAAGTTTTTTTGTATGCCCACAAGGAAATATCTGCCTGACCATTTGTTTGAGGGTGGTAGGCAGTGGCAATTGTTTGTTGGATTCCATACCTGCGGAGAGCATTAGTGATTAATTGGCATTTAAAATGTGTACCTTCATCGTTAATGATGGCTCTGAGGGCATAGAATCTAGTAAAGATATGCTTATGCAAGAACTTGGCTACTGCCTTGGCATCATTTGTTGGGAGAACAATGGCTTTATCCCACTTCGAGACATAATCTACTGCCACAAGTATATATATATTGCCAAACGATGGGGGAAGGGACCCAGAAAGTGTACCCCCACTCATCAAATGACTGTATAGGCATGATATTTTGAAATGGCAATTGATGTCTGCTGGAAATGTTTCCAATTCTTTGGCACCTATCACAAGACTTGGCAAAATAATGGGCATCCTTGAATAATGTTGGCCAAAAAATCCTGACTACAACATCTTGGTTGTTGTCGTTATTCCGGAAAAGTGACCACTATATAGTGTTGCATATCAAAGCTAAAGAATGTTTTGTTGTTCATCTTCTGGCACACTATGACAAATGACTTGATCAGCACACTATTTGAGCAAGAATAGCTTATCCTACTAGTATTGTCAGATATCTGTCATAAATTCATAAATCAATTTTTGGTATTACTCTGCAAGTTCGGTGGCATAATATTGTTGACCAAGTAGTTGACTATGTCAGCATACATCATAAGTAACTGTTCATCAAGGAAATCATATGTAATCACAATATTATTGCCATCCTCGTTGTGGTGCTCTAATCGAGATAGATGGTCAGCCACCAAGTTCTCACTTCCCTTCTTGTCTCGTATCTTGAGATCAAACTCTTGTAACAAGAGTGTCCATCGGATCAGTTTGGGCTTGGCATCTTTCTGGGTCATAGGTATTTGATTGCCGAGTAGTCTGTGTATACCATAACTTTACTACCCAAAAGGTAAGATCTGAATTTCTCAAATGCAAAGACAACTGCAAGGAACTCCCTGTCAGTTGTTGTGTAGTTTAGTTGGACTTCACTCAATGTTTGGCTGGCATAATAGATGGTATGGAAAATTTTGCCATGCCTTTGTCCTAACATAGCTCCAACGACGTACTTATTGGCATCGCACATGAGCTCAAATAGCTCATTCCAATATGGTGCCATGACTATTGGGGCATTGACTAACCAGTCTTTCACTTCCTGAAAAGCTTTCAAACAAGAATCATCGAACGCAAAAGCGGTATTCTATTCCAAAAGTAAGCATAAAGGTTTATAAATTTTTGAAAAATCCTTAATAAAATAACGATAAAAACCTGTAAGTCCCAAGAAACTTCTAATAGCTTTAACACCTGATAGGTGTCAAATCCACCAAGAATAAATACCTGCGAACGCTCTATGGATGTGTAGTGTGGTAAGCAAGGTCGAACCCACAGAGAGTGGTAAAAAGGGTAAGTTCTACTAATACTAGTGCAAATAAAAGTAAAAATAGGGGTTTGTTTTGTTTGAATGCGAAAAGATCGAAAGGAAGAAATATGTAAAAAAGGTTGTGCGAATGGTTTGGTGATGTCTAGCCAAGTCATTCGTGGTAATTCAATCCAAGTATTACATCACAGACTTCAAAAGATAACCTGCATAATTACTCAAGTAGCTTGGTTCTTAAGTTAGATGATAATCCACAAATAACCTAGAGTTCTCTTCTTTTAATTAGTTAACAACCTAATAGTCCATAAGTTGTTAACACTTATTATCTAGGTTAAATCCTTAGATAGTCCACTTTAGATAAAAGCTATCAAATAGCATTAAGTGATTAAGAAACCAATGCACATATATTCAAAAAATGATAATCCACACAAGTTAAATATATGATTTCATACCTTTAAAAACCATACTCCAAGTTTTATTACCACTTGCATCAATAATCCATGAATTGGTTGATTGCATACGTATAATCCAACATACACAATAGAAATAAGCCCGAAAGATATAAAAATACTTTAAATTATGAAGAACAAAGAAATCTCACTAATAATTGTATTAAAAACCTTGAAACAACTTGGCCAGAACTAAAGGGTTTAGCTACTCATGGAGTAGATAGAAGCAAAAAGGGTTTTTTAGGGCTAACTGTCTGATGCCATGATTCCTTTCCCTTATGATCCTATTTATAGGAAAAGTATTCTAGATCAATAAGCAAAGGGAGTTTACATTAAAGTGAAAAACCCTGATCCTACATTAAATGCATTAAATGCAATAAAGTGAAAGTCTTGTTCAAGTAGGATTCTTATCTTCTAAGGAATTCTGTCTAGACGCGTGCGTGTGTTGTCCGACGAACGCTTCCGCCTTGTGCACATAAGTCTTTGTCATTCGCGCATTCTGCGTTGAGTCTATACGCATACACTGGTCTGCAACACTTCTCTTTAACTGGCTTTTCACCTTTTAGAGCCCACACCCGTAGGCTTTGTTCACTTCTTCATTCGCATCCATGCCCGCATGGTTCTTTCACTTTGCGTCTGTTGAGACATTCACACCAGTGGGCACGTTTGAGTTTGCAGTCAGCGTTAGCAGCTATCGTTCATGCTCTAAGGTTCACAGCTAGTATCATCATTGCACTCTGTTTTCCCGCGATCCTTTGTCCACGTAAGCGATCGTAATCCGCATTCAACTTTCGCAGTTGTACCTTACCCATTCGCGTTCATTGGTCCACAATTCTGCTTCCACGTTAGTTCGCATGGTCTGTCTTGGTTCGTTCGCATTCAAATGTTCGTATCTCCGCACTGAATTTTGGATGTTCACAGCCCTTTTAACACCCTAGAAAACAATTTAGGAGTTTTAGTGTTTTGGCTCGGGTGGATTAGTGAACCGGTAGGTTGGTTATCTAAATAATTAATTCTGGGAAAAATAAATTGGGTCGATTAAATTTCTTTTCGATAAATTTATTGTGGCTAATATCTTTTAAAATATTTTAATGAATTTTTCAAAGGACAAAATTGAACTTGGGCAATTTTAAATGTGTTGATTTGTTATTAATTTAAATAGTGACTATATTACAAGGATTGCAAACTTTTATTAATGACAATTTTGTAAAATGGGATTAAAATAATATTTAAAGTGAATTATTAAATCAAATAAAACAAGTATATTTTCCCTCTTCTTTTTAGCAAAAAAAGTTGACGGTTATATTTTTCTAAAAGACGAGAAAGACATTCCTAAGTTTTCTCTCAACTTTTTCTCATTTTCTTCCAAACAAAACTTAGATATTTCTTGATTCCTTAATTATTTGCACTTCAATTTGTTCTCCATTTATTTCTAAACAATTGTGGATCAAGGATTTTGATTTCTACATCATCTTTACTATTTTACTTGTTGGAAAACAAGAGGGGAGCTCATCTTCAAGTTGGTTTTTCATCAAACAAGGTGAGAAAATGTTCTTTAATGATTTTCTACATGGTTTTGATTCTTAATCTATGATTTCTCATTCTTTGGGATAATTAAAATGAATTTAATTTGATTTATTTGGATTCTTGGATGATAAATGGGTAATTTTGATTTTATAGATAAAATCAAGATGTTTTAATTGGATTGTTAGTTAATTTTATGGGTAAGATGAAATTTAATATCAATTTTATCGAATTGATTCAGGAATTAATTTAATTGGTTGAATTTAGATTTGAGTTCTTTGATGGGGTAATTGGTAGAATGTTTGTTACAATTTTTGGTTCACATATTGGATGTACCATAAGTGTTTGTGGGAATGTTCGTAACAGATGAAAGGGGGAAGAGTGTGCATTCGAGGTAGGGCCTGCCCTGCTCTTCGAATCATTTGCGCTGGGCGCAAATCTGAGGAATTTGAAAAGTGGAAATGGAGAATTGGAGATTTATGCTGCTTCTTTTCCCGTGTGTGTGCATCGAGGCGTTGGCCTCGAGACTTTGGTACCAAGGCGATAATAAGTTGGTGAGTGCAAGTTGATTCTTTAAATAAAGTTTGAACTAAGGTTTGGGGGTCCAGTTATAGCCTAACTATAACCACCAATATATATATATATATATAAATTGAGGCTGTAGGTTGTGGGGATTGAACCCGCAACCCTTGGGTTGTTTTAGCCGCTGTCCAGCCATTTGAGCTAGACGCTTTTAATGTCTTGATTCCCTAAATAATGTATTTGAAGTAAGTTTGGTTTGGGGGGTGGTAAATAAAAATGGTCTGGCCCTTCATTTCCTGGGAGATGGGAACCAAATACCCAGTTTATACCTCAAACCCTCTCACTCTCACCGTCCGAAATCTAACCTCGCCATTGCCGCCGTGCCGTGGCAGCCACCGCCACCATCAAACCGATTCGACGTCGAGTCTCGACCAAAACCCCCAACTCTCGTGCCGATTAGCTGTACATTCGTCGTCGATCTTGGTTCAAGGTTCGACGAACCTAGGGATTTAATCCCATTGAGCCATCGATATTTTCGGCCGTTCCCATCACTGATAGGACGCGTCGTGGGCCCTGGTGTGCTCACCGTATGAAGGTGAACAAAACCCCTATTTACCGGCCGCCAACCGTCTCTGTTCAGACCCTCGTCGGAGATCGAACGGTTCTGGTAAGTATGGAGTGGTTGGTTGTTTTTTTCGAATCTTTGTTTGTTTCTGGGTTGTTTAGCTAGTTTTAGGTTGAAAATTGACCAAAACTGTCCATTTCGGGATATGTCTGACCGTGGAATACACGCATCACCCAAGACAATTTTCGGCCACCCTGGACGGTGACCAGCTAAGAACCGGTCCAAAATCGGTTCCCTTTGAACCGAAACCAGCCTGACCTGTTATACCCAACCTGTACCCGAGCCCAAACCCGGTCCAAACCTATTAACCTAGCCCAGCTTCTTATTCGGTCCAAACCCATTAGTTCAAGCCCAATTCTTATTGAGCCCAGACCCGACCCGATTATCTGACCCGATCTGATTTGACCCGACCTAACCCGTTGACCGAGTCAACTCAGTGAGTCAACCTGACCGATTCAACTCAGTGAGTCAACCCGACCGAGTCAACTTTGTGAGTCAACTCAGTGAGTCAACTCACCCGAGTCAAACCTTTGATCGCTGACATCAACGTTGACTGCTGACATCAGCATTGACCATTGACATGTTGCCTGATGACGCCAGTGTTGACTTTGACCAAAAAGTTAAATTTTTTTGAAAACTCTTATTATATGTTTTTCTATGTCCGAAGTCCATTTTTGAAGTTGGTTTTTTGAAATTTTAACCCGAAAGCCTCCAAATCTGATATTAGGCCCGAACATGTTTTTGCACTTCATTACTTAGTTTAAAGGCAATGTGATTAAGGACTGATTTTGGATTGTGGTTAATTGAAGGCATTCGTATATCTTTGGACTTGGGAGGCTGGGGGACGTCGAGTTCGGGTTCGAGAGTGTTCGAATGTTGTTTCAAGGGTCAACCGATATAGCAAGGACTTAAGGTAATACATTACTACCTCTTGCATTCTTTATGATACATGTTGGTTCTAGGCTAAAGTTTGCAAGAGTACAATTAAGTGTACTTTTAACTCTGCTTGAGTCAATTAAATTATGAGATAATATAATGGTAATTTGGATAAGATCGAATTATTCGAAAGAATAATTTAATAGACCGAAATGATCCTTAGTTCAGTGAGTGGTTAATAAGACATAATCTCCCGATATGATAAACAGAGTTAAATGATTTAACATTTGAAATATTTTGTTAAGAAATGACTATAATACACTCGGTCTGATAAATGATTACTTTATATGAAATCCTCATTCTATTGGGAAAGAATTCGGTATCAAGATTTAAAATATGTATGATAACAAAACAATTGGATTACCTAAACTCTAGACAAACACCTGAAGATAAATTTACTAGAAGATTCTAAGTATTCCTGAATTGATCTAAATGACAATAGTGATTGAATTGATGGGAATGATAGAAATGACTAAAATAACCTCACGCACTGAAATTTATTAAATTGACTAAAATCATGGATCGAGAATTGAAATGAATGAATTGTTTGGAATTACCGGAAGTATCTTAATGACTGAAACACCCTTGGGCATCGAAGTGTCTATGATACCCTCGAATAATAAAATGACTTAAATTACCTCTAAGACTTGGAATAAGAAATACCAGTAAAGCCAAACAAATAGACTAGCTGCGAAAGTGGTAAATCACGACCGTGTTGTTAGTCATTTCGGATACTAATGTGATATTGGAAGAATACCATATGAAGGTACTTTCGATGTTATGGATTAAGTTCTGGTGCAACGCACATGTTCGAATACATGTTTGATTTCTTGTAATTCGTACAATGGTTAATTAGTGAAGGTCATCTACTTTGCAATACACTATAGTCAGTTCTAAGAAACGAATACTTAAGGTGTTCCCTATGTGCTACATCTACATTATATACTGTTTTGAACGCTATATTAAACTGATCATGTGCACATGACTGTTAAACCTGGTTATATATATAATATATTTTCTGAACTTAAGTATGATTCGTTGTTATGCATGATTTATGCCTTAGTACCTGCTATGTCTAACCTATTTCTCTGGTTATTGTTATCTGATTGAAAGCTTGTTGATGAATTATTATTATAACTGTTTGTTACTGCATACTATGGTAATGCCTGAATTGGTTACTGGGTACTTGGGCATAGTATGAAGTGCCTGAGGTTCAGCTCAGATCAAGCTGGTAAATCTACTTGTTCTAGGTTTAGCCCTAACTCGGCTAGCAATTATGTCTATCCTGCCAATATCAGGTTCCTATGCTTCGGCTGGTGTAATTTCTTATGACTATTGTATCAGGTTCCTATGCTTCGGCTGGGGTAATTACTTATGACTACTGTATCAGGTTCCTATGCTTCGGCTGGGGTAATTCCTTATGACTACTGTATCAGGTTCCTATGATTCGGCTGGGGTAATTCCTTATGACTACTATACAGGTTCCTACGCTTCGGCTGAGGTAATTTCTTATGACTACTATATCAGGTTCCTACGCTTCGGCTGGGGTAATTCCTTATGACTACTGTATCATGTTCCTATGCTTTGACTGGGGTAATTCCTTATGAGTACTGTATCAGGTTCCTATGCTTTGGCTGGGGTAAAGATTGGTGGTTTTAGTTTAGTGACCAAAATGAAAATTTTGAAAGTTTGGTGGTCAAAGTATATACTTTGGAAAAGTTTAGGGACTAAATTGTAATTTCTAAAAGTTATGTAAGTTAACCACGTAAATGAATAGTTCACCCTCAAGAGTGACACTTTCTTGTTACTCGGATTTTTCGTACGAGGCTTATATTAGTGGTTATAAAGCTTTAAAGTTTGTATGAAGAAAATTTGGAAATCGTATTGAGTGAAATCCGAATATTTGGATCAAATAAATGCCATAAAGAAAAATCTAAGATATTTTGGGACATGGACGGTTGGATTGGAACCAATTCGGTTCAATTTTAATGGAATGGCAATTTTTAAGTTTTGTAGCAAATAAAGGCTAGTTGGAGGGCAAATTGGACATTTGCCATGGATGGCATTTTTGAAATATTTTGAAACTTTGAGGGAAATTTTGGAAGGTGATTTACACATGGAATTAATCATGGCCATTGATTTTTGATGAGATTGAATCATGGGCATTGGATTAAATGGGTAATTTAGTAATTTCACTATGTAAAATGAATTAAAAATTCATTTTTACTTTAAAACATGTGGATTAATTAAAAAGATGAGAAAATATCCTCATCTTATTTCTTAGGCTATTCGAAACCAAGAAAGGAAATGAAAAAGGAGAGTTTTCAATTTTCAAGTCCAAAATTGAAGAATCAATACAAGTTTCAAGCAAAATTAATTAAGGTAAAGGGATCTTTGCTTGATTCTCTACATTTTGATGGTAATTTTGTTTGATTAAGTTGAGTATAAGTTATGTTATTGATGAAGATGATTATGGAAATTGATATTAGATGATGAAATTAAGATTGTTTTGTATAGAATTAATGTATAAACATGGAATCAAGTTTGAAATTGGATTAATTCCATGTTTGAAGTCATAAACCTTAACCCTAAGATTTGGGGGTTTTGATTAGAAAGTTAAATTGAGGATGATATTGAATAAATTATGATGTTGGAAGTTTAATTTTGATGTTAGATTAAATAATTTCCCCAATTCAAGTTATAGGGACCATTACGAAATTTTTTTGAAATTAGGGGAAATTATTGAAAATTTATTTTAGCACTTGAATTGATGAATTACAATTGAAATAGCACGAATTAATGTTTAAGGATCAAAATGGAAATTTTTGGGAGTACAAGGACTAATTTAGCAATTTGAAGAAAATTAGGGATTAATCTTGAATTTATGAAAAGTTTAAGATTTGATGTTGAGCTTGCATTTGAGGTATGTTATGTTGGAAAAATTATGTCTAGTGATTAAAATGTCGATTTTGAAGTTTAAATCAACATTTTGGATCAAATTGAATATTCGATTAGTTTAGGGACCAAAGTGCAAAATTTTAAAGTTCAGGTCCTAAAGTGAAAAGGATGAGAAATGTAAGGTTTAGACTTGAAAATTTATGGTTGGAAGTTTAAAAGACTCATTAGGGACTAAAATAGATATTTTGGGAAAAGTTGGGGATTTAAAGAAAAGTATGAGAATTTGTGATTCGAATATAGAAAGTTTTATCAGATCAAGTTTGTACATAATGGATAGTTATTTTAATTATTTTCCATTATTGCATATGGTATGAATATGTACTAACATATACTTGAAATGGTATATGTTATTTTAATGTAGATTCCGATATAAATGAATGTTGTTTCAGCAGAAAATGAAAAGAAAAGGATCAGAAGTGAAATCAAGTAGCAAAGTTATTTATCGATGCTAAGGTGAGTTCATACATATTTTTAAATGTATGTTTATTAACATACTATAGGAAGACTTGTGATAAGTCACTCAAAAAGGTAAAGAATTTTTATAAATAGCATAATATATTTTTTGCATGGTACTTTATTTTATTGATTTAAAGAATGTGGCATGTTTTATGGTCACGTATGGTTTTATAGCATGATATATTTATGACAAAGTTATTTGATATAATTATTTTTATGGTAGTACACCATGAAAGTTATAGAGCATATTGAAGCATGAACTACTCCAATATGATATATTTTATATGATATAAAATGTATATGGGTAGCTTGCCATTTTGCAGGAATTGTTTTAAGTTTGCCCTTGGTAGTATAATATTAAGTTGGACAATATTGTGGTATATCATTAGAGTCATACAAGTTATCTAACACTTCAATGTGTCTTACAAGTTATCTAATACTTCAATGTGTCTTACAAGTTATCTGACACTCATTGTGTCATACAAGTTACCTAACACTTCATTGTGTCTTACAAGTTATTTGACACTTTATTGTGTCTGAAACTTCAATGTGTCTACAAGTTTAAAGAAAATGATAGTACTTTTCAAGTACGTGACTCATTTATTAGTCACTTGATATTTACCTTGGGCTACATGATTATACAATACAACTATATGTTTTCTTATATTGATGTTCCTGCATTATAGAATCATATGATTTAATAACTATCTTGCTTTTGAAAGTATCATGCATTAATATATATTTATATATATTTTCATCTTATGCCTCACTGAGTTTTACTCAGCGTGTATTTCTGTTATACATGTAGGTAAACGGAAATAAGAGTGGAGCTTTGCATCACTGCCTCTTTTGGGGAGTACCGAATCGACATGTTAATTTCAGTACTTATGACATCCATGTTTTTGTGTTTAATAGTGGCATGTACTAGTTAAACTTGTCTTTCTGATAAATATTTAAATTGGCCATGTAATAGTTTTATAAACCATTCATAAATATTAAACATATTAACTGTTTATTATTATTTTATGTTTTGACATGATTATGTTATTTATGTAAAAAGTTTTACTATCGGGTATTAAATTATTATTTTAATCCCTAAATAAGATAAAGTTAAGCGTGCTTAGATTAGAGAAATTTTAAGATGGGTGACCTTTTGGGAAGTTAATTTAAAATTTTTAAAATTCCTGATTTTTTTAGTTTAAAAGCTATTTCTAAAAGCTCGTAAGATCTTTGACTCTTGTTCAACGTATGGATACGGGAAGGAGGTGTTACATTTATTGGTATCAGAGCTACAGGTTTAGCCGGTTTTGGAGTTAAATTGAAATTGATAAAAGTGTCAAAGTGTGTACATGCCACTAGGATGTCGTATTTACTTGAAAATGCTACTTGTTTGATCGATGCAATTGCTTATTAGTTTAAGTGTATGTTATGAGTACAGATATCAGAGGGAATCAGATCCCGACATGCTACTCAACAAGTGGGGCCTGAGAATGCTCTAGAAGTTGGTGAAGAAGTACAACAGCCTATTCAACAGGACGCTGGTGCACCTGCACAGGAAATGCCGGTGCAAGACCGGGGTACGTTTCTACATGCTCTAGAAGTGATACTTAATAGACCTCCTCGAATTTCTATTACGAATGAGTTAAAAAAGCTGCAAGCTTCTGATTTTAAAGGCGATGTCGATGGGGATCCTATGTCGGCAGATTTCTGGTTGAATGACATACAGACAATGTTGTCTCGGATTGGGTGTGATGATCGAGGAAAGCTAGGAGTTGTCTTCTTATTGAGAGAGCAAGCATTAGTATTGTGGAATAATGTCATTGTTCGTGTTTAAGAAGAGGTGAACTGGCAGTTTTTCCCCTGTGACTTTAGGAGGAAATATATTGGAGATGCATTTATTCAAGAAATGAGGCAGCAGTTCTTAGACCTTAAGCAAGGAGATCGCTTGGTGTATGAATATGAATGCGAGTTTAATAGATCGAGTAGGTTTGCCTTTGAATTGCTACCATATGAGAGAGCCATCACTGATAGTTTTATAAGCAGATTTGATGCCATATATCAAGAGGTGCTGGTGGCTATTATTCCCAAAGATTTTCAAGAAGCAGTTAATAGAGCTAAAGCAATGGAGATTGTCTAGGAAAAAGCTGAAAAAGAATCACAGAGCGAAAAAAGGAGTGCTGAAACATCTTTTGCGTCACGATCATCAAAGCGAGGCAAAGGATATTCACAGCAGGGAATATCTGGATTTTTCAGCATCTCGGGGACAATCAAGTCAAGATGGAAAGTCCAAAAACACTTCAATATCAGTGAAAGGCTCTAGAAAGAAACAAAGACCTTCTCAATGCAAGTTTTGTAACCGAAAACATCAAGGGGAGTGTCGGATGGTCACGGGAGCTTGTTTCCGTTGTGGTGAAACTGGACATTTTATACATGACTATACAAATCGAGATGACAAATCGATTCAGACTGAAAGATCTGTTGGAATATAAAGAGGCAAAGGTCGAGGATCTGCAAGATCATCTAGAATGGATTCTGGAAAGGAGACTGAAGCTTTTATAGGCCGAGATGATAGAGCTTCAGCGAGGGTATATCACATCTGTACGCAGAACGACCAAGATGACAGAGAAGAACCTGACATTGTTACAGGTACTTTTCAACTCTATGGTCAACCTGTATTTGTTCTTAGAGATACTGGATCTACACACTCTTACGTTAGTTCTAGATTAGTTCGGGAAATGAGTTTACTTTGTACAGTGATGCTGTAATACCCATCACCCGTATCCATCATTGAATACGAGTTAGAGATATCACATGACACTCTTACAATAGTTCTTATTTCAAAATCGGTAAAATTTTGTTTCTTTAAATATAATCAATGAACTCTTTAACTAAAATAATATTTAATCGCGTAAAATTTTAAACTAATATTTCTAGGTTCGATTTGAACCTTGATTCAAGCAGCAACTAGGTAGTTTGATTCTCCTTTATATAAATAATAAAACTGCCTAATTTAAAAAATCAATCGGTTAGCTAATAAAATACTATTTCAACACATTTAATTAATAATATCCATTAAAAGTATCCATATTCATGTTTATAACATTACAACCATTTCTAATATTTTCATATCAGAGTAACCAAAACATTTATAAGATACATGACAACTAATAATATCAAAAAGGGACATCGGAGATGTCTTACTGATAATGATGTACCTTTTCCAAAATAGACGATGTCTCCTATCACAGCTCCTTACTCCTTACGATCTTTTACCTACGCGTGAAACACTCACACGCTAAGTAAAAACTTACTGAGGCAAATAATAATTCAATAAATAACATTGAAAATAATAATTTATATAAATAAGACAGTTCATATCAAATACCATTGTTTAAAAATTTATATCACTTTCATTTGCACTTTTCACTGTTATTTAAATCATAGCCCAATGTAAGATAAATGAGAATGCATGGTATGCGAGTCACTATTGAGTATGCATATGTGCGACATCAAATATATTGTTGTGCCAAAATAAAACATTGTATCACTTTATAATTGCTGTAAACTTATACAACATCACTGTATCATTGGGTCATCACTGTAGAACACAACATCACTGTATCACTATATAACGGTTGCATATTTGTACAACACCACTGTATCATTATACTCCCACCTCTTTGGTATGTCAATTATACCAAGAAATCTCATAATGCAAACAATGGGCTCTGTTAAGTGTTTAAATGTACTATTTTATTCACCCTTTTTATTCATATTATTGCTAGAATTAGGCTCATATTAGTTGCATTATTAGCTATTCATGCATGTTTGTATTGTTTCCTTGGTGGACAAACTTGATTTCATATTTTGCTTAATTTTGTGGAAAAATGGTGTTGCCGATAGTTGTTTTTGTGTGTGTGCAGAATCACTTGCCTAAACAAGGCTGGAACTAGTTGCAGGGCAGTGCATGAAGGAGATGCTGAGCTAGTTGCCAGGGCAATTGTCGATAAGGGATAAGATGATATGACAGTCGAAATTGAAGACTAGATAAGCCCAAGATGACGTGGAGCACAGTTAAATCCCAAAGGAGTTTGATTTCCATGAAGAGGTCAAAGAGAAATTAAATCCCAAGAAGATAAGAGAAAATCTAGAAGGAATTTAAATATAATAAAGAATTATATTCTTTTAAAGCATTTAATTCCGACTTAACTTCTTCCTCAAGAGAGCCTTTGACCTAGCCATCTCCTATTTAAAGGAGACCAAGCCGTCAACTCCAAGGGAGAGCAAAAGGGAAGAGTTCGATTTAAAGAGAGAGCAAAAGGTGAGTGATTTCGACAAGGGCTTTCAACCATTCTTCATCTTTTTCTTTCTTGTTCGATTAGGTTTATGTTAGGGATTCTTTGTTTTGTGTTTCTTTGGAACCTAGCCATGAACTAAATCTATTTGGCTAAGGTTATTGTGTTTTGTGGTTATGAGAAACAATTGGATTTTGTTTAGGTAATAAGAGTTTGCACTTGCAATTTAAGGTTTACTCATTCTTGGTTTTTATTCTTATTTGCGAGTGAATTGGGAGACGATATCGTAACTTCATCTGTTTATCTAATATCGGGAGAGTTAGATTCAAGAAACGAATAAGTATGGTCTTTATTCAATCTATTGATGGTGAAGATTAATCCGACTTAGGAATAAGTTAAGGATTTTAACGGCTAAGAGGAGCGGAAGATTGGTTGCAGTTCACCCTTGATTCACGCAGGGATGTATTATCAAGGCATGCACAATTAGCTAGAGTTTCGACTTAGGGATAAGAAGAAACCATTGAAGAACGCTCCGCCAAACTTTGAAGTTGCTGCCCAACCGCCCAAATAGTTGCCCAGGCAACCGTCGATTAGTTGCCAAGGCAACCCCGCTGCGCAAGTTGCCACGGCAACTGAGTTGCCCTTGCACCCTTTTACCAAGACGATCCAATTGGCTATCACTCCTCAACTCACGATAACCTGGCCTATTCTTTCTCATTTGATTACATCTTCTTTTACTTTATTGCTTTCTAGTTTAGTTGTTAGTTAAACTCTTACAATCTTCTACTTGTGTTCTTTTACTTTTTACAGTGCAAGAGATTAGATTCTTGAAGTGGCACCAATCCCCTTGGAGACAAAAAGTTTTATACTATAACTTGCGATATGTACACTTGCACAATTGCGGAGCACTTATTACGCGCAACGAGTTTTTGGCACCGTTGCCAGGGATTGGCAATATCAACTTTGTTTTTATTTTCTAGCACTTTTTATTTTTCTTGTTTAAGGTTCAAAGGGCTAACACACTTTGGTTTTGCATTGGTATATGACCAGGGCGAGACCGATTACACCAGAATATCCCTTTGATCCAGAAATCAAACGAACCATGCAAAGACTCACACAAAGGTTAAGAGTAGCAATGGCTAACCAAGACTGCAATATGAATCAAGATGTTCCAGCATGAGGAGGAGTGATTCTTGCACGAAACAGAACTATTCGGGACTAACTTGAAGAAGATCTTGCAGGACTTAATCCAGGAGTTGTCACACCTGAAATTCAAGCTGACCACTTTGAGTTGAAACCGGTGATGCTCAATATGATCAACACAATTGGTCAATTTGGCGGCTCAGCAACTGAAGATGCACGACAACATCTTAAATCTTTCCTCGAGATTTGCAATTCATTCAAAATACAAGGAGTCACCCCCAATGTTTTACGACTAAGATTATTCCCCTATTCACTGAGGGATAGGGATAAAACATGGTTGAATAGTATTCCTGGCGGATCAATAAGATCTTGGACTGATCTTTATCGTGATTTCCTTGCTCGATTTAATCCTACAAATTTGACTGATAAGCTTCGTAAAGAAAATTACTTCTTTTCGGCAAGCAGATGATGAATCCATGTACGAGGCTTGGGTGCGATATAGAGAACTTCTACACAAATGCCCCCTACACGGATTCCCAGTGTGGGCACAAGTAACAATATTTTACAACGTTGTGAATACACCAACAAGGATGATGCTAGATGCCTCGGCAAACGGCATACTCCTAGATAAGTCGCCGGAGGAAGCAATGCAAATTCTAAACAAGCTTGCCAAGAATGATTATCAATTCCCATGTGCTAGAAGAGGATGAGTTAGACGCCAAGCAACAATACATGAACTGGGATCATCAGACTCAATTTCGGCACAATTGGCCACTCTAACCAAGATGGTCTAGAACATGCAGAAACTAAACAACACACAGGAGGTCAAGGTAATGGATTCCTTTTGTAAGTTATGTGGTGGTAACCATGATTCTTCTGAATGTATGCAGAATTCAGAATCCAGCTTTTATTTGGGGAATTACAACCGGAACAACAATGTGATGTCCAATACATACAATCCAGCTTAGAATAAGCAACCGAATTTTTCATGGAGTAATCACAACAATGTTCTAAACCAGAACAATCAGAATGCACAAGCATCAAGATTCCAGCAGCATATGCCACGACAACAGTTGTCGCAGTAGCAACCGACAACATCTAGTTCTTTGGAAAATTCTTTCAATGCTTTTATGTTGAAAACTGAATCTTATAGGCTGAGAATAGTAACTTCATAAAAAGAACTGATGCTTTTATTAACAGGACCGATATGAGATTGCAAAACCAAGAGGCGACAATCAAATCATTGGAAAATCAAGTCGGATAATTTGCTCAAAACCTGAATACTAGACCGCAATGAGGTTTACCTAGTGACACTGAAGTCGCAGAGGAACTGACCATGAGCAATGTAAGGCGATCACCACTAGAAGTGACCAACAACTTAAAGAGGCTCAAGCTCGCTCATCAAACAAAACTCCATAAAAGAACAAGATGAACTCAGCGGCAAAGCCTCATATGCTGAACCAGGAAATGCCGCGACAACCAACGATAGGCACGCCATGACAACTCTAGTTGCCCCGGTAATGCCATCAATCAGGTTCCAGACCAATGAAAACATCGAAGATATCCGACTTCCACCACCATTCCTACAAAGGTTGAAGTGAAAAAAGCAAGAATATCAATTCAAGAAGTTTCTTGATATCCTAAAGCAAGTCCACATCAACTTGCCATTGGTTGAAGCAATTGAACAAATGCCGAACTATGCCAAGTTTCTTAAAGACATTTTGTCCAAGAGAACAAGGCTAGGAGAGTTTGAAACATTTGCCGCAATAGAGGGATGCATGGCCATGTTGCACAATCGCATGCCACCCAAGTTGAAAGACCCTAAAAGTTTCACAATACGATGTTCCATTGGAAACCACTATATCGGGAAAGCATTATGTGACCTTGGAGCAAGCATAAACTTGATGCCTAAATCGGTTTTCCAGAAACTAGGAATCGGGAAGGTAAGACCTACAATAGTTATGCTACAACTAGCCGACAAATCCTATGTGCATCTAGAGGGAAAAATCGAAGACATACTGGTAAAAGTTGATAAATTTATTTTTCCCGCTGACTTTATTGTTTTGGATTGTGAAGTAGATGAACATGTACCTATCATTCTTGGGAGACCCTTCCTAGCGACAGGGAGAACCTTGATCGATGTTGAAAAGGGAGAACTCACAATGAGGGTGAATGACCAGCAAGTTAAACTAAATGTGTTCCAAACACTAAGGCATGCTGATGATCTAGAAGAATGCCAACTTCTTCATGCCACGGCAGAGTGTAACTGCGACGAGGAATTTAGTTACCTCGGCAACTACATTGCCGATTAAGAGGAACCTGAGGTGTATGAAGAACCGATTGATGAGGAACAACAAGAAGAGGCAAATTGGTTAGTCAATCGACCAGGTACATACTTTGAAACACTGGATTACTCAGGTAAGGAAGGTAAACTCGAAAAGCCCTCAATTGAACAACCACCGATTCTTGAGTTGAAATAGTTACCAGGGCAACTAAAATATGCTTACTTGGGAACCGATAATACATTGCCTATAATTATTTCCTCTAAGTTATAGCCTGAGCAGGAAAAGAAGCTGATCGACATGTTGATGCTACACAAGAAGGCAATAGAGTGGACAATTGCCGACTTGAAGGGTTAGCCCGACAGTGTGCATGCACAAGATTTTGTTGGAAGATGATCAAAAACCTTCGATTGAGGCCCAGAGGAGACTGAATCATGCCATGAACGGGGTTGTAATGAAAGAAATCATCAAGTGGCTTGACGCTGGCATCATATGCCCTATCTCTGATAGTACATGGGTAAGTCCAGTACAATGTGTACCGAAAAGGGGAGGTATAATGGTGGTAAGTAATGAAAACAATGAACTCATTCCAACCAGGACTGTGACTGGTTGGAGAGTTTGTATGGATTATCGAAAGCTAAACAAAGCCACAAGGAAAGATCACTTCCTATTACCCTTTATTGATCAAATGCTTGACCATCTTGCAGGTAAACCATTTTATTATTTTCTTGATGGTTATTCAGGTTACAATCAAATTGCCATAGCACTAGAAGATCAATAAAAGACAACCTTCACATACCCATACGGTACTTATGCTTTCCGAAGGATGCCGTTCAGATTGTGTAATGCCCCGAAAACCTTTCAAAGATGCATGATGGCACTCTTTTCAGACATGGTCGAAGACTTCCTTGAGATCTTCATGGATGATTTTTTTTGTTTTTTGTAATGACTTCGATAGTTGCCTCGGCAATTTAGAGAAGGTGGTGGCAAGATGTGAAGAAACCGATTTAGTCCTTAATTGGGAAAAGTGCCATTTTATGGTAGATGAAGGAATAGTGCTCGGCCACAAGATTTCATCCAAGGGAATTGAAGTAGACAAAGCCAAGGTGGATGTGATCGATAGATTACCCCCACCAAGTTCGATTAAAGGAATCTGAAGCTTTCTTGGACATGCAGGTTTTTACAGGAGGTTCATTCATAATTTTTCTAAAATTACTAAACCCTTGTGCAATTTGCTTGAACAGGATAAAGTCTTCAATTTTGATTATTTTTGCACCCAAGCATTCGAAACCCTAAAAGAAAAGCTTGCCTCAGCACCCATTGTCGTTCCACCCGATTGGACGCTACCTTTTTAGCTCATGTGTGATGCATGTGATTTCACGGTAGGAGCAGTCCTAGGCCAACACACAGGTAAGACCTTTCATGTGATATACTACGCTAGTAAAACTCTTAATAGTGCTCAAGTGAATTACACAACAACGGAGAAAGAGTTACTAGCCGTAGTTTTTGCATTTGACAAGTTTTGATCCTATTTGATTGGTACAAAGGTAATTGTTCATACGAACCATTCAACAATTAAGTATCTATTTGCTAAAAAGGATGCCAAACCTCGTTTGATTCATTGGATATTGCTTTTACAAGAGTTTGACATTGAAATTAAGGACAGGAAAGGAACAGAAAATCAAGTGGCCGATCACATATCACGCTTAGAACGCAATAGGGAGGAGGACGCAGATGTAGAGATATGCAATGCATTCCCGGATGAGCAATTGTTAGTTGCCTCGGCAACCATGGATGCGCATGCCTCGACAACCCTTGACGCGAACGCCTCGGCAACTCTAGACGTGTATGTCTCGGTAACCCTTGACGTGCATGCCTCGGTAACCCTTGACGCACACGCCTCGGCAACCACTGATGCGTATGCTTCGGTAACCACTGATGCGCAAGCCTCGGCAACTCCAGACGCGTATGCCCCGACAACCACTGATGCGCATGCCTCGGCAACCCTTGACGCGCATGCCGTGACAACTATAAACGCACACGCCTCGGCAACCATGGAAGTAGTTGCCACGGCAAAACATGCCTCGGCAATACCCTGGTACGCGGATTTAGTTAATTTCCTTGTTTGTGGTATTTTACCTTATGACCTTACTCACCAAGGGAAGAAGCGGTTTTGCCATGATGCTAAGCATTACTTTTCGGATGAGCCTCTTTTGTTTAAACATTTTACATATCAAGTTATACGCCGATGTGTCCTGGAAGAGGAGCAGCATAATGTACTCCGGCAATGCCATTCTTCACCCTATGGAGGACATTTTGGAGGAACATGTACCGCGGCCAAAGTTTTGCAATCCGGTTTGTATTGGCCAACATTGTACAAAGATGCCCAAGAGTTTTACAAGCAATGTCATCGTTGCTAGAGGACGGGCAATATCTCTAGACGACATGAGACGCCGCTCCAAAACATCATCGAGGTGGAATTGTTCGATGTATGGGGGATCAATTTTATGGGACCTTTCCCATCTTCATTCGAAAACCTCTACATTCTACTTGCCATCAACTACGTGTCTAAATGGGTTGAGGCAATTGCAGTTCCCACCAACGTTTCCAAGACCATGCAACGATTCTTGCAGAAAAATACATTTACACGGTTTGGGATGCCGAGAGCAATTATCAGTAATGAAGGAAAGCACTTTGACATCAGACTTATTGCCAAGATGTTGTAACGCTTCGGCGTGTCATACAAAATTGCCACGGCATATCACCCATAAACCAATGGGCAAGCAAAAATTTCCAACTGAGAATTGAAGGGTATACTCGAGAAAGTTGTAAATCCCTCTAGGAAGGAATGGTTAGTAAGACTAGATGCACTTTGGGCATATCGCACTACATTCAAAACACCTTTAGGTCTGTCTCCCTTCCGACTTGTCTATGGCAAAACATGCCATCTACCGGTGGAAATCGAACACAAGGCATATTGGGAAATCAAGGCCGTGAATATGGATTGGGAAAGTGTTGGGCAAAAGCATTTGTTGGACCTCAACGAGATAGGAGAATTCCGTGCACTCGCCTATAACAGTGCACGAATCTACAAGGAGAAAACAAAGCAATGGCATGACAAGAAACTATTGTTGCGGTAATTCATGCTAGGGCAACTAGTTCTCTTATTCAATTCTCAACTGAAACTTTTCCTGGGAAAACTGAAATCAAGATGGTTGGGACCATTCGAAGTTGTCAAACCGTTCTCTCATGGTGCCGTGATAATCAAGTCCATCACTGACGAACATGAATTCAAAGTCAACGGACAAAGATTGAAGCACTACAATGATGCCTATGTGGAACGTAACAAAGAAGTGGACACCTTAGGAGATGCATGAGCAAGCTCTCCTTTCGATATTTTCTTTTTCTTTTTATTTTTTCAAACAATTTTTTTTTGTTTATTCATTTCGGTTATTTTTCTTTTTAGATAAATTTATTTTTTTTCTTTAAGTTTAAGACTATATATTTCTTTCATATTTATCTAATTATTTTTAAATTTTAGGTTTAAGAATTTCTTTGCACATCTTTATTTATTTTCTTTTATTAGTTTATCTTTAATTTTAATCCTTATTTTATTTGTTTTTGAATTGTAGGAAAAGAGTTCAAGATAAAGAGGAATTTGATTCAAGAAGGAAACTTCTTCAACAAGGAAATTAATAGGCTAAATCTAAGGTTTATATTAAGCTTCCAATTTACCCTAGATAAACCCTACATAGCCGGCCAAACCATTCTCCTTCCCCAAATCCCCTAGCCGCCCTCTTCCCCCAATCAAAACACTTGTTTTCTTTCTTTCCAATTAATCTCACCCACCATATTTACTACATATCTTTTCTATTTAACCCATCACCCTTACCTTCCAAGAAACCTATTCCTATTTTTCATCTTACAACTCTTTAGTTTCTTTTGCTTTATTTTCTTTGTTTCTACCAAACTCACAACCAAGATCATCCATGGCATCCAAAATCGAATTTTTGGTTCATCCAAGTTCCTCCAAAGAACCAAGATACAAGAAGTTTGCTACACCGGTGGTTCAAGAAAGTTTTCACTCCAAGTTTGAAAGCCGAAATATTTGCGAAGAACAAGGCTTCGAATACTCCAACTCTCATCAAGATTTCGGCCTTGAACCATTCATCTTCGAAAGGATTGCACATCAAAAGTGGTAAATCTTTTTCCATCAATCGGAACCTGGTAACATCTCATGGGTAAGAGAATTCCATGCTTACTCACCTAACCCAGATAATCCTTATGTTTTTGTTCGTGACAAGGCTATACTCATAAGCCCCAAAAGCATCAACACCTTTTACGAGCTGTACGTTGAGAAGGACGAGCATCAAGCCTTTGTTGATCAACTCACGCCTAAGGAACTCGACAAGGTGCTTCAAGAACTCACTCTACCGGGAACTCATTGGAACGACGGTAAATACAAGGGCACGGTAAATCGCCTTCGACTTAAACCTGAGGCAAAATTACGGAATAAGTTTGTTAAAACTTCTTTAATGCCCACAACACACAATACCATCGTTGATATACCTCGTCTTATGCTCATACATTCTATCTTGCATAATCGCATCATTAACATTGGAAAATTTATTTGTGATGATATTTTTGTATGTAGCACAAAAGACAAGGGTTCTCTTTTCTTCCCTTGCTTAATTTCCATTCTTGTCAAGGAGATGCATGTCCCAAGTGAGTCCACTGATGAAAAGGCCCTACCAAAGTCCGGTTGAAATCGAGCACAAAGCCGAAAGCTAATAGGAGAGGCACCGATAAAATCATCAACGCCTCCAATTGCCGCAACAAATCCTACTACCTCGGCAACTTCTAATGCCCAAGCAACTGATGCCCGGGCAACTCGGACAACAACCCTGAGGTAACTTGAAGCACTCTTACAACCGTTGGAGAACCGCCTTAGGAAAATTGATGACCGGCAACTAATGTTCATGCGGTACATGAAGGATCACAACAATGCCATCACCTAAGTCATATTGGAAAAGTACCCGGACAGCCGCGTGTCGTTCCCCATCTTTCCTGCTGAAATCCTTACCACGACAACCAATGAAACAGTTGCCACGGCAACCGCAACAGATGATGCCGCGGCAACCTACACTGCGCCTGCCCAAGCAGTTGCCACGTCAACCAACACTGAAGATGTCACGGCAACCAAAGCTAAAGATGCCCCGGCAACCACTGCAAAAGCCAAAGGTAAAGCACCTATGCCCGAATCAACTCGTATTGAATCATTATCTAATTTTTCAGATTCAGACGAGTCCTCCATTACACCAACAAAGACCGCACCAATCGAATCCTCCAAGCCCAAGGGAAAAGTCAATGACATTGATGAAGAGGACGATGAGGACAACCCCATAAGAGGATCGATTCCACCGTCGGCAACAAGGAAGCAACCACTGCATTTAAGCAAAAGAATCAAGACACCGGCCAAAGGGAAACTAATCATCAACGATGACGAACTCTCAGAGTAAGTCCTCGTTTGCATTTTACTTTTCTTTATTTTTATTTTATGTTTCTTTGCTGCATGCATTGAGAACAATGCCTCACTCGAGTTTGGGGGGATTGTTATTAGTTAGTTACCATGTTTAGTTGCATTCATCTTAAGTATTGCATTTAGGATACATAAATTGCTTGTCGTGCCTTTAGTGGGAACAAGAATTGCCTAGATTTGATGAATATCCGATGATGACTTTTCCAATGTACTTAATTGATAGAACTTTTTATTCTAGGATAAACGTGGAAACACTTAGAATCTTACTATGATGCTAAACTTGATGAAACACTGTTGTGGCTTGATTGATTTAAGGAATTCTAACAAACTTAGGTTGATAGTTAAAAAATTGGGGGATTAGAATAAATATTGGATGAATGCTAGAGGTGCCCGAAATTGGCTCTAGTATGTGCTAAAAATTGATCACTAGAGGTGCCCGAAATCGGCTCTAGTTGAATAAATTACTTAACTTAAGAAAACTAAAAACAAAACACTAGAGGTGCCCGAAACCGGCTCTAGTTAAAACATGTTAAAAGAACCCAATAAAGTAATTTGAAAACCTCTTGTTTGCATAGAATCAGAAAAATCAACTTGCACACAACTCCGCTCACACTCACAAGCATTATAGTTTGATTCTGAGTAACTCCTAAGTTTTCCAAAAAATGAAAAGCCAATCATACTTTGTGCCAAGGTTCTGAGAATTGAAATCAAGTTCAAAGCTAAGTTTGTGAAAATTGAAGTCTTGGCGGGTAATTATTAGTTTGCATTGCTTGAGGACAAGCAATAGTTCAAGTTTGAGGGTGTGTTAAGTGTCTAAAAGTACTATTTATTCACCCTTTTTATTCATATTATTGCTAGACTTAGGCTCATATTAGTTTCTTTATTATCCATTCATGCATGTTTGCATTGTTTCCTTGGTGGACAAGCTTGATTTCATATTTTACTTAATTTTGTGGAAAAAGGGTGTTGTCGATAGTTGTTTTTGTGTATGTGCAGAATCACTTGCCTAAACAAGACTGGAACCAGTTGCCAGGGTAGTGCATGAAGGAGATGCCGACGCAGTTGCCAGGGCAATTGTCGATAAGGGATAAGATGATATGGCAGTCGAAATTGATGACTAGATAAGCCCAAGATGACGTGGAGCAAAGTTAAATCCGAAATGAGTTTGATTTCCATGAAGAGGTCAAAGAGAAATTAAATCCCAAGAAGATAAGAGAAGATCTATAAGGAATTTAAATATAATAAAGAATTATATTCTTTTAAAGCATTTAATTCCAACTTAATTTCTTCCTCAAGAGAGACTTTGACCTAGCCATCTCCTATTTAAAGGAGACCAAGCCGTCAACTCCAAGGGAGAGCAAAGGGGGAGAGATCGATTGAAGGGAGAGCAAAGGGGGAGAGTTCGATTGAAAGATAGAGCAAAAGGGGAGAGATTTCGACAAGGGCTTTCAACCATTCTTCATCTTTTTCTTTCTTGTTCGATTAGGTTTATGTTAGGGATTCTTTGTTTTGTGTTTCTTTGGAACCTAGCCATGAACTAAATCTATTTGGATAAGGTTATTGTGTTTTGTGGTTGTGAGAAACAATTGGATTTTGTTTAGGTAATAAGAGTTTGCACTTTCAATTTAAGGTTTACTCATTCTTTGGTTTTTATTCTTGTTTGCGAGTGAATTGGGAGAGGATCTCGTAACTTCATCTATTTATCTAATGTCTGGAGAGTTAGATTCAAGAAACGAATAAGTATGGTCTTTATTCAATCTATTGATGGTGAAGATTAATCCAGCTTAGGAATAAGTTAAGGATTTCAACGGCTAAGAGGAGCGCAAGATTGGTTGTTGTTCACCCTTGATTCACACAGGGATGTATTATCAAGGCATGCATAATTAGCTATAGTTTTGACTTAGGGATAAGAAGAAACCATTGAAGAACGCTCCGCCGAACTTTGAAGTTGCTGCCCAGCCGCCCAAACAGTTGTCCAGCAAGTTGCCATGGGAACTGAGTTGCCCTTGCACCCTTTTACCAAGATGATCCAATTGGCTATCACTCCTCAACTCACAATAACCTGTCCTATTCTCTCTCATTTAATTACATCTTCTTTTAGTTTATTGCTTTCTAGTTTAGTTGTTAGTTAAACTCCTACAATCTTCTACTTGTGTTCTTTTACTTTTTACAGTGCAATAGATTAGATTCTTGAAGTGGCACCAATCCCTGTGGAGGCAATATCTTTTATACTATAACTTGCGATGTGTACACTTGCACAATTGCGGAGCACTTATTACGCGCAACAGGCTCTAACATTCACTATCATATATCATTCACTTATTTAAAATATCAAAAGATATTAACATTCCACAATATCAAATAAAAGTGCATTGGACAGTTTATACCCGAAAATCATTCATAGCTCTGTTCAAAAATCATTGAAAATATATTATTTGTGAATTGACATTTGAGATAGACGCACTTTTGCACAACAGAACTTCACTTTTGCACTTTTCATTGTCTTTTAAATTGCTCGGCTCCCGGTTTGGATTACGATTATGATCTACAAAAATTCACCAACATATACTATTCAAGTATATGTTAGTATTGTTCTAACCTTAATATACATTAGGAATAATAATAATATTCCAACATATACTTTTATTACTAATCCTATCTCCCAACATAAAAGTTAACCCTTATACTTCCAAATCTTTCAAAATAATCCTTTACCACACAACTTCAATTTCAATTAAACTTTCCACTTTAATCACATATTTTCCAAACTTTACAATATTGTCCTCAACACTTTACAAACTTCCACATTAGTCTAATTAACATTCCAAAGCTTACAAAATCATCCTTACACCATTTCTAACCTTAGGAAAATTTTCCATAATTTTCCCCAAATGTTTCCCTATATGCCGAATACCAAGGGTCAGTCTCCAAAATTTTTTCAACTTGATTCAAGCATAAATCTAACCTTCTAACATCATATTCAAGCTTCTCACATCATTCCCCATTCAAATAAAAATTTTGCAACAGTTTCCCCTAATTTTTCAATACTCCCAAATAATACCTAAAACAATAATCATGTTGTTTTCATCAAACTAAGCATAAAAAAAACCTTACAACCTCAAATCTAATTAAAACAATCCTTAAAACACAAAATCTCTACTTGTTCTTCATAAACCCTAATCTCCAATCTCAACATATAAACATGGAAACCACTCAAAAATTATACCAAATGAAAGAGAATTCAATATAGATTAATTCTCTATTTCATGTTTTAAAGCAAAAACCAACCGAATCAAGCTAAAAATTGAATAAAAAATCTTCTTACCTTGGCTATGGTCGTTTCGAAATTGGAGGAAAAAAGATCAGAGAAATTCTAGTTTTTTCTTCTTTTAATTAACATGATAAATGGCATTTTAATTCTTTAAATCTAATACAAAAATCTTATTTAATAGTAAAATTACCATTTTCCCTTTAATTATAGCCAATTAGGTGTTGACACCTATTAAATTCACTTTTCTATAATCATCTTTAATCAAAACGTATGGGCAAATTGACTAAAATACCATTAATAAATCCATGTATTCACAAAAATGCCATTTGTGCACTATTTCAAAATACTATCTTCAATCGAATCTAAATCGATTAAAAATATTTCCAAAATGAAATGCCATGTCCTTCAAGTCCTCTTACAACTCCCTTCAAAATTTCATCACAATCTGAGCTTATACGACTACCCGAATTCCATTTTAAACTTTAACTGTAATTTCCCAATAATGGAAACATCGGATCGAACCAAAAATTTTATATTCGATTCACACCCTTATGTGATCTATTTATTTATAGAATAAAAATAATTATTGGGAAAATTACCATGTTGGTCCCTGAACTTTTCTCAACTTTTCACTTTGGTCACCAAACTTTAACATTCTACATTTTAGTCACTGAACTAAAACCACCATCTTTAGATTCTTTGCAAAATAGTCACTAACCAAAAATTGGGGTATTATAATTCTCCCCCTTAAGAAAATTTGTCCTCGAATTTTCAGAACGTAGCTGATTTGAATAGATGAGGAAACTATTTTTCCATATCTTTCTCTCTTTCCCATGTTGCTTCTTCCACTTTTTGATTTCGCCAAAGAACCTTAACAAGTGGAATCGACTTGTTCCTCAGTTCCTTGACCCCACGTGCTAAAATTTTGATTGGTTTCTCTTCATACGTCAAATCTGGTTGAATCACGACTTCCTTTAGAGTAATGATGTGGGAAGGATCTGATCGGTACTTTCTGAGCATTGATACATAGAACACATTATGAATCTTATCCATTTCCTGGGGTAGAGCAAGTTAGTAAGCCACCGGACCAACTCTTTTTACAATCTCATATGGTTCAATAAATCTTGGACTCAGCTTTCTTTTTCGTCCAAATCGCAATATCTTTTTATAAGGTGATACTTTGAGAAACACTTTATCATCTACTTGGAATACAATTTCTTTTCTTTTCAAGTCTGCATAAGCTTTCTGTCAATCGGCGGCTATCTTGAGATTATCTTGTATGATCTTTACTTTATCTTTGACTTCTCTAATTAGATCAGGTCCAAATACGTCCCGATCTTTCAACTCGTACCAATTCAAAGGAGTTATGCACCTCATTCCATACAAGGCTTCATAAAGTGCCATCTTGATACTTATTTGATAGCTGTTACTGTAAGACAATTTCGCCAACAACAAGTATTTCTCCCATGATCCTTTGAATTCAATCACACAAGCTCTCAACATATCCTTTAAAATCTGAATAGTCCGTTCAGATTGTCCATCAGTTTGAGGATGAAAAACGTGCTAAAATTAAGTCAAGTACCCAAAGCTTTATGCAAAGACTTCCAAAATCTGAAAGTAAACCTTGGATCTCTATTAGAGACAATTGAGGTCGGTACTCCATGAAGCTGAACTATCTCCTTAATATATAATTCATCATACTTATCCATAAAGAATTTAGTTCGGACATGAATGAAATGTGTCGACTTAGTCAATCTATCAACAATTACCCAAATTGAATCCTTTTTGCTTGGAGTCAAAGGTAGCCCCATTACGAAAACCATGGTTACTCATTCCCATTTCCACTAAGGAATGGAAATTGGCTGCAATAAACCAGAAGGCACTTGATGCTCCGCTTTTACTTGTTGACATGTCAGGCATTTGGAAACAAACTCAGTTATAGCTCTTTTCATTCCTGGCCACCAATATCGACTCTTTAAATCTTGATACATGTTGTTTCCACCTAGATGAATAGTCAAAGGACTATAATGTGCTTCAAAGAGAAGTTATTTCTTTAGTTCTTCATCATTGGGAATAACAATTCTTCCTTGATAATACAAGCATCCATCAGGTTTAACGTCAAAATCTTTATTCTCATCATTTTCGACTTGTTTGAATTTTGACAAACATTCTATATCCTTTTTCTGGAGCTCCTTTATCCGATCTACTAAATCAGGCCTTGAACTTAATTCAGCAATCAAAACACCATTTTCTTTCAAAGCTAGCCTCGCATTTATAGCTCTCAGAGCAGCAAAGGCCTTTCTACCGAGAGCATCAGCTACCACATTTGCTTTTCCTAGATGGTAGTCAATAGCCATATCATAATCTTCTAGGAGCTCAATCCACCTTCTCTACCTTAGATTTAACTCCTTTTGAGTTAACAAGTACTTTAAACTTTTATGATCCGTATAGATATAGCATCGTTCTCCATATGGATAATGACGAAATATCTTTAAAGCAAAAACAATCGCTGCCAACTCTAAATCATAGGTGGGATAATTCCTCTCATGCGTCTTAAGCTGTCTAGAAGCATAAGCCACTACCTTTCCTTCTTGCATGAGTACACATCCCAAGCCATTATGAGAAGCATCAATATAAACTACAAAATCCTTACCCGATTCTGGCTGCACAAACACCAGAGTTTCAGTTAAAATCCTCTTTAATGTTTCAAAGCTTTCTTGACATTTATCCGTCCAAATGAATGGCACATCCTTTCTTAATAGCTTGGGTAGCGGAGAGGCAATCATCGAGAAATTCTTTACAAATCTTCGAAAATAACCAGCCAGACCCAAGTAACTTCAAACCTCAGAAATATTCTTCAGAGCTGTCCATTCCACTATGGCTTGTACTTTCTTGGGATCTACTCTTATTCCTTATGCCGAAACCACATGACCAAGAAAAGTAACTTCCGATAGCCAAAATTCACACTTTGACAGTTTGGCATATAATTTATTTTCTCGAAGAATCTGAAGAACAACACGAAGATAAGCATCGTGTTCCTCCTTTGTCTTTGAATAGACTAAAATATCATCAATAAATAATACCAAAAATTGATCCAAAAATGGATGAAATATTTGATTCATCAAATCCATGAACACTGTAGGGGCATTAGTTAATCCGAACGACATCACTACAAACTCATAGTGCCCATACCAAGTTTGGAAGCTGTCTTTGAAATATCTTCTTCCTTAATCTTCAACTGATGATATCCAGATCTAAGATCAATTTTGGAAAACACAGCTGCACCTTTTAATTGATCAAACAAATCATCAATCCTCGGAAAAGGATACTTATTTTTCACGGTCACCTTATTTAGCTGATGATAATTTATGCATAGTCGCATAGACCCGTCTTTCTTTTTTCACAAATAACACTGGTGCGCTCCAAGGTGATACACTTGGCCTTATAAAACCCCGATCCAATAATTCTTGCAATTGCGCCTTTAACTCTCGAAGCACAGCTGGCGCCATTCTATACGGGGCCATTGATATGGGTGTTGTACCAGGTAGCGCCTCTATCTTAAATTCTACTTCTCGGTCAGAGGTAATCCTGGTAACTTATCAGGAAATACATCTGAATATTCTTGAACTGTAGGAATATCTTCCAATTTAATTTCAGCAGTTCTGGTATCCACCACATTAGATAGAAAAGCTTGACAACCTTCTAATAACAACTTCTTCGCAGAAACTGCTAAAATCACATTAGATAAAGAATTCATCATTTCTCCCACTACTATTATCGCATCACCTTTTGAATTTTCCAAGATTAATCGCTTTAAGTGAGAATCCACAATGGCATGGTAGAAAGATAACCAATCCATGCCTAATATCACTTCAAATTCTTTGAAAGGTAACTCCATTAGGTTTGCCGAAAACTCTGTTCCTTGCAACTTTATCAGACAATTTCTACAATTTCTATTTACTCTCACAGTCTGACCCAATAGATTTGTTGCCACTATATCACTAGAGATAGATTCTAATGGAATATCTCTCTCTCCAACTAACTTGGTACTAACATACGAGTGCGTAGAACCAGGATCGATCAAAACTAATACAGGCTTATCAATAAGATAGAATGTACCTGCAATAATTTCTGAGTCATCTCGGTCTTTATTAGTACGTATATTATAAACTCGAGCTGGTGCGCGCCTTTCCGCTTGTGAAGCCGACTCAGATGGTCTTCCCGGTCCACCTCTTCCTCTACCTCTTGGTGGCATCATTGCAGATCTTTCTGTTTGAGCAGGTCTCTCCCCAGATACCAGTGGATAGTCTCTCACAAAATGACCTATTTCTCCACATTTGAAACAAGCTCCTGTCATCATTCGACATTGGCCAGGGTGATGTCTACCACAAATATCACATAGCTGGGGAGCTGAATCAGTCTCAGAATTTGTTGTCTGGAATTGCTTGCCTTTTCCAGCACCCGATCCTTTATGAGAATTTCCAGCTAATCCAGATCTATTTTGATATCGAGAACTTGAACCCTTGCCCCGCTTCGATGAAAATGAATATGAAGATGTTCTCGATCTCTTGTTTGACTGCCATTTTGGTTTTGTTGTCTTTTCCGGCTGCACTCGTTCAATTGACTTAGCTCGATTCACAACTTACTAAAAGTTTGATAAATTCGATGCCACCAACATTTCTTTTAACTTCGTAGTTAATCCCTCAATAAACCAATCACATCAAACTTTCTCTGTAGGGATTAACTCTGCAGCAAACTGGCTCAACTTATTAAATTCACATTCATATTCATAATTAGTCTGATTCCCTTGCTTCAAGCTGAGGAATTGCTGTTTCATTTCTCTGATAAACTGGTCTCCGATATACTTATTTTTGAATTCCTCCAGAAGGAATTGTCAGGTCACTTGCTCGGACGAAACGTGCATCGTGGCATTAGTCCACCAAAACCTAGCTTGACCTCGCAATAATGAGACAACTCCATCTAATTTATTCATCTCAGAACAACGGAATCCATCAAGCATGATCTTTAAATCATTTAACCATACATCAGCAGCTATTGGACCTTCATCTGAATCTCCTTTAAATTTCGGCGCTCCCAAACTTTTCAATTCCTTAGCAATTGCCATACGGGGAGTAGGGGGAGCTAGAGGTTGGAAACGTGTCAGCTTCCAACGACTGAAGAAAAGTCCCCTAATCTTGCACAGGCATCCCTTATGTGCGTGTGCTCCTCCATGTCTCGATTGAACTGGGAGATTATTATTAATCTCATTACTACCACTACCGGCTCCTTATGACATTTCTCGTTCCATAGCTTGTATAGAGCTCCCTGATTCAGACATCTATAACCATATAACTACATTAGTAAGGAGCGACATCCATCAATTTCATAAACATCATATCAGTAATATTGATATTCTAGTGGCATGTATACACTTTTCAACTCAAAACAACTTTAAGTTCAACCGAGAATCGGCTAAACCTACAGCTCTGATACCATTAAAAGTAACACCCCTCACCCATATCCATCATTGAATACGAGTTAGAGATATCACATGACACTCTTACAATAGTTCTTATTTCAAAATCGGTAAAATTTTGTTTCTTTAAAATATAATCGATGAACTCTTTAACTAAAATAATATTTAATCGCATAAAATTTAAAACTAATATTTTTAACTTTGATCTGAACCTCGATTCAAGCAGTAACTTGGCATTTCGATTCTCCTTTATATAAATAATAAAACTGTCTAATTTAAAAAATGATTCAATTATCTAATTAAATACGATTTCAACACATTTAATTAATAATAACCATCAAAAGTATTCATATTCATGTTTATAATATTACAACCATTTCCAATATTTTTCATATCAGAGTAACCAAAACATTTATAAGATACATGCCAACTAAAAATATAAAAAAGGGACATCGGAGATGTCTTACTGATAATGATGTACCTTTTCCAAAATAGATGATGTCTCCTATCACAGCTCTTTACTCCTTACGATCTTTTACCTGCGCGTGAAACACTCACACGCTAAGTAAAAACTTAGTGAGGCAACAAATAATTCAATAAAAAAACATTGAAAATAATAATTTATATAAATAAGACAGTTCATATCAAAAACCACTGTTTAAAAATTTATATCACTTTCATTTGTACTTTTCATTGCTATTTAAATCATAGCCCAATGTAAGATAAATGAGAATGCATGGTATGCGAGTCACTATTGAGTATGCACATGTGCGGCATCAACTATATTGTTGTGCCAAAATAAAACACTGTATCACTTTATAACTGCTGTAAACTTATACAACATCACTATATCACTAGGTCATAGCTGTAGAACACAGCGTCACTGTATCACTATATAACGGTTGTACATTTGTACAACATCACTGTATCATTATGCTCCCACCTCATTGGCATGCCAATTATACCAAGAAATCTCATAATGCAAACAATGGGCTTTAACATTCACTATCATATATCATTCACTTATTTAAAATATCAAAAGATATTAACATTCCACAGTATCAAATAAAAGTGCATTGGGCAGTTCATACCAGAAAATCATTCATAGATCTTTTCAAAAATCATTGAAAAGATATTATTTGTGAATTGACATTCGAGATAGACTCATCGCAAGTCTTTCTCATATCAAATAAAATAGTAGAAATGCACTCACCTATTGCCTCATTAAGAACTTTACCCTTATACACAACTTCACTTTTACACTTTTTCCTTGTCGTTTAAATTGCTCGGCTCCCAGTTTGGATTACGATTATGATCTACAACAATTCACCAACATATACAATTCAAGTATATGTTAGTATCGTTCTAACTTTAATATACGTTAGGAATAATAATAATATTCCAACATATACTTTCATTACTAATCCTATCTCCCAACATAAACGTTAACCCTTATACTTCCAAATCTTTCAAAATAATCCTTTACCACACAACTTCAATTTCAATTCAACTTTCCACTTTAATCACATATTTTCCCAACTTTACAATTTAGTCCTCAACACTTTACAAACTTCCACATTAGTCTAATTAACATTCCAAAGCTTACAAAATCATCCTTACACCATTTCTAACCTTAGGAAAATTTTCCATAATTTTCCCCAAATTTTTCCCTATATACCGAATAGCAAGGGTCACTCTCCAAAAATTTTCCAACTTGATTCAAGCATAAATCTAACCTTCTAACATCATATTCAAGCTTCTCACATCATTTCCCATTCAAATAAAAATTTTGCAAGAGTTTCCCCTAATTTTTCAATATTCCCAAATAATACCTAAAACAAGAATCATGTTGTTTTCATCAAACTAAGCATAAAAACAACCTTACAACCTCAAATCTAATTAAAACAATCCTTAAAACACAAAATCTCAACTTTTTCTTCATAAACCCTAATCTCCAATCTCAACATATAATCATGGAAACCACTCAAAAATTATACCAAATGAAAGAGAATTTAATAGAGATTAATTCTCTATTTCATGTCTTAAACCAAAAACCAATCGAATCAAGCTAAAAATTGAATCAAAAATCTTCTTGCCTTAGCTATGGTGGTTTCGAAATTGGAGGAAAAAGATGAGAGAAATTCTAGTTTTTTCTTCATTTAATTAACATGACAAATGGCATTTTAATTCTTTAAATCTAATATAAAAATCTTCTTTAATAGTAAAATTACCATTTTACCCTTCAATTATAACCAATTAGGTGTTGACACCTATTAAATTCACTTTTCCACAATCATATTTAATCAAAAAGTAGGGGCAAAATGACTAAAATACCATTAATAAATCCATGTATTCACAAAAATGCCATTTGTGCACTATTTTAAAGTATTGTCTTCAATCGAATCTAAATCGATTAAAAATGTATCCAAAACGAAATGTCATGTCCTTCAAGTCCCCTTACCACTCCCTTCAAAATTTCATCACAATCTGATCTTATACGACTACCCGAATTCCATTTTAAACTTTAACTGTAATTTTCCAATAATAGAAACATCAGATCGAACCAACAATTTTATATTCGATTCACACCCTTATGTGAACTATTTATTTATAGAATAAAAATAATTATTGGGAAAATTATCATGTTGGTCCTTGAACTTTTCTCAACTTTTCACTTTGGTCACTGAACTAAAACCACCAACTTTTGATTCTTTGCAAAATAGTCACTAACCAAAAATTGGGGTACTACAAATGCATCTCATAATCGATTGGGATACATATTAATGCAGGATAGAAAGGTAGTTGCTTATGCTTCTCGGCAGTTAAACCCACATGAAAAGAATTGTCCGACTCATGATTTAGAGCCGACGACTGTAGTTTTTGCTCTAAAAGTGTGGCGACATTATCTCTACGGTAAACGTTGTGGTGTTTATACAGATCATAAAAGTTTAAAATATTTAGTGACACGGAAAGAGTTGAATTTACGGAAACGAATGTGGTTGGAACTGATAAAAGATTATGATATGATCATTGATTACCACCCAGGCCGGGCAAACGTTGTAGCAGATGCTTTGAGTCGGAAACATTTGTTGCATTACGGGTGTAACACCCTAAACTGAGTCTAGGAAGGTCACCATTATCTAAGCTATTGACTAATTGAGTCATGTGTTAATCAAATTGAAAGAATTGGGAGTTAAATCGAATGTTATGATAATGTAATAAAAAAACTTAAGATTAGGAGTATGTAACATGGAGCTATTAGTTAAACTGTTATAGAATTACCCTTATTAGACTAGTTAAGTCTAGGACCAAATTGAAATAAAAGGAAGAAAAGATAGCTAATGTCTAAATGACTAAAATGTTATAGCCAACAAGTTAGAGTGACAAATTAAAAGGACCAAATTGAAACAAGAGTAAAGCATTAAAGTGCATGTTTAATTAGACCATTATTTGATAATGGAATACACTTGGCAAGAATAGTCCACACATGGCAATGGGGAGAGAGTTGCCAGGCCATTGTAGAGGAAAGAAAGAGAAAATCAATTTGAAATCTTCTTCATCCTTGCTATTCCATAGCTGAAACTTTGAGAGAGAAAGGGAGAATCAAATGGCCATGGAAAAAGCTTGAAAATCTTAGTGTTACATTGGTAAAATTGGGAGCTTTGATCAAATTAGCTTAGGAGAAGGTAAAATGCATAATTCCTCACTTCAATTATGCTTGAATATGGAATTTTTGATGTTTTTGTTGTCTAAATTGAATAGGATGATTGTTATGCATGTTTTAGTGATGTTAGCTTCTAAGATTCTTGAAATTTTGAGTGTTGTTGATCAAATTGCTAAGAAATATATAGGGTTGCTGGAAATTTGTTAGGAAGTTGCTGGAAATTTTCTTGGTTGTTTTGAATGATGTACATGTCAATTGCTGTGCTCATGTGAGAATAAAAGAGTAATTTAAGATGTGTATGGTTTCTGGAAACTTGATTGTACATGCTGGAAATTGCTGGAAATTTAGGTACTAAATTGGTATGATTTGAATGTAACAATGAATGAAACTGTTTCGATCACATTGCTAGTTGAAAATGTGTAAACATGCTTAATTATATAAAATGCCCTGTTTTGATCACATTGGTAGGAGAATAAAACTGACCTAGACTTGTATGAATATGTATATAAGTTGAATTAACATGTTTGAAATGCCATCTAAGTGATTAAAGAAGCTAAAAATCTAGCCTAGTGTAATCTGCCCAGAATGCTTTGTTCTGGGCAGTAAATTTGAAAAATCACTATAAATTTTACAAAGAGAATTTAAGGCTGGAAATTTTATGGATAGTGCCTTAATATGTCTAAATTCATTAGGAGAAAACGGAACTGAATTCCGGATAGTATAATGAATTGTAGAAATGAAACACTAAGGACAGTGCAAGCTGTCTAGTGTTGTAAATTGCCCTGTCTTTAAACAAAAAAACTGTATTAATTGGTAAATAATTAAAATACAAGGCCTATATGGTTACAAATACAATTAAGTTATCTTTCCAACGGTGTAAACCAATTGAAATTCCAACATGCGGAATGAAAGTTATGCTTATTTTAGTAAGCAATGCACAAGCTGCCAGGCAGTAGCAGTAGCACCCTTGATGTTTTTAATGAATGAATTATGTATTGTTGCCTTGTTTTGAATAAATGAATGAACTTTGTATTAATCTTGATTTACTTGTATGAAATGTTAGAGAGAGAAGAACATTGGAGAAGGGTCTAAGGAGGAGCATTTGAAAACTAGAAACAAGGGGATTTGGATCCAAGATTAGCTAAACTTGGAGTATTGTGTGTGTAGTTTAAAATAGGGTTAGGACTTAGGTCCTAACCAAATGTGCATGATTATCTTCTTGTCATTGATATGCCATGTTAATGATCTCAATTTTAACTTGAATGTGAATAAAAGGGAAGAATGGACTAAGCTAAAATTGTGAATAAGTAATAGCATGCAAAATTGAGAAATTAATTAGAAATAAAAGTGAAAACAAATGTATGCTTCCATGCCTTGGATATGACTTGTTATAATGTTTGCTTGATATTGCTCATTGATACAAATTTTTGGACCTTGATGCCTTGATTGTGATCATTTAGAATGAGTGTCTATATGTACTTGTATGATCTAATTACTTGTTAACATGATATATATCATGAATTAAATATCTTGCTTGATGCCTAAGAGATGGCATATGTTAATTGCTTGATTGAATGACAAGATTAAATTGCAAAGTGTAGAGCTAAGGCTCAATTGGCCTAAGGGTTGTGTATATGAACATGATCTTGCAATGTATCACTTGAATTGATCCTTGAATAAGCTATTGCTTGGCATAAACATGTAATACTTGAATAAGTGATTCATAATTGAACAAAGCCTTGGTTGTTAGTGGTCATAGGTAGAAGGGCATGTCTTAGAGTCTATAGCTCATTGTGTCAGGGTGGACTACGGTCCAGGGCTAAGGCCCCTAATTGGCGACAGACAGAGGGTATGTATGTGTGGTCTTTGGCGACAGTAGGAGGGTTGACCAGTGCTACGGCACATCTTGTGGCGATAGTTGGTTGGAGACTCGATTACCTGGACAACTAATTACCAAGGACATAAACTAAAGAATAGCATATGAGAAATAATTAAAGAATAAAGCTTACATGATACTTGAATTACATGATACTCGAATTACATGATACTTGAGATTACTTGATTCTTGAATTACTTGATTTTGGAACTACTTGATATTTGAATTACTTGATATGCAAGCTTGGATTACTCGAATTTCTTGACATGTAATGCTTGATTCTTGACATGGAACTCTTGAAATGATAATTGCTTATGCTTGAACCTTGTATTGAATAACTTGCTACTTGGATTACTTGATATGTATTCTTGAAAAGACAAACGTGTAAACTTGAACTAATATGTACTTCACTTGAATGGAAATGTGTATATTGCTTGAGTATGTTGATTGGCTTGAAATAAAGATTGTGCAAAGCTTGAATTGAATTGCTTCCAACTTGGACTAGGTTCAAGCTAAGCTAATTGATATATGCTAATAAAATGGTTAGAACTAGTTGCTACCTCACTAAGTACATTCTTGTACTTATCACTCTTGTTTTCATTCTTCCCAACCACAGATTAAGGACTCGATCTTTGCTTGATCATGAAGTCTGATTTCTTGAGCTCGAAGCAAGACACGAGCATAGCTAAAGTATGGACATACTTGTTTTGTACTCCCCTAGTTGGTGGTACATAGTTGTATATAATGTCTTGTACATGCATTTGAATACTTGAACTTGTATATGTATATATGTTTTGAATGGGCCTACTATTTTGTGAACTTGGTTACTAATATGAAATAAGTAATGAACTAGAATTTCATGTGTTGTAAGTAATTGTTGCGCATATGGTTGTGTATATAATTGTAATCACTCATTTTTACCATGTAAATACATATTAGTGTTGCATGTATACATATTATATTATATGCATGAGTGTTATTAATATATATATAAGGTGTGGTGTGTGCATATATATTATAAGCTATGTATGTATACGTATTAATAGTGTATGTGTGTCGCATATGTATCTATTTAGTACGAGTGTATTTGTTTAATGTGTATAGATGTTAAGTCAATTATGTGTATGATTATACGTACGTATGCTAGTATGTTATGTTATATACGTATGTATGTGTATTGTTGTTATAATTATACTATTACTATTATTATTGGGCTAATATATAAAATGAAATCCAAAATTATATATCTATAACCAAATAAATAAATTGAAGTCCAAGTCCAATTACAAATAATTACAAGGCCCGGTTGGCCCAAACTCAAACCCTATCTAATTACATTTATTGTGTGCAGGTGACTGTGGGCCATTGGATCAAGATCTGATCCAACGGCCACGATCTAATCAAGGACCAAAATATCTGCCAACCGCGTGCTCTACACGTCTGGACCGTTCGAGTGCCACGCGCGCGTGCAATCCACACGCGGACGCTTTGATATCCCACGCGTGCGTGAGCCCCACGCTCTCTGACTCCTCGATTGTTGAGCTCCACGTGGCATGATCTGGAGCCATTTCACCAAATCGAGGCTTCATCGGGCCCGTTCATCCTTCAAGCCATCTCGACCGTTAGATCAGATCTGATCTAACGGCCGAGAACACGTCTGGCCGTTGGAAGAACCCCCACACCGTCACCATGCCGATCTTCAACTACCGCGCTCAGAACATGTCAAACACAGCAAGAAAAGAAATGTCAGTCCAGATCTGAAAAAAAACAAATAACAGGCAACTTGTACCAAAAACAAGGACAAGCATATATATGTACGAAACAAATATTTGTAACTGAGGAGAGTTGTAACAGAAAAAAGAGAGAGTTGTAATCAAAAGAACAAGTTGTAATCGAACCAGAAGTTACAATCGAAATAAAAAAGTCAGTCCAGTGGTAAATACTCGTTTCCTTTTTTTATTTTTGCATGCGTATACAAAAGAGGTAAAAAAGAGAGAGAGTGGTCTTACCGTCGCCGTTTGTGGGTCTCACCTCCTCAGTGACAAGCCTTTCGGCTTCCCCAAGCCAGATACGGTGAACTGAAGGGAGGGGGAGACCCCTTGTAGTTTCGTTTTGGGTTTAAAAAATGGTTTTTTTCGTTTCGTATTTCCTAGATCTAGGGCAAATAGAGGCGTATCCTCTGAATCCAACCTCGGATTCGTGTCGAGGGTGAGACGGGGGTTATTTTGGTAGGTTTTTTAGGCTCGCCGGCACAGGTTAGCGGCGGCCGGCGGCGGAGAACACGGCGGCCGGCCGCCGGATTCTGGGTTTTATAGAGAGAGTTGAGAGAAAATGAAGAACACGGGCTGGGTTAAAAAACTGAAAATGAAAGAAATGAAGGAAAAATTGGTTTCGGCCTAAAAATAGGGTTTATATAGTTATTATTATTTCGTTAAATGGGTTAATCACACACTAAATCCCCCCGCGTTTCCCATATTTTCACTTTTGTCTCGCCGCATGGTATATTTACAACTCTGGTCCCCCTTGTATTTCAAAATCTTGCAATCCAGTCCCTAAATTACACCGAATCAGTTTTTAAATGGTAAAATTACGCCTTTAACCATCCCGCGTTTTTGAACTTTTCATTTTGGGTCTACCCCTTGGTCCAATTACAACTTTGATCCTTTTAGGTTCAGTTTACTTCGAATTTTCGTCCTTAAATTACATATTATTGTTCTTTAATTTCTGCCACTGACTTTTATTTTTCTTTCATTTCAGTCCTGTTTCTATGTAAATATTCATGTTCGTATTATAATCGTATATGTTAATGTAGTCTTTTGTCTTATTTTATATCCCTCGTATATGCCTCGTATTTTTATGTTTACATGTGTATGTGTATTAAGCCTATGATAGTTATGTATCTTTTTTATCCGGTTATTTGTATTAAGCATGTTATGTTCTGGTCGGTTCGTACACAACATGTTTTATATATTTTTATATGTGTATGTTCTCTTGGCTTTTTTAGGTTACATGTTAGTGTATTTTCTTTTTTGTATGATATATTATCCCATATATGTTGAAATATGTTTTGTTACTAGTATGTATGTCTTTTTGAAATATATGTTCGTCTATATATGTATTTATTCCAACCTTGTTATCGTGGCATGTTAAGTTGGCTTTTATTTGATATTAAGCTTGGTATGTATATGTATATTTTAATTGCGTATTTCATTTATGTTAGATTAGTATTATGATATGTGAATATTTACTGTTTTTAAATGATCTGCTATGTCTTATATTTTTGTCATTAAGATTGCATGTGGTATATAAATTGTTAATGCGGTGCCCTTTTATCCGAGCGTAAACGGGGCCAGTATCAGGCGTAGTGATAGTGGTTGGGCGTTTATTCTCGGATAACGAGGCCCTTAAAATTTACTCGCAATTATGACCGAATTTTAAAATAATCGTCACTTTTATCCGAAAAATCCAATATTAATAAAGCGGTAATTATTAAAGTACCAATTTTGGGCGGTGTGGGGGTGCTAATCCTTCCCCATCCGTAACCGACTCCCGAACCCAACGTTTTTGAATCTCTGGTTTTATGGTGTCCGGCCTACCTAAGTGGCCGGTGGCGACTCCATTTTTTTATTGCAGTTTTTTTAAAAAAACCCACAAAATAAACATTTTATATCCAAAAGAATCACAAACACTTTTCAAACACTTCAAAAATCCTCATTTTTATTTAGCGATGAGAAAAAGAGGGACATCGCTACAGATGGCGACTCCGCTGGGGAAATTTTTGTTTTTTTTCAAAAAAACAAATGGGAGTCAAGCTTTTAAAATAATTACCGCTTTATTAATATTGGAAGTTCCGGATTAAAGTGACTATTAAATTAACATTCGGTCATAATTGCGCGTTTATTTTAACGCATTTAAAATATGGCATATAAACCCGTCTTTTTAAGTGGGGGGAAAACGCTAATGCTTTCGTGGAAATATCGTTCTCCCGTATGGGCCTAGTAAGTACCTTCGGGGCTCGAGTACCTTATGCTTTCGTAAGGATATCGTTCTTTCATACGGGCATAAGCGAATGGGTCCCCCTGAATTGAACCCGGTTGAAAGGAGCCTATAATGGGTGATGATCGGGGGCCTTGCTACTCTTAGTAGAGGACAACAAGGACAATTTGGGTACCTCCTAGAACCAAAACTGCATATAGAGAACACATAGAAACCCACCCTGTTAGAGCCATGCGGATAACCTAGGTGTCTTAGATGGAATGTAAATAGGATTGCCTTGTTTGCTTATCGCATTTAATTTGCCTTTTTATTACGTACTTATCATTTTTGTCCGGTACTAACTTGTTTTCTTTTTGCTTTGTTTTTGCATACCATTGCATTCGCATTACACAGGGCATTGATTCCCGAGTGATTTCTCCCATAATAGAAGATTGTTCATGATGGACCAAAGGTTCTTTGACCTGAAGGAAGGGGGGGTCCAATTACAGAGTTCCATCCCAAGACTAGACCAGGGACAGCCAAAGAAGAAATCATTCAAGGACTTTAGAACAGTTTCGGTAAGCAGTGTCAATTATGGGGACAAACAAGATGAAATACAAGAACTAAAGAAGCAGATGTCCGAAATGATGGATCAGATGAATGCCATGATGAAAGGCAAGCAGCATGTCGAACTCAGAAAAGATTCGATCGGGGAGCAGAATGTGGAACAGAATGGTCAGAACGTCAAAATAGACAACACCGTTAAATATGACAGATCGAATCCCTTTTTGATCAATCTCAAGAAGCAGACAAGTAGCATATCTGGGGAAGATACCTAGGGAACAGAGGCAAAACCAGGGGAAGTTCGAGAATCTAATGACATAAGAAGACATTATCCTATACCCATGAGATACATCGAGTTACTTCCGTTGCTTGTCGAAAGGAACCTTATCATACCAATGAAGTCTGTACCAAGAAAACCTCCTTATCCGAAAGATTACAACAGTCGTGTCTGGTGCAGCTACCACATAGGCGATTCGAGTCATCACACTGAAAATTGTAGGGTCCTGAAGGAAAGAGTTCGAGATCTTATCAGAATGGGAATTTTGGGTTTCGAAGACGGACAACCCCGATTCTTCAGCCAGCCAGCCGATGCCCGAGGGGCAAAGTCGAAGGAAGGTCAATACCCAGCCCAAGGTTCGGATAACACAGAAGTGGGACACTCAAGCGGGATAAAGTTAGGAGTCAAGAATAAAAGTGTCTCAGAAGGTGAACTTGCACGCAAGCGCGGCCAGCTCGAGCATGAGAGGCACAATTTGAGCATGAAATTAAAGAATGTACAAGACGAGTACCAGAAGCTGCACTTTGAATTTAAGAGTTTCAGCCTGGGTGACACCGCGGAAGAGTGGGTCAATGGTATGATTCAGCTGAGGAACGATTCAGAACGCTGGAAGCAGAAATGCAAGAATAGTAAGAATAAAGTCAGATCATTATCACAGAAGCTGGAAGAAGCTGAGGGCCAACGCGACTTTCTCCAAAATGAGTTGGAAAGCAGTCTGGCCATGGAAGATATCCTGAAATCAAGTCTGCAGCAGGAAAGGAATGAATCACAAGCCTTTCAAATGGAAAACGCAGCACTCAAAGAACAGATAGCGAGGCTCGAGACTGCTTTACATACCAGTGAGATCCGTGTTGGGGCAATGACCGTTAAGCTACAAAAGGCCGAGCAAACAATACGGGAGAAAGACCGGGATATGAAGATGGTTACGACTCAAGCCCGACAAGTAGCTCAACAGGTAGCAGATTTAGCCGATGCAGCAGGACCAATAAGCCAGAATATGGATCCAGCATTGGACCGCGAAGGAAAGCTGACGGGACTGTTGAATGAGGTCAAGACATTAGGTGCCAGGGCTCACCGCTATCTGTAAAACCCTAATACCGAATGTAATGAAACCTCTTGGTCTGAATGAAAGATGTCCTATAGGGACAAATCACTTGCGGAATCGATGCTTTATTGCATTTGCATCACATCCTGTGCATTGTTTAATAATTTTATCATCGTATGACACTTCATCATTTAATACTTGGGGTTCGATGCCAGTGTGTGTGTGTGAATTAATCAGAAAATGGAACGAATTGAAGAGTCGAGGCTTGACCAGTTAGAAGAAAAAATTGAGAAAGAGCTTAAGAAGAAAGAAAAGATAAATGTCTTCAATAAGAGGGAACTCTGCCTAGTACCTGATTTGGTCATTCCTCCGGATTTCAATGTTCCCGGATTTTCACAGTATGACGAAACCAGCTGCCCGAAGATTCACTTAACCATGTTTTGTAGAAAAATGGAAGGATACATGAAGAACAAAGAATTGTTGATCCACCATTTCCATGATAGCCTGACGGGACCAGCAGCAGTGTGGTATAACCGTTTGAACAGAGACCAAGTTAGGTCATGGGGTGACCTCGCTAATGCTTTCTTGAGTCAATATGAATATGCTTTAGATTTAGCACCCTGTCGCCAGTTTCTTCAGAATGAGAGAATGAGGCCGAGTGAAAGCTTTAGGGAATATTCATTAAGATGGCGATGTTTCGCGACCCAAGTCCAGCCTCCTATAACAGAAGAAGAGTTGACTCCCTTGTTCCATGCAACGCTTCCCTCTTTTTTCTTCGATATGATGTTGGAAAAATCGAGAAATAGATTCGAAGATTTCATGACGATTGGAGAAAAGATAGAATACGCAGTCAAAGAAGGAAAATTGGGGCCTAAGTCTAAGGACCGAAGCGAAGATAAGGTAGATAAGGATGGAGAGGTAAATGAGTGTCATCTCCAAGGTTCGCGTGGCCGTAAAAGAAGGAGACTGACTGACAAATCGGGGTCGTCAAGGAAAATTCCTCGGACGAGCGCAAATTTGGAAGTGTTTAGGACATCTATCTCAGACATTTGGCCTCATCTGGTAGGGGGTCACTATCTTGTTCCTAGGCCGATGAAAATTGCACCTGATCCGTATGCCCATAGTTTTGACTCGAGTAGTACGTGCGAATTCCATATGGGGGCACCGGGGCATCCCACCAAAAAATGTAGACCTTTACTGGAGGAAATCAAGAAGCTGGTCAATGATGGAACCCTGACACAAGAGCTGATCAAGCAGTGGAAGACCAAGGATGAGAAGCAAGTCTACATAGTGCTGAAGAAGCCGGAGATCCCTCTACATTAAAATACCTTCCTGAAGTAATACAAGGAATCAACTCTATGTGGGCCCCGTGTGGCAAAGATCTTTTGTGATGGGGCATGTTTGTTGATTTTTATTTTCAATAAAGAACACATTTCGCTTAACATATAATGTTTTTGAAAGCACATAGATATTTTCTCACCGTTGTAGGACACTGGATATCAATTGCAAGATATGACATTAGATAGATGTCGTGACAACGATGATGTGTGATCTTCCCCACCGGACTCTGGTCAGCAAAGCGAGATTATTACTCTTTCGATGATGTTCAAGGACGAAAAAGCTCTAAATGTCAACCATGTAGAGTTGCTTGAAATTGAAACTCTGGGCATAATCTTCTAGGTAGTAAAGAAAAAAATAATAAAAAAAGAAAGGGGTGAATTGAAGAAAAAGAAAAGAAAGAAAAATAAATGAAAATAAAGAAGGAGAAAATAACAATAAAAAAGTACTCCTATGTTCGAAACCTGGTAATAGGCTTGTTCGGATAAGAGTATGGAAATTTTGGGGCACTCCGCTGAAGCGATAGGGTGGAGATACATCATCCAATTCAAGAAACCTTAGCTTCATGAGTGATGGTAATATTTTCAAATTGTGACTATGCCGAGTAACTTGGGGCAGTGTTGTTTGCTCCATCGTTGTCCTCAAGACAAAGGACTCTGACGAATTGATTTCCTCAAATAAAACAAAAAACAAAAAAAAAACAAAAAACAAAAAAGGGAAAAAAGAAAAAATGATGAAAAAAGGAAAAAGAAAAGAAAGAAAATAGGTGATAGCATAGGTAAAATTAAAACTCGCACCACCCAAAACTCTATTCCTAGAGTAATATTTCTACGCTCGAGTGGTTATACAAGCCAGCCCTTTTGGGGGTGGAGTAGATAATGAGAATTGAGAAAGAGTAGTACTCTGCAGCAACGCGGTAATCATGAGGATGAACCGAGTCACCAGGGAAGACTTCATATCTTTGAATTAACAAGTGGTTGAATCTAAGCCACTCTTGCACATGATATCCAGAGCTCCTATGCTGTGTTTTCAAAATCTTGTATGTTAATCTAAATGATACCCTTCAGTGGAACACCAATCAGCAAATTGATAAGTTAAAGCAACAAAGATTTCCATGTATTACTTCAGGGGTAAGATCCAGAACACAAGGTTGCGAATACTATTGGAGCCCCTAACCAAAAACGACCTCACAATGCATAGAATGAAAATGATAACAGAAGTATAGGTGTCAGACATCTCAAGAACAAGAAGCGGATTCCAGCCATAATGACTTGTTTGGTTCAAGAAAATGAAGGACGAAACATGACAAGAATGAGCTCATAACGTGTGGGGACGGTAAAAAAGTAAACATTGAGTCTCCAATGAATTAAAGCATAGAGATCGATGAATGGTGCCCATCAAGAGGCAACAAGAAGATTGAGGTTAAGAAGCATTTCGCTCACCCCGATGATGAAATTAACGAATACTCAGAATGTTGGGTCAAAAGAACTGGAAGGTAGTCGAGCACGATCGAATGGGGCAATGCAGAACAGAAAGAATAGTAAGAATCTTTGCACACGCATGATATATTGTTTGTTGGTGAAACAGGCAGAGACCCCGAAGAAGAAAGGCGGGTGCTCGTGCAAAAGAACAAGAGCGGGTGCTCATTGAACAAAATTTGACAGAAATGAAGCACACCACAAAAGGAAAGGAAATAGAGAAATCCGAAGAATGACTCTACAGGACATAAGGTTAACAATAAAAATAAATAAATAAAATAAAAAAAGGGAGAAAAGAAACAAGGAAAAAAGAAAAAGAGGAGAAAGAAAACACAACATCGCATGCATCATATAGATAGGGGCATGTCAATTTTGCTTGTTCCAAAACAGGTATTTGAAGAATTATCGAAGAATTTACCAAAGTCTCGAAAGAACAACAGCCATAGCGGCGTCAAATCCAGATGTTAAATCCTTCGAGTCATCGATAAGTCCTTCGGGCACGATGTTAAGTCCTTCCGGCCACCAATAAGTCTTTCGAGCATGGTAATAAGACCTTTGGGCCATCAGTAAGTCCTTCGGGCATGATACGGCAGCATAGCGGCGTGAGTCCCCAAAAGAACAACAGCCATAGCGGCGTCATATCCAGATGTTAAATCCTTCGGGTCATCGGTAAGTCCTTCGGGCACGATGATAAGTCCTTCGGGCCAGCAATAAGTCTTTCGAGCATGGTAATAAGTCCTTCGGGCATGATGCGGCAACATAGCGGCGTGAGTCCCCAAAAGAACAACAGCCATAGCGGCACGAGATCCAGATGTTAAATCCTTCGGGTCATCGGCAAATCCTTCGGGCATGATGTTAAGTCCTTCAGGCCACCAATAAGTCTTTCGAGCGTGGTAATAAGTCCTTCGGGCCATAAGTAAGTCCTTCAGGCATGATGCAGCAGCATATCGGCGTGAGTCCCCAAAAGAATAACAACCATAGCGGCGCGAGGTCCAGATGTTAAATCCTTTGGGTCATCGGCAAGTCCTTCGGGCACGATGTTAAGTCCTTCGGGTCACCAATAAGTCTTTCGAGCGTGGTAATAAGTCTTTCGGGCCATTAATAAGTCCTTCGGGCATGATGCGGTAGCCTTAGTAGCGTAGGTCCAAAAATGGCAACAACCTCGTAAAAAAAAAAGGAACCTACATTTTCAAGCCCCAGTGAAAGGTTCCATAGAGGGAGAACCCTAAATCCAGAATCTCAAAAAGAACTCCCAATCGAAGGAATTCACCTATGACACAGGGTTATATAGGAAACCTGTTGTGTCGAAAGCGAAGAGTCTTATATAGGAAAGGCTCCGAGTTTCACTGTCTTAGAGTGAAAGGTTCTATATAGGAAGAACCTGTAGCTCTGAGATTTCAGACGCCAAAAGTTCTATATAGGAAGGACTGACAGCTCCAGGGTTCGAAGACTAGCAGTTCTATATAGGAGGAACTCCCAGTCGGAAGAATCCATCATTGACGCAGAAGGTTTTATATAGGAGAAACCTGAGTTGAAGGCGAAGAGTTCTATATAGGAAGGACTCCAAGCTTTACTGTCTCGAAGTGAAAACTTCTATATGGGAGGGACTTATAACTCGAGGCTTCAGAGCGAAGGGTTCTATATAGGAAGAGCCTGTAGCTCCAAGATCGGAAGGTGACGAAGCTCTATATAGGAAGAACTTACGAGCCCGAAGATTCAGCTAAGGAAGAGCGGAGATGTCCAAACAAAAACGTTTTTCCAAAGCTACAAACAGGGAAATCTGATAAAAATGAGTGCTTATGAATCTTTGCTTTGTTTCCCATTCCATGAGAACAAGCAAAGAGGGGCAACTGTAATCACTCATTTTTACCATGTAAATACATATTAGTGTTGCATGTATACATATTATATTATATGCATGAGTGTTATTAATATATATATATAAGGTGTGGTGTGTGCATATATATTATAAGCTTTGTATGTATATGTATTAATGGTGTATGTGTGTCGCATATGTATCTATTTAGTACGAGTGTATTTGTTTAATGTGTATAGATGTTAAGTCAATTAGGTGTATGATTATACGTACGTATGCTAGTATGTTATGTTATATACGTATGTATGTGTATTGTTGTTATAATTATACTATTACTATTATTATTGGGCTAATATATAAAATGAAATCCAAAATTATATATATATAACCAAATAAATAAATTGAAGTCCAAGTCCAATTACAAATAATTACAAGGCCCGGTTGGCCCAAACCCAAACCCTATCTAATTACATTTATTGTGTGCAGGTGACTGTGGGCCGTTGGATCAAGATTTGATCCAACGGCCACGATCTAACCAAGGACCAAAATATCTGCCAACCGCGTGCTCTACACGTCTGGACTGTTCGAGTGCCACGCGCGCGTGCAGTCCATGCACGGACGCTTTGATATCCCACGCGTGCGTAAGCCCTACGCGCTCTGACTCCTCGACTGCTGAGCTCCACGTGGCATGATCTGGAGCCGTTTCACCAAATTGAGGCTTCATCGGGGCCGTTCATCCTTCAAGCCATCTTGACCGTTAGATCAGATCTGATCTAACGGCCGAGAACATGTCTGGCCGCTGGCAGAACCCCCACACCGTCACCATGCCGATCTTCAACCACCGCGCTCAGAACAAGTCAAACACAGCAAGAAAAGAAATCTCAGTCCAGATCTGAAAAAAGGCAAATAACAGGCAACTTGTACCAAAAACAAAGACAAGCATATATATGTACGAAACAAATATTTGTAACAGAGGAGAGTTGTAACAGAAAAAAGAGAGAGTTGTAATCAAAAGAACAAGTTCTAATCAAACCAGAAGTTACAATCGAAATACAAAAGTCAGTCCAGTGGTAAATACTCGTTTCCCTTTTTTTTAATATTTGCATGCATATACAAAAGAGGTAAAAAAGAGAGAGAGTGGTCTTACCGTCGCCGTTTGTGGGTCTCACCTCCTCACTGAAAAGCCTTTCGGCTTCCCCATTCCAGATACGGTGAACTGAAGGGAGGGGGAGACCCCTTGTAGTTTCGTTTTGGGTTTAAAAAATGGTTTTTTTCGTTTCGTATTTCCTAGATCTAGGGCAAATAGAGGCCTATCCTCTGAATCCAACCTCGGATTCGTGTCGAGGGTGAGACGAGGGTTATTTTGGTAGGTTTTTGAGGCTCGCCGGCGCCGGTTAGCGGCGACCGGCGGCGAAGAACACTGCGGCCGGCCGCTGGATTCTGGGTTTTATAGAGAGAGTTAAGAGAAAATGAAGAACACGGGCTGGGTTAAAAAACTGAAAATGAAAGAAATGAAGGAAAAATTGGTTTCAGCCTAAAAATAGGGTTTATATAGTTATTATTATTTCGTTAAATGGGTAAATCACACACTAAATCCCCCCGCGTTTCCCATATTTTCACTTTTGTCTCACCGCATGGTATATTTACAACTCTGGTCCCCCTTGTATTTCAAAATCTTGCAATCCAGTCCCTAAATTACACCGAATCAGTTTTTAAATGGTAAAATTACGCCTTTAACCATCCCGCGTTTTTGAACTTTTCATTTTGGGTCTGCCCCTTGGTCCAATTACAGCTTTGATCCTTTTAGGTTCAGTTTACTTCGTATTTTCGTCCTTAAATTACATATTATTGTTCTTTAATTTCTGCCACTGACTTTTATTTTTCTTTCATTTCAGTCCTATTTCTATGTAAATATTCATGTTCGTATTATAATCGTATATGTTAATGTAGTCTTTTGTCTTATTTTATATCCCTCGTATATGCCTCGTATTTTTATGTTTACATGTGTAAGTGTATTAAGCCTATGATAGTTATGTATCTTTTTTATCCGGTTATTCGTATTAAGCATGTTATGTTCTGGTCGGTTCGTACACAACATGTTTTATATATTTTTATATGTGTATGTTCTCTTGGCTTTTTTAGGTTACATGTTAGTGTATTTTCTTTTTTGTATGATATATTATCCCATATATGTTGAAATATGTTTTGTTACTAGTATATATGTCTTTTTGAAATATATGTTCGTCTATATATGTATTTATTCCTACCTTGTTATTGTGGCATGTTAAGTTGGCTTTTATCTGATATTAAGCTTGGTATGTATATGTATATTTTAATTGCGTATTTCATTTATGTTAGACTAGTATTCTGATATGTGAATATTTATTGTTTTTAAATTATCAGCTATGACTTATATTTTTGTCATTAAGATTGCATATGGTATATAAATTGTTAATGCGGTGCCCTTTTATCCGAGAGTAAACGGGGCCAGTATCAGGCGTAGTGATAGTGGTTGGGCGTTTATTCTCGGATAACGGGGCCCTTAAAATTTACTCGCAATTATGACCGAATTTTAAAATAATCGTCACTTTTATCCGAAAAATCCAATATTAATAAAGCGGTAATTATTAAAGTACCAATTTTGGGCGGTGTGGGGGTGCTAATCCTTCCCCACCCGTAATCGACTCCCGAACCCAACGTTTTTGAATCTCTGGTTTTATGGTGTCCGGCCTACCTAAGTGGTCGGTGGCGACTCCATTTTTTTATTGCGGTTTTTAAAAAAAACCCCACGGAATAAACATTTTATATCCAAAAGAATCACAAACACTTTTCAAACACTTCAAAAATCCTCGTTTTTATTTAGCGATGAGAAAAAGAGGGACATCGCTACAATAATGAATGTTCAAAGTGATCATCTAGCCTTGTACTATTCAAATGCCTTGTAAGATGATATAGTCACTTGTATAAGCATAACATGTTGAATATGTATTTTATAAGTTGAATGGTAAATGCCGAATGGTAAGTTGGTATATTGCTTGCTTGGGGACAAGGTATGTACAATTGAATGTTACATGTATTAAGTTAAGAAACAATGAAATGAAATAGAAGCATGATTTTCCTTAAGCTATTCGAATGATGATGTTTGAATGATAATGTATATTGAAATTTTTTGGTAACCTATAATGTATGTAATCAAGATTGCTTACATGTTAAGTAATGTATGTTTGGTTACTTGTTAGTTAAGTAACTCATCTAATAGGGATGAGTTAGCCTATTCTTGCTTGTTCATGCTTGTAATGTACTCGGTAACGCTCCTGAACCGGTTTCCTGCCAACTCGGGTAGGGGGTGTTACAACAGGCTTTAAATGCACAGTTAAATGGGAGACCTGACAGTTCGTTATTAGTAGAGCTGCAATTGAGATCATCATTATTAGACCAGATTAAAGAAAGTCAGCAACGAGATGAAGATTGTAAAACCAAGATAAAGCAAGTGGAGTCCGGTGGATTTAAAGATTTTGAGATTAAATCTGATGGGTGACTCTATTACAAAGATAAAGTGTATATTCCTGAAGATGCTGAGCTGAAGCAATATTTGCTTTCTGAGGCACACTATAGTCCCTTGACTATGAATATTGGGGGAAACAAGATGTATCAAGATTTGAAGAGTCGATATTGGTGGCATGGTATGAAAAGAATGATACCAGAGTCTGTTGCCAAGTGTTTGACTTGTCAACAGGTAAAAGCTGAGCATCAAGTGCCATCAGGAAAGTTACAACCTATTTCTATTCCGCATTGGAAGTGGGATAGAATTACTATAGATTTTGTGACAGGATTGCCATTGACCCCCAGGAAGAAAGATTCTATCTAGGTAATTGTGGATAGGTTAACTAAATCTGCTCACTTTATACCAGTTAGAATAGATTATTAGATAAGCAAGTATGCTGCGTTGTATATTAAAGAAATAGTCCGACTACATGGGGTGTCTATATCCATAGTATCAAATCGAGATCCAAAGTTCACATCAAGATTTTGGAATGAATTGCATAGAGATTTGGGGACAAGATTGAACTTCAGTACTGCATTTCATCCCCAAATAGATGGTCAGTCTGAAAGGATAATTCAGATACTTGAGGATATGTTAAGAGCTTTTATAATTGAATTTGAAGGATCATGGGAAAAGTACTTGCCATTAGCAGAATTTGCTTACAATAATAGTTATCAGGTAAGTATTCAAATGGCACCTTATGAAGCTCTTTATGGTCGAAAGTGCATATCACCATTGAACTGGTTTGAGTTGCATGATCACAAGTTGATTAAGCCAGATATGTTGCAAGAAATGGAGGAAAAGGTTAAGATTGTGCAAGCCAATCTTAAAAAGGCCATTGATCGATAGAAGTCATATGTAGATTGGAAAAGAAAGGACCTTCAGTTTGAAGTTGGAGAAAAAGTATTCTCGAAAGTTTCTCCTTGGAAGAAAATAATAAGATTCGGTCATAAAGGTAAGTTAAGTCCCAGATATATTGGACCGTATGAAATACTAAAAAAAGTTGGTCCTATGGCATATCAGTTACCTCTTCTACCGGAGATGAGTAAAATTCATAATGTTTTCCATGTTTCGATACTCCAGAGATATAAATCAGATCCATCACATGTGATTGTACCGAAGGAAATTGAGTTGCAATCAGATTTGACATATGAAGAATAATCAGTGAAGATACTAGCATATGGTATTAAAGAACTATGGAACAAGCAAATTCCATTGGTGAAAGTCCTTTGGCGTAATCACAAAGTGGAAGAAGCAATGCGGGAAACAAAGGATGCAATGGAAAAGCAGTATCTGCACTTGTTTAAAACAGGTACGTCTTCAAAATTCGAGGATGAATTTTCTTAAAGGAGGGAGAATTTTAATGCCCCAATATTTTCTTAGTGACTAAAATGTAAAGAGTTAAAGATTGGTGGTTTTAGTTTAGTGACCAAAATGAAAATTTTGAAACTTTGGTGGTTAAAGTATAAACTTTGGAAAACTTCAAGGACTAAATTGTAATTTTTAAAAGTTATGTAAGTTAACCCCATAAATGAATAGTTCACCCCCATGAGTGACACTTTCGTGTTACTCAGATTTTTCGTACGAGGCTTATATTAGTGGCTATAAAGCTTTAAAGTTCGTAGGAAAAATTTGGAAATCGTATTAAGTGAAATCCAAATATTTGGATCAAATAAATGCCATAAATAAAATATAAGATATTTTGGGACATGGACGTTTGGATTGGAACCAATTTGGTTCAATTTTAATGGAATGGCAATTTTTAAGTTTTGTTGTAAATAAAAACTAGTTGGAGGGAAAATTGGACATTTACCATGTATGGCATTTTTGAAATATTTTGAAACTTTGAGGGCAATTTTGGAAGCTGAATTACACATGGAATTAATCATGGCCATTGATTTTTGATGAGATTGAATCATGTTCATTGGATTAAAAGGGCAATTTAGTAATTTTACTATGTAAAATGAATTAAAAATTCATTTTTACTTTAAAACATGTGGATTAATTAAAAAGATGAGAAAATATCCTCATCTTATTTCTTAGGCTATTCGAAACCAAGAAAGGAAAGGAAAGGAAAGGAAAAAGGAGAGTGTTCAATTTTCAAGTCCAAAATTGAAGAATCAAGACAAGTTTCAAGCAAAATTAATTAAGGTAAAGTGACCTATGCTTGATTCTATACATTTTGATGGTAATTTTGTTTGATTAAGTTGAGTATAAGTTATGTTATGGATGAAGATGATTATGGAAATTGATAGTAGATGATGAAATTAAGGTTGTTTAGTGTAGAATTAATGTTATAAACATGAAATCAAGTTTGAAATTAGATTAATTCCATGTTTGAAGTCATAAACCCTAACCCTAATATTTTGGGGTTTTGATTAAGAAGTTAAATTGAGGATGATATTGAATGAATTATGATGTTCGAAGTTTAATTTTGATGTTAGAATAAATAATTTCCCCAATTGAAGTTATAGGGTCCATTTCAAAAATTTTGAGAAATTAGGGGAAATTATTGAAAATTTATTTTAGCACTTGAATTGATGAATTATGATTGAAATAGAATGAATTGATGTTTAAGGATCAAAATGGAAATTTTCAGGAGTACAAGGACTAATTAAGTAATTTGAAGAAAATTAGGGATTAATTTTGAATTTATGAAAAGTTTAAGGATTTGATGTTGAGCTTGTATTTGAGGTATATTATGTTGGAAAAATTAAGTCTAGTGATTAAAATGTTGATTTTGAAGTTTAAATCAACATTTTGGATCAAATTGAATATTCGATTACTTTAGGGACCAAAGTGCAAATTTTTAAAGTTTGGGTCCTAAAGTGTAAAGGATGAGAAATGTAAGGTTTAGACTTGAAAATTTATGGTTGGAAGTTTAAAAGGGTCTTGAGGGACTAAAATAGATATTTTGGGAAAAGTTGGGGATTTAAAGAAAAGTATGAGAAATTGTGATTCGAATATAGAAAGTTTTATCGGATCAAGTTTGTACATAATAGATAGTTATTTTAATTACTTTCCATTATTGTATATGGCATGTGTAATTACTCATTTTTATCCCGGGGAATAAACGTTGTGTTAATCTACATTAGTGTAATAATTAATATATTGCTATCGCCTGTATACATATACCATGTTATGAACATGTGATTAGTATACGTAGTATATATATGTGTGATCAATGTGTGAATGCATGTATACTATATATTATGTACATTGTACGTACTAGTAGTTATCATGGGATGTTTGTCGTATGTATGCCCGCGTGTTAAGTATGATTTAATTGTTTGTATGTATGCGTGTTATATGTGAGTGTTAATATTATATGTACAATTTCATACTAATGCTTGCGTGTATGTATATGTATACGTATATGTGTTTGTATGCGTATGTGTATGCATATTATTATTATTATTACTGTTATTACTAATGTTAGTATTATTACTTGACTAATATGAATAAAATCCAAAATACTTTAAACCCAATTAAATTGAATGTTTGGTCCATACTCCATATATTACAAACTTAAAAACAAAGAGATATACAAGGCCCATTTCAGGCAGACCCAACCAAACCCTAATCCATATCAGATTACATGTCCAACCCTAACCCTAACCATTTATCCTTGCACAACGTAATCTGAGCCGTTGGATTAGATTTTGATCCAGCAGCCATGATCGAAAGGGGAGAACCTTCCAAATGGCGCGTGTGGCTCATGTCTGAGGCTGTTGGGCTTCTACGCGTGCATGGCCTGCACGCGCTGACTCCTCAGATACTAAGAAGACATGTGGCACGATCTAGTACCAGCCCCCCAGTCTAAGATTGCATCCTAGCCGTCTGTCTTCCATGCAATCCAGTCGTTGGATCAGACCTGATCCAACAGTCAGGGTTCAGTCTGGCCGAACGATGCCACCACCACACTGCCCTCATACCGGTCGTACCAACCACAGCATCAAATCGAACATGCCAAAGACAGAAAAGTAGGGATTATCAGTGCTCAAATCAATCAAATATGTGTTTTTATATTTTCTATCTACCGAAACAAATGAAAAAATTAGGAGTATATGTATCCAACCAAAAATTGTAAACACTCAGGGACCACTTTTCAGAAATAATAACAAAAAACATTCAGGGAAAACTCTTCTCTTTTTCTCTCTGCATGCATGAATTAAAAAAAATAACAAGTAAGGAAGTGTATTATACCTCAGTGGTGCGTCTCGCCGGCGATGAACCTGAGAGTGAGCTTCCCATTTTTTGGTTCAAAATAAAAGCAAAAAAGGGTTGTGTTTTTTTAGGTTTTTGCTGTTGAACCGCCGAGGTCCAGGATGGCTTGAGGTGGCCTCATGGCCGACCTCGCTTGAGACCGGCAGAGTGCGGCGGCTGAGGAAAGTTTGGGGGTTGGGTTTCTGTAAAAATAGATAGCTAAGAGAGAGTAAAAAATGAAAAAAAGAAGTGAAAAAGGGGGGCTGGTGGGTTTTAAATAAAGTGAATTGATTTGGTTTTTGGTCTAATTACATCATAAATCCTCCCTTGCTCCCCGTTTTTTCATTTCTGGCATGGCCCTTGGAATATTTACAACATCGATCCCTCTCTCTTTTCAAAACGTTTCTTTCTGGTCCTAGAATTGAACCAGATCAGTTTTATAATGGTGAAATTATACCCTAAGGACCTCCGCGTTTTGAAAGTTTCCACTTCAGGCTTGCCCCTTGGTAATATTGCACGATAGGTCCTTTCCAGTTTGTCCAATTTTTAATTAAGTCTTCGAATAGGCCTTTTGATTATTTAATTTCGGCTTCTAGATTTTGTTTTTATTTCATTTCGATCCTTTTGATGCTTTAAATATTTATGTCTTTAGTCTTTATCTTATTTAATTGTTTTTTTAGCATGTTCATGTTGCTTATTTTATTTACATTTATTTTGCTTATATGATATCTACTTTTATTTTCTTTAGGTATGGTATCATGTTTTTATTTTAACTTGTTTGATTATTATGTATGTCTATTTTACATGTTATGCCTTAGTCTATTTTTTGCATATTACGCTTATATGTTATTTCTTATGTTTGTTTTGGTACATTATGTTATGTGATAATTTGTGGCTTTTATTCATGTTAATATCTTGTTTACCATGTATATGTTGCATTATGTTTTCATATTTTAAAATGTATATGTATATATATATATATATGTTTTAGATTTTTATTATTATTTTTGCATCTTAGGTTCATGTTAGAAATGGGTAATAAGGCTGTTACATATGAGTACCATGATATGTTTATAGTATGTGCGCGTGTTTTATTCACATGATAAACTTTACGTATAATTTTGTGGTAGTGTTGTTTTGCCATTTTAGTATCATATTACATATATATGTCATGCACATTTTGCATTTTTTATATGCATTTTAACATGTATATTATTAATTTCTTTTTAAGATGTTTTCTTTTCCTTTAATTTTGAAAGCATGTTTTTTTTTCTTTCTTTCGTGTTTATGTGCATGTTTTGTTTTTATTATTCTGATACTATGTTCATGCATTTAATTATTTTTGTTTAAATTTTGTAAAATTCATATTTTTATGCCTCTTAAATTGTCATGTTAATGTGATTTGTTTGTTTTATATTTTGCTTCCTAAGGTTGCATAATGAGATATTAATTGTCAATGCGGTGCCCTTTTATCCAAGCGTAAACGGGGCCAGTATCAGGTGTAGTGATAGAGGTTGGGCGTTTACTCTCGGATAACGGGGCCTTTAAAATCTACTCGCACTTATAACCAAATTTTAAATTAATCGTCACTTTAATCCGGAAAGTCTAATATTAATAAAGCGGTAATTATTAAAGTACCAATTTTGGGCAGTGTGGGGGTGCTATCCTTCCCCATCTGTAACCGACTCCCGAACTCAACATTTTAAAATCTCTGGTTTTTGTGGTTTCCGGCCTACCTAGTGTCCGGTGGCGAATCCATTTTTAATAAAACCCAGTCTAAAAACCCCATGAAAGACATTATTTTCAAAACAAAACAAAATAAAATACATTTTTAGCAAACTTAAAAGACGGGGATATCGCTACAGATGGCGACTCCTCTAGGGACCAAATTTTGGTTTTCAAAAACAAAATGAGAGTCAAGCTTTTTAAAATAATTACCGCTTTACTAATATCGAAAGTTCCTAACTAATGTGACTATTAAATTAATATTCGGTTATAATTGCGTATTTATTTTAACGCATTTAAAATTTGGCATATAAACTCGTCCTTTTTAAGTGGGGGGGAACGCTAAGGCTTTCGTGAGGATATCGTTCCTCCGTATGGGCCTAGCAAGTACCTTCAGGGCTCGAGTACCTTATGCTTTTGTAAGGATATCGTTCCTTATTATGGGCATAAGCGAATGGGTCCCCCTGAGTTGAACCCGGTTGAAAGGAGCCTATAATGGGTGATGAACGGGGGCCTTGCTACTCTTAGTAGGGGACAGCAAGGACAATTCGGGTACCTTTTAGCACCAACACTGTATGTAGCGAATATATAGAAACCCACCCCTTTAGAGCCATGCGGATAACCTAGGTGTTTTAGACGGGATGTAAATAGGGTTGTTTTGTTTGTTTACCTAATTTAATTTGTTCTTATATTTATGTATTTATTGATTTTATCCGGTACTGACTCGTTTTCTTTTTTGTTTTTGCTTTTTGCATACATCATTGTATTTGCATTACATAAAGGTACTGGATCAAGTGGTTTGCCTGATCATAAAGTCTTTCATCATGGAAAAAATGTATTTGAAGAAGGATGACCTCAACTTAGCTGTCAGGCATTGGTCAGAAGTCAATCAGAGGACTCAAGGTAACATTTTACCAAGCGAAGGCATAGTGGTAGGGTACACCTACGTGAGTCTACAACATAATGACTTATGGGAGCTTAAAAGTATTTGGGAAGCATGGGATCGAAGAGTACAGGACTTATTCTATGATAGTTACGGTGACATTGCACAGCTGATGTACATTCAGGTTAACCAACCCTTGCTCCAAGCCATCTTTCAATTCTGGAATCATGTTTTTTTGTTGCTTTACATTTAACGGGCAAGGCATGATGCCTATGGTAGAGGAATACATGACCCAACTTAATCAGAGAAATGTACAGAAGGATTGGATCTATGCAAAGCCACCGAAAAACTAGAATTACACTTCGAAGCTCAAAACCTTTGCTGGAATGAGCGACGATTGGGTTAATGGATTGATCCAAGTTCGAGGAGACAACCTAGCTTTTGCTTGGAAGAGTATCCAGGACATCATACTAGCGTACCCGGATGAGGTAAAGAAGATTGACCTATTTGCTTTGGGAATATATGGTTTGGTCATCTTCCCGAGGGTCCTCAGAAATATCGACGTAACCATTCTAGACCTATTCGAGCGATTGAAGCGGAAGGCAAACCTAGCACCGGCCATTTTGACTGAAACCTTTATTTCTTTGAATGCAATCCGAAAGCACGAAGAAGAACATTTCAGAGCCTGTGCACAACTACTACAGGTTTGGATCTAGAGCCACATGTGGAAGACACTAACGGGGGTTTTACCGGGAATGTCATTCTAAGACTTTTCTCCGTTGTAGGTATACTTAGCGAAGGAGTGGCAAGAAGACTTGAAAAGGGAGAAATGGACTCAGATCTTTAAAAATATTCAAGACAAAGACATAGTATGGAGAGTTCCGTGGCTCGGCAGGGTTAGTCATTTCTTATACAGCTGCGGTGATTATGATTGGTTGATGATGTTAGGGCTATATGGTGGGATTGCTTGTGTTTCGCTTTTAGTGTCCTGACAGTTTGGATCACAACAGTTTGTCCGCTTCACTATCGGGCTAAGTAGAAGTGAATTCCCGTTCAAGGGCGAGTTCAGGGCTAAGGTCCAAACCATCATGAGAGCTTGAGATCACTGTTGCCGGATCGGGGTAGAAGGAGATACCGAGCCCATGATCACCCCCGATTATGATCTCTGGAGGCGCTTGAGGGTTAATGACAAGATTTCAGAACCTGACCAAGGACCTACCATATCGCTTAAAGAACATATGAGGATAGTACCCTCCGAGGCTGATTTTTGCGAGGTGAACCCGAATAAGTTAAGAAGAAGATGGAAGCTTTGCAGACACAACATATGGATGAACTCTAGAAGGCGAGTTTAGATGTCGACAAACGAGATGGGAACATTAGGCAACTGAATAAGCTCAATGCAAATCTAAGTGAGAAGAATGCCCTTTACCATAGAGATACTCTCCAGCTTCAAGCCAAGGTGCAGAACGCCGACCGAAGCCAATTTCTAGCCGTGGAGAAGGAAATGATGAACGTTATGCGTTTAGTTGAAGAAGAACAAGAGATAGGTAAGCGGGCAATTGAGAAGGAGATAGAAAGTTGCAAATTAGCCATCGAGAGTGAAAGACTATCTTTCAGGGATGCCATTAACCAACAAAAAGAAAGAGCTAAGCAAGAGATCAACAAAGGCAAGCAAGCAATTATCGACGAAAGAGAAAACACTGCCGTGTGGAAGAGGAAATCCATGGGGAGCAGGAATAGACTACTAGAGATGCAAAGCCTGTACAATGACACTGTTCAGAGCTTGAACCAGTGTCAAGGTCAGAATGCCGAGTTAGAAGGGAGGCTGGTAGAGTTGGAGCAGTTCTTTTAGAATTATCGTCAAAGGAATGGTTTCATCGAACTACAAGAAATGGAGCGTGAAATTGGTATGTTACGAGCCCGTATCGAGTCACTCTAAGCAACCATTCAGGTTTACAGTGAGAGAATTAGGGTATTCGAAGAAGTTGTAGCTAGTGGAGGCAACTATTGGCGAAGAAGACTTCATGATGCTGCTCGGATGGTTCAAGACAGAGACCAGTATTACGTGACCCTGATGGTGGACATACAATGAGTTGCATGGAATGTTAATGACTTAGCTACCAAAGTTGCGGCTCTTAGACCATTTATAACCTCGGACATCGGAAGAAGCAACTAGGTTTATCAAGCTGCTCAGGGGTATCGAAAAGCTAAGAGATAGAGCTAGGGCTTATGTGTAGAACTTTATTTTGTAATCATGACTCATTTGTAACAGGGACCCTTTTGTAATCCGAACCTTTTTGTAATCTGGACCCTTTAGTTCCCGTAAAAGTAGTTCAAATGGGTGATTACCAGTGGAATCAGTACCTTTATCTACATACATCCTTGCATTGCATCATGACTCTTCGACCATTTATAACCTCGGACATGGAATAAGCAACTAGGTTTATCAAGCTGCTCAGGGCTATTGAAAAGCTAAGAGATAGAGCTAGGGCTTATGTGTAGAACTTTATTTTGTAATCATGACTCTTTTGTAACAGGGACCCTTTTGTAATCCGGACCTTTTTGTAATCTCGACCCTTTAGTTCCCATGGAAGAAGCAACTAGGTTTATCAAGCTGCTCAGGGCTATCGAGAAGCTAAGAGATAGAGCTGGGGCTTATGTGTAGAACTTTATTTTGTAATCATGACTCTTTTGTAACAAGGACCCTTTTGTAATCCGAACCTTTTAATAATCTGGACCCTTTAGTTCACATGAAAGTAGTTCAAAAAGGTGATTACCAGCGGAATCAGTACCTTTATCTGTATACATCCTTGCATTGCATCATGACATTTGCATCACTATACATGCATTTATCCATTTTTGCGATTATATTAATAGTGTAAATATTGTGGCAGTGAGACTAAAAGTTAAGCCGCAACCATTCACCATCCATACTTCACTCAGTTCCAAGGTAAACTCATGGAAGACAGAATAATCAGTCTGGAAAAGGGGCAGAAAGATCTAGAAGCACATTTCGATAAAGCCCAGAAGAGCCTTAGTGATCAGATTCCTCAATCACAAGCATCGATAGTGTCTGACATAACTGCATTACTAGCAAAAAGTCATGGGAAAGGAAAGGTTGAAGACGAAGTCGCCCAGGAGCCAGAAGGTACCGCATCTCAAAGCAAGGTTCAACCCAAAATGCCTAGCCCGGCTAGGAGAGTATACATTGACCTGTTGGAATAACTGCCAGTCTTCAGGCAGGGGCATCTGAAAACCAGCCCCTCGATACAGAGGCACTCTATGAGGAGGAGGTGCCAGACCTGAATTTGGTCGAAAAAATCAGAAAAGAGGTAGAGAAGAAATAGGAGGAAAGATTTCGTCTCGTGGAGGAGAAATTCAGAGCATTGCAAACCAAAGATGAACCGGGAAATAAAGCTAGTGACTTGAGCCTAGTATCTGACCTTGTTCTTTCACCAAAGTTTAAAACTCCAGGACAGTCTGACTAGGGCAGCACTCCGGTGGTATACCCAGTTAAGCTGGGTAAATGTCAAATCGTGGAAAGATCTTTCAAAAGCATTCATCGAGTAGTACAAATATGTGACAAACATGACACCCAACAGGATTATGTTAGAAAACATGGGGCATAAATCTAATGAGAGCTTGCGATAGTACACCCAGAGGTGGCGAGAAGTTGCCGCTCAGATCCAGCCACCAATTCCTGAGCATGAGATCATACCTCTATTCGTGAATACTTTGAAGGGGACGTCATTCGATCGCCTCATCAACAATACAACTCAGAGCTTTGCTGATTTAATTAGGACTGGGGAATCTCTTGAATTGGAAATCAAGAGTGGTAGGATCGATAGAGGGGAAAGTTCTCGGAAGTACAACAAGAAGAATAAAGTAAATACCACGAGTACTTACACTGCCCCAAAGAACTTCACGGTCTCTCAGCCACAGGCATCTGCAGGGAAGGATCAAAACACAAACCAAAGAGAGGGGAAAGCTCTGGGAAAGGAACAAGAGAAACAGCCTTTACTCCGCTACCAGTCTCGTACTCTGAGCTTTACTCTCAGTTGCACAAAGCTGATCTGGTCCACCCATACTATGTTACTCTATTCAAACCTCTATTTCCGTCCTGGCCATCCCACAGAGAATTGTATTTCCTACTAGGAAAGCTAAGGGAAATGTATCAGAGATTAAGTCTCCCTTACGATGGGTTTTCCAGCAATTATGCATGGCCCACTTGACTGACAGGGGCGTAGTAGTGGTACGAAAGGGATGTAGAACTTATTGCGAGTTCCACCAAAATGGAGGGCATGACATCCAGCAATGTGAGGGGTTTAGGAGATTGGTTCAGTAGTTAATGGACAGTAAAAAGATAGAGTTCTTTGAGGAATCTGTAGAAAGGCAAGGGCTAGACGTATGTGCATATGATAGCCCCAACCTCAAATATGAGAGAGACAGGCCTTTTGTCATCTCCTCCAGACTAGAGGGAGAAAGTTCATCCCAAGGAGAAGCTGCAAAGGTGACTCCCAAAATCATCATCTCAGCACATGCCCCATTTCCGTTCAAGGACATGCGGCGGACCCCTTGGAACTATACAGCCAACGTGACTGTACCAAAAAATCTGGAATTCAGTGAAGGGAAGGAACAAAGAGTAGAAGAAGAGTTTGCACTGAAAGACAAGCAGATAAAGAATGATGAAAGGGTCGGCAAAGTAGGCCACTTCACGAGGAGCGACAGGTGCTACTCTTCGGAAACGTTGAAGTCTTCCGATGCTGCCAAAGTGAAAGAAAAAGATACATCAACCATTCCTGCCCAGATATTTGGCGAGGAACCCCCTCCATAGATATGTGAACTGGTAACAGAAGCTCAGGCCAAGGAATTTCTGAAGTTCCTAAGGCACAATGAATACAATGTAGTAGAGTAGTTGCGAAAGCAACCAGTGAGAATTACAGTGTTGGAGTTGCTTCTAAGTTCAAAAAGCATTGTGACACCTTGTTAAAGGTGCTAAACCAGACATTTATACCCGAGCATATTTCTGTATCAAAACTGGACAGAATAGTGGGGCATATCACAGCACACAACCACATCACATTAAGCTACGATGAGATCCCTGAGGGAGGTATGGGGTCCACCAAAGCTCTCAACATCACAACCCACTGCAAAGGGTATATGTTACCAGGAGTACTGATTGACAACGGGTCAACATTAAACGCACTACCTATGGTGACGCTGTGAAAGCTACCGATAGATGATTCCCACATGAAACCTTGTCACAACTCTGTGAGAGCCTTTGAAGGTACACAAAGAGGAACATTGGGAAAGATTGAAGTACCCTCGTTGATCAGGCCGACTGAGTACATGAATGACTTTGTGGTGATGGACATAAAACCAACCTATAGTTGCCTATTAGGGAGACCTTGGATTCACTCTGCAGGAGTTATTCCCTCATCCCTTCATCAAAAATTGAAGTTTGTGATTGAAGGTAAATTGGTTACCGTAGAGGCTGAACAGGAGATCATCACCTCGGTTACATCAGACGCCCCCTACATCTAGAACGACAAAGATGCCGCGGAATGCTCTTTTCGAGCGCCAGAACTGGTAAATGCTACATTTGTCCCAGAAGGGGATTGCAAAGAAGCCTTCCAGCTAGAAACGTCATCACCAAGAAGTATCATTTTGGGATTAGCTACAACCAAGTGTTCAGCAGAGGAAGGAAGAGTATAAGAGGAAAGAAGAACATAGAAGAGCTAGACTCAAGGGAGAAGACATTCCATGGAGACCGATGTCTTTCCCTCATGTAAAGAATATTTTTGTCTCTAGAGGATTCAACCGTACAGGACAGAAGGTCAAGGAAGCAATTAGAGAAAATGACAGGCTAAATCAGAATGAGATGATTAGTGAATCACTCGAAGGAATGTTAATCAACATGATAGTTGAAAAGGACAATGGCAGCTACGTGTTGACCAGCATCCGCCCTTGTTATCCCGGGGAAAATCTTGATAACTGAGCTACGTTGATCTACGTGTAGTCTTTAGGGCCAGATCAGAGTAATGCTCTAAATTAACCTTTTTATTTTTGCCCATAAGCAATGGGGATCTTTTGTATAGGGCACCTATGTTAACTTTTTGTTTGCAATGAAGAGATATCTTCCCCATTTTCTTAAATGGAAAACATCCCATTTACTTCATTCATTCACTTCATTTAAAATCATTCTCTTCCCAATACATTCGTTCTCATTTCATGCAGGGTGCCCATAATTAATTGTATGAATGATTCAGAATCCAATCCCAATGTAGACTTCGAATGCTCTGAGATCTCGACAGGAATTGAAGAAAAGGATGATAAGATAGAATCCGAGGTCCCTGAAGAGTTGGTAAGAATGATGGCCAATGAAGAATGGCAAATCATGCCTCATCAAGAAGAAATAGAAATTGTGAACTTGGGAACTGATGAGGAGAGAAAAGAAGTAAAGATTGGGACTACATTTTCCTCAAAAACTAGGCGTGAGTTGATAGCCCTAATCCAAGAGTTCAAAGATGTCTTTGCTTGGACTTATCAAGATATGCCAGGGTTGAATACAAACATAGTGGTACACAAGCTACCAACGAAGCTAGAATGCAAAACCAATCGATAAAAAGCTCAGAAGAATGATGCTTGACATGTTGTTGAAGATCAGAGAAGAGGTGAAAAAACAGTTTGATGCTGGCTTTCTAGAAGTTACCAAATACCCTAAATGGGTTGCAAACATTGTACCAGTGCCAAAGAAGGATGGGAAGGTCTGCATGTGCGTAGATTATAGGGATCTCAACCGAGCAAGCCCTAAAGACAACTTCCCTCTGCCACATATCGACACGTTGGTTGACAATACTGTGGGACACTCATGGTTTTTATTCATGGACGGTTTCTCAGGGTACAACCAGATAAAGATAGACTCGGAAGACATGGAGAAGACTACATTTGTAACCATGTGGAACACGTTTTGTTATAAGATGATGCCCTTCAGACTTAAGAATGTATGGGTGACCTATTAAAGGGCGATAGTGACTCTTTTCCATGATATGATGCACAAAGAGATAGAGGTATACGTGGACGATATGATCGCCAAGTCCCGAATAGAGGAAGAGCACATTTGAAACTTGAGAAAGCTGTTTCAAAGACTATGAAAATACCATTTGAAGCTTAACCCGACCAAGTGCACCTTCGCAATCACTTCTGGAAAACTCTTGGGGTTTGTAGTGAGCAGAAAGGGGATTGAGATTGACCCAGAAAAAGTAAAGGCTATCCAAAACCTCCCACCGCCTCATACTCAGAAGAAGTCCGAGGTTTCCTGGGAAGGTTAAACTACATCTCCTGTTTCATCTCTCAATTAACGGATAAGTGCGACCCAATCTTTAGACTGCTCAGGAAGAATAATCTCGGGGTCTGGAATGAGGATTGTCAAGAAGCTCTAGAGAATATCAAAAAGTACTTAACAAATACTTCAGTTTTAGTCACGCCACTCCCAGGCAGGCCTTTGATCTTTTACCTGACAGTTTTTGAAAGTTCGATGGGTTGCGTGTTGGGGCAACACGATGAGTCTATGAAGAAGGAGAGAGCCATATACTACCTAAGCAAGAAGTTCAACGATTGTGAAACTCGGTACCTGCCAATTTAGAAGCTATGTTGTGCTTTGGTTTGGGCTACCAAAAGGCTTAGGCAGTACATGTTATATCATACTACCTGGTTGATATCCAAATTGGACCCCTTGAAGTTCCTAATAGAGGCGACGACATTAACGGGAAGGATGGCCCGCTGTCATATGCTATTGTCTGAGTTTAACATTGTGTATGTGAGCCAGAAGGCAGTGAAAGGTAGCACCATAGCGTATTTTTTAGCTAGTCGAGCTTCAGACGACTATGAATCGTTGAATTTCAATTTCTCGAAGGAGGACTTGATGTGCTTTACAACCGGGGAAGACAATGTTTCAGAGGATAGCTCATGGAAGCTTTACTTTGATGGAGCTTCCAATGCCCTTGGCCACGGAATAGGAGTCGTACTAATTTCTCCGAAGGATGTCTACTATCACTTCACCAGCAGACTGAATTCTTCTGTATAAACAACATAGCTAAATACGAAGCCTGTGTTATGGGACTGAATGCAGCCATTGAAAGGAAGATCAAGGAACTTCGAGTATTCAGAGATTCATCCCTAGTGGTTTATTAGTTACGAGGAGAATGGGAGACTAAGGATCCGAAGCTAGTAAAATACTATGAGTTGATCCAGGAGCTCATTAAAGGATTTGAAAAGGTCATTTTCACCTACCTTCCTAGAGAAGAAAACCATATGGCAGATGCCTTGGTGACCCTGGCTTCCATGTTCAAAGCAAATACGGGAGCAGAAATGAAGACAACAGAGATGCAGACTTTTGAAAAGTCAACTCACTATTGTAATGTGCAAGAAGAAATAGACGGCAATCCATGGTATTACGACATCTTGCAATATATCAAGTTTCAAAAGTATCCCGAAGGAGCAAATGAAAATGACCAAAAAACACTCAGAAAGATGGAAACGTGATATGTTCTAGATGGGGAGATTCTATACAAAATAAGTAGGACCAGACCCTATTGAGATGTATAGATGCTCGGGAGGAGAAAGAAATTTTGGCAGAGGTGCATGATGGTCTGTGTGGAACACAAGCTAATGGTCTGTCAATAGCTCGAAATATCATAAGATATGGCTATTTTTAGTCAACCATAGAGGGAGATTGCATCAATTACGCAAGGAAATGCAATAAGTTCCAAATATCTGCCGATAAGATCCATGCTCCTCATTTACCTTTACACACCATGAATTTACCATGGTCGTTCGCAGCATGGGGCATGGATGTCATTGGGCATATTCATCTGAAGGCTTCCAACGGACACCGTTGTATTTTGGTTGCCATCAATTACTTCACTAAATGGGTAGAGGCGACATCCTATACCAACATCACAAAGACGACGGTGTGCAAATTCCTAAGGAAGGAGATCATTTGCCAATACAGTTTGCCGAAAAGGATCATTACCGATAATGCTTCTAACTTGAATAAAAAATTGATGACTGAGGTGTGTAACCAGTTTAAAATAACACACCATAATTCCATAGCCTACCGCCCTAAGATGAATGCGGCAATGGAAGCGGCAAACAGGAACATAAAGAAAATCATTACGAAGACAACTGGCACTTATAAAGATTGGCATGAGAAGTTGCCATTTGCTCTGTTTACCTATCGAACATCTGTTCGCACATCAACAGGGGCAACACCCTACTCTCTAATATATAGCACAGAGGCGGTATTACCCATTGAAGTTGAGATTCCGTCACTCCGAGTTCTAAATGAAGTGAAGTTGTAAGAATCAGAGTGGGTGCAAGCTAGGTTTGACCAGTTAAATCTTATCGAAGAAAAGAGGCTGAAGGCCATCTTCCATGGTCAAATGTACCAGAAACGAATGATGCAGGCATATGATAAGAAGGTGCGCCTGAGCAAATTCTGAGAGGGAGATCTGGTGCTTAAGAAGATCCTCCCAATTCAGAAAGATGCTCGAGGGAAGTGGATGCCTAACTGGGAAGGGCCATATGTTGTCAAGAAGGCCCTTTCAGGGGAGCATTGACCTTAACTGAAATGGACGGAGAGGAGTTGAAAAATCCTGTGAATTCTGACGTAGTTAAGAAGTACTATGCTTGAAAAAAAAGAAGAAAAAAAGGGAAGAAAAAAGAGAAGAAAGATGAAGCGAAAACCTGAAAGGGCATTTCATCCCCAAAAAAAGTGGAGAGCTCGACGTGAAAACTCGAAAGAGGGCATCTTGAAGCAAATGAAAGATCTGAGTTGAAAACTCGTTAAGGGCGGCTCAGATAAATTTTGAGGATAGGCCTCCGGCAAGAAGAGTTATCCCCACGGGTACCGGAAGAATGAGCTCTAGGCAAAGATTCTATCTCGGTTGACAGGATCATACATTATTTATACCGTGGATACTTGGGGTTTTGCATTGCATATTTTGCTTTCCCTTTTCCTCATGTTTGCCATGACTATCTTAAAACTGTTCCAAATCCTTAATGTTAATAAAATTACATTTTTGAAACTTCCATTCCTTGTCTTCTTATTATTTTCATAAGCATCGTCCAAACGGTTTAACATAGACTTATGATAAGAAAAAGATTTTTGAGCATTACTATAATATAACCTTGAAAATGCAGGTGATTAGAAAATAATATTAACTTTGTCCTCCAGCTGTCTACATGATATGTGTTGAGGCATGACGAGCAGAAGGCTTCGAGCATCAGAGCAAGATGATCAATGTCATATACCATTCATACTTGTCTGAGAAAGTATTCGAGACAACAAGAGAGATCTCCTAGGTGAAAACCCATAAGGGCACCTAAAAGACTCTAAAATGAAAATCCGAAAGGGCGCTCTAGAACTTCAAACTAAAAACTTAGAAAAGAAAGGCTAAAATGGTTGAACCCGACAGTGAGGTGGGGTACCGTGGCCAAAAGAAGAAGAGGAAGAGAAAGTAGGCAGGAAGTTGAGGTTTACTGATTGCGAAAACAAGCGCATCGAGATATTGACACTCATGCATCATGTATAGCTAGGCATCCCTAAGATTAGGAACATGCTAACTCATAACATTTTGTCTATCTTAAACAGGTACTTGCAGATTGCCATTGACTTTTGATCTGCCCCTTAGCAGTGAATAGGTGGATTTATTTGAAGAAAGATTCTGGCAGCCTTAGTAGCGTGAGTCAAAAAAGGTCGGTATCCATTCTCGGTGTGAGTCCCCAAATTTGAAGAAAAATTTCGACCGCCTTAGTAGCGTGAGTCCAGAAAGATTGGTAGCCATTTTGGCATGAATCCCAAACGCGGTGATAAAGGTTCTATATAGGAAGGACCTATATTTTTGATCCATCGTAGTGAAAGGTTCTATATCGAAAGAATCTGTAGCTCCAAGATTTTAGAAGCTATAAGTTCTATATAGGAGGGACTTGCGGCTCCAGGGTTTGAAGACTAGCAATTCCATATAGGAAGAACTCCCAGTCGAAAGAATCCATCCGCATCGCAGAAGGTTTTATATAGGAAAAACTCATGTTGAAGGCGAAGAGTTCTATATAGGAAGGACTCCAGGCTCTGCCGCCTCAGAGTGAAAAGTTCTATATAGGAGGGACTCGTAACTCAAGGCTTCAAAGCGAAAGGCTCTATATAGGAGGAGCCTGTAGCTCCAAGATCAGAAGGCGAAAAAGTTCTATATAAGAAGAACTTACGAGCCTGAAGATTCAGTCGGGGAAAAGCAGAGAGTTCCAGAAGAACACGTGGTTCCAAAGGTACAAACAGGGAAGTCAGACAAAAATGAGTGCTTATGATCTTTGCTTTGTTCCCATTCCACGGGAACAAGCAAAGAGGGGCAACTATAATCACTCATTTTTATCTAGGGGAATAAACGTTGTGTTAATCTATATTAGTGTAATAATTAATATATTGCTATCGCCTGTATACATATACCATATTATGAACGTGTGATTAGTATACGTAGTATATATGTGTGTTATTAATGTGTGAATGCATGTTATGTATGATTTAATTGTTTGTATGTATGTGTGTTATATGTGAGTGTTAATATTATATGTGCATGTCCGTACTAATGCTTGTGTGTATGTATATGTATACGTATGTGTGTCTGTGTGCGTATGTGTAGGCATATTATTATTATTATTATTATTATTGGACTAATATGAATAAAATCCAAAATACTTTAAACCCAATTGAATTGAATGTTTGGTCCATAGTCCATATATTACAAACTTAAAAACAAAGAGATATACAAGGCCCATTTCGGATAGACCCAACCAAACCCTAATCTATATTAGATTACATATCCAACCTTAACCCTAACCCTTTATCCTTGCGCAGCCCAATTTGAGCCGTTGGATCAGATTTTGGTCCAACGGCCATGATTGAAAGGGGAGAACCTTCCAGATGGTGCGTGAGGCTCACTCCCGAGGCTACTAGACTTCTACGTGCATGTGGCCTGCACGCGCTGACTCCTCAAATACGAACAAGACACATGGCACAATCTGGTACCAGCCCCCTAGTCCAAGATTGCATCCTAACCGTCTGTCTTCCATGCGATCCCGGCTGTTGGATTAGATTTGATCCAACAACTAGGGTTCAGTATGGCCGAACGACGCCACCACCATACCGCCCCCATACCGGCCGTACCAACCGCCACATCAAATCGAACGTGCCAAAGATAGAAAAATAGGGATTATCAGTGCTCAAATCAATCAAATATATGTTTTTATATTTTGTATCTACCGAAACAAATGAAAAAAATCATGAGTATATGTATCCAACCAAAAATTGTAAACACTCAGAAACCACTTTTCATAAATAATAACAAAAAACATTCAAGGTAAATCTCTTCTCTTTTTCTCTCTACATGCATGGATTAAAAAAATAACAAGTAAGGAAGTATTATACCTCAGTGGTGCGTCTCGCCAGTGATGAACCTGAGGGTGAGCCTTCCCTTTTTCTGGTTCGAAATAACAGTGACGGGGGTTTAGGTCTTTAACTTTGAAGCAAAAAAGGTTGTGTTTTTTTGTTTTTGCTGTTGAACCGCCGAGGTCCAGGATGGCTTGAGGTAGCCTCATGGCCGACCTCGCTTGAGACCGGCCGAGTGCAGCGGTTGAGGGAAGTTTGGGGGTTGGGTTTTTGGAAAAATAGATAGCTAAAAGAGAGTAAAAAATGAAAAAATAAGTGAAAAGGGGGGCTAATGGGTTTTAGATAGAGTGAATTTATTTGGTTTTTGGTCTAATTACATCATAAATCCTCCCTTGCTCCCCGTTTATTTCATTTTTGTCATGCCCCTTGGAATAATTACCACATCGATCCCTCTCTCTTTTCAAAACTTTTTAATCTGGTCCTGGAATTGAACCGGATCAATTTTATAATGGTGAAATTATACCCTAAGGACCTTCGCGTTTTGAAAGTTTCCACTTCGGGTTTGCCCCTTGGTAATATTGCATGATAGGTCTTTTCCAGTTTGTTCCAGTTTTTAATTAAGTCTTCGAATAGGCCTTTTGATTATTTAATTTCGACTTCTAGATTTTGTTTTTATTTCATTTTGATCCTTCAAATGCTTTAAATATTTATGCCTTTAGTCTTTATCTTATTTAATTGTTTTTTAGCACGTTCATGTTGCTTATTTTATTTACATTTGTTTTTCTTATATGATACCTACTTTTATTTTCTTTAGGTATGGTATCATGTTTTTATTTTAATTTGTTTGATTATTATGTATGTCCATTTTACATGTTATGCCTCAGTCTATTTTTTACATATTATGCTTATATGTTATTTCTTATGTTTGTTTTGGTACATTATGTTATGTGATAATTTGTGGCTTTTATTCATGTTAATATCTTGTTTACCATGTATATATAGCATTATGCTTTCATATTTTAAAATGTATATGTATATATATGTTTAGATTTTTATTATTATTTTTGCATCTTAGGTTCATGTTAGAAATGGGTAATAAGGTTGTTACATATGAGTACCATGATATGTTTATAGTGTGCGTGTGTGTTTTATTCACATGATAAACTTTACGTATAATTTTTTGGTAGTGTTGTTTTTCCATTTTAGTATCGTATTACATATATATGTCATGCACATTTTGCATTTTTATATGCATTTTAACATGTATATTATTAATTTCTTTTTAAGATGTTTTCTTTTCCTTTAATTTTGAAAGCATGTTTTTTTTTCTTTCTTTCGTGTTTATGTGTATGTTTTGTTTTTATTATTGTGATATTATGTTCATGCATTTAATTATTTTTGTTTAAATTTTGTAATATTCATATTTTATGTCTCTTAAATTGTCATGTTAATGTGATTTGTTTGTTTTATGTTTTGCTTCCTAAGGTTGCATAATGAGATATTAATTGTCAATGCGGTGCCCTTTTATCCAAGCGTAAACGGGGCCAGTATCAGGCGTAGTGATGGTGGTTGGGCGTTTACTCTCGGATAACGGGGCCTTTAAAATTTACTCACACTTATAACCAAATTTTAAATTAATTGTCACTTTAACCCAGAAAGTCTAATATTAATAAAGCGGTAATTATTAAAGTACCAATTTTGGGCGGTGTGGGGGTGCTAATCCTTCCCCATCCGTAACCGACTCCCGAACCCAACATTTTAAAATCTCTGGTTTTTGTGGCGTCCGGCCTACCTAAGTGTCCGGTGGTGACTCCATTTTTAATAAAACCCGATTTTTTTAAAAACTCCGCGGAAGACATTATTTTCAAAACAAAACAAAATAAAATACATTTTTAGCAAACTTAAAAGACGGGGATATCGCTACAGTATGAATATGTACTAACATATACTTGAAATGGTATATGTTATTTTAATGTAGATTCTGATATAAATCAAGGTCGTTTCAGCAGAAAAGGAAAAGAAAAGGATCAGAAGTGAAATCATGTAGCAAGGTTATTTATCGAGGCTAAGGTGAGTGCATACATATTTTTAAATGTATGTTTATTAACATACTATACGGAGACTTGCGATAAGTCACTCAAAAAGGTAAAGAATTTTTATAAATATCATAATATAATTTTGGCATGGTACTTTATTTTATTGATTTAAAGATTGTGGCATGTTTTATGGTCACGTATGGTTTTATAGCATGATATATTCATGAAAAATTTATTTGATATAATTATTTTTATGGCAGTACACCATGAAAGTTATAGAGCATATTGAAGCATGAACTGCTCTAATATGATATGTTTTACATGATATAAAATGTATATGGGTTGCTTGCCATTTTGCATGAATTGTTTTAAGTTTGCCCTTGGTAGTATAATATTAAGTTGGACAATATTGTGGTATACCATTAGAGTCATACAAGTTATCTGACACTTCAATGTGTCTTACAAGTTATCTGACACTTATTGTGTCATACCAGTTACCTGACACTTCATTGTGTCTTACAAGTTATCTGACACTTCATTGTGTCTGACACTTCAATGTGTCTACAAGTTTAAAGAAAAGGATAGTACTTTTCAAGTACGCGACTCGTTTATTAGTCACTTGATATTTACCTTGGGCTACATGATTATACAATACAACTATATGTTTTCTTATACAGATGTTCCTGTATTACAGAATCATATGATTTAATGACTATCATGCTTTTGAAAGTATCATGCATTAATATATATTTATATATGTTTTCATCTTATGTCTCACTGAGTTATACTCAGCGTGTATTTTTGTTATACACGTAGGTAAACGGAAATAGGAGTTGAGCTTTTCATCACTGCCTCTTTTGGGGAATACCGAATCAACATGTTAATTTCAGTACTTATGACATCCATGTTTTTGTGTTTAATAGTGGCATGTACTAGTTAAACATGTCTTTCTGGTAAATATTTAAATTGGGTATGTAATAGTTTTATAAACCTTTCATAAATATTAAACATATTAACTATTTATTATTATTATTATTATATGTTTTGACATGATTATCTTATTTACGTAAAAAGTTTTATTATCAGGTATTAAATTATTATTTTAATCCCTAAATAGGATAAAGTTAAGCGTGTTTGGATTAGAGAAATTTTAAGATGGGTGACCTCTTGGGAAGTTAATTTAAAATTTTTAAAATTCCTAATTTTTTTTAGTTTAAAAGATATTTCTAAAAGCTCATAACATCTTGACTCGTGTTAAACGTACGGACACGGGAAGGATGTGTTACATGATTTCTTGTTGTTAATCTACCAAAACCTTATTGTTTTAACTTTGTTTTCTCATATGAATCATCCAATTAAGGGAGAAAGCATCCATTAGAGGTAAGGTTCGTTCTCCTCCTTTAATGAAAGGTTCTTTACTGAAATTCCCAAGTTGTTGACTCTTTACACATGTTTTCTAATGTGTTTTGATAAATTAATTAAGGAAAATTGGTTTAATTGTGTTTTGGTTGATGAAATTTGTGGATCTCCGTACTTGTTCTATTTTGTTGGGATTTTGATCAGATTAGATCATGATTTTGATGTTTAATTGAGTTGATAACTTGGCTTTAATATTGTAATCGTGAAACAAGTTCAATCTCTAATGTTTAAGGTTGTTAATCAAGAGTCTTGGGGTGATAGTTGAGTTTAATCATTGTTGGAAGTAAAAGGATGTTGATGATGTTTGATGGTTTGAATCGTTATATTATGGTTGGGTTGAGTTTTAGAAGTGTTTGAGGATGTTTTCGACATATTTCGGATGGTTTTTGAGTGGGCAACTTGAGAGTTGCGGGTAATTGCTAGTAGGCAATGGTTTGAATGCATAATGATGCATTTATCCTCTGGTTTTATGTGATTAAAATAGGGAATAGTCAAGGCGGCGAAGAGTGACGTTGTTTGTTGCTTGCCGAGAGCTCAATTCGCGTTGGCGAGCAAGGCGAGGTGTACCGGTGAGTGGAAACTGGTTTTAAATGTCTTTAAAATGTTTGTGAATGATGTTGGGAGTTTAGGATAAGCTTTAAACACTTACCTAAGCTCGGAAGTAAGTTTCCCTTATTTTTCTCTTGAATATCGGGTTGGATATGAGCATGTGATTTCATGTTTTGGTGTTAAATATGGTTTGATTTACTTACTGAAAATGTATGATTTTAAGTAAATATGCAGGGGTTTAAAAGTATGATAAATACTAATGAGCATTAGTTTTCATTTCGGTTGGGAATGGTATTATTGCTTTGGCAATGTGATTTGCATATGTGGTGTTTTTGTATAATGCATTGTAAAATATTAAGTAAATGGTTTGTAAATGATGTCTTGGCTATGTGACAAGGTAAGAAACAATCGGATATAGTTGGCATGCCATAGGATTAAAAGTGCACTATAAAATATGAACAAAATCTATCATGGCTATGGGTCCTTGTGGTATGGCTGTTTAACAAGGCCACTCAAACTGTTGGGACATCATTTGGGGCGTGCGGTTTAACTAGGTGAGGTTGTCAAATCTTGCGATTTAACTAGGCAATGAGGTAAAACTCACGGTTTAACTAGGCGAGGTTGTCAAATCTTGCGGTTAAACAAGGCAAGGATGGTAAACTTTTGGTTTAACTAGGCAAGGTTGGTAAACTTGAGGTATAACTAGGTAAGGGTGTTAAGCTCGTAGTTTAACTTGGTGAGGGTGTCAAATCTTGCGGTTTAACTAGGCATGGTATGAGAGATTCGTGTAGCCGATATGTGTGGATAAAGGATAGTCTATCCGAGGTCACTATAAATTCCAAAATATGTGAAAGTTCATGTGTTGAACCTATTTTAATGCTTTAGGATTTAAGCATGGGTTATGATTTAATGCTTTGGGATTTAAGCATGGTAAAATGGTTTAATGCTTTGGAATCTAAGCATGGAATATGTACATGATGTTGCTTAAAGGTTGTTGTGCATTGTTTTGGTTGGAAACAAGGAAATGCTTTGGTTGAAAGCATTTTTTTAGAAACAAGTGTTTCGGTTTCAAATGTTTTAATTGCATCATTGTTTTTTGAGCATCCTCACTAAGCATGCGTGCTTACGCTCTTTTTTTCCTAATGATGCAGAGCATTAAGGTTTGGGGGCAGCAAGCAAGGTTTAAAGTGATCCAAAGACAAGGACTACCTTGAGTATGAAGTCGGTTTATGTTTCCGGTTAATAAGGCAATGTGTTCGCCATGTTTTTCTTTGGGATTGTATTATGTTTTCCCATAGTTTTAAGCGTGTGAAGTTCTGAATTGTAAAGTTGTCTTGATGTTGATAAGTTGATGATGATCTTTGCTTATAGTTGAGGCTTGATGGTTGCTTAGGTATGCATCTAGTTAACCTTTGGTGGTTGTCATGTTTTGATGGTTCAAGCATGTTTGTTGTGATGCTTTAGATATGAAAGCATGTTGTGTATGCCTTAAGTGTGACAAATGTGAGTTATGGATGTTTGGTAAAGCGATATTAGAAAGCATGCCTATAAAATCTTTTGGAGTGTATGAATGCTATTTAATGATGTTGATTATGTGATGTTTTTGTTGGCATTGAGCCTTAGTAACGTTGCATAAGTGTTTGAAGCATGTTCAAGTGGTTTGGTTATCATTAGAGTATGTTTAGAAAGCAATTTGGGACATTACAGGTCTAGGCGTATCGAAACGGGTGTACCCGTACCGGTACGGGTAGGCCATTTCAGGCATAGCATTTCGATACGCGAGAGGGTGTTTCGATACGGACAAGACTTTTTAGGCATAGAATTTTAGTACTCGAGCAAGTGTTCCAATACGGTCTTAGGCAATTTGGCTAGGCATTTTGATACACAGGCAAGTGTTTCGGTACGAGTTTTGGCTACATTTGAGTTTTAGAAATTGTTGAGCCGTACCGAAACACTTGTAGGCGTACCGAAATGGCTGCAGTTATTTCAGTTAAATGGAATATTTAAAGTTCTATTTTTTTGTTTTGGTCCTTGAGTTTTGTGAATGCAATTGTATGAGCTTGGATGATCGTTTTGACCTAGATTTTACAAGTAAGCATGTAATTGGACTAAATGAAGGTTGGTAAACTTAATTTTAGTTTTGGACCTTTAATTTATCAAATTTATATTTTAGTCCCTGAAATGTATGTTATGCAATAAGATGCCTTTCCGTGGTTCGTTTCCTTTGAAAATTTACCCGTTGCAAGTATGTACATGTAAGATTAATAATATGCATCTAGAGAAGATAGAAAGGAAAAAAATGGACCATTTTTGTAATCTTTCTCTAGTTTGCTTCGGCAAACCTAATGTAGTTCTCTTGGTTCGGTTAGGCGTCTAGGCCGGGACAAAGGGGTTACACGTAGTCTGGGTGGAGTTGAGTTCCGTGGTTTGGCACATGGGGCTTCTGAGGGTTGGTTGACTAGTACTGAGAGGATACTAGGCCAGATGGATTGTTCTGATGTCCGTAAGCTGGGATGTGTTGTATCCCTGTTAGAAGGTGATGCTTATAGTTGGTGGATGACCTCGATAGCTGGGATGGTACCCGGGGATGTAACCTGTGAGTTTCTTTGTGCCGCATTTTGGAGGAAGTATCTAGGAGTTTGGTATTAGAACAAAAAGAAGTGAAAGTTTATGGCTCTAGTGTAGGGCAATATGTCTGTTTCTGAGTACGAGGTGCAATTCGTAAGGTTGTGTCAGTACGCACCTGAGTTGGTTCCTGACAAGCGACAGTGTTGTGATCAGTTTCGCTATGGGCTGGTTTAGGATGTTAAGACATACATGCTTGCTACTGATTATGCAAATTTTGATGTGTTGGTCATGCGAGCCAAGGACATTGAGAAAACCCTTGTGTTGGCTTATGGGTCTCGAGGCTTTAGCTCTGGTAAGAGAGTGGCAGATTCTAGTTTTGGCAGTGGTCAGGCTAAGAGACACCATGATAGGAGGTATTGCCATTAGCTGAGGCGTGGTGGAGGTGTTATTGGGCGTGAAGTGCAGGGGCAGAGTACCCAGGTTAGGGCTCTGCATAATACCTATTGGGCTCGTGGATCGCGTGATCATTTGAGGCAAGATTGCCCTCGTTTGGCCAGGGAGGGTCAGACACCTACAGCCTTGTTGGAGTTGTGGGTCTGGCGACCATGCTAGACGTGATTGTCCTTTGTTGATTGGAGGTGGATAGGGTGTTGCAGCTGTTGTTGCTTCGTAGAGAGGTTGTGGTTGTGGCCATGGCCTATTTCAGTGCAGTAAGGGTGGGCAGAGGACTGTGGCTCCTACCGTTGGTATCCAGCTTAAGTGAGGTAGACCGGCTAGGGTGTATACGCACCGTGAGGGTCGCAATGATACCTATTTGATTACAAGTACTTTCTCTTTACAGTCCTTGCTGTTGTATTCGTTGGTTGATTTTGGTTCTACTCATTCATACATCTTGAGTGAGCATGCACGGTTGTTTGATATATCTGTTGAAATTCTTAATGTGGGTTTTAGAGTGACTAGTTCACTTAGAGAGACAGTCGTGGTTAGGAAGTTGTATCATAGGTGTCCGCTGATGGTTTAGGTCACGTGTTTGATGTGGATCTGATGGAGTTGCCATTCCATGGCTTTGATGTTATTCTGGGCATAGATTGGTTGACCGAGCATAGGGTTGTGGTAGATTTTGAGACCAAATGGATAACCTAGAAGTTGTCTGATGTTTTTGAAGTGGTGGTTGTAGGCGAGAATGCTAAGTTCTTGTCTAATGTTGTTTCAGCTCATGAAGCGAGTCGGATGATGAATTTCGGATGTCATGCTTTCTTGGCCTATGTTATGAATCCTGGTTCGAAATAGTTGAGGGTGCAGGATATTCGCACGGTATGTGAGTTTTCAGGTTTTTTTTGGAAGAGTTGTCGGGGTTGCCATCCGACCGTGAGGTGGACCAGTGTTGTTTGTGAATAAGAAGGATGGTACGTTACGGATGTGTGTATATTATCAGCAACTAAACAAGTTGACAATAAAGAACAAGTATCCTTTACTGCGAATAGATGACATGTTTGATCAATTTAGGGGTGCCTCAGTGTTTTCTAAGATATATTTGAGGTCTAGGTACTATCAGTTGAAGGTGAAGGATGTGGATGTGCCAAAGACAGGTTTTCGTATGAGGTACGAGCATTATGAGTTTTTGGTGATGCTGTTTGGTTTGACCAATGCACCAGCTACTTTCATGGTCATGATGAATCAATTGTTCTATGAGTTTCTAGATCAATTTGTGGTCATGTTTATCGATGATATCCTTGTGTACTCTCGCGCTGAGGAGGATCATGATAGATATTTACGGATTGTGCTTCAAACGTTGTTGGCTAATCAGCTTTATGCCAAGTTAAGCAAGTGTGAGTTCTGGCTTATTGATGTTGTTTTCCTTGGGCATGTGGTATCGGTCGAGGGGATTCGTATTGATCCACACAAGATTGAGGTTGTGATGAGTTGGAAGGTGCCTAAATCTGTGACAGAAGTTTGGAGTTTCCTTGGTTTGGCTGGTTATTACCGTAGGTTTGTTGAAGGGTTTTCCAGTATAGCTGCTTCGTTGACCAAGTTGTTACAAAAGAATGTTGGTTTTGAGTGGTCAGATGTTAGGCAGAAGGCTTTTGAAAGGTTGAAGGAAGCTTTGACGAGAACTCCGGTCTTGGTTCAACCTGAATCAGGAAAAGAGTTCGTCATTTATAGTGATGCATCTTATGTTGTGCTTGGTTGCATGTTGATGCAGAAGGGTAAGGTGGTTGCGTATGCATCTAGACAGTTGAAGGTGCATGAGCGTAATTACCCTACTCATGATCTTGAGCTTATCGCAGTCGTGTTTGCCTTAAAATCTAGAGGCATTACCTTTACGATGAAAAGTGTGTGGTTTATACAGATCATAAGAGTCTGAAGTATCTGATGTCACAGAAGGAGTTAAATCTTAGGCAATGAAGATGGTTGGAGTTGCTTAAAGATTATGATTTGTCTATTGAGTATCATCCAGGCAAAGCTAACGTTGTAGCTGATGCTTTGAGTAGGAAAGCTGCTGTGGAGTTGAGAGCTATGTTTGCTCGATTAAGTGTGACTTGCGACGGCGAGTTGTTGGCTAAGTTGCAAGTGAAACTGTCCTTGTCGCAGTTGATTAAGGAGAAGCAACCACATGATGAGAGTTTGGTACCGTATGTAAAGGATATCATGGATGGGAATCCTACGAATTTTTATTTTAATGATGATGGAGTGTTGTGTTTTAAAGGTCGGGTTGTGGTGCCCGAAGACGAGGAGTTGAGGCATACCATTTTGACTGAAGCGGATGCTAGTCCTTTTGCTATGCATTCTGGTATTACTAAGATGTATCAAGGTTTGAGGGATGAGTACTATTGGGTTGGTTTGAAGAAAGATGTGGCTGATTTTGTTGCTCGATGCATGGTATGTCAGTGATGGAAAGCTGAGCATCAATTTCCTTCAGGTTGTTGCAATCGTTGAGGATACCGAAATAGAAATAGGAAAGAATCACCATGGATTTTGTGTCTGGGTTGCCTTTGACACCGAATAAAAAGAATTCCATTTGGGCGATTGTTGATCAATTTACGAAATGTGCCCATTTTTTGTCAGTGCATACGACGTATACCTTGGAAAGGTTGGTTGAGCTGTATATCTCTAAGATCGTGCGTTTGCACGGGGTGCCCAAATCTATAGTTTTGGATAGAGATCCGCGTTTTATAGCAAGGTTTTAGGAGTGCTTCCATCGTGCTCTGGAACTCAAGTCGGAACGTGTGATACAGGTTTTGGAGGATGTTGAGATGTTGAATCATTGAGTTCCAGGGAACATATGAGAAGCAGTTGTCTTTGGTGGAGTTTGCTTATAACAATAATTATCAGGCTAGTATATAGATGGCACTGTATGAGGTGTTGTATGGTAGGAAGTATCGTACACCGTTGTGTTGGGCTAAAGTTGGGGAAAAGCATGTTTCCGTGCCTGATATGTTGAAAAGCACCAATGAAAAGGTGAAGTTGGTATGTGAGCGCTTGAGAGCGACTTCGGATCATCAAAAATCCTATGCAGATTTGAAATGTAAAGATGTGGAGTATGTTGTTGGTGATCGAGTGTTTTTGAAGTTGTTGTCTTGAGAGAAGGTGATGGTTTTGGGCGGAAAGAAAAGCTTAGCCCGAGGTTCATTGGACCTTACAAGGTGGTTGAGCATGTTGGTCTTGTTGCTTATCAGTTCAGGTTACCTCTTGAGTTGAGAGGATTCATGATGTGTTTCATGTTTCGATGTTGCGGAGGTATCGGTCGGATCCATCACATGTTATGCCGGTAGAGGATATTGAGTTAAGGCCAGATTTATCTTATGATGAGGAACCAGTTGAGGTTCTTGACACCAGTAGTAAGGTTCTACGTGGTAAGACGATTGGGCTTGTTAAGGTGTTGTGGAGGCACCGCGGAGCTGAGGAGGCCACGTGGGAGCGCAAGACGGACATGTTGGAACAGTTTCCGCATTTGTTTCTTCTCGGTAAATTTCATGGACAAAATTTCATAAGTGGGGGAGAGTTGTAACACCCTAATTTTGGGCCTAGCGGTTTTGACGTTTATTAGATGGTTTAGTGGACCGGGTTAGGGATTTGAGTCGAATTCAGGAGTAAATATTTTCGGTGAGATAAAAATATGGAAAAAAGGTTTAAAATCATGTTTAAATATATGATTAATATTGGTGAAATCAATTTTGGAAAATGAGATTTGGAAGGGTGACATTTTGGTTAAAGACCATAATGTAATTTTTGAAAACTATTTTTAAAAGTGACTAAATTGAAAAGGGTCAAATTCTTAGAATCCTTAAGAAGCTATTTTACCAAGTGTTTGCTGGTGATTTCTCCCTTCAATTGAGTTTATTTTAACATGTGTTTTAAAAGATAATTAAAAGGGATTTTGGATATTCAAGTTAGTTATCATCTTAAAGAAATTTGACCTAACTTTTCTCTCAACTTTTTTCTGCCAAACACTCTTGTTTTCATCAAAATCCAGAGGTGAGAGATCCTTTTACTTGGATTCTTGATTTATAATTGATTCCTTATCTTCGATTTACAAAACCTCGTTGAAATCTTATGTTTTTCTGGCTTTAATCAATCAATTGAGGGAGAAATCGCACAATAGAGGTAAGGTTCGTTCTTCTCCTCTATTGATGGTTCTTTACTGATATTCCCAAGTATTTGATCCTTAATTTATGACTTATAATCTGATTTTATATTTTTATAATGAATAATTGATTTAATTGAGTTTAATTGATGAAATTATGGAAGATTCGCATTGGATCTGTTTTCCAGTGTTGAGAATTGATTTTAAACATATTTTGGATATTTATAATGTTAATAAGTTATTTTTAACATTGGAATCCCAAAACTCCTTGAATCCTTGATTATTAGGTTGTTAGATTTGTATTTTTGTGGAGTTATGGTGGTTGTGTAGTTGCTGGAAGTTTATGGATGAATTAATCATGTTTTTAGATGTTATTAGATGTTGATTGAAGTGTTATGTTGATAGATTGTGGCTGGGTTGTGTTTGGAAAGAGTTAGATGATGATTTCGATTGTTGTAGTTGAGTAATTGTGAAAGGATTATGGAAGTCCGTGAGGAATTGTTGTTGCAGTGCTTTGAATGCATTGAGATGCATTAATCCTCTGTTGTAATGTGGATAAAACAAGAGAGGTCGATCCGGAAGCGATCGGTGAAGCTTTGGAGGCTTCAGAGGCTTGATTCGCATCGGCGATTTGAGGTTTCGCTTATCGGTGTCTAAGAATATGGATTTTAGCTTTGAAATGATTTAAATGTGGTTTATGGGAGTTTAAACTGAGCTTGAAATGCTAGTTTAAACTTGGAAGTAAGTATGATGTGGTTTCTCTCTCGGTCGTGTTTTTAAGAAATGGTTTTATGCACTTGTTTTGATTTACATTGTACCTATTGTTTATGCATATTTTAAAGTATGTGAGATACTATTTTTGATCATGAAATGATGATGGATGCACGTGGTAAGTGATCCATGTAAGTATATGGTTTATACTTGTGTTTTAAGCATGTGTTGTTGCTTGGAAAATGGTTTGGTTAAATGCTTGTAAAAACAATGAGGTAAATGGTGAATTATATTGGAAAGTGATGTGGTTTTGAATACTGTTATCGGATATAGTTGGCCGGTCATAGGATTGATAGTGCACTATAATAAGTCGCCTTAGATGTTAGGGGTTTTGATTTGGTGTACCGAAAATTCCATCAAAGTACCCTAACAATTGAGGGGTTATATGGTACCGTAAACTCCTGTTAGGGGATTAAGCATCTAACCAAGGAATGGGGTTGGTGTCCTCGTGGGTTGTAAGTGTACCCGGTTGTAATGTACCGCGGTTGTGATTGTATCGCTATTCCGGTTGAGATGGCTTAAATTGTTGTGAGGACAGTTGAATCCGTGTATCCGATGAACTATTTTGGTAAAGGAACTTGGTTTTGATCACTTGTAAGCCAATATAATTATTAATGTATCATTGAAAGGTTTATGTTGTATAATGTGATTTATATATGTTTACTCTTTAAGCTTTGCATATGGTTGTTATGCATGCGAATGCTTAAATTGAGGTTTAGCAATAGGATTTGTTGTTGGTTAATGATACATGTTGCATATGGTTTAATATGCTGATTTTTAAAGATGTTAAGTGCATGGTTTTTAAGGCATGATAATATTTTAAATGATGTTTAAAAGATTATTGAAATGGGATTTCAATGTGTTATTGAGAAATGGTTTTAAGGCATTGATGGTGTGTTGTTTAAGAGCACTCCTCACTAAGCCTAGTGTGCTTACGCTCTCTTTGTCCATCAATGCAGAGAATTAAAGGCTTGGAAGGCAGCGAGAAGCAAGGGATCACAAAAAGATTTGGTATCAAAAATATGTTTTTGGATTAAACTATAAGTAATAAGGGAAATGGGGGTTCAATTGTTGTTTCGGGAGGTGTTTTGCTAAACTCCCGGTTTGACCAAGTTTGTTTTGTTGCTCTTGGGTTGTAAAAGGCCATTTTGGATTGATTGTGGTGATGGTTTAAGATTTCATGTTTTGCTTGCTTTGGTTTTTAGGAAGCATGCCTCTAGATTTATATTTGAAGTATGTTGCCATGAATTGATGTTGAAACTAGGTTGTTTTGATGTGGTTTGACCCTTGAATATGTTGGATGTATGCTAGAAGCATGTTAGGGTGTTTTGGCATGCTTGAAAGCATGTTAAACCAGCAAAAGAGGACATTACAAGTCCACGCGTACCAGTACAGGCATCCCTATTTCGGTACGAGTTAACCATTTCAAGCTTAGTATACCGGTACACGAAAAGCTATTTTGTTACGGGCCAAGGAAAAATTGGCCTATGTTTCGGTACTCGTTGATGCGTTTTGATACGGTACAGTGTTTTATTAAGGGCGTTTCGATACGCGGCAGCGTATCTAAACACATTTTGGCTACTGGAATCCGAGGGCTTTTAAATTGCAAAGACATACCGAAACGCATGCATGCGTACCAATACGGTTACCGTTAAACTACTTATTTGGTTATTATGAAGTTCTGTTTTCTTACATTTTAGTCCTTGAATGTTGTGGATGCAATTGAATGAGTATGGATGATCGTTTTGAGCTGATCTTTGACATGTAAGCATGAAATTAGACTAATTTTAGGCTGGTAACATAAAAATGAGCAAAGTCCCTTTAGTTTTTTGAAATTGCAATTTGCAATTGTGTTAATCGGATGTCAATTCGATGCCCGATTGAGTTGAGTTTTCATATGTGATCAGTATGTACATGTAGGATAATAATTGTACATCTGGACAAGATAAAAAATTTAATTTTTGGTTTTATCTTCACGTTTTACTTCAATAAACCTAATGTAGCTTGCTCGGTTCGATCTTGCGACTAGGTTAGGTCGAGGGGGTTACATTTGGTGGTATCAGAGCCAGTTTTACGATAATTGGGAGTTGGTATGATTTTTGTGATGTTGTTGTAAGTTGTAATCTGTTGTTTAAAATACACAGTGATTGTAATGGGCACGCTAATTCTTTTATGCCATGTTGGAGGAAATTTAGGAAACCCACTGCCTTATTATTATTAGTCTGAAATGATAAGATTTTGAAATGGAAGTCTTGGATCCTTGCTTGAAGCTGGCCTAACTATTTGTTTTGAAATGATTATCATGCCTTAGATATATTTTTAGCATGATAGGACCAGGGAGAGAGTTATGATCTGGTACGATTGTTGCTGCCATTAGGCAGGGAGACGAGGGAGGTGTTGTACCTCTTGAGGGGTTGCTGCCACCCCCACCTAATCCACCTACGAATGTGGAGCAAGTACCACTGGTGTGTTCCAGGCAGTCGTTGCTGGTGTTCATGTGTCGGCACCAGTGGTTGGGAAAGGTTTGCCATTAGAGCGTCTTCGCAGTCTGGGCAGAGTTGAGTTCTGTGGCTTGGCACCTAGGCTTCTGAGGATTGGTTGGCCAATACTAAGAGGATATTGGGCCATATGGATTGTTCTAATGTCCGTAAGCTATGATGTGTTGTATCCCTATTACAAGGTGATGCTTATAGTTGGTGGACGAGCACGATAGCTGGGATGGTACCCGGGGATGAAACCTGAGAGTTCTTTTGTGCCACGTTTTAAAAGAATTACCCGGGAGTCTGATATCAGAATGAAAAGAAGTGAGAGTTTATGGCTCTAATGCAGGGTAGTATGTCTATTTTTAAGTACGAGGTGCAGTTCGTGAGGTTGAGTCAGTACATACCTGAGTTGGTTCCCAATGAGTGACAGCGATGTGATCGGTTTCACTATGGGCTGGTTCAGGATGTTAAGACATACATGCTTGCTATTGATTATACAAATTTTAATGTGTTGGTTACGTGAGCCAAGGACATTGAGCAAAACCTTGGGTTGCCTTTTGGGTCTCGAGGCTTTAGCTCTGGTAAAAGAGTGGCAGATTCCAATTTGGCAATGGTCAGGCCAAGAGACACCGTAATAGGTGGCATCGCCCTGAGCCAAGGCGTGGTAGAGGTATTGTTGGGCGTGGAGTGCAGGGACAGGGTACCTAGGTTAGGGCTTCGCATAATACATGTTGGGCTTGTAGATCGGGTGACCATTTGAGGCGAGATTACCTTTGTTTGGCCAGGGAGGGTCAGACACCTACGCTGTTGTGGCCAATGCTTGTCAGAGTTGTGGGTCTGGCGACCATGTGAGACGTGATTGTCCTTTGTTGATTGGAGGTGGGTAGGATGCTGCACCTATTGTTGCTCCGCATAGAGGCTATGTGGTTGTGGCCCGTTTTAGCACAGAGAGGGTGGGTAGAGGACTGTGGCTCATACCGTTGCTATCCAGCCTAAGGATGGTGGACCAGCTAGGGTGTATGCGCACCGTGAGGGTAGCAATGACACTGATATGATTGTAGGTACTTTCTATTTACAGTTCTTGCCATTGTATTCGTTGGTTGATTATGGTTCAACTCATTCATACATCTTGAGTGAGCATGCACGGTTGCTTTATATACCTGTTGAAATTCTTATTATGGGTGTTAGAGTGACTAGTTCTCTTGGAGAGACAGTCATGGTTAGGAAGTTGTATCATAGGCGTCCGCTGATGGTTCAAGGTCACGTGTTTGATGTGGATCTGATGGAGTTGCCATTATATGGATTTGATGCTATTTTGGGCATGGATTGGTTGACCGAGCATAGGGATGTGGTAGATTTTGAGAACAAACGGATAAACTTGAAGTTGTCTGATGTTTTTGAAGTGGTGGTTGTAAGCGAGAATGCTAAGTTCTTGTCTAATGTTGTTTCGGCTCTTAGAGCGAGTCAAATGATGGATTTTAGATGTTAGGCTTTCTTGGCCTATGTTATGAATCCTAGTTCGAAAGAGTTATGGGTGCAAGATATTCCCACATTATGTGAGTTTTCGGGTGTTTTTCTAGAAGAGTTGCCAGGGTTGTCACCCGACCGTGAGGTGGAGCTTGGCATTGAGATTTTTACGAATACGACACTTATGTCAATTGTTCTGTATCGCATGGCCCCGAAAGAGTTGAAGGAGTTGAAAACGCAACTGCAGGAGTTGCTTGATCGAGGTTTCATTAGACCTAGTGTTTTATCGTAGGGTGCACCGGTGTTGTTTGTAAAGAATAAGGATGGTACGTTGCAGATGTGTGTAGATTATCAGCAATTGAACAAGTTGACGATAAAGAACAAGTATCCTTTGCCGCGAATAGATGACTTGTTTGATCAGTTCAGGGGTGACTCGTTTTTTTGTAAGATAGATTTGAGGTCTGGGTACTATCAGTTGAAGGTGAAGGATGTGGATGTGCCCAAGATAGCTTTTCGTACGAGGTACAAGCATTATGAGTTTTTGGTGATGCTATTTAATGAATCGGGTGTTCTATAAGTTTCTAGATCAGTTTGTGATCATGTTTATCGATGATATCCTTGTGTACTCTCGCGCCGAGGAGGATCGTGATAGACATTTGCGGATTGTGCTTCAGACGTTGTTGGCTAATCAGCTTTATGCCAAGTTAAGCAAGTGTGAGTTCTGGCTTAAGGAAGTTGTTTTCCTTGGGCATGTGGTATCGACCGAGGGGATTCGTGTTGATCCACACAAGATTGAGGCTGTGATGAGTTGGAAGGTGCCTAAATATGTGACAGAAGTTCAGAGTTTCCTAGGTTTTGCTGGTTATTATCGTAGGTTTTTGAAGGGTTTTCGAGTATAGCTGCTCCGTTAACCAAGTTGTTACAAAAGAATGTTCGTTTTGAGTGGTCAGAGGATAGGCAGCAGGCTTTTGAAAGGTTGAAGGAAGCTTTGATGCGAGCTCCGATCTTTGTTTAGCATGAATCAGAAAAAGAGTTCGGCGTTTATAGTGATGCATCTTATATTGGGCTTGGTTGCGTGTTGATGCAGAAGGGTAAGGTAGTTGCGTATGCATCTAGACAGTTGAAGGTGCATAAGCTTAATTACCCTACTCATGATCTTGAGCTTGCCGCAATCGTGTTTGCTTTGTAAATTTGGAGGCATTAACTTTACGTTGAGAAATGTGTGGTTTATACGGATCATAAGAGTCTGAAGTATTTGATGTCACAGAAGTAGTTAAATCTTAGGCAACGAAGATGGTTGGAGTTGCTTAAAGATTATGATATGTCTATTGAGTATCATCCAAGAAAAACTAACGTTGTAGTTGATGCTTTGAGTAGGAAAGCTTCTGTGGAGTTGAAAGCTATGTTTGCTCGGTTAAGTGTGACTTGCAACGGCGGGTTGTTAGCTGAGTTGCAAGTGAAACCGCCCTTGTCTCAGTTGATTAAGGAGAAGCAACCACATGATGAGAGTTTGGTACCGCATGTGAAGGATATCATGGATGGGAATCCTACAGATTTTTTTTAAGAATGGAGTGTTGTGTTTTAAAGGTCGGGTTGTGGTGCCCGAAGACGAGGAGTTGAGGCATACAATTTTGACTGAAGCACATGCTAGTCCATTTGCTATGCATCCTGGTAGTACTAAGATGCATCGAAGTTTGAAGGACGAGTACTATTGGATTGGTTTGAAGAAAGATGTGACTGATTCTGTTGCTCGATGCATGGCATGTCGGTGAGTGAAAGCTGAGCATCAATTTTCTTTCGGGTTGTTGCAACCGTTGAGGTTACTATAATGGAAATAGGAAAGAATCATCATGGATTTTGTGTCTGGGTTGCCTTTGACACCAACCAAAAAGAATTCCATTTGGGTGATTGTTGATCGGTTTACGAAGTGTGCCTATTTTATGCCAGTGCATACGATGTAGACCTTGGAAAGGTTGGATGAGCTTTACATCTCTTAGATTGTACGTTTGCACGGGGAGCCCAAATCCATAGTTTCGAATAGATATCCGCATTTTACAACAAGGCTTTGGGTGTGCTTGCATCGTGCTCTGGGAACTCGACTGAAATTCAATACTTTGTATCATCCTCAAACGGATGGTTAGTTAGAATGTGTGATATAGGTTTTGGAAGATAAGTTGAGATGTTGTATCATTGAGTTCCAGGGAACATGGGAGAAGAAGTTGCCTTTGGTGGAGTTTGCTTATAATAACAGTTATCAAGCTAGTATACAGATGGCACTGTACGAAGCGTTATATGGTAGGAAGTGTCGTACACCGCTACGTTGGGCTGAAGTTAGAGAATAGCATGTTTCCATGCCTGATGTGTTGATAGGTACCAATGAAAAGGTGAAGTTGGTATGTGAGAGCTTGAAAGGGTTTTGGATCGTCAGAAATCCTACGTGGATTTGAAGTGTAAGCATGTGGAGTATGTTGTTGGTGGTCGAGTGTTTTTGAAGGTGTCGCCTTGAAAGAAGGTGATGCGTTTTGGGCGGAAAGGAAAACTTAGCCCGAGGTTTATTGGACCATATAAGGTGGTTGAGCATGTGGGTCATGTTGCTTATAGGTTGAGGTTACCTTTTGAGTTGGAGAGGATTCATGATACGTTTCATGTTTTGATGTTGCGAAGGTATCAGTCGGATCCATCGTATGTTATGCCGGTGGAGGATATTGAGTTAAGGCCAGATCTATTTTATGATGAGGAGCCGGCTGAGGTACTTGACACCAGCAGTAAGGTTCTGCGTGGTAAGATGATTGAGCTAGTTAAGGTGTTGTGGAGACACCGCAGAGTTGAGAAGGCCACGTGGGAGCGCAAGACGGACATGTTGGAACATTTTCCTCCTTTGTTTCCTCTGGGTAAATTTCGAGGACGAAATTTCTTAAGTGGGGGAGAGTTGTAACGCCCTGGTTTTGGACCTAGTGGTTTTGAGGTTTATTAGACGGTTAGTTGGACTGGGTTAGGGATTCGAGTCGAATTCAGGAGTAAATATTTTTTTGTGAGATATAAATATAGAAAATGGTTAAAAATTATATTTAAATATATGATTAGTATTGGTAAAATCAATTTTGGAAAATGAGATTTGGAAGGGTGACATTTTGGTTAGTGACCAAAATGTAAATTTTGAAAACTATTTTTTAAAGTGACTAAATTGAAAAGGGTCAAACTATTTTTTAAAGGTTCATTATTCTCCTCTATTGATGGTTCTTTATTGATATTCTGAAGTATTTGATCCTTGATTTATGATTTATAATCTAATTTTATGTTTTTATAATGAATAATTGATTTAATTGGGTTTAATTGATGAAATTACGAAATATTTGTATTGGATCTATTTTCCAGTGTTGAAGATTGATTTTAAACATATTTTGGATGATTTATAATGTTGATAAGTTGTTTTTAACATTGGAATCCCGAAACTCCTTGAATCTTTGATTATTAGGTTGTTAGATTTGTATTTTTGTGGAGTTGTGGTGGCAGTGTAGTTGCTGGAAGTTTATGGATGAATTAATCATGTTTTTAGATGTTATTAGATGTTGATTGATGTGTTGGATTGATAGATTGTCGCTGTGTTGTGTTTGGAAAGACTTAGATGATTATTTCGGTTGTTGTAGTTGAGTAATTGTGAAAGGATTATGCAAGTCCGTGAGGAATTGTTGTTGCAGTGATTTGAATGCATTTATATGCATTAATCCTCTGTTGTAATGTGGTTAAAACAGGAGAGGTCGATCCAGAAGCGATCAGTGAAGCTTTAAAGGCTTTGGATGCTTGATTTTGCGTCTGCGATTTAAGGTTTTGGTATCGGTGAGTGACAACATGGTTTTCAACTTTGAAATGATTTAAAGGTGGTTTATAGGAGTTTAAACTGAGCTTGAAATGCTGGTTTAAACTCGGAAGTAAGTATGATGTGGTTTCTCTCTTGGTCGTGCTTTTAAGAAATTGTTTTATGCACTTGTTTTGATTTACATTGTACCTATTGTTTAAGCGTGTTTTGAAGTATGTGAGTATTGTTTTTTATCATGAAACGATGATGGATGCATGTGGTAAGTGATCCATGTAAGTATATGGTTTATATTTGTGTTTTAAGCATGTGTTGTTGCTTGGAAAATGGTTTGGTTAAATGCTTGTAAAAACAGTGAGGTAAATGGTAAATGGTGAATTATATTGGCATGTGATGTGGTTTTGAAAATTGTTATCGGATATAGTTGGTCGGCCATAGGATCGATAGTGCATTATAATAAGTTGCCTTGGATGTTGAGGGGTTTTGATTTGGTGTACTGAGAACTCCATCCAAGTACCCTAACGGTCGAGGGATTATATCGTACCGTAAACTCCCGTTAGTTGATTAAGCATCTAACCGATGAATGAGATTGGTGTCCCCGTGGGTTGTAAGTGTACCCGATTGTAATGTACCGCGATTGTGATTGTATCGCTATTCCGGTTGAGATGGCTCGAAGTGTTGTGAGGACACTTGTTGAATCCGTGTATCCGATAAACTATTTTGGTAAAGGAACTTGGTTATGATCACTTGTAAGCCAATATAATTGTTAATGTATCATTGAAAGGTTTATGTTGTATAATGTGATTTATACATGTTTACTATTTAAGCTTTGCATATGGTTGTTACACATGTGAAGGCTTAAATTGAGGTTTAGCAATGGGATTTGCTATTGGTTAATGATACATATTGCATATGCTTTAATATGCTGGTTTTTAAAGATGTTAAGTGCATGGTTTTCAAGGCATGATAATGTTTTAAATAATGTTTAAAAGATGATTGAAATGGATTTCAATGTGTTGTTGGGAAATGGTTTTAATGCATTGACGGTGTGTTGTTTTGGAGCACTCATCACTAAGCCTAGTATGCTTACGCTCTCTTTGTCCATCAATACCAAGAATTAAAGGCTTGGAAGGCAGTGGGAAGCAATGGATCACAAAAAGACTTGGTATCAAAAGTATGTTTTTGGATTAGAATATAAGTAATAAGGGAAATGGGGGTTCCATTGTTGTTTTGGGAGGTGTTTTGCTAAACTCCCTGTTTAAGCAAGTTTGTTTTGCTACTCTGGGTTTGTAAAAGGCCATTTTGGATTGATTGTGGTGATGGTTTGAGATTTCATGTTTTGCTTGTTTTGGTTTTAGGAAGCATGCCTCTAGATTTACATTTGAAGTATGTTGCCATGAATTGATGTTAAAACTAGGTTGATTTGATGTGATTTGACCTTTGAATATGTTGGATGTATGCTAGAAGCATGTTAGGGTGTTTTGGTATGATTGAAAGCATGTTAAACGAGCAAAAGAGGACATTACAGGTCCAGGCATACCGGTACGAGCATCCCTGTTTCGGTACGAGTAAGCCATTTTAGGCTTAGTGTACCGGTACGCGGGAAGCTATTTTGGTACGGCCAAGGCAAAATTAGCTTGTGTTTTGGTACTCCGTGAGGCGTTTTCATACGGTAAATTGTTTTTATGAAGGGCGTTCCGATACGCGGGAGTGTATCGGAACGAGTTTTGGATACTGAAATCTGGGGGCTTTTAAATTACAAAGGCGTACTGAAATGGGTGTACACGTACCGATACGGTTACCGTTAAATTAGTTATTTGGTATATTCTGAAGTTCTGTTTTCTTACATTTTAGTCCTTGAATGTTCGTTTTGAGCTGGTCTTTGACATGTAATCATAAAATTAGACTAATTTAAGGCTGGTAACATAAAAATGAGCAAAGTCCCTGTAGCTTTCTAAAATTGCAATTTGGTCCCTAAATTACAATTATGTTCAATCGGATGTCAATTCGATGCCCGATTGAATTGATTTTTCATTTGTTATCAGTATGTACATGTAGGATAATAATTGTGCATCTAGAAAAGATAAAAAGGTCGAGTTTTGGGTTTTATCTTCACGGTTTGTTTCGGTAAACCTAATATAGCTCGCTCGGTCCGGTCTTGCGACTAGGTCGGGTCGAGGGGGTTACATTTGGTGGTATCAGAGCCAATTTTGCGATAATTGGGAGTTGGTATGATTCTTTTGATGTTGTTGTAAGTTGTAATTTTTTGTTTAATATGCATGGTGATTGTAATATGCACGTTCATTGTTGTATGCCATGTTGGGAGAAATTTGGGAAACCCATTGCCTTATTATTATAGTCTGAAATGTTAAGATTTTGAAATGGAAGTCTTGGATCCTTGCTTGAAGCTGGCCTAACTATTTGTTTTGAAATGATTATCATGGCTTAGATATATTTTTAGCACGATGGGACCGAGGAGAGAGTTGCGATCTGGTATGATTAATGTTGTCGTTGGGCAAGGAGACGAGGGAGATATACTTCCTGAGGGGTTGCCGCCCCCCCACCTAATCCACCTACGAATGTAAAGCAATTACCACATGTGCCAGCTGGGCTAGGGATGGGTGACATGGCACCTTTGATTCAGGTCATGACTGGTGTGTTTCAGGCAGCAGTTGCGGGTGTTCATGTGCTGACACCAGTGGTTGGGCAAAGTTTGCCATTAGAGCGTCTTCGCAGTCTAGGCGGAGTTGAGTTTTGTGGTTTGGCACCTTGGGCTTATGAGGATTGGTTGGTCAGTACTGAGAGGATATTGGTCTAGATGGATTATTCTGATGTCCGTAAGCTGGGATTGTTCAGTACCCAAATCTCATTTCGATGCGCCCTCGCGTACCGATACACCATGCATATTACACATACCCCGTATCGAAACGTTCCCTCGCGTACCGAAATGCCATGCCTAAAAAGGCCTCCCCGTTTTGATATGCTAAGCTTGTGTACTGAAATACTAGCCACAAATGGATTAAACCCGTAACAAAACACTTGCCCTCGTTCCGATACTCTAATCCTGGAATGGCTTACCCATACCGAATCAAGGACACCCGTACCGGTACGCCTGAACCTGAAAGGTCCTCATTTGCTGGTTTAACATGCTTTCAAACATACCAAAACACCCTAACATGCTTCTAACATGAATCCAACACATTAAAGAAACAAACAACAACAAAACATCACAGATTCATCAATCTTTCATGGCATCATACTTCAAATGGAAATTTATAGGCATGCTTCCTAGAAATCAAGCCAAGCAATACCCAAATCTCAAAACCAAGGCAACCAGCAACCCATAATGGCCATTTACAAACCAAGAGTAGTAAACAACATTGCTCAACCAGGGAGTTTAACAAAACACCTCCCAAAACAACAACAGAAACCCCATTGCCCTTATTACTTATAGTCTAGTTCAAAACATACTCTTAGTATCAAGTCTTTGGCGATTCCTTTTCTCCACGCTGCCTTCAAATATTGAATTCTCTGCATTGATGGACAAAGAGAGCGTCAGCACACTAGGCTTAGTGAGGTGTGCTCAAAAATAGCACACCATCAATGCATTTAAAACCATTCTCAACAGCACATTGAAATCTCATTTCAATCATCTTTTAAACATCATTTAAAACAACATTCAAAATATCATGCCTTGAAAACCATGCACTTAACACTTTCAAAAACCAACATATTAAACCATATGCAACATGTGTCATTAACCATCAGCAAATCCCATTGCTAAACCTTAATTTAAGCCTTCCAATGCATAACAAACCATATGCAAAGCTTAAAGAGTAAACATGTATAAATCACATTATACAACATAAACCATTATATGACACATCAACAATTATATTGGCTTACAAGTGAACATTAACCAAGTTCCATTAACAAAATAGTTCATCGGATACACGGATTCAATAAGAGTCCTCACAACACTTCAAGCCATCTCAACCGGAATAGCAATACAATCACAATCACGGCACATTACAACCGGGTACACTTACAACCCACGGGGATACCGACCCAACCCTCTATTAGATTCCACTAACGGGAGTTTACGGTACCTACCATATAACCCCTTGACCGTTAGGGTACTTGGATGGAGTATTCGGTACACCTATAAAACCCCTTCAACATCCAAGGCGACTCTTTATAGTCACTATCAATCCTATGGTCGGCCAACTATATCCGATAACATTTTTAAACAACATCACTTGCCAATATAATTCACAATTAACCACATACCTCACTGTTTTTACGAGCATTAAACCAAACCATTTTCCCAAAGCAACAAACCATGCTTTTCACAAGTATTTCACATACTTACAAGGATCACTTACCATGTGCATCTTTCAACCATTCATGATTAAAAATAGTATCTCACATACTTTAAAACATGCTTAAATAGTAGGTACCATGTAATTCAAAACAAGTGCATAAAACCATTTCATAAAAGCACGATCGAGAGAGAAAACCACTTTATACTTACTTCTGAGTTTAAACCAGCGTTTCAAGCTCAATTTAAACTCCCATAAACCACCTTTAAATCATTTCAAAGCTGAAATCCACGTTCTCACTCACCGATACGCAAAACCTCAATTTGTCGACGCGAATTCAAGCATTCGTAGCTTCCAAAACTTCACCGATATCTTTCGGATGAACCTCCCTATTTTTAACACATAACAACAGAGGATTAATGCATCTCAATGCATTCAAACCACTGCAGCAACATTTCTCACAAAACATCAAGAATCCTTTCATAATTACCCAACCATAACAACCGAAATCATCATCTAACTCTTTCCAAAAATAGCCCAACCATAATCTATCAATCTAACACTTACATAAACATCAATTAACACTCAAAAACATGATTAATCATCCTTATATCTCCAGCAACTAAACAGCCACCACAACATCTCAAAAACACAAATCTAACAACCTAAATAATTAAAGATCCATGGAGATTCGGGATTCCAATGTTAAAAACTACTTATCAACATTATAAAACATCCAATACATGTTTAAAATCAACCCTCAACACTGGAATTCAAATTTAATACGAATCTATCTCAATTTCATCAATTAAACCCAATTAAATCAAATAATCATCATAAAAATATAAAATCAGATTATAAATCATAAATCAAGGATCAAATACTTGGGAATATCAATAAATAACTATCAATAGAGGAGAAGAATGAACCTTACCTCTATTGTGTGATTTCTCCCTTAATTGATTGGTTAAAGCTTGAAAAACACATGATTTCAATGAGGTTTTGTAAATCAAAGATAAAGAATCAATTATAAATCAAGAATCCATGAAAATAGATCTCTCACCTCTGGATTTTAATGAAAACAAGAGTGTTTGGCAGAAAAGAAGTGGAGAGAAAAGTTGAGAGAAAATTTTACGTCAAATTTCTTTAAAATCAATAACTACCTTTTCATTATAAAATCCCTTTTAATTAATAACTAATGTAATGCCCCAAATACATGTCTAGAAGTATGTTAATATTTAGAATGCTAGCTTACTTGTTCGATTCATTTTAGAATAAAGCTAGAAGTATTAGTATATAACCTTAGGACCATATTAGAGTAAAGAAAAGGTGGAGGGCTATTCAATTAAGGACTAAACCGAATGATTTGGAAAACTAAAGGGTTGCATGCAAAATAAAAACTATCATGAAGACTCATACACATGTCAAGAAAATAGGGAGGCATGTGTGCAAGGAGTTCAGCCTTAGGAAAAAGATAATGGAAACATTATCATTGTAACACCCTCAACCCGGTTTAGAAGAAAACTGAAATTGAAGATGTTAATGCAAACATTTCTGTAAACACATGACCAAAACTAAAACTTTACAAGTTAATTTGAAACCTGTTAACAAATTTTTTTCCATAACTAAACTCATATAACGATCTACTCTTTCAACATTCTTCTTCTTTTTTTTAGAATATTATCAAAATCATTCATAACATAACCAATTTATTTATTAACAAGATGTATCAAACAAGGATTGGTTCATTAATCACCACAGTAGAATTTAGCCATGTGAGAACTCTAAACTCTCAACGTATACATTTTAGCTTTAAAGATCCTTATACATGACCTAGCACCATTCATGTCAGCTTACAGAGACATAATTTAATAACCATGAAATCTATTTCATTTTACATATCAATTTTTATGCTTTTAAGACATTAATCCTCATGTACATGATAGGATAAATTCCAGTTCATATTTTAACTAAAATGTCTAACTTGGCATACTTTTAGGTAAGATATTTGATCCTTCAACAACGTAACATACCAATCACTTAGATTAGCCATTCATGGTATTTCTATAACCTATTTACATTTATAACATAGATCCATTTGAACATGTTATGATCATACATAAACTTAATCATACAACATTACATATCATTTTTTTGTTTTGAAAGTAAGCAAGTAATCAAATCATTGTATGGTATTTTAAACCATTTCTCCTAAAATCCGTTTTAGCATCTTCATAACATGGCAATATGGATTCAAAGACTTAACAATTCTCTTGTGCAAACATAAACTAACTTTTCCATAAAAAGGGTAATCATACTAATTACTTAAAAGTCCTTACAGACCCAAAGTCATAAATCAATACATTAACTACTTAGATTACTTTTATGTTTATACAATGCATATACATATAAATTTCCTATCATATAGACTTCAAACATCAGGCTTTCAAGTTAACCGGATTTTAAGAAAACATGAATGTGACCCAAGAACATTTCCAAACATCCCAAAGATCATCCATCCAACTGCATAAATCAATCGTTCCTTTAGCCGTGGTAGTTATAAACTAAGCATACCAACATAGTATTTAACCATATAATTCATCTCCAAATTATTTATGTGACTTTACAAAATTATTTTCAGATTTATAAACCTTAAATACAAATCAAAAGATGAACTGCTTACATCATGCTCAACAATATGCCACCATTCTAGGAGTTTCAACTAAGGAAAGAAATCTAAGCTCTACTTGGAACTTAAGCAATGACTTGAAATCTTCAAGCACAAACAAAATCGAAGATGTCCAGATCCTGAAAATGTATGACAATGAATGCATTAGGGTGATATAGCCTAAGTGAGGTAGTAATAATCAAACACAATGTCATTGATAAGAAGGGAAAAACAAAGGTCATAAACATAAATTAGCGAAAGATACTTAAGTTTTAATCTTAACATTACTCAAGGCTTGTTTATTGGAAACTTTATTAGAGTTCCTATTCTTCCAAGTCTCAATTGAAATTCTTTCGGGAATTAAACTGAGTTCTTTTAAATGTCTTTTTGAACTTATCAAAGTCATATCTTGACTTATTGTAACCTTAGTAAGGCTTATTGAAGTTCTTATCATGGCTTTCAAAATTCTTGTTCGAACTTAACAAGAACATAGTTTATATGAGTTCATATGATTTCTTATCAGAATTTTCTTTCCAAAGCTTAGTATCTGAATTCATATCTTTTAGAATATTTGCCTTGGATCATGTTTGGACATGGGAAGCATTGGTTCGAGTTTGACCGTATTGGTCCAAGTTTCACGTAGCTCAAAGCACATAGCAATGGCTAGTGTCGAAACATAACAAACCTATCTTCTCATCTATCCAACCAACTGTTGCCAATCTCCTTACCATCTCCCCCATTGCCTCCTATTCTTACCATTATATCACATATATATAGGGTCGTCACCCTTGAGCTGTAGCTCATGGATCTTAGTCCCAAATTATACCTTTGAACCATACCAAAGTGTCCAAGGACTTCCATTGTTTAGGCAACTTAAACTTTATGTTTTATTTATGGGAGGAGTATCTTATGACGCAAGTACCTTACTTGTTTCTTTCTTGGTATCTTATATCATAAGGTGAGCTTTTAGCTCCTTAGAGTAAGAGTTCTTATAATTATAAGGCTTGACAATGTTTCTTGTATTTTATGCTTCCAAAGGATTGAGGTTCGATCCTAATTTAAAGCAAAGATTATACATAAATATACTTCAGTTCAATAATCACTAAACATCATAATATGGCATACAATGCATTCGTGATATATATGCAATGCATACCTTATCCATGAATATCAATGCTATGTATGTAACCCAATCCCAGATGCTCTACATGAGTCTTATGCAAAATGATCGTATATGATCCATACTTGAACATTTAAGACAATAATTCTTATAAAAAATAAAGATTGAGGTGACACTTCATCATTGAAATAAATGCATCTACAATCATCTCTTATCCTGAAGTTACGGGATACCTGAATCCACAATTACCCCTAGCTTCCATCTAACTCTTTTCTTCTACTTTCCCAAATCATAACACGTACCTCAAACAAATTAACAAGTCATCAAGACCCATTCAATTTATTTACAAACAATCTAATTCTTCATGCGTACTTATATATATATATATATATAAACTTACAAATCAGTTCAATATATGTATACACACATGTACATGTTCAAAACAATCATTAATACATGTATATACATGTAGAATAGTCCATAGATCTACATACATACTTATATATATTTATTAACAATCCTTATCATAGATATATACATTCAAAAAAGTCCCTAAAATTCTGAAACAATCCTTATATACTTCACAAAACAATCATTTGTCTATTAGATACATCCAAACAGTCCACATAATCTTATTTTTACACAAAACAGGCCCAATTAACATGTATACATATTTTCACATATCAAAACAGTCCACTTAATCATGTTTTTACACAATACAGTCCCAATTAACATGTATGCATATTTTCACATATCAAAACAGTCCACTTAATCATATTTTTACACAAAACAGTCCCAATTAACATGTATACATATTTTCACATATCAAAACAGCCCACTTAATCATGTTTTTACACAAAACAGTCCCAATTAACATGTATACATATTTTCACATATCAAACAGTCCACTTAATCATGTTTTTACACAAAACAGTCCCAATTAACATGTATACATATTTTCACATATCAAAACAGTCTTTTAAACAATATGTTCACAACAATAATTCAAGAGTTTCTAAAGCTTCCTAGAACAAAACATGATTATAGCAACATGCATGGTTTTAATCGAGTAATTCAGTCCTCATAGCAACAATGGAGTATAAAGATTAACAAGCTCAAAACCTTAATTCAATCTATTAGTCCACAAAGGATTTCGAACAGCCCTTGTTTAATTTCCTAAGCAATTCACATAACAACATAACAATTCAAGGGTACATACAATTTGCATGGCTAGATCACCCTACGAATGCTTGTCACAAAAATTCTTATAATTCAACCACAATCCAACTACCAACTCAAGGCTCTCTATTTAAAACTATATCTCTAATTTAAGAAAATTACACGTGAATAACTTTTTTTCCAATCTTAACAAATTACTACAAAAACTTAACTTAGAAGGAGGACTTACATTATCTTGGAGCTAATTTGGAAGAAAAATTTTGGTTAATTCTTAAAAGGAGATAGGTTTGTCGAATCGAGAACTTCTACTAGCTCATAAATGGAGTTTTTAGTGAGAAATAGAAATGGGGAAGATGATTGTTCATGCCCCAAAATTAATTATTCTTTTATGCTTTACCAAACCAGATCGGTCCCTTCCAATCTCCCATCCTCCACGTGCTTTCTTCCATATATGACACATGTATTGGTCCCCAATTTCTTTTGAGTTTACATGCAAACCTTCAATCAAGCAAGGCATTCAATTTGGTCCTTTCTAAATTAACTTACAAACTATACAAACTTATTAATAGGTCCTTGTCTTATTTAATAGTCATATTTAAAGGTATCTTTAAATCAAATTAAACTACTACCAAATTGGTAACATTCTTCTAAGCTATATTTTGGGAAATTACAATCATCTTCTTCCTAAGACAACCAAACCACCATGGTTGTGAGAAAGTGGGAAGCTTGCTAGGAGATTTTGGCTTTGGAAGCTTCAATCTAGTACAATTTTAGGATCTTCATTCGAATAGCTTGGGAAGAGGGTAAGAAATTCTCTTCATTTCCTTAGAACTAAGACTTAATTCGTGATTTCAATTGGATTATCTTATGAACATTGTTGATACTAGATTTGTGGGAGAATTGATTTTATACATTGGATCTTTAGGTTATTCGTATTGTATGTTTGAAATGTTATGCTCCCTAGTGAATTGCTCAATGATTTAAAATAATAGGTTAGATTGATTTTGGCTATGCAATCTATGGTTGTGGTGATTATGATTTTAGGAGATGTTGAGATAATCTTAATTCGTATGTGGACATTGATTGTTAGTAACCGAATGGGGATTGTTTTGGACTGTTTTGAGCATGAAAGAATATCTATATGAAAACGGGGCAGATTTGAAATTGCATGAACATTTGGAACTATTTTGAGTATATTTATATGTGTATGTATAAAATTGGACCATTTTAGTACATTAGAAGGGCATGCTAGACTGTTTTGTAAGTATATGTATGTATGGTAAACTGTTTTTGGGTGTATAAATGTATATATAAGTAAACTGGACTGTTTTGAAAGTGTATGAGTGTTTGGTGAGCTGTTTTGACTAATTAAAAAAGGGGGAATGCTTTAAGAGTGCATATAGAGACTGTTTGATAAGTTTAGGGACTGTTTTTCATGAACAAAAATGCATAGTGGACTGTTTTGGGCGATATACATGTATATGAGTGTAATAAGGACTGTTTTGCATATAGGTGAACTTTGGTGGACTGTTTTGTGGTTATATAGGTGAAAATATGTGTATTGAGGACTGTTTCATAATGATATATATGTTAATGAACTATTATATGGATATTTATGTGGAAATATGAATAATAGGGACTGCTATTCACTTATACAAATGTTTGAGGACTGTTTTGATGTGTTAAAAATGTATGCAAGAGTAATGGACTAATTGGTATGGAAATAAACATTAGTGGAATGTTTGAGTAATATTTACAGGAGAATGGTTACTAGGAATAGCTCTAATATATGAATGTGTTTTTGTAATATTAGATCAAGAAGAAATTGAGGGACTTAAAACTAAAGGAGATCAAATAGTGGATAAACAAAGAAAGGGGATCATGATTCGTGACAAAAATTAGCTTGGAACAAACCGTTAGTGTAGTTTAAAGTCTCGGGATAGGCTAGAAACCTTCCCGAGCATCTTTTGATGTTTTAATTATATTATCTTATACTTTGTTAGGCTATGCTTAAATGAGCTTGGATTGAGGTAAGTACTTAATCGGTAAGGATTATATATGATGGGCTATGTTTGAATCGGTGATAATCTCAAATTGAAAACTATCCATACTTGAATATGCTTGATAGTAGATTATGTTATACTACTAATCGAATAAGATGAAAGATGTATTGAGAAATTCATATGACTTGAATATATGCCTAATATGAAAGGACAATAAGTTTTATTCATTTGATTATAATAATGTGAAACTATTCTAAATTTAGATTATGACAAGATGTGATAACTTATAAGCTTTGTTCATGTGATTATATGAATGTGGAGCTTTGCTCATATTTGATACAAATAAGATATGTCACATGACTATATGAATAAGGAGCTAAGCTCAATTCCAACTTTGATATGATAAGATTTAATTGAAAAGCCTCAGTTTCGAGTCAGTCATAGGTATAGTTGGCATGCCATAGAGTCCATAGAGCTCATGTTTACGGTGGACTACGGTCTTTGTTTGGCGGTTGTAGGAGGGAAGTATTGTGGTCACTTGGCGACAGTAGAAGGGATTGACTGGTACTTTGAGTACCTTTTGTCGGCTACAGTTGGTTGGGGATTCGTGTACCTAGGCTACTTGATTCTCAAGGCTATGTTAAAAACAAATCATGAAACTTGCAAGCTAAATTAATGAATTATCTTAATACCTCTTGTGACAAGTAATCCATGCCTATGATATGCTATGCTCGCTATCTTATATGACAAGTAATATGTGTTTATGATATGTTATGTTTTGTATCTTTGGTGACAAGTAATTTAAGCCTATGAGATGTTATGCTTTACACCTTTGAGAATAAGAAATACATGCCTATAATATGCTATGTTTGCTATCTTATATGACAAGTAACTATGTTATAAGACGCTATGTTCGATAATGTATGTAATAAGAATTCATGATCAGGATATATTATGCTTGTTAACCTACATGACAAGTAATAATTGCTTACATGATATTTGTAATTTCTTTTATCTAAAGAAATGATGCTATTCGAATGATATATGTAAGACAACTAGATGCTTGATTGAATTTGGTGGAAGTAATAGATATGAATTATTGATATGTCTTGATTTTTACCATGAAATAGTTGTATTATGATTACCTTAATTCAATGATATATATATAAATGTGATTCTGGTTTACTTGACTACTAAAGTTAGTATATTGATTTCTTGTGTTTAAAATTTTAAACAAGTTATAGGAATTTGGTTGCTTGCGTGACAAGTAAGAATTACTATGTTATATCTCATCATATATACCTTGTAATTCGAATTGGGTACAATAATAGGTATGACAATGTGTTATAAACACTTGAACGAGTACTATATGAATTTAAGTAATTGATTCACTTTCATGCCTAAATTTATTTGGATACTTAAGAGAACTTAACTCGTTCCTAAATGTCTGTGCTTGTAATATTTAGTTACTGACTTGTTTGCACCTTGTTGCTTGTGCCCTTACTACCTCACTAAGTGATTACTTACTTAGCCATTCTTGGTAATATTTCAGGTTAAGATTTGTAAACCTTTTTGCCTCAGAGCTCAGTCAAGATCTCAAGTACAAAAATGTATACTTTGTAAGCTTTTTGTTAAAACTCCTAGTATGGTGGCAACATGTTTGTATTTGCATATAGATGTTTATTAAGTTTTGAGATGATGCTAGTGAGCATTCGAATTTGGTTTATAAATTTGTATAAATGGCCTCTAATGCTTGGTGGTTGATGGTTAGCTAAAGTTTGGATTTTGATATTTGTTTATGAATGTGTCAAGGTCACGAATAAGTGAACGGGGCACCTATATGATTTGCACAAGACTAAAATATGTGTTAAAATGCCTGTCATGCGATAAGATGATTGTTTAATTAGTTAATGACTATAGGAATTGGTCATGCTTATTCGAATAATCTTGGAAATGATAGCATGTAGTTCGTTTGTTTGATTGTTTGAATAGCTAGTACCTTTTTATGTCATGATTGATTTATTTCGATAGGGGATAATTGCATAATCTCTAATGTGCATATCTTGTTAGAAGTCAAGGGTTAGAATCTTCAAGTTTAAAAATCTCAAATGGATTATGCTTATTAAACGAATGAATCTATTGTTATGTTAGTAGTAATTCCAAGAGTTTAGATAATGTTATAGTATCTTCTCTTATTCGAATTTGACTTAATAAATTGATCTGTAGATCTTCCATGATTCTTAAGTGCTTGTTAAAGCAAGTTTGTATTTTGGAGTAACAAACAGGGTGTAAACGGTTAAATTAAGGACACTAAGGTATCTTACTTTCGAATGTCTTGAGTTAAAACAAGTTGGTCAAATTTTTGCTATGAGTTTTTGATATCTAGATTCCAATTTAAAGTCACCCTTGAGTTTTTAAAAAAATTAAAAAAAATAGTCACTAAAATGATAAAGAATGGTCTGCATTATCTCTAGTATGTCTTGAATGTTCATCTTGTTGTTTGATGTTTGTTTGTACTTGTTTGTAATACTTCTTAATTCGGTTTATCTTCTAAACCGGTTAAGGGTGTTACAATTAAAACACGTGTTAAAAGTCTTAATTGAAGGGAGAAACCACTAGCCACAAGTTGGTAAAATAGCTCCCTAAAGATTCTAAGAATCTGATCCTCTACAATTTAGTCACCTTTTAAAAATAGTTTTCAAAAATTACATTTTAGTCACCAACCAAAATGTCACCCTTCCAAATCCAATTTTCCAAAATTGATTTCACCAATATTTTTCATATATTTAAATATGATTAACCATTTTCCATATTTTTATCTTACTCAAAATTATTTATACCCGAATTTGACTCGAATCTCTAACAAGGTCCACCAGGCCGTCTAACTAGCCCTTCAAACCGCTAGGCCCAAAACCGAGGTGTTACAACTCTCCCCCACTTAAGAAATTTTGTCCCTGAAATTTACTTGGAGAAAACAGATGTGAAAACTGTTTCAACATATCCGATTTGCTTTCCCACGTGGCCTCCTCAACACCGTGGTGCCTCCACAACACCTTAACAAGCTCAAACATCTTGCCATGCAAAACCTTACTGCTGGTGTCAAGGATCTCTACGGGTTCCTCATCATAAGGTAAATCTGACATCCACTCAATACCTTTCACTGGTATAACATGTGATGGATTCGACCGATACCTCTACAACATCGACATATGAAACACATCATGAATCCTCTGCAACTCAGGACGTAACCTCAAATGATAAGAAACTGTACCCACATGCTCAACAATCTCGTATGGTCTAATAAACCTCGGGCTAAGCTTCTCTTTCCGCCCAAAATGCATCACCTTCTTCTAAGGTGACAAAAGCTTGATCACCCACAACATATTCTATATCCCTGCGCTTCAAATCCGTGTAGGATTTCTAACGATCAGAAGCCGCTCTCAAGCGCTCACACACTAACTTCACTTTTTCATTGGTGTCTTTCAACACACCAGGCATCAAAATGTGTTTTTTCCAACCTCAACCCAACACAACGGTATACGGCACTTCCTACCATACAAAGCCTCATACGGTTCCATCTATATACTAGCCTGATAACTGTTATTATAAGCAAATTCCACCAAAGGCAACTGTTTTTCCCATGTTCCTTGGAACTCAATGATACAACATCTCAACATATCCTCCAGGACCTGAGTCACACGCTGCAAACACTCCTAAAACCTTGCTATAAAACGTGGATCTCTATCCGAAACTACAGATTTGGGCACCCCATACAAACACACAATCTTATAGATGTACAGATTGGCCAACCTATCCAAGGTATACGTCGTATGCACTAGCACAAAATGTGCACACTTCATAAACTGATCAACAATCACCCAAATGGAATCCTTTTTGGTCAGAGTCAAAGGCAACCCAGACACAAAATCCATGGTGATTCTTCCCAGGCACAAAATCCATGGTGATTCTTTAACATTTCCATTCCAGTATCCTCAAGGGCTGTAACAACCCAGAAGGAAACTGGTGCTCAGCATTTACTCGCTGACATACCATGCATCGAGCAACAAAATTAGCAACATCTTTCTTCAAACCAACCCAATAGTACTCTTCCTTCAAACCCCGATACATCTTAGTACTACCAGGATGCATAGCAAAAGGAATAGCATGCGCTTCAGTCAGAATGGTACGCCTCAATTCTTCATCATCAGGCACCACAATCTGACCTTTAAAACACAACACTCCATCATCGCTAAAATGAAAATCTAAGGCATGATAATCATTCAAATACAAAATAGTTATGATAATCATTCAAATACAAAACAGTTAGACCAGCTTCAAGCAAGGATCCAAGACTTTCATTTCAAAATCATAACATTTTAGACTATAATAATAAGGCAATAAGTTTCTCAAATTTCCCCCAACATGGTATACAGCAACCACCGTGCAAATTATAATCACCATGCATTTCAAACATCGGATAACAACTCACAATAACATCACAGCAATCAAACCAACTCCCATCTATCGCAAACCTAGCTCTGATACCATCAAATGTAACCCCTCGACCCGGCCTAGTCGCAAGACCGAATTGAGCGAGCTACATTAGGTTTACTGAAGTAAACTATGAAGATAAAACTCGTAACATATCTATTTTTTCTTTTATCTTGTCTAGTGCATAATTATTTACTTACATGTACATATTGATCTCAGGTGAAAACCCAACTCAATCGGGCATCGAATTGACATCCAATTGATCGCAATTGCAATTTAGGGACTAAATTGCAATTTCAAAAAATACAGGGTCTTAGATCATTTTTATATTATCAACCTTTAATTAAGCAGGTTTCATGCTCACATGTTAAAAATAAAGTCAAAAAGATCATCCAAACTCACTTAATTGCATCCACAACATTTAGGGACCAAAACGTAAGAAAATGGAACTTCAGAAGATGCCAAATAACCAATTTAACTACCACCGTACCGGTACGGCAAGGGGTGTTTCGATACGCCATCATTATTTCAAAACCCCAGAACTCTAGTAGCCAAAACTCGTTCCGATATGCCCCCGCATATCGTAACGCCCTTCATGAAAACACTATACCATATTGAAACACCTCCCCGAGTACCGAAACACTAGCCAATTTTGCCTAGGCCCGTACCGAAATAGTTTTCCACGTACCAGTGTGCTAATCCTAGAATGGCTTGCTCGTACCGAAATAGGAACACCCGTACCGGTACGCCTAGACCTGTAATGTCCATTTTTGCTTGTTTAACATACCTTTGAACATTCCAAAGCATCATAGCATTCCCTTAACACACATCCAACATATTCAAGGATCTAACCACACCAAGACAACCTAATTTTAACACCCATTCATGGCATTATACTTCAAATGTAAATCTAGAGGCATGCTTCCTAGAAAAACATTCAAGCAAAGCATGAAACTTCAAATCATCACCACAAACAAACAATAACGGCCAATATACTTTAAATTATGCTTAAACAGTAAGTTCAATGTAAATCAAAACAAGTGCAATAAAGCCATTTCATAATAGCACGACCGAGAGAGAAAACCACGTTATACAAAATCATAAAATCAGATTATAAACCATAAATAAAGGATCAAATACTTGGGAATATCAATAAAGAACCATTCAATAGAGGAGAAAATGAACCTTACCTCTATTGTGTGATTTCTTCCTCAATTGGTTGATTAAAGCTAGGAAAACATAAGATTTCAATAAAGTTTTGTAAATAAAAGATAAAGAATCATTTACAAATCAAGAAATTAAGAAAACAAGTCTTTCACCTCTTTGATTTGATGAAAATAAGACTGTTTGACAGAAAAAAGTGGAGAGAAAAAGTTGAGAGAAAAGTTACGTGAAATTTCTTTTAATCCAATAACTAACTTTTTAGTAACAAAACTCTTTTAATTATCTTTAAACACATATGTTAAAATATCTTAATTAGAGGGAGAAGCCACCAGCCAGAACATGGTAATATAGCTCCTTAAGGATTCTAAGAATTTGATCCTTTTCATTTTAGTCACCTTTAAAAATAGTTTTCAAAAATTACATTTTGGTCACTTACCAAAATGTCACCCTTCCAAAATCCATTTTCCAAAATTGTTTTCACCAATACTAATCGTATATCAAAAAATATTTACTCCTGAATCTGACTTGAATCCCTAACCCGGTCCACCAGACCGTCTAACAAGCCTCAAAACCGCTAGGCCCAAAATTAGGGCGTTATAGCAACCGTATGAGCCACAATCCTCTGCCCACCATCCCTGTGCTGAAACTGACCACGGCCACGACCATGGCCTCTCTGCAGAGCAACAACAAGTGTAGCACCCTACCCACCGACAGCTAACAAAGGACAATCACACATCAGATGGTCGCTAGACCCATAACTCCAACAAGCATTAGCCACAACAGCCATATGTGCTTAACCCTCTCTGGCCAAACATGGGCAATCTCGCCTCAGATGATCACGTGATCCGTGGACCCAACAGGTATTATGTGAAGCTCTAACCTGGGTACTCTGCCCCTGTGCTCCATGCCCAACGACACCTCCACTGCATCTCTGATCAGGGCAATACCTCATATCATAGTGTCTCTTGGCTTGACCACCGCCAAAGCTAAGATCTGCCACCCTCTTACTAGAGCTAAAGCCTCAAGACCCAAAAGCCAAACCAAGATTCTGCTCGATATCCTTGGCTCGCGTAACCAACACGTCAAAATTTGTATAATCAGGAGCAAGCATGTACGTCTTAACCTCCTGCACAAGCTGTAATATCCCAAAATTTTGGTTAGTGACCAAAATGTAAATTTTGAAAGTTTAGGGTTAAAGTGTAAACTTTGGAAAAGTTTAGGGACCAAAGTATAATTTTCAAAAGTTGTGTATTTTAACCCCGTAAATGAATAGTTTACCCCCAAGAATGACGTTTTCGTGTTACCTGGATTTTTCGTACGGAGTTTGTATTATTGGCTATTAAGCGATAAAGTTCGGAAGAATATTCAGATAATCAGATTGAATTGAATATCTAGGATATTTTGAAGGATGATAAGCCAATGTTGAATTTGTCATTTTACATGTCTAAGATATTTTCTTTGTGTTGGAAGAATATGAACCCTTGGATTTAAATCGATTTTCCATGCAAATATGAGACGTTGGATGAAAAATGGCAAGATCGTAATTCTGGAAAATCACAAGGGCAAAGTTGGTAAACTACTAATTCAAGATTTAAATTTAGGTCATTGGATGAAGGATGATGATATGAGGAATATTATGGAAAAATAGAATTTTTGGAATAGATCTGATAGCTCGGTAAAGGTAAAATCGTAGTAAAAGTATTTTGTGAATATCAGAAAATCGGATTGAATTAAAATTTTAGAGGTTGTTCCATAATCCATGGAAAATCATAAAATGATATTTATGGAATGGTGGCCGGTTGAGGAGGAACTAATTTAGTTAGATTTTAATGGAATGGCAATTATGAAACAAACTAGTAAATAAAGACTAGTTGGAGAGCAAATTGGTCATTTGGCAGGGATGGAAATTTTGAAATAATTGAATTTACAAGGGCTATTTTTGGAAGAAGAAATTTGAAATTTAAATCTTGGCCCTTGATTGATGATAAAATCAATCTCAACCGTTGGATAAAAAGGGTACTTTTGTAGTTTCCCTATTTGAAAGAATTTAAAATTCATTTATTAAACACAAGTGGCATAATTGGAGGAACTCAAGTTAAAAGGCAAAAATATGAAGCTTTCTTCATCTTTTACATTTTGAAAATTAAGGGGAAAAGGGGAGAAAATTTTCCAAGCTCGATTCAAGCCCCGAAACTTGATTTTCAGGTAATCTTTCGAACTGCAAAGTTGTTCTACTCTTCAAGCTCTATCTTTTGATGTACTTAATTCATGAAATACATGCTTGATTGATGAGAATTTTACATGAGAAATAAATTAAGGTTTATGAACAAAATTGGGGGTTTTGAGATTTTATGATTCCATGGTTGAATTTAAGTTGGAATCAAGCTTATATGATGTTAAATTCATGTTTTTGAGTTAGGATTTAAATCCTACATATTTTGGTTTATATGGAGAAGATTAGGGTTTATGGATTTAAGTCTAACTTAGGGTTTGTGATGTTGGATTAATGATCTAGTAAGCTTGATTTGTTGTTTGGAAGCAAAACCCTAAGTTAAATATATAGGGACCAATTCGGCAAGATTCAAAGTTAAGGGACCAAATCTGAATTTTATGAATTTGGAGTGTATTTATGTAATTAATGATGTTGGAGATGTGAAATTTATGTTAGAATGATAAACTGATGTTGAATCGAATTAGGAACCATTTTGACAAATTGTCAAAATCAAGTGACCAAATAGGAAAGGAATTCTTGGATGGGGATCAAATCTGATTTTTAGTTAAAATAATAGAATTAAGGTAGTAGTGTTGATTTGAAAACTAAATTGCAAAGTTAAGAAATTTGAATTCTTGCCTTTGAATTTTAGTGACTATTTTGGGCAAAGAAAGAAATTAGAGGGAATTATTTTGAATAATTATTTGATGAAGAAGATGATGAATTGGTGGTTTGAAGCAAGTGATGGGACTAAATTGATAAGTAGAAAAATGAGAAGTGGTTAGTAGAAATTAGAAGTTTGTTATGGAAAGGTATGTAGAAGACTAAATTTTGGCAATGACTTCAAAAATTCACCATAAATTCTAAAACAATGGTTAGATGATGAATTGTATATCGTTGTAAAGATGTGTTCGTCTAGTTTTGTTCCCAACAAACGGAAATTGATTTCGAGTTCTTAGTTAAAAGATATGAATTTTTAATCGAATGAAGGTCAAAAAATTTACAGAACAGTTTCGGTCAGGACAACTCTGTGACGGGAGTTTGAAGAATTTTCATAACTTTTGTAGATTTTATTAATTTTTGCGGCTTATACCGTTAGAACCTTTATCGAATATAGTTTCTCCAGTATAAAGGAAATTAAGATCCAGTATGTATTCTGCCCTGTATAAGTAAATCTTTGAAGGTAGCGTAAGCTGTCAGAAAATGGAATTTGAAACATTTTGTATTTAAATGTTAGTTAGCAAGCTCGGAAGAATTAAGGGAAATTCAAATAGGTCACTAAGAACCATAATGAGTTTTTGAACAATACAAGGAAGAAAGGAAAAATATTTGGAAATTTTATATTCGAATGATTATATTAGACAGCATGTTTAAGGTATTGTTAGATTTGAATCTAACAAATATTTTTATACATGGCCCAAGTGAGTGCAATGCATACATAACATGATACATGGATGTTTTATACATCACTGGTAGGACTTGCGATGAGTCTACCTAGTTTATATATTGGCATAATTTTTATGTCATTGATCATATATTTGACATATTTTAAATATGTCAAAGGTTGAAAAATAAATGCATTGATCACTAGTTATTGATGATGGTATGCTATGAATGTTATTTCGGGTATGAAATGCCTATGATAAATTATATTGATATACATTGCCATGGATGGAATAAATACGGAAATTATGCCCAAATAAGTCAATTGAGGGACAGGATATAGTTGGCATGCCATAGAGTCCAGCAGCACGCTGCATAATCGGGAATTCAGGATAGCACTATAGTGTACCGAAAGGTCACTTAGTGTATGGTTAGCACAGCCTTATAAATGTGCGGGAAGCACTTCGGTGCATATTTGACTCATGTATCCAGGGTCCTCATAAGTCTATACTTGGGCTATAAATTCGGGTTATAAAAATCGGGCTATAAAATCGGGCTATGAAATCGGGTATTCGATTTATATGAACACTCAGGGCAAATGGAAAGTATATCAGTAAGAAATTTATATTCGGTTTATATTATGTTGATACATGATTAGTATGATGATTTACTTATCTAGTGATCATGATGCAATTATGCATATACGGCATATTATGATAACCGAGCAAGCATGAAAATATTATGACATTGGCATATAGTAAATAATTACTAATGCAATGTGAAAGTTGATGCATTGGCATATATCATGCTATATAAACGTAGCTATGAAGTTGAATAAATTTAAATTATTGTTATTAACTTCATTTATTGCCTCACTAAGTTCGTACTTAGCGTGTGTTTGATTGTACACACGTAGGTAAATCAAGAAGAGAGGGAGAAAAGCATTGCATCAATATTGGAAAGCTCAAATGGTAATCACAGTAATGACATCCTAAATAAGGTTTGATAATTATAGTGGCATGTATACTTGCTAAACCTATTTGAGTGTGATTGACCTTCAAAGTTCGTTATGGTTTCAAGATAAGTGGCGTTTCTGGAAAGATTCAAGGTTAAGAATAACCTTAAGTGATGAGTTGCATGCTAAGATAATTGAGTTATGATTGGAACTTGAACAGATAATTTAAGTCAATTTCAAATAAAGTTAAGCATGCTTGGGCTAGAGAAATTTTAGGATGGGTGACCATCAGGAAGTTTTCTGAAAATTTTAAATTACCCTGATTTTTGGATTAAAGAAGTTATAACATTTCTGACTCGTACCCGATGTACGGATACGGGAAAGGGGTGTTACACAAGCCCATAGCGAAATGATCACATCACTGTCGCTCGTCGGGAACCAACACAGGTGCATACTGGCACAACCTCACAAACTGCACCTCATACTCAAAAATAGACATACCGCCCTACACTAGAGCCATAAACTCCCTATTCCTCTCGTCCAGATATCGGACCCCCAGGTACCTTTTTTGAAAAGCTTTATAAAAGAACTCCCAGTTTATATCCTCATATTCCATCCCAGCTGTCACAGTGGTCCACCAACTATAGCCATCTCTCTACAACAGGGACATAGCACAACCAACTTACGGGCATCCGTACAACCCATCTGACCCAGTATCCTCTTTGTACTGGCCAACCAATCCTCAGAAGCCCCTGGTGTTAGACCACGAAACTTAACTCTGTCCAGACTGCAAAGACGCTCTAACGGCAAACCTGTCTGCCCAACCACTGGTACCGGCACGTGAACACCTACAACTACTGCCTGAAACGCATTGGTCATGGTCTGAATCAACGGCTCCATGTCACCCAGCTGGCACAGGTGGTACTTGCTCCACTCCCGCATGTGGATTAGGTGGGGGCGGCGACAACCCCTCATGTGGTACAACATCCTCCTCATTTCCCTGCCCAATGGCAGCAGCAATCGTACCAGATCGCAACTCTCTCCTCGGTCCAATCGTGCTAGAAATATATCTAACGCATGATATTTTACCAAAAAACAAAACAATCAGGCCAGCTTAAGCAAGGATCCAAGACTTTCATTTCAAATCCAAAACAACGTGCATATTATAGAAATTGTGCATAACAAACAACATATTACAACTCACAACAACATTACAACAACCATACCAACTCCCAATTATCACAAACCTGGCTCTGATACCACCAAATGTAATCCCCTCAACTCGGCATAGTCGCAAGACAGAACCGAGCGAGCTACATTAGGTTTATCGAGGTAAACCGTAAAGAAAAAACTCAAAATGCATCGATTTTTTCTTTTTATCTTATCTAGATGCAAATTATTATCCTATATGTTCATGCTGACCACAGGTGAAAACTCAACTCAATCAGGCATGGAATCAACATCTAATTGGGGTACAATTGCAATTTAGGGACCAAATTGCAATTCCAAAAAATTACAAGAACTTTTCCCATTTTTATGTTACCAACCTTCAATTAGTCAGGTTTCATGCATGCATGTTGAATTTCAGCTCAAAATACTCATCCATACTCATTCAATTGCTTCCACAATATTCAGGGACCAAAACGCAAGAAAATGGAACTTCAAAACATCCATATAATTGAATTAACAGTAGTCGTATCGGTACACTTACACGCATATCGGTACGATGTTGCTATTTCAAAACCCTAAATTCCAATAGCCAAATCTCGTTTCGTTACGCCCTCGCGTACCGATATGCCATGCCAGTTACACATACCCCGTATCGAAACGGTCCCTCGCTTATCGAAATGCCATACCTGAAAAGGCCTACCCGTTCCGATAAGCTAAGCCTGTGTACTGAAACACTAGCCACAAATGGCCTAAACCCGTACCAAAACACTTGCCCGCGTTCCGATACGCTAAGCCTGGAATGTCTTACCCGTACCAAAATAGGGACACGCGTACCGGTACGCCTGGACCTGAAATGTCCTCATTTGTTGGTTTAACATGCTTTCAAACATACCCAAACACCCCAACATGCTTCTAACATGAATCCAAAACATTCAAGAGACAAACTACAACAAAACATCACAGATTCATCAACCTTTCATGGCATCATACTTCAAATGGAAATCTAGAGGCATGCTTCCTAGAAATCAAGCCAAGCAATACCCAAATCTCAAAACCAAGGCAACCAACAACCCATAATTGCCATTTACAAACCAAGAGCAGCAAACAACATTGCTCAACCACGGAGTTTAACAAAACACCTCCCAAAACAACAATAGAAACCCCATTGCCTTTATTACTTATAGTCTAGTTCAAAACATACTCTTAGTATCAAGTCTTTGGCGATTCCTTGCCTCCTCGCTGCCTTCAAATCTTTAATTCTCGACAAAGAGAGCGTAAGCACACTAGGCTTAGTGAGGAGTGCTAAAAAACAGCACACCATCAATGCATTTAAAACCATTCTCAACAACACATTGAAATCTCGTTTCAGTCATCTTTTAAACATCAGTTGAAACAACATTCAAAATATCATGCCTTGAAAACCATGCGCTTAACACTTTCAAAAACCAGCATATTAAACCATATGCAACATGTGACATTAACCATCAACAAATCTGATTGCTAAACCCCAATTTAAGCCTTCCCATGCATAACAAACCATATGCAAAGCTTAAAGAGTAAACATGTATAAATCACATTATACAACCTAAACCATTACATGACACATCAACAATTATATTGGCTTACAAATGATCATTAACCAAGTTCCATTAACAAAATAGTTCATCGGATGCACGGATTCAAAAAGTGTCCTCACAACACTTCAAGTCATCTCAACTGGAATAGCAATACAATCACAATCGATGCACATTACAATCGGGTACACTTACAACCCACGGGGACACCAACCCCAACCTTTGGTTAGATACTTAATCCACTAACAGGAGTTTACAGTGCCATATAACCCCTCGACCGTTATGGTACTTGGATGGAGTATTTGGTACACCGTATAAAACCCCTCGACATCCATGGCGACTCTTTATAGTGCACTATCAATCATATGGCTGGCCAACTATATCCGATAATATTTTTAAACCACATCACTTGCCAATATAATTCACAATTAACCACATACCTCACTATTTTTTACAAGCATTAAACCAAACCATTTTCCCAAAGCAACAAACCATGCTTTTCACAAGTATTTCACATACTTACAAGGATCACTTACCATGTTCATCCTTCAACCATTCATGATTAAAACAGTATCTCACATACGTTAAAACATGCTTATACAGTAGGTACCATGTAATTCAAAACAAGTGCATAAAACCATTTCATAAAAGCATGACCGAGATAGAAAACCACTTTATACTTACTTCTGAGTTTAAATCAGCGTTTCAAGCTCAGTTTAAACTCCCATAAACCACCTTTAAATCATTTCAAAGCTGAAATCCACATTCTCACTCACCGATACGCGAAACCTTAATTTGTCGACGCAAATTCAAACATCTGTAGCTTCCAAAACTTAATCGATAGCTTTCGGATAAACCTCCTCTATTTTTAACACATAACAACAGAGGATTAATTTATCTCAATGCATTCAAACCACTACATCAACATTCCTCACAAAACATCAACAATCCTTCTACAATTACCCAATCACAACAACCGAAATCATCATCTAACTCTTTCCAAACACAGCCCAGCCACAATCTATCAATATAAAACTTTCATAAACATCAATTAACCCTAAAAATAGGATTACATCATCTTTATATCTCCAGCAACTAAACAACCACCACAACACCTAAAAAACACAAATCTAACAACCTAAATAATTAAATATTCATGGAGATTCGGGATTCCAATGTTAAAAATAACTTATCAACATTATGAAACATCCAATACATGTTTAAAATCAACCCTCAACACTGGAAATTAGATTCAATATGAATCTACCTCAATTTCATCAATTAAGCCCAATTAAATCAAATAATCATCATAAAAACATAAAATCAGATTATAAATCATAAATCAATGATCAAATACTTGGGAATATCAATAAATAACCATCAATAGATGAGAAGAATGAACCTTACCTCTATTGTGTGATTTCTCCCTCAATTGATTGGTTAGAGCTTGAAAAACACAAGATTTCAATGAGGTTTTGTAAATCAAAGATAAAGAATCAATTATAAATCAAGAATCCATGAAAATAGATCTCTCACCTTTGGATTTTAATGAAAACAATAGTGTTTGGCAGAAAAGAAGTGGAGAGAAAAGTTTACTTCAAATTTCTTTAAAATCAATAACTACCTTTTCATTATAAAATCCCTTATAATTAATAATTAAAAAACATGTTAAAAGTCTTAATTGAAGGGAGAAACCACCAGCCACAAGTTGGTAAAATAGCTCCCTATAGATTCTAAGAATTTGATCCTTTACAATTTAGTCACCTTTTAAAAAAGTTTTCAAGAATTACATTTCGGTCACCAACCAAAATGTCACCCTTCCAAATCCAATTTTCCAAAATTAATTTCACCAATATTTTCCATATATTTAAATATGATTTTAACCATTTTTCCATATTTTATCCTACATAAAAATATTTATTCCCGAATCTAACTCGAAACTCTAACTTGGTCTATCAGATCGTCTAACTGGCCCTTAAAACTGCTAGGCCCAAAACCGGGGCATTACAACTCTCCCCATTTAAGAAATTTTGTCCTCAAAATTTACCTGGAGTAAACATATACGAAAACTGTTTCAACATATCTGATTTGCTTTCCCACGTGGTCTCCTCAACACCGCGATGCCTCCACAACACCTTAACAAGCTCAATCCACTTGCCACGCAAAACCTTCCTACTAGTTTCAAGGATCTCTATGGGTTCCTCATCATAAGATAAATTCGACCTCCACGCAATATCTTCCACCGGCATAACATACGATGGATCCGACTGATACCTCCACAACATCGACACATGAAACACATCATGAATCCTCTCCAACTCAGGAGGTTACCTCAAACCATAAGCAACTGGACCCACTCGTTCAACAATCTCGTATGGTCCAATAAACCTCGAGCTAAGCTTCCCTTTTTGCCCAAAACGCATCACCTTCTTCTAAGGTGACACCTTCAAAAACACTCGATCACCCACAACATATTCTATATCCCTGCGCTTCAAATCCGCGTAGGATTTTTGACGATCCGAAGCCGCTCTCAATGGCTCACATACCAACTTTACTTTTTCATTGGTGTCTTTCAACACATCGGGCATCAAAATGTGTTTTTCTCCAACCTCATCCCAACACAACAGTGTACGTTACTTCATACCATACAAAGCCTCATACGGTGCCATCTGTGTACTAGCCTGATAACTGTTATTATAAGCAAATTCCACCAAAGGCAACTGCTTTTCCCATGTTCCTTAAACTCAATGATACAACATCTCAACATATCCTTCAGGACCTGAATCACACGCTCCGACTGACCATTCGTCTGAGGATGATACGAAATGCTGAGATTCAGACGTGTTCCAAGAGCACGATGCAAACACTCCCAAAACCTTGTTGTAAAGCGCAAATCTCTATCTGAAACTATATATTTGGGCACCCTATGTAAACGCACAATCTTAGGGATGTATAGATCGGCCAACCTATCCAAGGTATACGTCGTATACACTGGTACAAAATGCGTACACTTCATAAACAAATCAACAATCACCCAAATGGAATCCTTTCTGGTCGAAGTCAAAGGCAACCCAGACAAAATCCATGGTGATTCTTTCCCATTTCTATTCTAGTATCCTCAACGACTGTAACAACCCGGAAGAAAACTGGTGCTTAGCCTTTACTCCCTGACATACCATGCATCGAGCCACAAATTCAGCAACACCTTTCTTCAAATCAACCCAATAGTACTCTTCCTTCAAACCTGATTCATCTTAGTACTACCGAGATGTATAGCAAAAGGACTAGCATGCACTTCAATCAGAATGGTACGCCTCAATTCTTCATCATCAGGCACCACAATTTGACCTTTAAAACACAACACCCCATCATCGTTAAAATGAAAATCTATAGGATTTCTATCCATGATATCCTTCACATGTGGTACCAAACTCTCATCATGCAGCTATTTCTCTTTAATTAACTGTGACAAGAACGATTTTACTTGCAACTCGGCCAACAACCCACCATCACGTGTCACGCTCAACCTAGCAAACATAGCCCTCAACTCCACAACAGCTTTTCTACTCAAAGCATCAGCCACAATGTTAGCTTGACCTGGATGGTACTCGATGGTAAAATCATAATCTTTAAGCAACTCCAACCATCTTTGTTGCCTAAGATTTAACTTTTTTTGTGACATAAGATACTTCAAACTCTTATGATCCGTATAAACTACACACTTCTCACCATAAAGGTAATTCCTCCATATTTTCAAGACAAAAACAACTAGGGCGAGTTCCAGATCATGAGTAGGGTAATTACGCTCATGCACCTTCAACTGTCTAGATTCATAGGTAACTACCTTACCCTCCTACATCAGCACGCAACTGAGCCTAACATAGGATGCATCATTGTAGACAATAAACTCTTTCCCTGATTCTGGCTAAATCAAGACCGGATCTCGTGTCAAAGCTTCCTTCAACCTTTCAAAAAGTCTGTTGCCTATCCTCTATCCACTCAAAATGAACATTCTTTTATAACAACTTGGTCAAAGGAGCAGCTATACTAGAGAACCCCTCAACAAACCTACGATAATAATCAGACAACCCTATGAAACTCCAAACCTCTAACATAGACTTAGATGTTTTCCAACTCATTACAGTCTCAATTTTGTGTGGATCAACATGAATCCCTCGGCCGATACCACATGCCTGAGGAAAACAACCTCGCTAAGACAGAACTCACACTTGCTTAACTTGGCATAAAGTTGATTAGCCAACAACGTCTGAAGCACAATCCGCAGATGCCTATCCTGATCCTCCTCGGTACGAGAGTACACAAGAATATCATCGATAAACACAACCACAAATTGATCAAAAAACTCATGGAACACCCGATTCATTATGTCCATGAAAACAGTCGGTGCATTGGTCAAACCAAACAGTATCACAAAAAACTCATAATGCATGTACCTCATACGAAAAGCTATCTTGGGCACATCCACATCCTTCACCTTCAACTGATAATACCCAGACCTCAAGTCTATCTTAGAAAGCACAGAAGCACCCCTAAATTGATCAAACAGATTGTCAATCTGCGGCAAAGGATACTTATTCTTTATCGTCAACTTGGAGTGGTAGCAGACGAAGTTGGAGTGGGTGATGTCTTAGTAGAAAAAGAGGGGCCCAACTCACTAATTGTTGTACCTTAGTAGAGTCATCACTAACCAATTCTATAGGGCTAGCGGGAGTTGATATATTAGGGTGCATGGGGGTCTTTCCCTTTTCCTTAGCTCTCATTCGTTTGGCATGTCAGCAAGGTACATGAGTGGTGGTTGTCTCCTTATTCTTTCTCTTTCTCGTTCTTGCAGCAGCAGCTAGAGGGCTGGGGGAATTTTGTCTTCTTTTTCTCTTTCTTCCTCATTTTCTTCTTCATCTTTTTCTCTCTCTTCTTCTTTTTCTTCTCTGCATGGTAGATGAATAGGTGCAGTAGTATACTCAGCGAAATAGTATTCTGGGAATAAAAGAAGCAGTAGTGGACCTAGACGCCAACTTGTTTAACAAGGCTCGCGTGGCCAGGTTATTCTCTTTTGTATATTTAAAGAAGGGCTTGAAGAACTCTATTATAACGCTGAGCAGGATTGCACGCAGGTTGCCAATAGCCGTGGCACTGAGAAGCGTAGCGCTACCCAGGAGACCTTTGAGCCTAGGTATCTCTTTTGGGAGCTTCCCTGTCTGGGCTTCCATCACCAAGTCTTGGGGCCATCACGAACCTCTGCTCTTTACATAAAATAATTATTAGGCTTAGAAATAGTAAAGGGATCTTTATATCGGTGGATGTGGCCCTCCCCACAATAGATTGGTGAGTTATTGCACCAATGTTGATTCGCCGAGCCATCATCACCGAGTGCAACAAAAGCATCCTATTAGTGGAGATTTTTTAATGATATTATGTAGGCTTCAGCCAGGTGTTCATGAAGTGAATCTAGTACTTAGGGTATGGCTTTAGGTCGACTCGCTTAAAAACCTTAGAGGTTGTTGAGTTCTACACCCACTCCATTTCAGGAATGCATAGGTTGCAGAGCACCTCATCGTAGGTGGCGATGGTGGTTGTCACTGCAAAATTAGCGTGCTCATCTTTCGCATTGTCCAGGCCGAAATAGTTGTTCATTGTTTGGCAGAAAATTCTACCATTTTCCCATGGACGAATGGCGTTTTGTCTCTAGCAGTGGTGATGTGGGTGTAGAATTCACGAACCTAAGAGACATTGATCCTTCTTGGTTGCTGAACAAACTCCACCCAGTTGTGGGTCTCAATGATGGCACAAATGTTGTTTTCGAATTAGAGATTGTATTTACTGGAAAAGTCCAACCCTTCCTCCAGTATGAATGGCCGGTTTTGAAAGTTCTTGTAATGGTGCTCCATCTCTAAGTTGTAAAAGAACCCCTTTTGTGCTAGAGTAGAGTGTTTAGGTTTGGAGGAAAAGGGCTTCGTGGAAGGAGAGGTACCGGTGGGTTTTGGGGTGGCCGGTGAAGCACTTGCACTAGTGCGAGCGGCGATTCATGTTTTCACCATCAATGTAGACTAAGAAGAATGTAGGAGAAAAAAAGAGGACTAGGGTTTGGTTAAGGATCAAGAAAGGAAGAAAGGGTATACTTTTTTCTCTCTGACTATCAAGGAAAGTAGATGGGAAAAAGAAGGGTTTCGAAGTGGCTTGGTTAAGGAGAGCAATATGGGTTTAATTGTGTAGGATTGATGAAAAGGACGTGTGGTGACAGGGGACAAGTGTGTAGGGTAAAGTAGGGAAGAGAAAGTTGATATAATGATTATGGGGAAAACTTAAAGTTTTGGATGCAAATATTATTTTTCCCCTTTTTTTGAGATATAGCCCAATCTGCCGAGAAATCCTTATGCACAATCATGTGGCGGGCCCAGCAAGCTTTCCCTGTGTGATAACTGCCAAATGAAATGAAACATATTAAATAGAACCTAATACTGATAGAAAATAAAAATAAATTAAATGTTAAGAAATAAAAACTGTGAAATTAAAATATGGAAAGTAAATATGCAGAAAATTTAAATGCATAAAATAAAAGGGATAGATTTAGATGTGCTAATCATCCAATAACGTGATCAAGGATTTATCACGTTGGACCGACGTTCCTTTGTAAACTTTTAACCACTTCAACACCTTTGTAAGCTTGACTAAACATTGATCAATAAATGGCAATGGGAAGTGGTCTTGTTGCATGGCTTTGTTCAGCTTCCAGTCATAAATCCATATCAGCCATCCAGTAACGGTTCTGGTTAGGAGAAGTTCATCGGCATCGTTCTTCATCACAGTCATGCCTTCTTTCTTCGGCACACACTAGACAGAACTTGCCCACAAATTATCTAAGATATGTTAGATGATTGCAGCATCGAGCCCTTCGATGATCTCCTTTATAACCACAGTCCTCATAATTGGATTGAGTCTCCACTATGGTTTTATCGAGCTGTTGTGATCATCTGCAAGCAAAATCTTATGCAAACACAAAGTAGGGCTTATACCTTTCAAGTCAGCAATAGTCCAACCAATAGTCTTCTTATGTTGAGATAAAACATGCAACATTTTATTTTCTTGGCCAGATATTAATCTAGTAGATATAACAATATGCAACATATTATTCTTCCCTAAATATGTATATTTTAATTGTGGGGTAAAGGTTTAAAATCAAGTACCAGTGGATGCTCTAGCGACGGCTTGGGAAATTGGAACTCATTATAATCCAAATGTTCAAAAGACATAACTGGTCTGGTAAGCACAACATTAGATTGTTCAATCTCAACCTTACCTTCTTCTTCAGCTTTATGCATGGCCTCATCAAAGTCAGATTGCTCTACAATGCTAAACACATTGATGCAGCATATCTCTTGCAAATTTTCTTCAACTAGGGCTTCTTCATCTTGCACAAGCTAGCATTCTTCATAGTCATCTGCTTACTTGAGAGTGCTAAAGACATTAAGTGTGATCTTTTGGTCATTCATCTTCATAGTAAATTCACCCTTTTCACAATCGATCATAATGCGTTCGGTGGCAAGGAATGGTCTCCCCAGGATGATGGGAGCATTCTCATCAGCTTTACAACCAATGATGATAAAATCTGCCAGAAAGACAAACCTATACCTTCACTAAGACATCTTCAATTATGCCCTCAGGTTGAATTTAAGAACGATTGGCCAATTGAAGGATCACTGATGTAGGCTTAGCTTTTCCCATGCCTAGTCTCGTAAACACGAATTTCGGTATCAAGTTGACACTTTCACCAAGATGACATAGAGCACGACCAGAGTAGTTGTGGCCTATGAAGCATAGAATGGTAAAATTTCTAAGGTCCTTCATCTTGGGTGGTAAATCACTTAGCACAGCCACACATTCGCCCGCAGTAGCAACAGTTTCAACTTCACCAACCATCATTTCCTTGGTCACAATTTCTTTTAGAAACTTTGCATATATTGGCATATGATCAATAGCGTCCATGAATAGAAAATTGATACGCAATTGTTTGAGCATATCAAGAAACTTTTGAAACTGGACTTCTTGTTTTTGAGCCATCAATCGTTGTAGGAATGGAGGTGGTGTTTTGGGCTCATTTTGTGGCTTACTGTATGCAGTAACATCCTTAGCTTTGTCATCCTTGCCATCAATAGCAAGGTCTCTCACTATATTAGCATAGGAGTTGTATCCTTAGGTGCATGAGCATCGGTGGATGGCTTGTTTGGAGTAGAATCAATATGGGAGCCTCCTCCAAACTTGTCATCTCTCGTCAATTGGGTGGTACTATGCAATGTGATGGTATTGCACCGGTCTATACTAAAAGTTTTAGTGACTTCAGTATCACTAGGTAAACCGCCTTATGCTCGCATCTTCAAGACTTGAGCAATATGCTCAACTTGTGTTTTTAAGGACCATAAGGAAGCAGTGTGATTTAGCATGATCGATTGCTGATTTTGCAACATAGTGCCTTGCATTGTGAGTATGTCACTATGGTTCTTTAAATGTGCTGACTGATCTTGCATGATAACTCAGGCAGTTTCCATAAAATTTTGATAAGTAGAATCAAAAGAATTATAATTAGAGTTAGAAGCTCCATGGTTCTGCCTCTAAGTCTTTTGTTGGAATCTATGAGGTTTTGTTGTGGCATTCTATCGCACTCCTAAATTACTTGTATTGCCTCCCTAACAAAAATTTAGATGTTGTCACCACCCTGGGTTATAGGTGTTGGAGTAGGGATTGTTGTTGAGGTTGGAATTTCCTATGTAGCATCTAGATTCTTGTTGTTGGGGGGCATTTATTCGACTGGTATTCCACATCATAGTGATCACGTGTATATTGAATTACCTTAGCCTCTTGAATGTTGGATGTCGGTTGCATGTTCTTGAACAGGTTTGCAATGGTAGAGAGTTGAACCGCTACACTCTGAGAATCATCCAACTAGGTAGCTCCAAAAGATTTAGGGCCTGGCTTCAATCTCCCCCTTGGAAACTAGTAGTCACTATTGGTTATCTAATCAAGTAGTTCAAAAACCTCTTCACGATCATTGTCAGGCAAACTTCCATTAGCAGAAGAATCAATCATCATCCTTGTAAGTGCATTGATGCCATTATAGAACATCATTACTTGTCGCCAATCATGAAATCCAAGAATGGAGCACTTTCATAGCATATCCTTGTATATATCCCAACATTCATACATAGATTCATCATCTCGTTGCAGGAATGCAATAATCTCACTTCGCTTCTAATTGTGCACGTTCGGTGGATCATATCTATGCAAAAAGTTTCTGCATAAGTCATCCCAAGATGTAATAAATCATGTGGAACTAGTTTTCAACCATGCCCTGGCTCGATCCTGTAAGGAATAGCAAAATAGTTTAACTCTTAACACATCATCAGGAACTCCTAGCTGTTTAAAGCAATCACAAACTTCTAGAAAAGCTTGATTGTGTTCACGAGCATCTTCTCTTGTTGATCCTCTAAATTGTCCAATTGAGTTAAGCATGTTAAACATAACAGGCTTCAACTCAAAGTGATTTATCCCTAGATTAGGCACAATGATCGATGGGTTGACGTTGTTAGTAATATGCTCTATGTTCTCTCAAATGGGCCTTCTAGGTCTGGCAGATAGTAGTGGAACATCCTATCGTATCTGTTCATCATTCTGGCTGCATTCTCAACAACCACCACGGTGGTATGCCATTGTTACGCTCATTTTCATGGTCATCATGTGCATTGTTAACACGGTGACTGGGAGGATCCATATTCCTTTGTCCTCGAAGGAGATTTCTCAGATATCTTTCAATTAATAGGTTGCAAGGTATAATTGGTTCCCCGTGATTTGTGCATCGGGTCTTGCTTGAAAAAAAATAAAACAAAAAATTAAATGCAAATAAAATAAAATAAAATTTTAAGTGCAATTACAACATAATTATCAATTGTCAATCCCCAATAACGATGCCAAAAACTTGATCCTTGTCGAATAGTGATGCACTTTAGAACAAGTATACTCGTCGAATCAAGTAATAAAGTGATAGAGTAGAGTGTCAAACCCATGAGGATTGATCAATAACTACGAATTTATTGTACTTAAGAGTGTTTAAGAAAGTATTGATTGGTGTCGGTTTATCAAAACTAAATGCAAATAAAGTAACGGTAGCTATGATCAAGACAAACAGGTGTTGCGGCAAATAACAAATAATTATGGAAGTTGGGTTTATTGCCTAGGAATTATGCTGAATACTAATGCTATAGCGACTAGAAATACATGTTTGCGTAAACCATTAAGATTATTAACTACTCAACAGGATTTTCTAATGAACTTCTGACACTCTCAATGCCTAGAGTTAATAACACCGAAGCTAAGGGGTAATACATATCTGCGTGGACCCTAACAAATCTAATATTTATTCAAGAACTCTCTTTTAGTCGTTGAAACCCTAAACATATGTCTAAGCCAGATTAAGACTAAGTTAACAGCTTAGCCCCACTGTTCACATTTGTTTAACCTAACTCTCTCGATATTAAGCCATAAATCAATAGTTAAAAGGCCAACTAAAGTATTTAGCTCATGTCTGAGCCTAAAACATCTTTAATGAAAATTAAGAACGTAAGCAGATTATCGAGCAATAGATAAGAAAGGGCCAAGCGTCCTCCATGATCTTTCTCTGTGATGTCCAACTATAGTTGCAGGTCTTGCATTCCTTCAGCATCTCTCGATGGCTTCCGTTGTGTGGATACTCCTCTGGAACTTTGACTCCAGTGGTTCTCCAATAGTTGAAGACTTAAAGACTGTCGTCTAAGATCAATCTCTCTTAATTGTTGTCCAAGTCTTCCATATATAGACGGGGAAGCGCGCCTCATTTAAGAGGATTTTTTCTTTAATGTTATGTATCTAAGAGAAGGTCCACGTGGGTCAAAGTAGATTTGTCTCCAAGTCTTCTTGCCTCGTCAGCTCCAGCCGAGAGATCTGCTACTCTTCTTCTCCAACATTTCTTCAGCGTCCATTAGGTTTCTGCGCATGCACTAGAAAACACTACATTTCCCATTAAAAGCACCAAAATATATAACATTTGAGCACATGCGGTGTAACTCATATCTACATGCAAACTATATGCAATCTACTCTAAATGATACTAAATGAGCTTGAAAACACGCAAAAGCCAAGTAAAAAGAGTATGCAAAATAGGATATCTGCACAGTCATCAAGGTGCAGTAACAATTCAGGTTAACGAGCACAACAAGGGAAGTTGCGTGGGAGTACACAAGAATTTGATTCACTAGTTCTTATGTATGCTTTATTTACTGTCATTGGAACGTGTAGTGAATTTGCATATGCAGTCTTTGATTGCAATTTGAGATAAAGTAAATCGAACATGAACATCATCGCATAAAAATCATCTACTCTTTTATTCTTGCAAACACTTGGTCGTCTACTAAGTTTCATAGAGGGGATCCCGATTTTACCATTCACATATTTAATCTTATTTTACTTTCGAGTTATTAATTTCACATCATTTCTCACAATTATCTCGTTTTTTCATTGTTATTGCACTAACATTTCTAGGCAACCAAAGACTCATTCTCGTGGGATCGGTATCTGTTAGAACTGAATCTATCTAATAACATGCTTTAACAAGTGTACGCTTGCGCAATTCTTGTGACAATATACAGCCGATCATCTGCCTGATCTTGCCAGCTGAGCCTACTACTTGGCAGACGAGCCTACTCTACTAGTCTATCAGTAGCTATCAAAACCCTAAGACTGGTACAGTAAAGGTGTTAGGGGCCTATATATGCACATGAACTTAGGAAAGAAGGAGGCTCACTCTCTGCCTCTATTTCTCCCTCCCCAAACACTTCCACTCAGCCCACTTTATGCTGCTCTCAGCCCAAATCGAAAAGGGCAAACCTCATGCGACCGCCCCTACCTCCCTCGTCTTTGGGTAGTCTGACGTCTCCACCTCCCTCATTTGATGCCTGGATTATTCCAGGATCAACGGATAGTAGATTTTATTCATAAAAGCCATACTTTTTTATTACATAACTACATATATGTATTTTCTTAAATGGTACTAATTAACTTTTTTTTGACAGGTAATGTAATGAATGTCAATCTCATTTTCCTCAGTACCCTTTGAAGTGAGCTCTTCAAATGTTGTTATTTTGAAATTTTGTTTCTCTTTCTTCACCTTTTCTCCTTTTTTTCGAAATTTCCTAATTCATCATTCTCCAATCTCTTCACCTCCTTCACCTAAGGCCATAACACGTCTACTACAACTTGATCTTCTTTTTGGATATTCAATGGTTTTTTCTAATTAAAAAAAATTCCTCGTTCCACTTCTCTTTCTTTCCTTCACTTTCTATTATACTTAATTGTCTCGAAAATATTTTCCTTTCATTTTTCTTTTCTTCCTTCTTTTCTTTTCATTTTTCTACGTAACCAAGCATAACCTTAAAGAACGAAAACTAAAATATTATAAATAAAATTACAATCAAGAAATACAAATAACTAAATTTAAATAGTTATATTTTAATACGCAAATTGTGTGAAAAAATATACAATCATTCATATTTAAATTATAAATTTTTAAATCTAAATCTCCAACCCTAAACCCTAAGAAATTAAAATCTAAAATTTTAAAACTACACCCTATATTTTAAATCCATAAACTTTGAACTTTAAGCTAAACCCCTAACTATAAAATTGACAAACTTATATAAAGTTTAGTTTAAATAAATGTGTATTAAAAGTATTTTTCAATTTTAAATTGTAAAACAAGAAATTTAATACTTATCTGAAGAAGCATTTGATTGACTGTTTTATTGATATTTCAAAATCGAGAAAATATTAAAATTATTGGTTTATCTCAACTAATTGAACTGTCATTGTAATTTAACTCGTTTATTGACCACCCCTTAAATCGAATGCAGGAACTAAATGTTTTTGGGAGAAGATCAAAAATTATTTATCACTAAGTTGAATGTTCTATAGAGTAAATATAAATTTTGGTTTTAAGGGGTATTTTGCCCATGTGTTCGTACCAAATAATTAATGTAGCCATTCCACACAAAAATTTTACAATTGGCCCTCAAATTCGTAAATTGCATCAGTTTAACCCTTTGACTAACGTTAACTGTTAATGTGTTGGCATGATCGTTAACGGTGCTGACATAGTAGCCCACCTATAAGAGGTTGGTTTTTTAGGGAGCTCGAGGGTAAAATTGAATTTTAGGAAGTTCAAGGGACAAATTTATCTTTTAGAAAATTCGATGGTTGAATTGTTTTTTATGTAACATCAAATAAAAATTAACAAATTAAAAAACTAAATATTAAAAATATAATATATAATTAAAATATAACGCCATCTTCTTGGTCTGGTAGGAATTCAGGTCTGGATGTGTTACCGGTGACTAAACGATGTTCGATACAGTATTTTAGTTTGTAAACGGTAAGTTCGTTTTTGAAATGAAACAATGATTAATACATTATTACTGGTAAATTAATACGATACAGTCTTATGCAATTTTAGACTAATTTTAAACTTTTACAAATTTAGGGATCAAACTATAATTTTGATAAATTAAGGAGCCAATACTGAAATTAAACCTACCACAATGCAAATCGAACTATAAATAGTGTGTCAGTAAATTTTCATGTCAATCAGACCTCATTAACCAGCTCAATCTAAGCTCTTAAGTTTTAGTGACCAATCTGCACAATATCAAATCTTATTTTAATCTTATAACAGTTTTAACACTGCGGGTATCGATACTTCATGGGGTCGTATCGATACGCCTATATGCGGTTCGGTAATTTAGTTACTAATTAAGGGTAGTCGTACCGATACGGGCTCTATCGTATCGATATTCTATGCTTAGCAAAACTTAAGGATTTACAGATTCAATAGGTCGTACCGATACAGTTACAACCGTATCGATACGCCTTGGCTAAGACCGTTAAAATGGTTAACTACACTGTAACCGTAATTATACTGGGTATCGATACGCATCTGATAATTATTTAATATTATTGAGTTTCGATAAGGCGTATTGGTACCGTATCGGTATCGAGCTATAGTAATTTTCCATATTCAAAATCACGTACAGTACAGCTCGAACCGTATCGATACGCCCTTTAATTTGGTTCCAATAATGCAAGCCCGTACCAATATTTTTATTTGATTTAATAGCAGTTTACCCATCCAAACCATGTCCAAATTTAATGAATTTTACTAGCAAGTTTATTTAGTCCAATTCTATGAGCATGCAAAGTTTCAAAGTTAAATGGATCCATTTACTACGTTTTCCCTCTTTTAGGCCTATTATGCATATTTGGTCATTTTTAACCCCTTTTAAAAAGGTCAAACTTAGACCTATAAACCTACACAAGCCACCATAATACATACATGTCAAAAGGGGTAAAAATGACTTGTGCAACACTTATGCCACCATACTAGGAGTTTATAGAGTTGATATACTTTACTTTATCAACAAGGTGACTTGCCAAAAACCTTCACCAACCTCGATCTCGATCCCAAAACCTTCTTAACCTAAAATACATGAAAATGAATGCATTAGGCATACTTTGCCTAGTGAGGTAGTCATAAACAATGTATTAATTAAGGAATACACTCTAGCATGCTTCAATATTATCAATGACAATAATAAATGGACATGTACTTCTATGGTAAGTTTGCACAATATCAATGACCAATGCAACAATAATAATCGATGCAATAGCAATGTTCAATAGGTTTCTGTGGATCGATGTAAGGTGTATGGATACGCGAATTCATATGCTACACCAAAAATAATAGTGGTACAGTCCCTCCGCTGCACTAATATGACCAAAACACATCATACCTCCGCCCAACCACAATAAAGGCCGTAACCTAAGGATCGTAGTCCACCCGTACCAATGAGCTCATAAATTCTATGGCATGCCAATTGTATCCAATCCTACTCGAATCCAAGGCTCAATAATAATAGTCCGTTAACATTAATTTCAATAGCAATGATTCAGTACAATAAGTCGATAGCATTATGTCCATAACAATGGATCAATAGCAATAGTTCAATACAATATTCAATAGCAACATTTCAATTTCAATATTTATTAGCAATATTCAATACTCAATAATCAATAATTCTACATGTCAATGCTTCAATAATTCTGTTGGCAATAACAATGATGTTACAGACAATGAATTGATGAAGTATTTACCAATATAGCCATCAACAATGTTTTTATGCAATATCCTTAATACACAAGGTTAGCAATGCAATAATAAATATTCAAAGGTTTGGGAAAGGCACCTAGCCTACTCTTGAAACTCCAACAACACTCACCTTAGTTTCCGAAGCTCTTGAGGCTTTCGGATGACGATTCCTTTGTCCCTAGCTTTAGATGGAGATAATAGTCCTTCTTTCTCCAACACTTGATCTAGGTAAAACGAATGAAGGTGTTAGAATCAATACTTATGGATTCAAAATTAATATTTGAGCTTAATAGATCTTTTAGTCAATAAAACTTCTATAGATTCATGCTTTAAAAGCATGGGTCCAATTAAGGCCTTCAATAACTAAATCTTGAAATTAAACTCCAATAATCCATGGAATCGTAAAATTGTTTGGGGGCTTAATCTTACCTAACTGAGGGCTATCCAATGATGTAGAGAGTTGAAAGAAAGCTTGGACAAATAAGAGAGGTTCTTGCTATAGTTAGAGGTTGAAGATAAAAATGGCGGTGCTTCTTTAGACTTGGGGAAAAAAGGTTAAGGTTGAGAGATAATGTCTCGGCGGAAACAAAACCAAATAATGAGTGTTTTAAACACTATAGTTTGTTTCCCGTATCAACTGTTGGGCTCAACCTCCACAAAGGGTAAGCTTATTTTATTAATTTATCAATCTTATCTTTTCCTTACTTCAAACTAATAATTAGCCACCACCCAAAGTCCCATCTTCTTACAAATTCCATGGAGTTCATGTGAACTTGTCCTAAGCAAGGAGGTGAATCATCCTCAAAATGGTATAATTACGAGAGTAGTCCATCAACTTTATAAACTTCCCACTTTTGCCCCTAAATTTCCAATTTTTACAATTTAGTCACTAAATTCTTTTTATAATTTTAACGCTTTATAATATTTTTTAAATTTTACTTTTTAATAATTTATAATTTTATAGGTTTTGATATTTTAAAATTTTTAATTTTTCAATTATTTTAAAAAAAATTAATAGTGTTTTTATTTTGGGTGAACTACTGTAATGGTTACTTGTTTTACAAGTAGCTATTCTAGTACTTGAGGTATGTGTAAATAGTTTTATCTGGATTAATTATTTTTATATTAAAATTAGGATTAAAATGATTTTATGTGCAAATATGGAGGACTAAATATGTAATTATATAAATTATTTTTAATTTGGTGGTCAAAAATAGAAGTGAGGTATAGGGGTGCTTATCGAGCGAGTCGATCGTGAGTTGAGTAGTGTTCAACTCGTTCTCGTTAAAAAATCTCGTTACCCGACTCGTTGCTCGTTAAGTTCGATAAATTTTTGCTTGACTTGTGCTTGTTAAAAAATCTCGTTGCTCAACTTGACCCATTGCTCCTTAAGCTCGCCAAAATATTTACCTTATTTTTTTTAATATAAAAAAATCTAGTGATACTATTAAAGCTTAATATAAACATACAAATACATGAAAAATGCGAGGATTGAGGAGATAAATAAACGAACATATCATGACCGAGTTAGAGATGAAGTTGATATTCGAGTGTGAGACTTTTTAGTTTATCAACAATCTTCGATGAACAACAAATGAGAGAATGCCTTAGAATTCCGAGGCTTTAACTTTCAGTCGTATTTTTTTTATATGGGAACTGAAGACTTCTCCTTTTTACTTTTATACATAAAGTAATACTAAAAAGAAAAAAAGGCTTCGATAAAAAAGAGGGAAAGACTAATTATTATAATTTAATTTTTTATTAATAGAAATTGACTTTTTGAATTCTAGGGAAATACAAAATATTTTGAAATTTTGAAACCAAATATTTCTTATTAATTCAAAATATTTTTGGAAATACAAATTAATTTTTTATTAATACCTAACAAGTCATTGAACTTTTCAAAAGATTTCAACTAGTATTTAAACTTGTTGAAACAAAAATTTTTAAAGTAACTACCAAAAAAATCATAAAAAAATTATAAAAAAATAACGAGCTACTCGCGAAATTATCAAGTCGAGTTGGGCCTTGCTTGACTCGACTCCCCAAAATTTCGAGTCGAGCAGTGACTGAGTCGAACTCGAGCTATTTACGAGCCACTCAACTCAATTAGCACCCCTAGAAAGTAAAAGATTAGTGACTATCTATGTAATTTACCCAATTTTTTACTGTGTCAAGTTACACACCGTCAGTTGTCTAACGACAATTAACATTCAAGTGACTAAATATTTAAAAAAAACAAAAACGTAAATGACCATAATATAATTTTTTAAAAAATTGATGACCATAAGTATACACTTACAAAACGTAAATGACCTGCGTTGTAGTTTACCCTAGAATCAAAAGGACCAGTACCATTCTCCATTCTACATTAGTGGATTGGTTGCTTATCTAGATTTAACCAGTATTATTATTTTGGGGTGCTGGAATAAATTTCAAGGGGCTGACAGGGTGCGAGTCTTTCACGGGCTTACAGGTTATTATATTCAAAAACTGTTTGACTCTTGTTCAAATGGTACTAGACTTGATACTCAATAAAGTTTTGCTCAATTCGTGATCATTATAAAACTCGTTGCTCAATTCAACTCGTTATTTATTAAGCTCGTCAAAATTTTTATCTTTTTCTCAAATTATGATACTATACAGAACTTGATACAAACATAAATTAACTAGTTTAACAAAAATAATCAAAATAATGTGTGAAGCAATTCCAAAATCTAAACTCCAAAATAACAATCCATAAATACACCAAGCTAATATATTACATATCAAAAAGTTAACGAGCTACTAAGTCGCATTGAAACTTGCTCGATTTGACTCGTTAAGCTCTCGAGTCGAGCTCGAGTTCGAACGTTGATCAAATTTTAACCGAGTCAAATTCGAATTACTCGACTCAATTAGCACTCTAATTAAAACATATTATCATATTAAAAAATCCCTATTAAGGTGTAGGAAATAATATTCCTACAAAAATAAACAGAGCATGCATTGCAAGTCCAAAAGATATGCACATAACCCAGTCGTAAAATTTGAAAAATTTATTGATACTCCTACAAAAATAAATAAATACATACCACACAAACTTATTGGTTTTTAAACATGCTGCAGTTGTAACCGAAGAAAGAAAAATCCCTATTCTATGAATCATGCTATAGGAAATTTTTAGAAAGAGTAAGAAATGATAAAACCTACAAGACAGACTACAAACCTTTATCTGTTCCGAGTTTCAGCATTATTTTGAGCTTACAACAACCAATATGTGTTTGGGACCTCCACATAAACAGACATATTTACCATTCGAGCTTGTATCTCTATTTTCAACAACTTACAGTCCACCCACTGCGATTTCACAAGAAAAGGAGATATTCACATCAATTTCAAAACCCCAAGCAACGCTGTTCTTATCATTCAAACCAATTTTAGAAATAAAATTAGCACTAGTAACTTAAAAGGAGAGAGAACACGAAGATTACATTAATATTTGAAGAGATGTTAGATGAGTCCTGCTACGTTCTCGGTTTTTCTGGCGTATCGGTTCCGTTTCTTGCAGTATAGCTTTCCATAAATTCTCCAACTCCATTTTGAAAAGCTGCACTTTGGTCATTTTTAACCATTCCATCCCCCGGAATGGAGATTTCAACAGACTGTTTCACATCTTGCCCGTCAAGAAACAATGAATCCAAAGGACTTTCCCCTTCCTGCTTTATCATCATTTCATCCTCCAAATCATCAAAATCCAAATTTCTCAAAATTTCAGGTAGTGAATAACGAGTATCCTCATCAATCCCATTTCCCATATCAATATCAATTTTCTCTTTTGAGCTAATTTGACCTTCCGCAAAGTTTGGTGTCATTGATCCCATAACTATATGCTCACTTTCCTCCACAAATGAACGGAAATTATTCAATGATGATGGAATCTTGGAGAAAAACATTTCACGAAGATTTCCTGTTGTTCCCCTGTTATATGGGTTTTCCTTTTTATCATATCGATAAAGGAAGTTCTCGTACGTAGTCTGTTAAAATATGGATAAGTCTACAATCAGAAACAAAACAAAACCATGTTGATATCTAAAGATTTTTCACAAGGATATATGTCCTACTCCAAAAAAGAGAAAAGAAATATATGGTAGAGATACAGGCACCACCAATAAGCTCTAGCATGGTTGTTACTATTCTGAAGGTCAAACACAAAGCAAAACGAAAATACTAGCATACAACAATAATGACATGTGGAAAGCTGTCATGATTTGAACAGACAAATACAACCCACATCCTAGTTTCTTGACTATTCGAACAGTCGATGGATCACTCTCTCTTTCTTTCTTTTTGTTCATCCTTTGACATTTATGTTCTCAAATTGGCTTGCAATATGATTTTTGTTAATAAATTATCTAGTGATTTGAACTGTCGTTAAATTCTATTACAACTTTTTGTTAATTTCAGGCAGTGGATTCATTGAGGCTTATTGACAGTGCTGAATTGTGTGGTGGCCTCTACTTACTCGAAGAGAACTCTCCTCTACATGGACAAGTTCATTTAAATTGTGCATCAGAGTCTATTCTACACCTCTTATTTCAGATCCAATTATGTTATCGCATTTCGTCTTGGAAATCCAAATTTTGATTTACTTGCAAAGGTATTTCCTCATTTGTTTATTAGTAAAAAACCCCAAGTCTTTTTTCTATGAAATTTGTCATCTTATCAAATATACTCATCATCAATACCTTAGCATCAAACACACCATCCCATCCATTTTCCATAATATAGTGACATTTGGGGACCTTCACCTCTCAAAAGTATTAATGGAGCTCGTTGGTGTATATACCAAATTTCAATGTCACATCCAAATCCTAAAATGGACAATGGGAATGAGCGTTTTACAAATATTTTGGAGTCATACCTTAAAGAAAGAGAAATTATCAACAAAAGGAGATAGCTAAAAGAAAATGGCATTTATTAGATGTAGCTAGGTCTCTAATGTGAACTCATGATGGCACTAAACATTTCTGGGGAAAAGCCATTTTGACAGCTACATGCCTAATAAAAAGGATGCCTAGTAGAGTTAAAATTTCAAGAACCTTGTGAAGTCCTCCAAAATTTTTCCCATGTCAAGTCCTTTACTTTTGACCTTCCCTGAAATGTTTTGGTTGCACTACCTATGTTCACATTCACCAACATTGTCGCAAAAAATTTGATTCCAAATCCATAAAATGTGTGTTCCTGGTATTCCTCCAATAAAAATGCTACTCTATTCACTCAAAAACTACACAATTCCATAGATGTCATCTTTTTTTAGCATCAATCCTATTTTGCCAAAACGGTAATTCATAGGGAGAATTCAAGGAGATTTCAGCTTTGGGACAGTCTTCAAAACACTCAGTCCAGGTCTCCAACACCAAAAAGAACACCTTACCAAACCAACTCCTCAAACCAAAACATCATCCCTCACTCGACACCAATTAAGAACTTCATGTCTATAATAGAAGGGTGCGACCTCTACAAATCTAGACAATATCACAGGTCAACAACTGTCAAGAACCTGAACTGGAACCTCCTGCCTCAGAAATTAACACAAGTACGGAATCTTCACCTATTCCTTTTGTTGATAACTTCGAACTTCGTATTTTTCAGAGAAAAGGAGTTCAAAAATATACTAATCATCCTGATGAAAGATATATAACCTATGAAAAAACTGATGCTTCATATTACACTACATCACTTGATAGTATAGGAATTCAAAAATTAATTCAAGAAGCCTTGAAGATTCCACCATGGAAAAAAGGCAGATGAACAAGAAATTAAAGTCTTAGGAAGCAATGGAAACATTAAAAGTTTCAAAGCAAGACTAGTGACAAATGGGTTCTCTCAAACAAATAGGATGATTATTATCGGGAGACATTTGCATTTGCTACAAACTGAACACAGTTTGAGTAGTAGTCATTACAAGTAAACGAAAAGTGTCTTTATATCAACTTGACATCAATAATGCCTTTTTAAATGAGGATCTTGAAGATGTGTACATAGAGATACCTCTAGGCCTAGAAATTAGGTCAAAAGGTCACAACACATGCAAATTGAAGAAATCTCTCTATGGTCTAAAATAGTCTCCTCATGCATGGTTTGAATGGTTTACCAAAGCAGTGGTTACTTATGGATACAACCAGTGTCAACCTAATCGTACTTTGTTCGTGAAAACCTCAAAAGGTAAAAAGATCAATCTTATTGTCTACGTTGATGATATTATCATAACAGGAGATGTCACAGACAAAATAATCAATCTAAAAGAATTGTTTGCCTCTAACTTCGAAATCAAAGACCTTGGTGCTTTCAAGTACTTTCTAGGGATTGAGGTGGCTCGATCTAAAGCAGGAATTGTGATCTTTCAGAGAAAGTGTGTGCTAGACTTGTTAAACGAGACATGTATGCTTGGGTGCAAACCAATAAAAACTCTCAAGGTTCCTAATCTAAAATTAAGGGTAGAGAGGGAGTTCCAATCAATAAAGATCAATACCAAAGGTAAGTCACCAAGTTAATTTATCACACATGTTAGACTAGATATTGCATATTCAGTAAGCATTGTCAACCAACATATGAACGATCCACGTGAAGAACACCTAGAGGTTGTCAACCGAAACCTAAGATACCTAAAATGACTCTAGGACACGAATTACTCTTCTAAAAGTGTGAAAATCAGGAGGTAAAAGTATTCAGTAATGCAAATTGGGCTTGAGAAATAACTGAAAGGAGGTATACAAGATACTATTGCACTATTGTTTGTGGCAATCTAGTTACATGGAGAAGCAAAAAGCATAAGTAATATCAAGAAACAGTGCAAAGGCTAAATTTCGAGCATTTGCTTCAGGAATTTGTGAAAAAATGTGGATTCAAATCTATGAAAAGAATTAAAGATTAATTTAAAGGATCACTTCAAGATACAAAATGATAATCAATAAGCCATAAGTATTACAAAAGATCCTATTGATCATGATCGAACAAAACATGTGGAGATTGACACACTTTATTTCAAAAAAAAGGCAACAGTGGAACTGTGAAACAAGATTATAATTGTAGTTTGAAGACGTGTAGTATATATAAAGTCTTTGTAAACTATCTAATAGTAGTTTAGATTTACACTAACTCTATCCAAAGAGTAGATATAGATAAAGTCTTAGAGAAGTCCTAACTAGAGTTAAACTCAATTACTAAAGTATAATAAAAAGACTTGCTTTGTAATGATATACTGAGTGAAAAATACAGAGAAATAAATCTTTATTCTCTGGGCATACCACTTCTCTACAATATTCCTACTCAACAACTTGCAAATATTCTCACCATAGCCCAGCCAAGAATGAGTTTTGATGACATCAAGTACAAGTCGGGTTTGTACAACATATACAACCAACATGAGAGGGAGTGTGGGAAGCTGTTGTGATTTAAACTAATAGAAAAAAGGTGTTTTTATTCATCTTAAATTATGAGTTTTAATTTATTTAGGATTAGGATTTATCTTTTTAGCAAATAAGATGAATTTTTTTAGGAGATAAAGGCTAAGAAAAAGATACCTAGTTAAATTCAATTTTTGTAATTGCCTATAAAAGCATGTTGGTTTTTCTTTTAAGCAACACATACTAACCATGGTATAAAATGGCACGAGGTGCACTAAGGCGATAGGGGGTCTTAGGCATGTGGCATGCGCCTCATTGAAGTGAGATGCAATTTTTGAAAATTAAAGATCTATTGACCAAGTGTAGATAAAGTTATCACTTAAATACCATCCACTTTTCTTGCATTCTTTCAATATGTGATTACATTAGATTTGTTATTTATTATTGAATGAGAATACTTTGAATCATAACTTATAAAAGTTCTATATAGGGAGAACCCGCATCGTTGATAGTTGAAGGCGAAAAGTTCTATATAGAAAGGACTTGTAGCCCAAAGACTTCACCAAGGACAAGCTAAAATTCTATATAGGAAAATTTACTTTTCCAAGGAATCGATCAGAAGAATAGAGAACAGTTCTATTTTTTGATTTCAAGAATTTGTCTTCTGCAACGGATCCTCCATTTAGAAGATTGAAGCTTGAAGAGTCGGCCGAGAAAGAGCAGAAAGTTCCAGAAGAACCTGTGATCCCGAAGCCAATGACAAGGAAGTAGGACAAAAATGAGTGTTTTTGATCTTTGCTTTGTTCTCGTTTCACACGAACAAGCAAAGAGGGACAGCTGTAATCACTCATTTTTGTCCGGGTTGTAGTATTTTTAGTATTATTTTAATAGTAATATTATTAACGTAAAATCAATAAAAAAAATCAAAAAAGTAAAAATAAAAAAATATATAATAATAATAATAATAAAACAAAAAAACAAAAAAAATATTAAAAAATAAAAAAAGGACAGAGCAATGCGTGGTGCATAAAGCTCCACGTCTAACTTTACCCCTCCCCATTTGCCTATAAAAGGCAATGGGAGGGTGCGGCAATGAGCAAGCAAATCAGCCCCCAAAAATGTAGGGAGGCCGGCCCGAGCAAGGTTGGTCAGGGGTAGAGGGCAGTGCCCTCAACCCCAGTTGGTTCGATCAAGTATTCTATTGGGGGTCCTTTTTAGATACGATCTAGTTAATTTTTGGGCCATGAAAAGGTGGCACGGAGATCTTGGTGGGGGTCGGTCGAAGTTTTTCATTCGAGCTTCGAGTGGGGTAAAATTCGATCCTTATCTCTGTATTTATTTTATTGTTGGTTTATATCTAGGATAGTTTTATTGATTATGTTTTTTAATTATTGATATGATTTTATAATAAATATAGGGTATTAGATACTTTAGTATTTATTTAATAGTAGTATATTTTTTAAATATTTTTCATGTTATATTAGATCTAGTTTTTAGCCCTTTGATTTCGGTACTCTAGTGGAGTGTCATCTCGGTCTTCGGGTATCATCTCCTTTGGTACCATATAGATCGAGGCAAATTTAATCATTCATATTATGAATTAATTATTAAATTGAATTTTATATTTTTCTTAATAATTACAATATGAACCCTTAGGTACCAATTTTGGCGTAGCGGGGTGCTAACCTTTTCCCGTATGTAACCGACTCTCGAACTTAGAATCTCTGGTTTTGTTTTCGTTGTCCGGCCTACCTTATCCAAGTGACCAGTGGCGACTCCATATTTGTTAAAAAAATGCGATTTTTCTTAAAATCCCCTTCTTTAAATAAAATTATTATTTTGAAAAAAAATAGTCGCTACAGTAGTACCAAAGCTTGGTTGTGAAATCGATTTACTTGTCCATCTCTAGGCCAGACATAGCTTTTTCAGTTGGGATCGTTAGCCAGCACATTAATGACCCGAGAGAAACACCTTGAAGTTGTAAACAAAATTTCGAGACACCTCCAAATGACACGTGGACACTATTTAATATTCAAGAAAAGTGAAAACATGAAAGTAGAAATATTTTTTTATGCTAGCTGGACTAGAGAGATAACTGATAGAAGGTCTATTATTGATTATTGTTCATTTCTGTGTGGGAATTTGGTCACATAGAGAAGGAAAAAATAGTCAGTTATATGTAGAAGCAGTGCTGAAGATGAATACCGAACACTTGCTTTTGGAATCTGTGAAGGGATGTGGTTACAAAGGCTAGTAAAATAACTAAAACTGAATCCTAGTGAATAGTTGGAATTGCAAAGTGACAACCAATTTGTCAGTATTGCAAAGAGTTTTGTACATCATAATAGAACCAAACATGTTGAAATAGATAGACACTTCATCTCGGATAAGGTCAACAATAGATATGATAAGATCAACTTTTGTCCTACACAAAAGCAAGTTGTCAATGTATTCACCAAGGCCCTTCCAAGTTATTATACTCTCCAGCTTGTGGGAAGTTTAATTTGGAGTCGTGTATAGTTGGTAATTAAAGTTCTAACTAACATGTACAAGTATTAATTAGTATTTAACCGACTTTAAGTCCTAGTGTAACTAAAAGACTAACTAGATTAGTTTTGGTTTACATAGAGTTATTGTAACCAGCATATTAGAAGGCTCTATCTTGCATTGTTTCGAAATAGTCTCCCAGACAAATATCAATGATTTGTTGGAAAAAGTTTAAAATAGAACGTCAAAAATATTTTCAAGTCATCTTGGAAACTATAAGTTATGTTAGCAAATAAGGATGTTCCTCTCTCGATCTTAAACATGATTGGATTTCATTCATTGTTATCTTGAAATTTCTTGAAGATGTTGTGATAGTATTAATTGTGTTCCTAAACAGGAATTGTTGTATCTATGTACTTACCACAACAACAAATTAAATTAGAGTTAAAGCTCGCTATCCTCTAATCATCAACACAAGGAAGTCCTAAGAAACAAGTGTGTTGGTGATCATGTTGAATCATTTGAAGCTACATTAGTTTCTTGGTTCAAAACCAAATTGATGGTAATGCCAATCAGTTAGAGAGAAAATCTACTTCTAACAACTTTAAGCAACACCTGAATAGTGAGGGTGTTATTATTACTTCACCCAAGTTCGGGGAATTTGTCCAAGGAAATTTCATATTTTGAAGATGATGCTATTGACATTGATTCTAAATATAAGAATTACAGTGCATCTATAAGACATTCTCTTGAAGGTTGGTCAAGTTCACAGAGTGATTTGGGCTCGGTGGAGGTCAAAATTGAAAAAAAAAAATTCTCATGATGAGGCTAATAGCACTATTCTAAATTTCCTCACAATTTGGGATGACACTTCAAGCTCCTTAACAAGATGCGAGCAACTTCCATGTGAATCTTAACAAGTTTATGATTTTTTCCTGGAAAAAACTTTGATACACAGGCTGTGTAAACTTTAGTTTACACGTGCCTTTTAGTTTTAGGGTTAGGGTTTTAGTTTAGGGCTTAAGGTTTAGGGGTTTAGGTTGTAGGGTTTAGAATTTAAGGTTAGTGTTTAGAATTTAAAGTTTGGGGTTTAGAGTGTGGGGTTTAGTTTTTTAGAGTTAGAGTTAGAAATTTAGGATTTGAGTTTTTATAGTGTAAATACACAGGCTTGTGTAAAATTAATTTTACACAGCCTGTATATCAAAGTTTTACCCTTTTTCCCTACATGGCTCTATCCTAACCATTTAGAAAGAAGAAATATTTGATCGCACTCCACCTAAGAAGTGAAAAATAGTTTTGGTGACAAATATTGTTGAAAGTATCATCAAGATAAATGTTGCTGAAAATTCAAATAAAATGCAGCAGCTTCCACCGTATAAAGACATGGTTAAGGAAGATGTGGTCGATATTAAAGTTTGGTCTAGAATGGGTAATCAATATAGGAGAGTCTTGGAGAAACGGTTAGGCAAAATAACTAACAGAAGTACTTGGATAGTGGAAAGAGATGCAAAGAGTTGATCGAGAAATTTATACTAAAGCAGTGTAAGTTCTCTAACCGAAGTCAATTTTCCAAGCCAAGGCGAATGACACGAGTTAAACCTAGGGCTAGGAATAAAACTTAGTTGCAAGAAAAATAGTATAAATAAGCTGCAAGCTTTATAACTAACACTACTATTCTAATTATTTTCTTTGAATTAATAGAGAAACTAGAGGTTTTCGATAGCCCTATATTTTCTAGAGTTCTGACTTCTTTCTAACTCGTTTTACAACCCTAATTCTTTCAATTACTATTGTCTTGCTTCCCAAAACGACACAAGTTTGGTTGATATAGGGTCAATTGGGCTTTTGCATTTTTGAGCCAATTATCATTTTATTTTGTGTCTTGATTTGGTTAGTCCAGTTTCTTTTTGTTTCCTCGATGTTTGGTTAACTAATTGTTGTTGACTTCAATTGTTTTGCTTGTATTTGTTACTTCTCGATTCTGGTTTATGCCAAGTTTGTTGCTACCAAATTTTGATTGGTTATACCAGAAGAAGAAAACAGAATTGATTTTCTGTTATTGAATATTTTCAAAAAATTACATCCCTTTACAGTGAATTTATAGACTCAAGTATTGGACTTTAGTTACAATTAGGAGTCCTAAATACACAAGACATCAAACTCTATCTTTTAGGAAGTAAACTTTAATTTAAACTACTATTTACATGAGGACTCTAACTCTATCTTTAAACTTTAATTTAAACTACTATTTACATAAGGACTCTAACTCTATCGGATAATCTAACAATACCATAATCATGGGCATAACTTTGTTTGCAACTATTGTCATGGGTCAAACCGTATGAAGTATTACTATAAGAAATTGCATAATCACACTTGGAGAACTCAAATGGCTAATGTTGGCGCTGCACCCATTTCAACTTCTAAATAGATTATTATGATCTCTACATGTGAGTTTGCTAAGTACAAAGAACTATTAAAAGGATCCACTCCTACCATTGCTATCATTGAGTTGAGTAAATATACTAAATGTCTCATCTTTTCATCATTAAAATAGGTCATTAACTTAGGTGCTAGAGACCATATGACAAGTGATTCAAGTCGTTTTTTTTTTCACCTTTCAAATCACATACAAAATCTTCTATTGTTACTTTAACGTACGGGTCAACTTCTTGTGATATTGGCTCTGAAACTCTTAATCTGACCTCTCCACTTTCTTTTTCCTCACTATTAAACCTACTTGATTTTTCTTCTTTTTTGCTATAGCTCATGTCCATTTTATGGTCCATATTCGGAATTCCTGGCTCTCCCTCTCAACAATGTCGTCTCCAAGGTTTGAACCTGGGTTCTCTCCTTGGGGGAGTGCAATGTGCCTTACCATTGCACCTAACACTTGTTGGTTACTTGATTTTTCTTTTAATCTAATATAATTTTAGTAAACCCGATTGTGACCTAAATTGTTCTCATTTTTTCTTGATAATTGTCTATGATATTATGACAAAACAAATCATTGGTAAAGGTCATGAATCTGAAGGTCCCTTTGTTCTTGATACACAGTTGTGAAGATCCATTGCTTGTTCTAGTGTATTAACCCCCTTTGAGGTATATTTCAATTAGGCCATCCTTCATTGTCTTCTTCAAAAATGTATGTCCTCATTTTAAAAATGTTAATCATTGGATAGATTTGGAACAAATTCTGCATTATTTGAAGGGAACTCCAAGATGTCTATTTTAAGAAAATCATGGGAACACCGATAATGAGTGTTTTTTGGATGTAGATTGGGCAAGGTCAAAGTTGATAGAAGACACTACGGGTTTTTGTTTCAAAGAATCTAATTTCGTGAAAAGGTAAGAAACAAAATGTAGAATCTTGATCTAGTGCAAGATTGGAATACAAGGCCATAACACAATCCATAAGTGAGATATTATAGATGTACATTATTGAATGAAGTAGGCCTTAAAACTTCATTACCGGCAAAACTATAGTGTGATAATCAAGCCATCATTCATATTGCCTCTAATTCAGAGTTCCATGAACGAACTAAGAATATTGAGATAGATTATCATTTTGTCTAGAAAAGATTCAAAAAAATAAATCTCTACATGATATGTTAAAACTAAAGATCAACTGGGAGATATTGTCAGAAAAGCTCTTAATGGGTATCCGATTGATTATATTTGTAACAAACTGTAAGCTTATCCGAAAAGTATTAGAGTTTTACTTGATGTGTAATTAAAGTTTTACTTGTTGTAAATAGTCTATCTATAGTTAATCTCCTAAGAGGATTATAGTTAAAAGTCTATTGTAAGTAGGACTCCTAATGTAATAAAAGACATATTCTTTAGTCTTTAAATAGTCTGTAAACTAATTATATTTTTTAACGACAGAATTCTTTTAATATCAGAAACTACTTTTTTGTCTTTCTTCTTGTTCTGTTTCTCTACATGGTATCAGTCTAATTCGATCCTTATCGGAATTTGTTCATTCATGGAGAACAAATCAACATCTAGTGAGATGCAATTTTCACCAGATATTACAGTCAGTTTGGCAGATTTCTCAGAAGCAGGGAATTTTTCTCTAATGCAACAACTGTTTTCATTAATTTCACCAAGCATCAAATAGATGAGCTTCAGAAGCTGTCCAGCAAGTTTAACGGTTCTGGTGAGGGGAATGTTGCAATGATAGAGAATGAAGGTGCTAAGGACCCTTCTAACAACACTTTCCCAACAGCTATACCTCCACAGTTTTTACAACTGTTCTAGGGTCAAATCGGCTCAATGCACTCAATAAGTGATTAAACTAACAAATAAGTTAGGGATAAGATTTAAGAATGCGTTGACCGACAATGACCCAAAATGTTTTGCAGGCTGTTATAGAGCCAGTCAATTTGAGATTGCCCTATCAGTCGAAGTGTTCATAGGGATAACGAATAAATAATATGATAATGAATGGACAGTATATATTTCTTCAGAAAAACATGAACTTTGAGAAGGAACTTACTTGATTAGTGCAAATCAGATAGAAATGAAAAACTGTAAGACCACCAACGAACCATACAACTGTGAAGCAATAGACTATGAGAATTATGGATAGGATATCATGCGACATAGCCTTCCAAATATTGCTATCATTGTCAGCTTCCTTTTCAAGGACATTGATCCAAGAACAAACGAAGACATATAAGCACAAGATGGTTGAGGTTGATATAAACATAAAGAAGAACCGATAGTTCCGCTGCAGCCAACACACAAGTCAAAAGCACCATTAGTTTCAACCACAAATAAGTGATTTACAGCAGTAAAATAATATATACTACTGAAAGTCATTTAGAGATAATAGACAAGATCATGCAACTTTGATTTGGGGTATCGGCTAAACTTATTGGAATGATAATTTTACAACTTGTGACATTTAGCAGAGATATATCCTTAATAAATAATAATCCTGAAGCCAATGAGAAAAGATATAGTACATCCTAAAGATTAAAATTCCAACAAGCAGCCGCCAATGTCTCATATGTAAAATATCCTCAACAAGATGAACGGAAATCCCACATGCGCTTTTTGGGTTTAATGAGAAGCACCATTTAAGATGTTCTAATTGTTAATACGAAATTATAAAATGGTGATATAAAAGACGTACTCGAGCACCATTTGACTGTGAATGGATTTAGGATCATAATCAACTAGAACATTTTATGAAGAGTCTAAGATACCGTTTGGTTAGGTTGCAAATTTTATTTAATTTTCTCTTTCACTGAGTTTTAATTGGTACAGATACTTGGTATTATTGATCTACTAAAAATTACAAATTAGGAGTCTACAACTTTTGCTTTATTCTTTCTTATACTTTTAGATTTTAATCATAGTTTGTGATTCATTTTTAGGTTAATTAATAATAAGGTTTAAAATCAGGTCCAAGTTATCAATCTCCTCATTCAGATTTTAAATCATCCTCAATCTACTTGAACCGATCATCGAAATTCAATCTTAAACACTATACTTTCCACCATGCAAAACAACCTCTAAACAGTTTTTTGACTCCCTTGCTTTTTCATTGTACCATTAATACCCTTTCAAAATTCATAGAATATAATTTACTCTAAATGTCCCACCTTTTCACCCCTAATGAACCTAAAATTAAACATCTGAACCCAAATTTAGTCCTCCCTGTACAATAGAACCCATTTCATGCAAATTAGAGATGTGAACCCACCTCAAGTGCATAGTATTACTCATTTTGAAGATGTCAAGGATAAGGAAGCAGCAAATTTTAGAGAGAATCAGTAATTAGCATGTTAAAAAGGCAATAATTAAGGTCCAGAACAATATTTAATTCAAACTTTATACTATAAAAAAATTGTAGGTTAGAGATGTGCAGAGATTTAATTATGCTGTCGTAAATATTATCCTAATTAGTAGTTTAAACGTATAGTGACTCTATCTTTACTGTATATAAAGATTAACTCTTATAGAAGACTACTAGCACTCAAACTCTTTGTACTTAGTCTATTAATGACTCTTCATGTGTACATTTGTTTTAATGAAATTAATCAACAAAGAGTAACTCTCTTTTCTCTGCACGTTCCTATATTCTACATGGTATCAGATTAGGTTAGTTGATCTTACCTACAAACCCTAACCACTATGGTTACACCAGAAAGTTCAAAAGTCAGATTTTTTCTAACTATCGTGCATCTGGTCTCAGTATTTCAGATGCTTATGCCTTTACTACTAATGAAGGTAGTATTTCCTTCTTCGCTACATGTAATTCTTCCAGTTGGGTAGTCGACTCTGGGGCATCTGATCATATGACAGAATATTTTAGTCTCTTTCACACATTCAAAGCAGTGCAGTCTGCATCTTCAGTCAAAACAGCAGATGGTTCACTCTCGGTTATTGAAGGGAGTGGTTCAATTCGACTTGATGAACATATTATGTTATCTAATGTTCTTTATGTTCCAAAACTTGCCTGCAATCTATTATCTGTCAGAAGACTCACCACTAATTTAAGATGCAATATTAAGTTTGGCTTGCATGTTTGTGAATTTCAGGCACAGGATTCGGGGAAAGTAATTGGCAAGGCTAGGCTGCGTAATGGACTCTACATCTTTGATGGGTCCTCTCCCAATAAACAAGTTCTTTCAAGCTGTTTTCAAAATTCTTTGTTTTTAGTGATGTTATGTTATGGCATTTTCGATTAGGACACCCAAATTTTCATTATCTAGCAAAGTTGTTCCCTAAATTATTTCTGAATAAAAGTCCAACTTCTTTTGTTTGTGATATATATCAACTTGCTAAACACACAAGACAAACTTATGCCCCATCCAACTTTAAACCTTATGCACCTTTCTCAGTTATACATGGTGACATTTGGGGACCTTCTAAGGTTAAAAATTTTAATGGCTCGATATGGTTTATTTTCTTTATTGATGACCACTCTAGAACAGTGTTTGAAAAGGCGAGGGAGAGGTGCGCCTAGGCGCAACGACGCATTGTTGAAGCGCCTTGTCTGGGTGTAGGCGACGCTATTTTGATGAAGCGGTGGGAGGCGCAACAAAGCGCACATGTGGCTGAGGCGGTGGGAGGCGCTGAAATCACTGCCTTTTTCAACTTTTTGTCTTTAATGTATTTTTATTGTTTTTATTGTTCTATTATGTTATTATTTAAATAAAAATCTAATTAATTGGACAAAAAGAGAGGAATTTGTTGAAGAAGAAGAAGAAGAAGAGGAAGAGAAGGGAAAATGGTGAATATTGTAACTGCTTTAATGGATGGGGAGGTTGTCGAAGAAGATAAGATTTTTTAACCCAAAAAGGTGTGGGCCCTACTGTTGGGCAAAGTTTTTTACACGTTTGTGTAACTTGTCTCCCATTTCATTTCTAAAAATTTTAACTTTTTATTTTAAAAAAGAAACAACGATGAAGAAAAAAATCACTTTAAATACATAATTTTTCAACAATAATTTTAATATTTGAATAAAATTAATATTTATTTAATATTTTTTATAAGTTAAGTTTTGAAATATTTTCATTCAATAATGAATAATAAATATAATGTAATAAAAAATTTATCAATTTTAAACCAAATATTTATACAATTTACATAGAAAGAATGGAAGAAATAGTGGATAGTATATAGGTGATAATTTTATTTGCACTTGATTAATAAATTTTTAATTTTAAAAAATTGTGCTTCACTTCGATAAGGCGCGTACCTTCGCCTTGCGCCTTGCACCTAGGACCAGCTATCGCCTTATTTCGCCTTGCGCCATTTTATACATTGCTCTAGAACAACATGGACATATTTAATGAGAGAAAAATCTGAGGCAAAAAATATTTTCAGAACCTTCCATAAAATGATAGAAAACCAATTCCAGAGTACTACTAAAATTCTCAAAAGTGATAATAGCAGCGAATATTTTACTAAAACTTTAGGTTCCTACTTCAATGAAAAAGGGACTTTACATCTTACTTCTTGTGTTAATACCCCTAAACAGAAAGGGGTGGCTGAACGAAAAAACAAGCACCTTTTAAAGGTTGCTAGGTCCCTTCTTTTTTTTTTTTTTTGCTAATGTACCTAAACACTTTTGGGGGAAGCTTTTCTTACTGCCACCTATTTAATTAATAGGATGCCCAGTAAACCATTAAACTTCGAAATTCCTAGAGATGTTCTTCTTGCTACTTTTCCTCGCTTTAAACCTTTATCCTCTACTTTTCCTTTTCGAGTATTTGGATGCACTTCTTTTGTTCATGTTTATAGTCATTCTCGGAGTAAACTTGATCCTAGATCTCTTAAGTGGGTGTTTCCATGGTATTCATCGAGTCAGAAGAGCTACAAATCAGTGTTTAAAAAAGCGCATATGAGGCGCGCCTAGGCGCTAAGGCGAGGCGAGGATGAAGCGCCTAATTGGGTCTAGGCGAGGCGATTTCAATGAGGCGCAGCAAGGTATAATTCCTTAATTTAAATCATATTATCATTATATCATTTTGAAATTATTATATAACTAGCTTTGTCTATCTACAGTATAAAAAATTCATATTGCATGATAAAATGCAATGCCATATTTTTTGATCGAAAAGTTAAAAGTAAATGAAATGAAGAACTTTTGTTGAACTTATAGTCCTTTTTAAAGTACTAATTTTTTTTCTTGTTAGTACTCTGCTTCATGTGCATTTATACATTCTACTTGATTGGTTCAAGTTGAAGTTGAACATTCAAAGAATCTCATTATTCGTATCACCCAAAATTTTATTGAATGTAAAAAATTTTGAAATGATGCTTAATACATAAAATGCTGATGATAAATACTCTTTGGTGTTTACATTACATAAACTGTTCTTTTTGCTTGACTATACAACTAGAAAAAACATGTATATCTCTTATTTTCAAAAAGTGGGTCTTACTTCAATAAGGCGTGCGCCTTGGTTATAAAACCCCTATCACCCTAGTGCGCCTTGAGCACTTTTTAACACTGCTACAAATGTTACTCACCCACAACCAAAAGGCTTTACACCTCTCTTGATGTTACCTTTTTTGAAAGTATACCATTTTTCTCTACCACTGAAATTCAAGGGGGAGTTTAAAGGAATTCCAGTCCTTTAACAGCATTCATCCCCCCTCGTTATTTACCTTCACAACCTGCCTTTGATGAATTTCATTCACATTAGAATAGCCAACCTCTTCAAACACCTTTATACCAGCCTGCTACTTCTTTTGTTCCACCAGATATGACCTCACCGAATCCTAAAACTCCTAGCATTTGCAGCACACCCATTCCAACCCAGATCAAAACCAAAGACTCCTCGGAAAACCTTAACTCCACAGCTTGAAAATAAACAACTAAGTATTTATAAAAGAAAAAAAAAGGCCTGTTCCAGAAGCTATTACTCAGCCTAGCATTTACCAAAATCTGGAACTGGATTCTGCAGCTTTGGAAAACCTGGAAGGTAATGATGTTTCTCAAATTTCTGCTTCTACTATTGATACAGTAGACCTTCCTATTGCCCAAAGGAAAGGTGTGAGAGAATGTAGAAACCATCCTATTGAAAGGTTTGTTGCTTATGGTAAATTAAGGGCTGGTTTTAAAGCTTTTACAGCCAAGGTGGACAGTGTAAGCATTCCAAAGACAATGGAGGAGGCTCTAGAGGATCCTAAGTGGAGAAAGGCAGTTGAGGAAGAAATTAAAGCTCTTCAATTTAACCAAACCTGGAACTTAACTAAGCTGTCGAAAGGGAAGAAAGTGGTTGGGTGCAAATAGGTATTCACAATGAAGTACAACTCAGATGGAAGTGTAGAGAGGTTTAGAGCTCGGTTGGTAGCCAAAGGGTTCACCAATCCTATGGGGTAGACTACCAGGAGACATTTGCAACTGTGGCTAAGTTAAATACTATTAGGGTATTATTATCTTTAGCTGCAAATGAAGATTGGAATTTGCATCAATTAGACATCAAAAATGTATTCTTGAATGGAACCCTTGAAGAGGAAGTGTATATGCAGATTCCACCAAACAGAAGGTATGCAAGCTAAACAAATCCTTATATGGGCTAAAACAGTCTCCAAGAGCCTGGATTGATAGGTTTGCTAAAGCAGTTGTGAGGAACGGATACAAGCAATGCCAAGCAGACCATACATTGTTTACAAAAGCCACATCAGACAAGGAGAAAACACTGAAGAAATTGAAAGATTGAAGAAATTCCTAGCAAGGGAATTCGAGACTAAGGATCTTGGAAGTCTCAGATATTTTCTGGGAATGGAGGTTTCCAGACCAACTGTTGGGATTGTGATTAACCATAGAAAATATATTCTGGATTTGCTCTCGAAAATTGGGATGCTTGGTTGCAAACCAGCAGATACTCCCATGGATTCGAACTTGAAGATGAGAAAAGATGAGATGGGAAGCCTTGTGAATAGGGAATCATATCAGAGACTTGTGGGAAAACTAATTTATCTTTCCCTCACACGACCAGACATAACCTACTCAGTTAGTATTGTCAGTCAGTACATGAGTGACCCTAGAGAATAACACTTAGAAGCAGTCAACAGGATTCTTAGATACCTGAAGTTTACGCCTGATTATGGTCTGATTTTCAGGAAAAACAAGGACAAATCAGTGAAAATATACACTGATTCCAGCTGGGCAAGGGAGTTAACAGATAAAAAATCTACCAACGGATATTGCTCTTTTGTGTGGGGCAATCTAGTGACTTGGAGAAGTAAAAAATAGGTTGTGGTGTCTCGAAGCAGTGTAGAATTTGAATATAGAGCAATGGCACTTGGAATTTGCAAAGGAATGTGGTTAAAGAAACTTCTATCAAAATTGGACCTAGATGAAAGTCAGAATTTTGATTTATTTAGTGACAGTCAATCGGCAATCAGTATTGCTAAAAACCCAGTCCAACATGATAGGACCAAGCATGTAGAGATTGATAGACATTTCATCTATGAGAAGGTTAACAATGGAGTTGCAAAGCTTCATTATGTTCCAACAAAAAATCAGCTTATTGGCGTTCTCACCAAGGCATTACCCAGAATAACTTTCGATGACTTCACATCCAAGCTAGAAGTATAAAACATATACTCACCAGCTTGAGGGGGAGTGTAGGTTAGAGACGTAGAGATTTAATTTTGCTGCTGTAAATATTATCCTAATTAGTAATTTAAATGTATAGTGACTCTATCTTTACTATAGATAAAAATTAACTCTTAAAGAAGACTACTAGCACTCAAACTCTTTGCACTTAGTCTATTAAAGACTCTTACTGTGTACATTTGTTTTAATGAAATTAATCAATAGAGAATAACTCTCTTTTCTCTGAGCGTTCCTATATTCTACAAAAATATTTATCACAAAGCCTAGACGAAACCTTGTTATAAAATACAAAGTTTAAGCCAACCTAATTCAAGTCATGTCAAGAAAAATATTTCATGTTCATTATTTAAGTACTTCCTACCAGTAAGTACAGTTAGTCAATAAAAAGGTTCACAAGGGAAACTTAAACTTACTATTCCAATGCATTGACCAACCCATGGGCAGTGATGATCAAACCTTTGAACGCAGTTGTTGCATATGGAACAATGAGATGCCCGGGGTGGACGATAAAGCAAACAGGTGTCACAGTACTTTACTTTCACAATGTGGCCATTAATCATTACATCTTTGGTACGAGGAAGTTTTAAATGAGGAGTTCTACCATTGACCCACTCCATAGATGGGGTAGTCTCTTCAAAAGCTTCATCTGATTCTGGGGGTTTTGAATTTCTGGGTAGAATTCCAGGATCTCTACCAGAGGTAAAGAAGAGAAACAGCAGATCCTGCCAAAATTGACTTTCATATCAATTTTATATTTTTCTTTTGTGAAGCGCAGTTTCACACAAAAGTATAATGCAGTATAAAAATAATTAAATTTCAAATAAAGAGATGAAAATGGTCAAACATAACATTCACTAAAGCCAATGATAAAACACCAAACACCAATGCAACATGTAAATGAAATATAATACACGCAAGGGACACGACAAACAAAAGAAAGTTAACCCATTCTACAAGATTTGCTTGTTCATGTCAACACAATCAAATCCCTATTGAATGTCCACCAAACAAAGGAAAGTTAACCCATACTAGAAAGTTAACGCATTGTTGCTCAAGAACGGTGGAATAAAAGATAAAAGTTCAAAAACTTCGAAAAGAAGTTTTACATAAGGATGTAAAACAATAATAAATGAAATGGTCATGCTCGTAACATGTAAATTAATGGTTTGAAAACTATTTGGCTGGCATAATTCCTTAGAAGTGACCACCAACACCACCAGAAGTTGAACCAAAAAGAAGAGTTACCAGTACAGAGAGTAAGGCGCCCAGAATTAATATGAAATACCCGCGACCAACATTAACATTTTCATGTTTGATCTTTGTATACATCCTTATGCAGAAAGCAATTGCAGGCCCAGCAATAAGAAATGTGGATAGAAACAACGATGAAACGTCAGGACCAGAGATCAATCTCCCGCCGAACAAGAATCTCTGTTAGAACAAATGAACAATACAAAACCACCCTCAATAATAAAACATTGTCACAACAACAATAATAGTATGTAGCTAATACACTTCTGATTAAGCAAACATGATTTTGGTCATGGTTTTATATAAAGATTCGGAAGATATTTGAATTTTCTTTTTCCTTTTTCTGGAGGGCCTAACCAAGGAAGAATAAAACAGTAAATCATATATATTCAAATGGGCAAATGAAATAAATGGGAGTCAAGAGCGTTCAACAACTCAACTCTAAAGATCATATGCTCATATTTTCAGTAGCAGATGTTACAGATTTATCTTATTTTATTGGAAAGAATGAAAACCAACATAACTGCAAAATCTCCCATTCGATCCAGGCAGGCTCAGAATTAGAGCAAACAGAGATGTTTGTAAATCATGCCCTTTGCTTAAATCATATTTTGCACAACCAAAAAAGCATAATCGCAGATTCGAAGAGAGAAAACAAGAAGAAGAAACTCACATTTCTCCCCTTCCAAACCTGATAAAGCCTCTTGGGTTTAGTAGGATCGCCATTGGGTGCCATAGCTGATTGATTCGACAATCGATGATTGATGATAAGGAACAAGAAAGATGAAGCAGAATAAATAACCCAGAAATCAATTCCTAATATAATGTCTCCTAAAAGAAGAGCAAACCAAAACAAACCAAAGCTCGTTGCTCATCTTCCTATTAAGAGCGGTGATGGATGCGAAGGCGAGTCAATGAAATGATGAGTGAGGAGAGACGGAGAGAGTATTTTTGGATTAAACCATGTGCGGCAGCCCAGCTGCTCCCCCTCCCTCGTCCCTCTGCCAACGTTACAACAGCAGAGGCGGATTGTACCAAGCTTTGATATTCTCTCTCGCTCTCTCTTTCCTTGGGTTTTTTTTTTTTTTAATAAAAGAACGAAGAGGAAGGCACAACTTTGTTGCAATCTCTATATGGACTTTGAAAGGTTCACTCGATTTTTTTGTTCTTTCTATTTCTATCCAAAAATCAAATCGGGGAAAAAGAACTATTCGAACAAAGCAGGCGAGCAGAGTTCCAAACAAAACAGCCCGAGTTGGGCGGATGTTTCATTTCCTTATTCTGCACTCATACTTACAGCTAATAATTATTTTTTTAGCACAAAACAATATTTGTTTTATTAATACGTGTTGTCGGTATATTCACATAAATGTCATCTTTAAATTTAATTTCACTGAAGGTCCCTTTTATTTAAATCATGTTTTATTTTAGTCACTCATTTTGAAAAAATATTATTCTTGCCTTTGTTTTATTTTGGTCACTATGTTGTTAACACCCGTTAGTTTATGACATGGCACGTTAGTCAAAAAGGTTAATTTCGAATTTAACTCTTAAACTTTAAATAAAATATTAATTTGACTCTTAAACTTCTTAACCTCACTTTTATCCCACAATGTCGCTGCTCCGACCATCTTCTTTGGTGGATGATAGCTCCGACCACCTTTATCTCAACTCAAATTCAGAATTTCAAGGTGCCTAAAACACCGACTAACTTGACTGGAACCTTCCTTCTCGTTGGTTTATCAAGAAAATCACAACTTGATACGGAGGACACTCCTTTTGCTTCCAAATGTGCAATTAGAGAGGATAAAGTGCATCATGTATCTACAATATCCTCAACCTAAGACAGTACAGCATGGACTAATCTATTAGAAAATTCGGTTCTAAATGTTAAAGATTCTTTTAAGTCTTTTCTTCAGTTATTACTTTCTCTAAAACTATATAATCATCAGAAGCTCAAAAACTTTTATCTAGTGCAATCAATTATGCACTCAAATATCTATTTTCACCCAATTAAACCCTAGACTGGAAGTAAATTGGTTAAAAGCCACAACCAATTTCTTTCAACCAGGGTTTGAAGACTCAAAAGGATAAGAAAATAGAACTCGATTGATTGCAATAAAATGATATTGTTTTTTTATTTATTAGCCCTTTTAGAATATAGATTCTACTTATCCAAAAGTTGCTAAAAAGCTTAACAATAGATCAAAAGTAAATAAATGGCTAAAATGTGACCCCAATTTGAACATAGTTTATATCAATTCAAAACTATGCAGTCTTTTTGCTACAAAAAATATCCGTCTAAACCTTTCATTTTTCATAATTATTATTTGGAGAACCTAAATTATAGAAGCCCACTCATGTGCATTTTATCAATAAGAAAAAGCAATTGCAAAAATATCAACCAAATGGTTTGCCATAAACTAAATTCGGTTGTTGCTTTTGAAATTTCAGAATCATTTCTAAAACGCAAAGCAATAATTAATTGGAAACAAACTGTAACACCCTCAACGTATATTCAATATTCGAATACACATTAAAGATGTTACTAACTGATTTACACTGATTTTCAGACTTGTAATTTTTTTATATCTGATGCAAAACTAATTTGATTAAACAACCTTTTTCTCGGTTTTCACTAAATTACAAATCTGTCTAGAGTCACCTAGTTTCGACCCTGAATCGGTTTATAAAATACTTTAAGCATATATTAAAATGAAAATATAATTCAGGGTGAAAACTATGGGTGCTGCCTAGACCCTTTCTTGATTTTAAAATCGCTACGCGATAAACAACCAACTAAATTTAAAATCATTTGAAACATCTTTTCTGATATTCTTAATTCCTCAAACTAAGTTATGTTTCTATATCATACATCCACATTAACTTATAAGTAGAGTACGAAAATTTAGACGTACAAATTAGCTACTTATTTAATATCTATACATGCCCCACTAGACTAGGATGCGGTGATACTTACTGATAATGCAGACTAACTTGATCCAACGATGTGCAACTCCTCCTATACTATCTAGTCTGAAGTACCTATGTGTGATACGAAACACGCGTTAACATAACTTAGTGAGGCATAATCATAACAATGTAAAACAATGATTATAAATAACTCAGTTCTGCAAAATGACAAGCGATTTCCAATTGCAGTTGACAACAGTTTATCATGTATAGCACTGTCTTACTTGTATAGTTCATTTAACCAATATAGTATTCAAATCATAGGAATTCGATATGTCTTACCAGTCTTGTGTACATTAAGCTTTTTAGCTTAACTACTTGCATAAATGCATTTCAAGTATTATAGCCAAAGTATAAAATCATGCAATCTGTAATGCAGGAATAATCATGTAAGAAATGTTGTACTACAATAATTCTGTACTATAAAGTCATGTACTGTACTGTAAAATCTTATGGCCCAAAGTAAATATCAAGTCATATAACAGTGCAGTACAGTTCCTGTAAAATGGCAAGCGTGCCTTAATTACAGTTTATATCATATCATCAAACCTTTATTTTATCAATCAAATATACGTTAAGCTTTTTAACTTAACTGCTTGCATAAATACATTTCATGTATTATAGCCCAAAGTGCAAAATCATGGGATGCTATGGTACGCGAGTCATCACAACATTGTAGTGTCTACGACGCCGTATCGTCTACATCACCGAAGCGACTGAGATGAGTACGTACTCGAGGACTCCCTTTGCTCCTCATACTCGCACATTTTGTGCTATGTAACACCGTAGTATTTGAACCGACTCCGTAGAGTCTAACTCGACCTGAAGAGTCTAACATTGTCTATCTCGACCCCGAAGAGTCTACATTGCTTATCTCACACCGTAGTGCTATGATGCAGCTGCTAGGACTCTATGGATATCCAACTACACCAAAGATTCTCATGTGAACCTCTGGTATATGAGTCATCATAACAACATCGTAGTGTCTACAACGCCGTAGCGTCTGATGATGAGTACGTACTCAAGGACGCCCTTTACTCCTCATACTCGCATATTTTGTGCAATGTAACACCGTAGTGTTTGAACCGACTCTGTAGAGTCTAACTCGAGTACATAGAGTCTATCTCGACCCCGAAGAGCCTATCTCAACCCCGAGGAGTCTATCTTGCACCGTAGTGCTATGACGCAGCTGTTAGGACTCTATGGATATCCAATTATACCAAAAACTCTCACACTAGTACTTGGCCATAACAATATAATATTTTCAATTCAATATCCGATCCATCAATACTATCACTCATAATTCGATATTGGGCAGTTCACAACCAAAATTTGAAATCCAATTTATCTTAGACAAATCATTATGCCATATCAATGTATCACATATGCCATTTGATATTTCATGCCATTTACATAACTTTGATCAACATACATTTTCATTAATATCAAGGTTGATTTATTGCGAGTCTTCGTTATATCATATATATAAAATAGGTAAAAATGCACTCACTCATATTACATATATAATAAATAAGTAAAAATGCACTCACTCATATCACATATATAATAAATAAGTAAAAATGCACTCACCTTGGTCATTTATCATGATGCCTCACTAAGTCTTAGTTCGATCCTTTCTTTCATAGTACCTCAACCCTTTTCTGATTCGGGCTTAACTCCATTAATCACATAAAAACAATAAATATTTGTTAGACTCAATTCTAATAATACCTTAAACTTACTTTTTAACATAATCATTTGAAAATAAGATCTCCAATTATTTTCCTTTCTTCCTTGTATTATTCGAAAACTCATTATGGTCCTTAGTGACCAATTTAAACTTCCATTAACTCTTTCGAGCTTGCTAACTAACATTTAAATACAAAATGTTTCAAATTCCATTTTCTGACAGCTTGCGCTACCTTCAAAGATTTATTTTTACAGAGCAAAATACACACCGGATCTTAATTTCCTTTAAATTCACTAAATTCACTTCACAAACTTTCCAGGTAGAAAACTGCTCTATAATTTTTCTAACCTTCTCTCGATTAAAAATTCATATCTTTTAACACAGAACTCAGAATCAGTTTCCGTTTGTTGGAAACGAAACTAGACTGACTAACAATTCATATTTTTCTAACCTTCTCTCGATTAAAAATGCACTCACTCATATCACATATATAAAAAATAAGTAAAAATGCACTCACCTTGGTCATTTATCATGATGCCTCACTAAGTCTTAGTTCGATCCTTTCTTTCATAGTACCTCGAACCTTTTCTGATTCGGACTTAACTTTATTAATCACATAAAAACAATAAAATATTTGTTAGTCTCAATTCTAACAATACCTTAAACTTACTTTTTAACATAATCATTCGAAAATAAGATCCCCAATTATTTTCCTTTCTTCCTTGTACTATTTGAAAACTTATTATGGTCCTTAGTGACCAATTTAAACTTCCATTAACTCTTCCGAGCTTGCTAACTAACATTTATATACAAAATGTTTCAAATTCTATTTTCTGACAGCTTGCGCTACCTTCAAAGATTTATTTTTGCAGAGCAAAATACACACCGGATCTTAATTTCCTTTATACTAGAGAAACTAGATTCGGTAACGGTTCTAATGGTATAAGCCACCTAAATTAATAAAATCTACAAAAATTTTGAAAATTCACTGAATTCACTTCACAAACTTTCCAGATAGAAAACTGCTCTGTAATTTTTCTAACCTTCACTCAATTAAAAATTCATATCTTTTAACACAAAACTCGGAATCAGTTTTCGTTTGTTGGAAACGAAACTAGACTGACATAGCTTTATATCGGTATAAAATTCACCATCTAACTATTTTTATACAATTTATGGTGAATTTCTAAACATACTACCATAATTTAAATTCCAACATAACTTTCCATGAATAATTTCTAATTTACACCAACTTCTTCCTTATTTCGCTACTTGTCAATTTAGTCCTATCACTTTACTTCAAATAGGTAGGATAAAGCTTATATTCATATGTTCTCTTTACCTCCTTCATCAAAATAAGCTTAAACCTATACTCCTCTAATTTCTCTTGATTTGTCAAAACGGTCACCAAAATTTCTAATATAAAGATTCAAGCTTCTTAACTTTGCAAACTATAGCCCTCAAATTAACATTACTACCTTAATTCCATCATTTTTCACTAACTTTTATTTAATACCCTTCATCCACTAACTTTTACCAAAGTGGCATTTTAGTCACTAATTTTACACATAAACTTGCAAACTTGTATCGAATAATTAATCCAACATTTCTATTTTTTTATTTTAAAAAAATTCTTCTCAGTATTAAGCTTGGCCAAATAGGTCCTTGCCAAAAACCCATGTGACCGAAATGGTCACCTAATCCTTTAAAGTTCGGTTTGCATTCAAACAACATTATTACATGCTTGAATAAACTTTCATAACATGTATTATTAATTCCATAATTAGCACATCAACTCCCAAATTGGTTTATACTTGCCGAATGGGTCCCTAATGCTTTTCAAGAATTCCATTTTGAACCCAATTACCTAGTTGAGTTTGTAATGCATCAATTCTTTCGGAGTCATCACTAATAAAAAATTCAAGAATCATTCTTCTACTTTTCTCCAATTGCCGAAATGGTCACTTGAATTTCTAATGAAGGATTTTGTATTCCATTTTCATAATCAAGCTTGTACATTATTATTCTCATCAAATACATCACTAAAATAAATTGCAAAGTCAATCCCCTAAGTTCCTTCATTAATCCGAATTGGTCACTTTAATATACAAAAGAGATTCAATCATTCTAACATCATTTTCATACCTATAACCTCATAATCACATCAATTTCATCCTCAATTCAAACTTCCAATTCAAACCACAAATTCTAGGGTTTAGGGTTTTTGTCTTGAACATGGGATGTAATTCCATATCAAGCTTGTTTTGATGTCTACAACATCAAATCTATTCAAATCATACCTTGAACATAACTAGTATTCAAAATTCTCATCAACATCTTCATCAAAAATACATGTTTCTCTTAGCTTTACCATGCAATACTAATATAAAAATAAAGAGAATTGGATGTAGATCACTTTACCTTAATTTATTTACCTTGAATCAAGCTTTAAAGCCTTCAATTTAGCTTGGAAAAATGAAATTCTCTTATTCCTCTCTTTTCTTTCTCTCCCACGAAATGAATGAGAAAAATATGATGATCACTTTTTTTCATCTTTTAATTAACATACATGTATAAATGTAATTTTGCCACTTGTTAACTTAAAAATGAATTTTAAATTCATTTTAACCCATTTTCCAAATTTATCCTCCAACCAAATCCTTGTTTACAAGTCTTCTTCAAATATGCCATTTCATTAAGATTGAACCAATTTGGTTCCTTCATAACTGGCCACTTCCAAAGAAATCATAAAAATTTTATTTTATGATTTTTATTTGATCCAAATATCCGATAATTTCCTAATACGATTTTCCATTGATCGAACTATCGAATCTAATCCAAAAATATCATATCTCTAAATTCCAAAAATATTATTTTATTACTTTCCATGTCTTATGGAACAACCTCTGAAACTTCAATTCGATCTGATTTCCCGATATCCAGAAAACACTTCTACTGCGATTTTACCTTTACCGAGCTATCGGATTTATTCCGAAAATTCTATATTTCTATATTCAGAAAATAAATACTATTATCTCATAAAAACTCCCTCCCTAAGGACTTAGACTGAATTTTCCTAACTCAGTCTATTATTCCGATAATTATCGAAAATCCTCATTGAGTAAAATTTCTCTTAGAAATCTTTTATCGGAAATTCATACAAATATTCTCTACTCTTATTGAGTCCAAAATATAGATCAGAAAACTTTTATGGGACCTTCCCGAAGGTCATTCATCCTAGTGTTTCCCTAGCCTGAGCACACTTAATAATTTTATTCAATCCAAATTCGATACCTTATACCGCATTTTCATTCCTGGGACCTATATCAGATTTTTACTCACTGATCGAATTTATCCATCTACATGATCAAATTAGTTATTGAGCAAATCCTTTAGTATGGATTTAAACTTTTCCTTTCTTTATGATTTTGCAACCAACTTTTGAAATTTGCCATTTTGGTCACTAAACTTTAACCTTCAATTCCTCTTTCCAATTTTATCGGATTTCAACCAAATTTTGCATGTACCCTGATCTGCTTATCCTCTATCGCATGATACCTTTAAACCTCAGAAATTCCTTTTCTAAGGCTTCTAATTAAAGAAATCCTAACGTTTCCATTTTTTGTCATTTTAGCCACTATGTTAGCTTTTATGCCCTTATCTTAGTACTAAATGACCCTTAATCAACATAGAAAATTTTGGGGTTTTACAATTCTTCCCCTTAAGAAAATTCGTCCTCGAATTTTCAAAACGTACATGGTTTTAAAAAAAATTGTAGGTACTACTCTTTCGTTTTCTTCTCGATTACTCCAGTAGCTACTTCTACTTTATAATTCCGCTAACTGACTTTTATCAATGAAATTTTCTTATTTCTTATTCCTTTTAATTTCATATGTTAAAATTTTCATCAGTTATTCTTCATACGTCAAATATCATGTTGTAATTCAACTTCCTTTGGGTTGATAACTTGAAAATGATCTGATCGATACCTTTGAAGCAAATTCACGTGAAATATAATGTGAGTCTTGCTCGCCTCCGAAGGTAAAGTCAATTAATAAGTCATTTTTCCATCTCTTTTAAGAATCTCATATGGTCCAATGAATGTGAGACCAAGCTTTCTTTTTGACCAAAGCATAGTACCTTTTTTTCATGGTGAAACTTCCATACATACCTTGCTTCTAAATTTAAACTCAATATCCATTTTTCTTTTTATCCGCATGTGCCTTTTGTCGATCTACAGGTACTTTAGGATTATTTTAAAGAATCCTCACTTTGTCTTCTATTTATCGAGTCAAATCAACTCTATTCACTTTTGGATTATTCTAAAAATTTCAGTTCTTTTACCTTGAAATGTACATATGAGCCCTTACTCTCTAAATTTCTTATAACTTATGCGATTATAAGCGTAAGTGCAAATACATATGTTAGAGACTAACATCTTATAATTATTGTACCAGTTCTCTATTATACAGATAAGTCATCCTGGATAGGAGTTAATTACTATATTTATTTCACTGTGTTGCATCCACTATGGGTCTTTTCTTAACCCTCGAAATTCACCAACTACAGTATCTTATCTTTCTTACAGCCATTAGAGTCTTATTCCTACTATTGAGGAGCTACATCAAGTTATGCAAGCAATACATTAGTAACATCACATCCTAGGGGCATGTACACTTTAGAAAAATCATATTGAACTTGGTTTAACCTCCAGAATCGGGAAAACCTTTACCCTGATACCACTAAATGTAACACCCTCAACGTATATTCGATATTCGAATACACATTAAAGATGTTACTAACTAATTTACACTGATTTTCAGACTTGTAATTTTTTTTATATATGATGCAAAACTAATTTGATTAAACAACCTTTTCTCGGTTTTCACTAATTTACAAATATGTCTAGAGTCACCTAGTTTCGACCCTGAATTGGTTTATAAAATACTTTAAGTAGTTATTAAAATGAAAATATAATTCAAGGTGAAAACTATGGGTGCTGCCTAGACCCTTTCTTGATTTTAAAATTGCTACGCGATAAACAACCGACTAAATTTAAAATCGTTTGAAGCATCTTTTCTAATATTCTTAATTCCTCAAACTAAGTTATGTTTCTAGATCATACATCCACATTAACTTATAAGTAGAGTACGAAAATTTAGACGTACAAATTAGCTACTTATTTAATATCTATATATGCCCCACTAGACTAGGATGCGGTGATACTTACTGATAATGCAGGCTAACTTGATCCAACAATATGCAGCCTCTCCTCTACTATCTAGTCTAAAGTACCTACGTGAGATACGAAACACACGTTAAGTATAACTTAGTGAGGCATAATCATAACAATGTAAAACAATGATTATAAATAACTCAGTTCTACAAAATGGCAAGCGATTTCCAATTGCAGTTGACAATAATTTATCATGTATAGAACTATCTTACTTGTATAGTTCATTTAACCAATATAGTATTCAAATCATAGGAATTCGATATGTCTTACCAGTCTTGTGTACATTAAGCTTTTTAGCTTAACTACTTGCATAAATGCATTTCAAGTATTATAGCCAAAGTATAAAATCATGCCATCTGTAATGCAGGAATAATCATATAAGAAATGTTGTACTGTAATAATTCTGTACTGTAAAGTCATGTACTGTACTGTAAAATCTTATGGCCCAAAGTAAATATCAAGTCATATAACAGTGCAGTACAGATCTTGCAAAATGGCAAGCATGTCCCAATTGCAGTTTATATCATATCATCAAACCTTTATTTTATCAATCAAATATACGTTAAGCTTTTTAACTTAACTGCCTACATAAATACATTTCATGTATTATAGCCCAAAGTACAAAGTCATGTGATGCTATGGTACGCGAGTTGTCACGACACTGTAGTGTCTACGATGTCGTAGCGTCTACATTGTCGAAGCGACTGATATGAGTACGTACTCGAGGATGCCATTTGCTCCTCATGCTCGTACATTTTGTGCTATGTAACACCATAGTGTTTGAACCGACTTCATAGAGTCTAACTCGACCCCGAAGAGTCTACATTGTCTATCTCGATCCCAAAAAGTCTATATTGTTTATCTCGACCCCAAAGAGTCTACATTGATTATCTCGACCCCGAAGAGTCTACATTGTTTATCTCGTACCGTAGTGCTATGACGCAACTGCTAGGACTCTATAGATATCCAACTATACCAAAGATTATCATGTGAACCTATGGTATACGAGTCATCATAACGATGCCGTAGTGTCTACAACGTCGTAGCGTCTGATGATGAGTACATACTCGAGGACGCCTTTTGCTCATCACACTCACACATTTAGAACTATGTAACACCGTAGTGTTTGAACCGACTCTGTAGAGTCTAACTCGACTCTGTAGAGTCTATCTCAACCCCAAAGAGTCTATCTCGACCCCGAAGAGTCTATCTCGCACCGTAGTGCTATGATGCAGCTGCTAGGACTCTATGGATATCCAATTATACCAAAGACTCTCACACTAGTACTTGGGCATAATAATATAATATTTTCAATTCAATATCCAATCCATCAATACTATCATTCATAATTTGATATTGGCAGTTCACAGCCAAAATTTGAAATCCAATTTATCTTAGACAAATCATTATGCCATATCCATGTGTCACATATGCCATTTGATATTTCATGCCATTTACATAACTTTGATCAACATACATTTTCATTAATATCAAGGTTGATTTATTGCGAGTCTTCCTTATAGCATATATATAAAACAGGTAAAAATGCACTCACTCATATCACATATATAATAAATAAGTAAAAATACACTCACCTTGGCCACATATCATGATGCCTCACTAAGTCTTAGTTTGATCCTTTCTTTCATAGTACCTCAGCCCTTTTCTGATTCGGGCTTAACTCCATTAATCACATAAAAACAATAAATATTTGTTAGACTCAATTCTAACAATACCTTAAACTTACTTTTTAACATAATCATTCGAAAATAAGATCTCCAATTATTTTCCTTTCTTCCTTGTATTATTTGAAAACTCATTATGGTCCTTAGTGACCAATTTAAACTTCCATTAACTCTTTCGAGCTTGCTAACTAACATTTAAATGCAAAATGTTTCAAATTCCATTTTCTGACAGCTTGCGCTACCTTCAAAGATTTATTTTTACAGAGCAAAATACACACCGGATCTTAATTTCCTTTATACTGGAGAAACTAGATTCGGTAACGGATCTAATGGTATAAGCCACCTAAATTAATAAAATCTACAAAAATTTTGAAAATTCACTGAATTCACTTCACAAACTTTCCAGGTAGAAAACTGCTCTGTAATTTTTCTAACCTTCACTCAATTAAAAATTCATATCTTTTAAGACAAAACTCGGAATCAGTTTCCGTTTGTTGGAAACAAAACTAGACTGACATAGCTTTATATCGGTATAAAATTCACCATATAACTTTTTTTATAGAATTTACGGTGAATTTCTAAACTTACTGCCATAATTTAAATTCCAACATAACTTTCCATGAATAATTTCTAATTTACACCAACTTCTTCCTTATTTCTCTACTTGTCAATTTAGTCCTATCACTTTACTTCAAATATGTAGGATAAAGCTTAAATTCACATGTTCTCTTTACCTCCTTCATCAAAATAAGCTTAAACATTTACTCCTCTAATTTCTCTTGATTTGTCAAAATGGTCACCAAATTTTCTAATATAAAGATTCAAGCTTCTTAACTTTGCAAACTAGCCCTCAAATTAACATTACTACCTTAATTCCATCATTTCCACTAATTTTTATTTAATACCCTTCATCCACTAACTTTTACCAAAGTGACATTTTAGTCACTAATTTTACACATAAACTTGCAAACTTGTATCGAATAATATCCAACATTTCTATTTTTTTATTTTTAAAAAAATTCGTCTCGCTATTAAGCTTGGCCGAATAGGTCCTTGCCAAAAATCCATGTGACCGAAATGGTCACCTAACCCTTTAAAGTTTGGTTTGCATTCAAACAACATTATTACATGCTTGAATAAATTTTCATAACATGTACTCATTAATTCCATAATTAGCACATCAACTCCCAAATTGGTTTATACTTGCCGAATGGGTCCCTAATGCTTTTCAGGAATTCCATTTTGATCTCAATTACCTAGTTGAGATTGTAATGCATCAATTCTATCAGAGTCATCACTAATCAAAAATTCAAGAATCATTCTTCTACTTTTCTCCAATTGCCGAAATGGTCACTTGAATTACTAATGAAGGATTTAGTATTCCATTATCATAATCAAGCTTGCACATTATTAATCTCATCAAATACATCACTAAAATAAATTGCAAAGTCAATCCCCTAAGTTCCTTCGTCAAGCCGAATTGGTCACTTTAATATACAAAAGAGATTCAATCCTTCTAACATCATTTTCATACTTATAACCTCATAATCACATCAATTTCATCCTCAATTCAAACTTCCAATTCAAACAACAAATTCTAGGGTTTAGGGTTTATGTCTTGAACATGGGATTTAATTCCATAACAAGCTTGTTTTGATGTCTACAACATCAAATCTATTCAAATCATACCTTGAACATAACTAGTATTCAAAATTCTCATCAACATCTTCATAAAAAATACATGCTTCTCTTAGCATTATCATGCAATACTAATATCAAAATAAAGAGAATTGGGTGTATATCACTTTACCTTAATTTATTTACCTTGAATCAAGCTTTAAAGCCTTCAAATTAGCTTGGAAAAATGAAATTCTCTTCTTCCTCTCTTTTCTTTCTCTCTCTCCCACGTAATGAATGAGAAAAATATGATGATCACTTTTTTTTCATCTTTTAATTAACATACATGTATAAATGTAATTTTGCCACTTGTTAATTTAAAAATGACTTTTAAATTCATTTTAACCCATTTTCCAAATTTATCCTCCAACCGAATCCTTATTTACAAGTCTTCTTCAAATATGACATTCCATTAAGATTGAACCAATTTGGTTCCTTCATAACCCGCCACTTCCAAAGAAATCATAAAAATTTTATTTTATGATTTTTATTCGATCCAAATATATGATAATCACCTAATACGATTTTCCATTGATCGAACTATCAAATCTAATCCAAAAATCTCATATCTCTAAATTCCATAAATATTATTTTATTATTTTCCATGTCTTATGGAACAACCTCTGAAACTTCAATTCGATCCGATTTCCTGATATTCAAAAAACACTTCTACAGCGATTTTACCTTTACCGAGCTATCGGATTTATTCCGAAAATTTTGTATTTCTATATTCAGAAAATAAATACTATTATCTCATAAAAACTTCCCTTCCTAAGGACTTAGACTGAATTTTCCTAACTCAGTCTATTATTCCGATAATTATCGAAAATCCTCATCGAGTAAAATTTCTCTTAGAAATCCTTTATCGAAAATTCATACGAATATTCTCTACTCTTATTGAGTCCAAAATATCGATCAGAAACACTTTTATGGGACCTTTCCGAAGGTCATTCATCCTAGTGTTTCCCTTATCTGAGCACACTTAATAATTTTGTTCGATCCAAATTTGATACTTTATACCACATTTTCATTCCCGGGACCTATATCATATTTTTACTCACTGATCGAATTTATCCGTCTACAGGATAAAATTAGTTATTGAGCAAATCCTTTATTATGGATTTAAACTTTTCCTTTCTTTATGATTTTGCAACCAACTTTTGAAAATTGCCATTTTGGTCACTAAACTTTAACCTTCAATTCCTCTTTCCAATTTTATCGGATTTCAACCAAATTTTACATGTACCCTGATCTGCTTATCCTCTATCACATGATACCTTTAAACCTCGGAAATTCCTTTTCTAAGTCTTCTAATTAAAAAATTCTAACATTTCCATTTTTGTCATTTTAGCCACTAAGTTAGCTTTTAGGCCCTTATCTTAGTGCTAAATGACCCTTAATCAACATAGAAAAATTTGGGGTATTACACAGACATGATAAAATTACAATATCAGCCACACATAATAATTTCAAAAAGTATTTGGTATAAAAAGAATTAAGAATTACGGGGATATGAGGATTGTTGAAAAGAATTTACAGGCGATTGAAAAAAGAATGTATCCTAAATAAATCTTTTTCGTTCATTGGGGGAAGTGATCAAGTGTTTTGGGAGATAGAGGTGGTCGGAGCCATCACCCACTAAAGAAGGTGGCTAGAGCAGCGACATTGTGGGATAAAAGTGAGGTTGAGAAAGTTTAGGGGTCAAATTAATATTTTGTTTAAAGTTTAGGGTCAAATTAGAAATTAACCCTTTTGACTAACGTGCCACATTATCAAACTAACCGGTATTAATGGCACGGTGACCAAAATAAAATAGATAAAAAACGTAAATAGCAAAAATAACCTTTTTTTTCAAAATGGGTGACCAAAATAGAACACAATCCAAACAAAAGGGACCTCCGATGAAGTTTACCCCTAAATTTTTTATTTACCAATCTCACATTTATGTAAAATTATTTTCTTGTATAGCACCCTTACGGTAAACTTGTCAGGCGGGTAACTCGAGTTCTAAAAAGATATTAATATTTTATTAAACTCATCATGCTTGCAAAGAAAGTTCGAAAAATATATTTTTATACTGAACTCACCATGCTTGCACGATGAGTTCATTAAAAAATATTATTTTTTGTTTAATATAATTATTTAATTAGGCGGTATCTAATTAAAACTTAATTGGAACTCGCCATACAAGCATGGCTAGTTCCACTCAATTTTATTTTTTAAATTAATACAATTGTATTATAACTGTTGGATTCAACGGATACAATATGAAACTTGTCGTGCATGTCTGGCGTGTTCCATCCAACAATAACATTGGGTCGAGCAGCGAGCAGGAAAATTTTTCTATAAATAAAGTCTTTAGTTTAGGGCTTAGAGTAAAAAAAAAATGAGAGAAAGTTAGAGAGAAAGATAATGTGAAGAAGTATTATTTGAAGATTCGACGTAATTTGCATTTATTTTATGAATTATTTTTGTTGAAAATTGTTTTAGATTAATGTTATATTTGATTTAATTATTTCAAATTTTGTAGATATTTCTCTTGGAACATATATTGTGGAGAAGAAATTTGGATCCAAAAGTTAATTTGTAGAAATTTGAAGTAAAAAATAATTATTTTTGTTATTATGTGTATTAGTTGAGTTGTTATAGTTGATAAGATTTTAGCGTGCGGTTATTTTTAAGATATTTTATTACGGTAGTTTAGTTGTATTGGCATGATGTAGACTATAATTTATGTGTATATATAACATTTGTAGTTTTGTTGAATTATTATAAAAATAATATTGAAAATTAGTTGATCTAGTAATGAATTACAATATTATTTATTAAAAGTAGAATATAAGTTTTAGGTTAATTTGCTATTGTTTATATTATTTATTAATGGTTGAGTTCATACGGTTTATATGATTATTTAAGAAAATTGATTTCTTTTGTCTAAACCGATTATATTAGCAGCATAATTTCAAAATGGCGTTATTGCGACTTGAAGATGAACACATTATGAGGGACATGAAATCATTGGTATAATTTTTTTTAATTTTTTTTAGATTTATTTTGATATTTTAGCTGTAATAAAAAATTGTGATTGAATTTTTTTTTTTTTTGCGGAACGAGGAGCTTAACTTTAGCCATCATTTGATATGGAGCAATGAGTCAAACTTCAAGATACAATCATTTCTAAGACTATTTGGTTTTTACCCGTGTCCAAAACTGGTGGTTTTAATATCGTACTGGCATTGATAAATGGGTTGATAGAGCGATAGAGATCACAGACATATGTTTTATATGTCATGTAGGGATTACACGATTACTATGGAAGATGTGATAGTACAACTTGATGTCCCAATTAACTGTACACCCATCATTGACCGTAATCAATATGATATAGTTTAGGAGACTCAGTGTCATTAAGCATATCATTAATAAAACCCCTGGAGTAAAGAATACAATCAAAGAGGGAACCTAAACCCCAAGTCAATAGGCTTACCCATCACACACGAGGACGAACAAAAGCACAAGGATTTGCATATAATGAGGCGGCCATAGTCTTCAACTCAGATTAAAAAATGACATGTTCATAACTTGAATCCTTCGACCAACAGAGAGCCTCTCGAACAGCCATAGCTTCCGCCACGCGCTGTTCGTATTTCGTACATTGCCTTGAGGAATAGCAAGGAAAGAAGTCACCATCAATTGTTTAGCAATAGCAGCATAAATATTACATTTAAATGAACACGTATTTCGTACATGGCCTTACCCATTTATCAGAACACGTACTGATAGGCTATAGTTATGTTGCACTGATACGAAGACGAATGCAGAGACCAGAAAAGAAACAAGAAACGACAATTTTTAAAATGGTACGGCGAGGATACTACAAATATAAAATATATTTTAATATATATATAAAACAATAAAATTCATAAAAAGAAACCACAATTAAATATTTCAATTTTATTGTTTGAAAAACCATTGTCTTTTGTACCCTGAACAAACTAAATATTTTATTTAATTTAACTAATAAAACAAATTAATGATATTTTCTACTAAAAGTTAATCTTTGATAAATTAATTTAAGAATCAAGTCAATATTTTATCTCGGAGAATTTACAGAAATATCGTCCTCTCTTTTTTTTTCTCAAAATATGGCATAAGCCAAATTATTTTCCCCAAATATTGTTGTTTCTACGGTAGCTTTAAAGACGATATCAAAAGAATCCGTCTATGAAAAGTGTTTGCCTTTTATCGAATAAAAAATCCAAGTCAGAATCAGTTGGATCCGTCTTTCAACAGTGGCCTTAGTTCCACGTGGCGTGCCATTAGTGTCATTGACACTGTTCAAAAACGGAGGCTGCCGGCTTCTTCTTCAGCATAGCTATTGGCACCGTTCCCAGCTTTGCATGCATGCACACAGTTCGAGAGAGCTAATTTAATTTTGGGAAGGGGTGGCAGCAGCTTTCAAGATGGTGGGGGGGGAATTTGGGGAAGGATGAAATCTATGATTGGAGGGTGGGTTGGTCGGTTGAATGGTTGGGATTTAATTTTGGTGTGTTAAATAGGGGTTGTAGGTTGAAGAAGAGAAATATTGTTGAGAAGAAGATTTAGAAAAATATTATAAGTATATTTTTTAACTTAGTTGTCTAATATTTTTTTTTAAAATTTAGTACGAAAATTAGATTTATATTTTTTAACTTAGTGTTGTTGATGATTAATGTATAAGTTTAATGTTTTGAATATGTTTGTGTTAAGAAGATTTGGAGAAATATTGTAAGTATATTTTTTAACTTAGTAGTTTAATATTTTTTTTTAAATTTAGTACGAAAATTTGATTTATATTTTTTAACTTAGTGTTGATGATGATTAATATAAGATTAATGTTTTGAATATTTTTGTGTTAAATAGGGGTTGAAGGTGAGAAATATTGTTGAAGAAATTTTTAAATTTTTTAATTTAGTAATATTCATAATTTTAATTTTAATTTTTAATTATATGTTGTAGTTTAACATTATTTTTTTAAATTTAGTACGAAAATTCGATTTATATTTGTTAACTTAGTGTTGTTGATTATTAATGTATAAGTTTAATGTTTTGAATATGTTTGTGTTAAATAGGAGTTGAAGGTGAGAAATATTGTTGAAGAAAATTTTTGAGGAGGAGATAGAGTAAAGAAGAAGAAGATTTGGAGAAATATTGTAAGTATATTAGATGTGTATTTAAATTTTTTATTTAGTAATATTAAATAACTTTAATTTTAATTTTTTAATTGTGTTTTAGTTTAATATTATTTTTTAAATTTAGTACGAAATTCGATTTATATTTGTTAACTTAGTGTTGATGGTGAATAATATAAGTTTAATGTTTTGAATACTTTTGTGTTAAATAGGTGTTTGAAGGTGAAAAAATTGTAGAAGAAATTTTGAGTGAAAATTGAGTAAAGAAGTGGAAAGAATAAGAATTTTTGTGTGGAAATTGAGTAAAGAATTGTCCAGGTTATTTTTTTATTTAATTATTATTATTATTTTAACGTAGTAGATTTAGACCCTGGGTTACTAATATTTTCTTATGATGAGTGTTTTAGCTTGAACATATTTTCTTGTTATTTCTCCCTTGTTGTCAATTAATACTGCTGCTTTGGTTCTATTTTGCTCATTTTCGGTGCAAGAATCTATTTTCTAGAACTAGTAGCAAGAAGGGTGTTTTCTGCATTTTTTTATTAATCCATTGTGGCTGGAGACACGGGCAAGACGTGGGGCATGACTTTTTGTCGACGTGGCAGATTCTAGCAGTCCAGTCAGCGGCGCCTTCTAGAAGACGGTCTAGTCAGCAGTTTCTTGAAGGATGATGCACGAAATTTTCTTGGATTTAGCTTGAATTTAAAATACTTTGAAACTATTTATATTTTGGTTGTTATTATCTTTAGGATTTATCTTTTTATTTTGAATTTATTTTCATCTTTAGGGTTTTTAGAAGACTATAAATACCCCTTTGGGGTAAAGCTTAGGATGTATCTCTTTCATTTTCTTTCTTTCATTTTATAAAAGTTCCCACGGGTTTATTTTTAGTTTTTTTTTTACTTTAAGATTTTACTTTGTTTTCTAAAAATGCTTAGTATGATTTCTATCATGCTTAGCTAAACTTTTAATTAGCCGATGGCCTAGCGATGACTCAACTCATTCAGTGAGAATTAAAAAGCACTTAATATCTTTGGATATCATACTCAATTTTTTTGAAAACTTGGATTGGCAATCGGTCTTTCCTTTAAAAATCTTAACACCTTAATTTCAAAAAGAGCTCGTTGGTTTGAATGTTTTTCTGATTTACCGTTGGGAGGAAGAGTCGGCTGATAGCAAATTCGACTTCTTGTGAACACACTTAGCGGCGGTCCACTAAGGGAAATTGAGATCGGGTTCGATTCTCGTTGAGACAACATAATTCGAGTCGGGCTTTTCCAACGCTTAAAGCTGTATTAGTACTAATGGCGATAGACGTGGTTAGTCCAGCAAGGACTGAATTCCAGAGATAGGCTTGGGAATATCGGTTTACCGGAGAGAAAAGCAAGTTACAAGGGTTGAGCCTTGTAGACTGTAACCAACATGAATCCCGAAGTAAAATCTCTTTTAATGATCGAAATGAATTGAGGCAGAGCGAAGCTTGAGACTATATTTCTACCATCATTATTTTCATCTATTACTTCGTTTTCTTTTAGTCATTCCTCTAAATTAATCTTATTTAATTTTACCATTCTCATTCTTGAACTTTAATTCCCCTCTTTTCTTTCTTTTTCATTGGAACAGGATCAACTCAATTCAATATTTGAAATTCCTTAGTCCCTACGAATCGACCATTCTTATCTTTATTACACTTTAATTTATTTTATTTGAGAATAAGGAATATTTATTTGACAATTTACAATGCTTGTCATCATACCTGTCATGTAGGATGGCTAAGCAAGCTATTTTGTTGCATTTATATGATCAACACATTTCTAGTCTTATGATTGATGAGCTGGTACAATTTTTTAAAATTTATTTGAAAGATTATTACTAAATCAAATCTATCACTTTTTTATTTTTGTTAATAATTATCATTATGTTTACTTTAAATAATGCCTTAATTACAAGATATAGAGGATACATTCAAACATCATCTGTGCATGTTCGAAACTCCCCTAGATAATAGAATCTTGAATTTCTTGTATATGGCGGGATTTTATCATGCGGCATTCCTTCGCAGGTACAAGTTGGTTACCGAATTGATTACCGCTCTAATTGAGCGCTGGAGACCAGAAACTCATACATTTCATATGCCTTGTGGAGAATACACGATCACGCTAGAAGACGTGGTTTATCTTATCGGGGTGTTTGTAAACAGAAAGCTATTGGTTGAGCGTACTTAGGGTTCAACTTCTGAAATTTGTGAAAAGTACCTTGGGAATGTGCCATATGGAAATAACATGAAAGGGTCTCGTGTCAGATTGAGTTGGTTGGAAAGTGAATTTGGACTCAATCCGTATGGTAAAGTTGATGAGATTTATAAGGCCAGTCGAGCATATATTCTGCAGATGATTGGAGGGACACCGATACCGGATAAATCTGGCAATCTAGTCAATGTACTGTAACACCCTTAACATATACTCGTAGTACAAATACACATTAAGAATGTCACAATATTATTTAACAGAGTTATAGACTTGTAAATTTTTTAAAATCATCTGACATAAAACTAGTTTATAAAATAACCATTTCTCGACTTTTGAAGTATTCGTAGCCTACTTGCAGATTGCTAATTTTGACCTTGAATTGGTTTATAAAACATGTTAGTCAGTTATAAAAATAAGTATGTAACTCAGGGCGAAAACTAGGTATGCTACCTAGGCCCTTTCTTAGATTTAAAATCATTACGCGATAAATGATAAATAAAATTTTACCCGATTAAATATCATTACCAGTAATTCTTTAAGCATACAAATAATTTATATTTATCTAACTATTAATCAAACTTATAAATTTAAAACAACTAACGAATAAATTGATACATGCCCACTAGAGAATGTCATAAATTAGAAGGTCTTACTGATGTTTGGCAAGTTCCCAATAACCTACGTGTAAAACAACACACGCTAAGTATTCATTTAGTGAGGCAACTATAAATTAAAGTAAAGCATTTCAATGTATAGAAATAACATAAATAAACAAATTATTGTGTATATTATATAAAAATATAGAATCGTATAAAACTGACTTATCAAAGTCATTCCTATGCCATATAACAGTGCAATACAGTTCCTGCAAAATGGCAAGTGAGTCCCAATTGCAGTTTATATCATATCATCAAACCTTTATTTTATTAATCAAATATACATTAAGCTTTTTAACTTAACTGCATGCATAAATGCATTTCATGTATTATAGCCCGAAGTACAATATAAAGTGATACTTTGGTACAAAGTCATCATAATCGACACCGTAATGTCTGCAACGCCGTAGCATCTAATGATGAGTATGTACTCGAGGACGCCCTTTGCTCCTCATACTCGCACATTTTGTGCTATGCAACACAGTAGTGTTTGAACCGACTCTGTAGAGTCTATCTCTACTCCGTAGAGTCTATCTCGACCCCAAAAAGTCTATCTCGCACCGTAGTGCTATGACGCAGCTGCTAGGACTCTATGGATATCCAACTATACCAAAGACTTCACAATAGTACTTGGGAGAAATCAACATTATAATCAACATTCCATGTTGTTCAAAGCATAAATATAAATCATATAAGTCGATATTAGGTAGTTCATACCCAATATCTAAAATCCGATTTATCTTACATAAATCATTATGCCATATCAATGTATTACATATGCCATTTAATATTTCATGTCATTTGCATAACTTTGATCAACATACATTTTCATTAATATCAAGGTCGACTTATTGCAAGTCTTCCTCATATCATATATATAAAATAGGTAAAAATGCACTCACCTTGGCCGCTTAACACAATGCCTCACTAAGTCCTAGTTCGATCCTTTCTTTCATGGTACCTCAAACCTTCTCTGATTCGGGCTTAACTTCATTAATCACATGAATACAATAAAATATTTTTTAGATTCAAATCTAACAATACCTTAAATATGTTGTCTAATATAATTATTCGAATATAAAATTTTCAAATATTTTTCCTTTCTTCCTTGCATTGTTCAAAAACTCATTATGGTCCTTAGTGACCAATTTGAACTTCCAATAATTATTCTGAGCTTGCTAACAAACATTTAAATACAAAACGTTTCAAATTCCATTTTCTGATAGCTTGCGCTACCTTTAAAGATTTACTTATATAAGGCAGAATACATACTAGATCTTAATTTCCTTTATACTGGAGAAACTATATTCGATAACGGTTCTAATGGTATAAACCACATAAATTAATAAAATCTACAAAAATTATGAAAATTTCTTACATTCACGTCACAGAGTTGTCCAGGCAGAAACTGCTCTGTAATTTTTCTAACCTTCATTCGATTAAAAATTCACATCTTTTAACTCGAAACTCGAAATCAGTTTCCGTTTGTTGGAAACGAAACTAGACTAAAAAATCTTTACAATGGTATAAAATTCATCATCTAACCATTTTTTAGAATTTATGGTGAATTTTTAAACTTACTGCCATAATTCAAATTCCAACATAACTTTCCATAAATAACTTCTAATTTACACCAACTTCTCCTTATTTCTCTGCTTGTCAATTTAGTCTCAGCACTTTACTTCAAATGAATAGAATAAAGCTTGTATTCATATGTTCTCTTTACATCCTCCATCAAAATAAGCTTAAACCTTTACTTCTCTAACTTCTCTTGTATTGTTGAGGTGGTCACCAAATTTCAAATATAAGGATTCAAGCTTCTTAACTTTACAAATTAGTCCTCAAATCAACATTACTACCTTAATTCCATCATTTTAACTAAAAATCAGATTTACTCCTTCTACATATCCTCTTTGCCGAATAGAACATTCAAGTTTGACAATTTGTCAAAATGTCACTAATGTGATTAATCATCGGTTTAACATTCTAACTTCATTTTTTTGTCTCTAACATCATTAATAATATAAATACACATCAAATTCATAAATATCAGATCTGGTCCCTTAGTTTTGAAGCTTGCTGAAATGGTCCTTATGTATTTAACTTAGGGCTTTGCTTCTAAACAACAAATCAAGCTTACTAGATCATTAATCCAACATCACAAACCCTAAGTTAGACTTGAATCCATAAACCCTAATCTTCTCTATACAAACAAAAATATTTAGGTTTTAAATCAAAACTCAATAACATGATTCTAACATCATACAAGCATGATTCTAACTTAAAATCAACCATGGATTCATAAAATCATAAAAGCCCCAATTTGTTCATAAACCCTAATTTCTTCCTCATATCAAATCTCATCAACCAATAAAGTATTATATGAATTATTTACATCAAAAGATAGAGCTCGAAGAATATAACAACTTTGTAGTTCGAAAGATTACCTGAAACTGAGTTTTGGGGCTTAAATCGAGCTTGTAAAATTTTTCTCTTCTTTTTCTCTTCACCAAAATTTTGGAGAGTATTTTTTATGTTACTTCCTTCATATTTCATATATTTAAGACACTTGTATCATTAAAAATAAATTTTTAATTAAATAAATTCCACTTTCCAAAAATACCCTCCAACTAAATTTATATTTCTAATTTGCCATTTTGTAACATTCCAACTAGACTTGGTTGGATTCTAATCAGCCATTATTCATCCATAAAAGAAATCTCAAAATTCCCTCCACGTCCCTTTTGGGAAAAATGACCAAAACGCCCTTTACTCATCAACTTACTTACAAAATTGCCATTCCATGTCATTTCGATCAATTTAAATTTTTCTCGATCTCTTTTAACATCCAAATATCCATAAAATGATATTTTATGACTCTTCTAAGGTCCATTGAACTATCTCTGAAATTTTAGTTTGATCCGATTATCCGAATATTTTTCTGAACTTTATCGCTTTATAGCCATTAATACAAACTTCGTACGAAAATTTAGGTAACACTGAAACGTCATTCTTGGGGGTAAACTATTCATTTATGGGGTTAAAATCATAACTTTTGAAAATTACACTTTGATCCATGAATTTTTCCAAAATTTATACTTTAGCCATAAAACTTTCAAAATTTACATTTTGGTCACTAGACAAAAATTGGGATATTACAATTCTCTCCCCCTTAAGAAAATTCGTCCTCGAATTTTCAACACGTACCTGGTTCAAAAAGGTGAGGAATCTGCTTTCTCATATCTTCTTTTCTTTCCCAAGTCGTTTCCTCAATTTTATGATTTCGCCAAAGAGCTCTAACAAACGGGATCATCTTATTCCTTAGTTATTTGACTCCATGTGCCAGAATATTTATTGGTTCTTTCTCATAAATGAAATTCGACATGAATTTCTATTTTCTCCGAGGTAATGACATGTAAAGGATCTGATCAATACTTCCTGATAAAGTCACATTTGAGTAACTTTGCATACAACTACCTTTCCCACAAGTCTTGTAGCACTATTCGTAAATGTTTATCACAATCTTATTTCATACTACACTTTTGATAAAGCCATCTTTATACTCGATTGATAGCTGTTACTGCAAGAAATTTCATCTAGTGGCACATACTTTTCCCAAAAGCCTTTAAAATCAATCAAATAGAAACTATACATATCATTCAAAATCTAAATTATTCTTTCAGATCATTCATCCTTCTATGGATGCAAAGTAGTTTTGAAATTATGTCGAGTCTCTAATGTCTTATGCAAGGAACTCCAAAATCTAAAGATAATCTTGGATCTTAATCACACACAATGAAAATAGGTACATCATGTCACTTTACAGTACTTTAGATTTATCGCTCATCATATTTATTCATTACAGATTGATTCAATCTGTCCATAATTACCCAAATCGAATCATCTTTAATCGGTAACATTGGTAACCTAGTTATAAAATCCATCATAATTCTTTTCCACTTCCACTAGGGGAATGGAAATCTGTTACCACATTTCTGAAGGTACTTGATGTTTCACTTCTAGTTGCTAGCCTGTCAAGCATGTAGCCATAAATTCAGCTAATGTCCTTTTTATTTCTGGACATCAATATTTACTCTTCAGACCTAGATACCCCCTATTCCTTTCTAGATGCATAGTCAAGAACATAATATTTTTCTCAAACATCTAACATACTTAATTTTGAAGTCTTTATTTTCACCATTTTCAATTTGTTCTAACCTTGTCAACATTTTCATCTTTCAACTGAAAATCTTTAATCTGACCTAAATGAATAGGTCTAAACTAAAGTTTTGTTATTACCATACCAATATTTTTCCAATACAGTTGCACATTCACTGCTCTTAAAGTAAAGAATATCTACCAACTAAGTGCATTGGTTATTATATTGACTTTTTCAAGATAGTAGTCAATCACAACATCATAATCCTTAAGAAGTTCGATCCACCTTCTTTGCCTCATGTTCAACTCCTTTTGAGTTAGCAAATACTTTAAACTTTTATGATCTGTGTAAACGTAGCATCGCTCACCATATAGATAATGGCCTTATATTTTTTAAGCAAATATAACTGCTACTAACTTTAAATCATGAGTAGGATAATTCCTCTCATGCGTCTTAAGTTGCCTTGAAGCATAGGCCACCACTTTTCCTTCTTGCATAAGTATGCATCCCAAACCATTATGTGAAGCATCGCTATAAACCACATAATCTCTGCCCGATTCTGGTTGTACTAGTATCAAGGCTTCTGTTAAGATCATTTTTAATGTCTCAAAACTTTCTTGGCACTTATCATCCAAATAAATGGTACATCCTTCCTCAATAGCTTTGTTAGTGGGGAGGCAATTATCGAGAATTTCTTTACAAACCTTCAATAATAACCAGCAAGTCCCAAGAAACTTCGAACCTCATAAACATTCTTTGGAGTTTTTCATTCAACTATAGCTTGTACTTTCTTGGGATCTACTCTTATCCCTTTTTCCGAATCCACATGGCCAAGAAAAGCAACTTCCAGCAACCAAAATTTACACTTTAACAGCTTAGCATACAACTTCTTTTTCTTGAAGAGACTGAAGAACAATGCGAAGGTGGACATCATGTTCTTCATTTGTCTTTGAATAAACTAAAATATCATCGATGAATACCACCAAAAATTGATCCAAGTAAGGTTGAAATACTTGGTTCATCAGATCTATGAATATCGCATGAGCATTTTTCAATCCAAATGACATTACTACAAACTTATAGTGTCTATGCCGATTTCAGAAAGCTATCTTCAAAATATCTTATTCCTTGATCTTTAACTAATGATACCCCGATCAGAGATCAATCTTAGAAAATACAGTTGCGCCTTTTAACTGATTAAAAATGTCATCAATCTTTTAAAGAGGATACTTATTCTTTGTTGTCACCTTATTTATCCGACGGTAATCTATGCATAATCGTATGAATCCATCTTTCTTTTTCACAAATAACACTGGTGCGCCCCAAGGTGACATACTTGGCCTTATAAAACCTTGATCTAACAATTCTTGCAATTGTACCTTTAACTCCTGAAGTTAGGTTGGACCCATTCTATACGGGGTCATCGATATAGGCGCACTACTTGGTAACACCTCTATTTTGAATACCACCTCTCGATCTGGAGGAAATCCTAGTAACTCATCTAAGAGTACATTTAGATACTCTCAAACAGTCAGAATATCTTCCAATTTAATCTCAAAAACTCAAGTATCCACTACATTTGCTAAGAAAGCTTGGCAGCCTTGTAGCAACAGTTTCTTGGTAGAAACAGCTGAAATTACATTGGATAAGGGATTTACACTTTCACCAACTACTATTATCTATATGCCTTTGCGTTCCTCAATATTAATAGATTTAAGCGACAATCCACAATGGCATGGTAGGAATATAACCAATTCATGCCCCCTGCTGCTATGTCCCAAGGGATAAGTTACCATCATATTGAGCTTTTTCCCGATCATCACGGCAAAGCCCTTCTATCATCATCTTTTTATTTGTTAAACCAATAGTCTATCGACATTGGTTTTCCTTCAATATCCTACCTGAAGTCTAACGCTTCAAGACTTCTCAACTCTCTAGTAATAAAAGTCTAAGGAACTTGGGATTGAATGTTCTCTAAAATCAATTCTAGGTTCGAAATAATAAACCTCGGTTTAACTAGGCATTTCCAACTTCACCAGCACTTTAACATCATATTGAGCGGAAAGTGGTTAATGTCTAACCTTGTTATTACTTCTTCAATTTTGCCTTGATCATTCTAATAACTTCTTTTATCTTACATTTCCTTGAGAAAACCACTATTAATGAAATCTTCAGATTTCTTAATTCTCGGTCTCTATTAACCAAGTTTACTATCCATTTAGAGAAAATTTGCTTTTCATCAAATATTCTTTCTTTACGTGGTTAAGTATAATTCTCGTCTAATAATTTCCTACTACTATAGCTTTCTTTTTGATAACTTAATCAATGTTGCCTTATGGAATGCCATATTCGACCCTCAAGCATATATATTTCCCAAGTAAAGATACTTCTTCTTCTTTCTTCTTCATATCCTAATATCTTAATATCATTTAATCACAAACTTACAATCCTACGACTATTTTTTTTATCTTGAAATGTGAGCCCTTACTATCTAAATTTCCTTGTAACCTATGTTGTTATAAACATAAGTGCATATATAGATGCTAAGACTAACATCTTATAATTACTGCATCAGCTCCTTACAATACATGTAACTCAACTCAAACTGAATTTGATTACAATACTTATTTCACTTTATTGTACTCGCAATGATTCCTTTCTTGACCTCTGAGATTCGTCAATTGACGAAATCCGGTCGCGTCTTACTTTCCTTACTATAATATTATTCTATTTTATGCTAATGAGGAGTAGCTTCAAGTCATACAATCAACACATCAATAATATGACATTCTAGGGGCATGTATTTACTGACAAACTTATAACATACTCGGTTTAGCATCCAGAACTGACTAAACCTGTAGATATGATACCACTAAATGTAACACCCTTAACGTATACTCGTAGTACAAATACACATTAAGGATGCCACAATATTATTTAACAGAGTTATAGACTTGTAAATTTTTTTTAAATCATCTAACATAAAACTAGTTTATAAAATAACCATTTATCGACTTTTGAAGTATTCGTAGCCTATTTGCAGATTGCTAGTTTTGACCCTGAATTGGTTTATAAAACATGTTAGTTAGTTATTAAAATAAGTATGTAACACAGGGTGAAAACTAGGTACACTTCCTAGGCTCTTTCTTAAATTTAAAATTGTTACGCGATAAACGATAAATAAAATTTTACCCAATTAAATATCATTACCAGTAATTCTTTAACCATACAAATAATTTATATTTATCTGACTATTAATCAAACTTATAACTTTAAAACAACTAACGAATAAATTGATACATGCCCACTAGAGAATATCATAAATTATAATGTCTTACTGAAGTTTGGCAGATTGCAGCTTGATCAATATGCTTGACTCCTCTTCCGGTAAGTTCCCAATAACCTACGTGTGAAACAGCACACGCTAAGTATTCACTTAGTGAGGCAACTATAAATTAAAGTAAAGCATTTCAATGTATAGAAATAACATAAATAAACAAATTATTATGTATATTATATAAAAATATAGAATGGTATAAAACTGACTTATCAAAGTCATTCCTCTGTCATGTAACAATGCAATACAGTTCCTGTAAAATGGCAAGTGAGTCCCAATTGCAGTTTGTATCATATCATCAAACCTTTATTTTATTAATCAAATATACATTAAGGTTTTTAACTTAACTGCCTGCATAAATGCATTTCATGTATTATAGCCCGAAGTACAATATAAAGTGATGCTTTGGTACACGAGTCATTATAAACCGATACCGTGGTGTCTACAACGTCGTAGCGTCTAATGATGAGTACGTACTCGAGGACGCCCTTTGCTCCTTATACTCACACATTTTGTGCTATGTAACACCGTAGTGTTTGAACCGACTCCGTAGAGTCTATCTCGACCCTGTAGAGTCTATCTCGACCCTGAAGAGTCTATCTCGACCCCAAGGAGTCTATCTCGACCCCGAAGAGTCTATCTCGCACCGTAGTGCTATGACGCAACTACTAAGACTTTACGAATATCCAACTATACCAAAGACTTCACAATAGTGCTTAGGCAAGATCAACATTATAATTAACATTCCATGTTTAAAGCATCAATATAAATCATATAAGTCGATATTAGGCAGCTCATACCCAATATCTAAAATCTGATTTATCTTACATAAATCATTATGTCATATCAATGTATCACATATGCCATTTAATATTTCATGTAATTTGAATAACTTTGATCAACATACATTTTCATTAATATTAAGGTCGACTTATCACAAGTCTTCCTCATATCATATATATAAAATAGGTAAAAATGCACTCACCTTGGCCGCTTAAAACAATACCTCACTAAGTCCTAGTTCGATCCTTTCTTTCATAGTACCTCAAACCTTCTTTGATTCGTACTTGACTTCATTAATCACATGAATACAATAAAATATTTTTTAGATTCAAATCTAACAATACCTTAAACCTGCTGTCTAATATAATCATTCGAATATAAGATTTCCAAATATTTTTCCTTTCTTCCTTGTACTGTTCAAAAACTCATTATGGTACTTAGTGATCAATTTGAACTTCCAATAATTCTTCCAAGCTTGGTAACTAACATTTAAATACAAAATATTTCAAATTCCATTTTCTAATAGCTTGCGCTACCTTCAAAGATTTAATTATAGGGCAGAATACATACGGGATCTTAATTTTCTTTATACTGGAGAAACTATATTCGATAATGGTTTTAACAGTATAAACCACATAAATTAATAAAATCTACAAATATAATGAAAATTTCTTACATTCACGTCACAGAGTTGTCCAGGCAAAAACTGCTCGGTAATTTTTCTAACCTTCATTCAATTAAAAATTCATATCTTTTAATTCGAAACTCGAAATCAGTTTCCTTTTGTTGGAAACGAAACTAGACTTACAAATATTTACAACAGTTTAAAATTCATCATCTAACCATTTTTGTAGAATATATGGCAAATTTTTAAACTTACTACCATAATTCAAATTCCAACATAACTTTCCATAAATAACTTCTAATTTACACCAACTTCTCCTTATTTCTCTACTTGTCAATTTAGTCTCATCACTTTACTTCAAATGACTAGAATAAAGCTTGTATTCATATGTTCTCTTTACATCCTTCGTCAAAATAAGCTTAAACCTTTACTTCTCTAACTTCTCTTGTTTTGTCGAGGTGGTTACCAAATTTCAAATATAAGGATTCAAGATTCTTAACTTTGCAAATTAGTCCTCCAAATCAACATTACTACCTTAATTCCATCATTTTAACTAAAAATCAGATTTACTCCTTCTACATATCCTCTTTTCCGAATAGACCATTCAAGTTTGACAATTTGTCAAAATGGTCACTAATGTGATTAATCATCGGTTTAGCATTCTAACTTCATTTTTCAAGTCTCTAACATCATTAATAATATAAATACACATCAAATTCACAAAAATCAGATATGGTCTCTTAATTTTGAAGCTTGCCGAAATGGTCCCTGTGTATTTAACTTAGGGTTTTGCTTCCAAACAACAAATCAAGCTTACTAGATCATCAATCCAACATCAAAAACCCTAAGTTAGACTTGAATCCGTAAACCCTAATCTTCTCTATAAAAACCAAAATATGTAGGTTTCAAATCCCAACTCAATAACATGATTCTAACATCATACAAGCATGATTCTAACTTAAAATCAACCATGGATTCATAAAATCATAAAAGCCCCAATTTGTTCATAAACCCTAATTTTTTACATCAAAAGATAGAGCTCGAAGAGTATAACAACTTTATAGTTCGAAAGATTACCTACAAACCAAGATTCGAGGTTTAAATCGAGCTTGTAAAATTTTTCTCTTCTTTTTCTCTTCACCAACGTTTTGGAGAGTATTTTTGCTGATAATTCCTTCATATTTCATATATTTAAGACACTTGTATCATTAAAAATAATTTTTTAATTCAATAAATTCCACTTTCCAAAAATACACCCCAACTCGATTTATATTTCTAATTTTTCATTTTGTAACATTCCAACTAGACTTAGATGGATTCTAATCAGCCACTATTCATCCATAAAAGAAATCTCAATATTCCCTCCATGTCTTTTTTGGGCAAAATGACCAAAACGCCCTTTACACATCAACTTACTCACAAAATTGCCATTTCATGTCATTTTGATCGATTTAAATTTTTCCCAATCTCTTTTAACATCCAAATATCCATAAAATTATATTTTATGACTCTTCTAAGGTCCATGGAACTATCTCTGAAATTTTAGTTCAATCCGATTATCCGAATATTTACTGAACTTTATCGCTTTATAGCCATTAATACAAACTCCGTACGAAAATCTAGGTAACACGAAAACGTCATTCTTGGGGGTAAACTATTCATTTATGGGGTTAAAATACATAACTTTTGAAAATTACACTTTGATCCTTGAATTTTTCAAAAGTTTATACTTTAGCCACAAAACTTTCAAAATTTACATTTTGGTCACTAACCAAAAGTTGGGATATTACATGTACGGTATCTACATTTTTTGGATACTCATTGGGAAGTTGGTTACCAATATAGTTGGGGATCGACCATATTAGCGTGCTTGTATCGTAAGTTGTGCAAGGGCGATATAATAGAAAAAGGGTAAGAAGGTAAACAGTACTAATGGATGTCTGCTGTTATTGCAAGTGTGGGCTTGGCAGCAACTTTCTTTTTTACACCGATTACTCGAACACATATACATTTTCCTCTTGTTGCAAGGTAAATATCCTGATTTTGAGTTGAATGTTCAAATTAAATTTACTTGTTTTTAAAATATTATTGCGATTTGTATACAGATGGTGCGAGGAGAAGTATGAGATGGGATTGGCGCACAACAGTGTTATTGTATGTAGATCTTATATTGATTTTTATTGCCAAGAGCAGGTATCTGAATGGAAAGTTTATTTGGTTAAATGTTTATTTACGTTTAGTTAGATGTATTATTATAAATAATCATATTTTTTGTAGTTTATTTGGATGGCGTACAACAATAACCGCATATATATTTGCTAAAAGATTCAGTTTTATGGTGTAGGGTTACACCGCTGATCCGCTTTATACTGTCGAGTTCCACTTTGGAGATAGAGTGCTTAGGCAATTTTTCTTCCACCAGCCTGTTCCGTATATTCCACATGATCATTGCTTTCTTCACACATTTGATGGACGCCGCAGGCCAAATACGAATTGGAAAGTCGTTCACGCCAATTACATTGCTTTGTGGAATGATAGAACTTTATTGTTGCCGTTTTGCAGTCCACTACAAGCTGATGATTTTGATTTCGAGAGTTCAGAGTACATGATCTACTATCGTAGTCATGAAAACCCGTACTTAACTACTCTTTAAAGATGGGAAGAATGCTAGAGGTATGAAAAATATGGTGGAAAAGGTAAATCATCAAAGACTGTAGCAAGCACATCTGAGAGTAGAAACGTTTGCAGTAGAAACCCCTAAGGTTGACCAATCATATGGGAGCCAGATATGAGCACAATAATGCTATCAGCTAAATGGGAAAAGGAACTGGCTCCTACATGTGTACAACCAAAAGTGGCTTGAGCTCCTTAGATAATCTAGGGTTTGATGATGTTGGTTTATACAGACCCAAGTTTATTATGCCATAGTCACCCATTTACTCGAACTTGGCGAGAACATGGATTTTCAGGATATGCAAAATTTCCTAAATTCACCAAAGATTATGGGAGGGCATAGTGGTTACATGGATTTGTTCACAACACCGCCTCCGATGCCCTCGGGGACTGTAACCCCCTAAACCGGCCTATGCATAAGGTCCAAATCTAAGAGATCACATTACTTACCAAAGACTTTTCATGTAAATGTTTAAATGTTTAAAGATTTAAAATCATATTTAAGTAATAGTTAATTCGAACATAAGTCAAATTAGTTAAACAAAATAAACCATATTAAGTGATATTACATCATAAACCATATAGGGCAACATAATACGACATATAGTAACAAAATATAGGCTCATGTCACCGTAATTGAGATAGTCTGGAAGATAGAAATATTACAACAAAAAGTTGTGTGCTGAATATGTTGATCCTCCAAGTGCCAAATTCGGGGAACCTATCTAAAAGTATCTGAAAGGGAAGTTTAGGCGTGTGAGATAGGGAGCTCAGTGTGTCCCGATAAGTGCAGATAAACATATAATATTTCAAATAAACATAAATCATTTTAGTAAGTAATGTAACATTTCATTCAAATTCTCATTATAAACCTAGCTACCCTCTAACCGAACACCAATGTGTAGTCTCCATGAACTACTCCCAGAAGGTCTTACCCTAGGCCCGCAGGCGTAGGAGCCTACCTAAGGTGATGCCTTAGGCCCAGAAAGACTTACCCTAAGCCCATTGGGCATAGGAGCTTAACCGAAGGATTTACCAGCTGGATCAGGGCTGTACTTACAAACACTTCAAATTATATCCCAATAGTATACCCCAAGAAAAAATATGCAGAGCCATTAGAAATTTATTGACAGACATGCATACAACTTAGTAAGGTAGCAATCAGATGTCTAAATTTTCAGATCAGAGATATGGCATGCTTTCAAACAAATAGGGTAGACATGCTTTCAAACAAATAGGGTAGACATGCTTTCTTAACAGAAAATATTAATGTTCTAATTATAAAGCAACCCAGTACATACATATATATTCAGAGAAATCATTTTAGCAATTGTTTAAGACGATATTATAGCACACATGGAACACACCTCAAAAAGCTGGTCAAAAGGGTATACTAGGCACCTGTCTCGCCACTCTCTGCACCAGTGTTGGATCCTAAAGCATTATGGCACAAGGTTACAACAAAAGAATTAAATTCTACTTAATTTAATTCACTGGGTTCAAGATCATGCGAGTAACTATGGGGTGTGCTGATGAGCGAATAAAGAGGAACTAGGTTGAGCAGATGAACGATCGAACGAGTATCGGGTACCTTTAATTGCACAAGATTTCATATTAGACATTTATATAAAAACAACGCTCTTAAGTATTTAGTTCAAAATATATGCATGTTCGGGTTGAAGGTTATATTCAAAGGTTTTCAGGTCAGAATTTCTCAAAATGGACTTCAAAAATAGACTCAAAACGTCAAAAAACATGAAATAAGAGTTTTTAGAAAATTTGACTTTTTGGTCAAAGTCAACGCGGATGTCAGAAGTCAAAGTCAATACTGACATCATCGGTCAACAGTCAACGGTTAATGGTCAAATTCAACTAAGTTGACTCGAATGAGTTAACTCAGATGAGTTGACTCGAGCAGATCAAATGGGTCAGGTCGAACGGGTTTAGGCTAGACCGGGTCAGGTCGGATTGAACCAGTTTAGACCGGGTTGGACACGGGTTGGACCAGACTGCTTTACAGGTAAACCGGTCACGGTGGCCAAAAATCACCTTGGCAGGCACATAGGGCTCACGCACGGTCTTACACGGCCCGAAAATGCACCAAAGTGCATATTCTGGCCGGATCTATCACCCTTAAAGCTTCAAGAACCCAGAATCATTCCAAATCTCATCGAAAAACATCTTAAACTCACCTAACATACTAAATCAGTCTAAACTCCGGCGATGACCCAAACATTTTCGGTTAGATGGTCGGCGACTATGGTTTGGCTAGTCTTGACACAGTGAGGATGATGCGGCTAGAATCTCTTGATCCAGCAATTACGGTGGCCAGAAAATGCAAGGATTTCGAACGGGTTAGCCCTAGGTTCGGTGAACCTTCGAACTTAAATTACTAGCAAACGGCGCGACGTCTGTGCGAGTGGCCTTATGGGTTTTGGTCGGGAGAATCCAGGGAACAAAATGGTGGTGGCGGTGATGGCCACGGTGCAGCAGTGAGAGAGATTGAACGGCGGCCTATTGGGTTGAGTTGAGAGGAAATATTTGAGGATTTTGGGTATTTTGATTCGAATAGAGGGAGTATGAGAGGTCAGACTTGGTTTTATTATTTTCAATTTAATCGAACAGGAAAAAGGTTAACACTTAACCAGGGTGACTCATATCAGATATGGGCCTTAGCTTAAATGGTCATTCCACTTGTTTGTGTAGCCAAGGTCACGGGTTCAAACCTCTTTGGCTGTAATTCCCCCTTTTTCCTTTAATTTCATTCATTCCCTTTTTTTAATATAGAGTGTTACAGTGACTGAGGAGGTTAGCTACACTGAAGAGGATCCTGAGGCACCACAGAGGCCACAACGTGCTCGATGACCGTCGCAGAGTTATCTTTTGACCACACCCTGTCATGGGCAGAAATTACATAAGAAATAATTTTCTGTCTTTTTATTATTCGCTTAATAGAAATTTTATTGTAATACATATGAGTTTTGAATTTTATTTTTTTATTTTCACTATTTTTTATTATTCACTTAATCTAAATCTAATTATCTTTAGAATCACTTTTCAAATTTGACTATTTGAATCATTTAATAATAAAAGTTAAAAATAGAAATGGCTTAAATGTTCATGTTCATGCTTAAAACTATGTAATTAAGTTACCTAATAATAAAAGTGTCAATTAGGGGTTAAAATGACTTAAAATGTCATATTTTGGTGAAACAGGAAAAAGGTTTCGAAACCATACTATTTGGTATCGAAACCTTCATTCTAGAATGTTAATTTTGTGAATCTATGACGTAGGTTGCGAAACCTTTTCAATAGGTTTTGAAACCTCACCTAAATTATTAAATTTTTACATTTTGGTCACTATCTTATAACATTTTCAATTGAACTCCGATTCAATCGCCGTTTTTTTTAAGTTCAAGTTTTGTGATGAACATGAAATTAAAAAAAATTCCTACTATTAAAATGCAAAATTTCGTTGGTCCTTAAAACTTTTAGAAATTTACAAATTATGATAGTAGTAAAAACATAACATTATAAATAACTAATTAAAACTGATGCAAATTAGAATATTTTTGAATATAAACATAATATTTTCAAATACAAACACAATAAATCACTGAGGCATAGGCACAAATCTTGGTTCATTTGGAAAGTTTGATTTCGAATGGCTTTCAGCCCTACATATGGTACATCCCTTTCATTGTCCCCTCTTTCTGTGATGAAGATCCATACTAGTATAGATGCGAGTCGATCTAGGTCGGCCAGTTGGAGTTCTACGGAGTCTAGGATCAGTAACCATTTTTCATGCTCCACTGACGGTGAATACTTTGAATTTGCAATCGGTGGGAACTTACTTCTATAAATATTGACCATCCTGTAGAGATCGAAGTATTCATCAACTTAGGTGTACGGGTTAACCCCTACAGCCATACATGCTGCAACTGCATGAGCACATGGATATCGCCATGCTTGGAACGCTCTATAGTCACATCACATACGTCCAAAATCGACTCGAAATATATTTGAGTGCACTGCTTTGTTGTTGCGTCTAGAACAAACAACATCAAAAGTCTAATTAATTCGGTCGAACCTGTAAACATTCATCGATGTTGCATTCTGTACATTTTCTTGCATTTTTCTCACAAGCTTAGGAGCCCATCTTTGTCCCCTATTTATTAAGGACTCGATTTGCTTCCCTTTATCAGTCCAAACTTTAGCCAACCTATAGTACGTCTCTTTCACCAAGCTTGCTTTTGGGAGATGACGTGATCTTTTTAGTACTCCATTTATTCACTCCACAAGGTTGGTTTTCATCTGCCCGTATCTTCTACCACCTTCATCATACGATTGGGCCCATCTTTCCCTCTCGATATTGTTTACCCTACTCCAAATGCGCTCTCCGTACTTCATTAAATTTTCCATCTTCCTCTAAAAATATGGTCGTAGTAGTAGATATCCTTTTCATAATATATGTTGCTAGTATCGAAGAAAAATCAAAACACATAAATGGATATGCATATAAAACAAAGTTTGAAAAAAATGATACTTACCCATGCTTAAAATCTTATTGTGAAGGTATTGGTTCTTGAAATGTTCGTAACTATTCTTACCAATGTGACGAACACAATACGCGGGATATGCGTGCTGAGGCGTCCAACAACTTCCCTATCGATTAATTACTTATTTGATACCTGACCCTCGGTCGGATATAATGCAGACCACATATTTGTGGGCAACATGGTCCCGTAAATTGGTCAAAAAGAAATTTCAAGCTTCTACCATCTCCTGCTTAACAATTGCGAATGCAATTGGGGAGACATTGTTCTCACTATCTTGCGCAACCGCAATCAACAATACATGAGAGTATCTCTCGTACAACCACATGCCATCAACTTAGACCATATGTTTGTAGTATGGAAAGCCTTCAATACATGGCTTGAACACACAAAAAAGTCGATGGAAAAATTTATGCCCTTAAACAAGTTGGCCTTCTCAGTCGTATGCATCCGTGGTTCGATACCTCACTATGGTGCATGGGATAAAATGTCATTGCTAGTAATAAATCCAATAGCTTATTGTACGACTTATCGTAATCACCATACACCGACTGCATTGCCTTATCCCTTACATGTCACCCCTTCTTGCATTTTATCTAATATCCAAACTGTTGCGCAATGGTTGCCTGAATCACTGAAACGGGAACCCTTGAATTTTCTTCAACCAACTTCATCACATGATGGCTTATTACATTCAAGTCTAATTTTTGGTGGTCCTAGTCGATGGAAGTTCGTAAACATGTGAAATCGCCATTGTACTTTGTGACCTCCCAAGCATTTTCCTTTAAAGCTTCGACACTCACATCTTCCAATTGCACTCTTGTCCATATTTCACACACTTGGCAAAGAAAGTCCTCTGCTTGAATTCTACAACAACGTAGTCCGCATGTTTTCTTATGTTATACTATTTAACTGCCAATATAGCTTCATTCATTTCATTTAATTAAATCCCAACCGATAATTCACCATGCTTACTCGAAATTAATTGGGGCATATCCGAGAATTAAGGCACCTTCATCGCATCGAAATCTACTAAGCTCATGAGTAAGAGGTTCATAGTATGTAATGTCGTTCTGGTCAGCACAAATTCTTTACACCGAAATCTAGGGCATCACTAACGTCACCAGGGAACAAATTGAGATCCCCAATATCTTCATCTTCACTGGAATCTTTAAGTGTTTCTCCCTACTGACCTCGTAGGTTTTCTACATCAGCATCAACAGTCAGCCCGTATGATGAACCATATGTTGAAGGCCCAGCTGGATGAAATGCATTCAATGTCCCACTTGCTAACATTGCAACAAAACTGCCTCCGGGCATATCAATCTCATTACCGAAACCTATTTGAGCAGATTCTCCAACTATATTTCTGGATGGGTCGGGAACATCATGCACCTCAGCAAGCAACTCGATATTGTGAATCTCCATAGGTTCATGCTCTGCAATCATCATTCCAACATCATCATTATCTTGGACAGTGATTGCACAATATCTGACTGGATTGTCACATGTCAGCCACCGGTACCGCAAACCATGAATCTCAGCTCCAATTTTTTGGAATATCTTCTCCTTCATTTCTCGAAGCGTGATTTCCTTTTTAAATTTCATCTTCGTAGTGCTTTGAGATTCAAATACAATCCCGACATTAGTTTTCAAAATTTTCCATTGTAATGAACAATCGCCACAAATCTGTTGTTGCTCATTTTCTTTGCATTTTCAAAACACATAAATGAATTTTCAATCAAAATACACAAATCAAGAACATACAAAATAAAACTTAAAAACAAAACTTTTAAACATATTTCGTATATATTTTTTAATATATTTCAAATATACTAAATTATTTTTGCCTTCATTTAAATATATTTTTTCATATACTAAATTATTTTTGCTTTTATTTCAACCATATTTTGAATATATTTTTTCAATTCTAATTTCTAAAAATATAATAATTGGTAAAAAATATAGTAAAATTACTAAAATCTAAACAACATCTTAAAATGAAAGATGAATACATAATTTAAAATTTTAAAACTAAATGCATCAATTTTAACTCATATCAAACATACAAAATAGAACTTAAAAACAAAGCTTTTAAACAAATTGAATCTACTTACAATATTTTCACCAATAATATATTCTTCTTCTTTACTCAAAATTTTCCATTCAAACTTACCTATTTAACACAAAAATTATAATTTCTTCCATTTAACTACCCCTCCCCCTCCTTTAATAATACTAACAAAATATTAACTTCTACCCCTATACATTTTTTAATGTCCTAAACACCCAACCCATCCACCCCAATTAAAAAAAATCAATTCCCGGTGCCTATTACACTACCACCCTACATACTGCACACTGTCACCCTAATCTGCCAAAGCAATGCATGCACGCCACGCTACCAAGTCTGCCATACAGGCCGGTCAAAGGGCCAGCACTGTTCAGAGACGGAGTCAGCTGAGCCCGTCTTTGAACAGTGTTGCAGACACTACTGCGCGCCACATGGCATTACAGTCATTGATCTTAGACGAAACCTGTTGTATCCGATTTCTTTTTTATACTAAAAATGATATTATTGTTCACAAACGGATTCAGCTTAATTCGTCTTTAAAATTACTATAGAAACTATTAGGGATGTAAAAATAGGTAATCATATGGGTTTCAAGTCGGGCCCTGTCAGGTCGGGTCAAATTGGATACAGGTCATTTCAGGTCGATTTAATATTTCAACTCGATTCAGGTCGGGTACGGGTTAGTTTCAGGTCGAGTTCATTTCAGTCCGGGTTCATTTCGGGTCGAGCTCATTTCAGGTAGAGTCAAACAGTTCGGGTCTGAATCAGTTAATGACATGTTAATTTAGGCTCGGGTTTATTTCAAGTCGGGTTCATTTTAGGTCGAGTTCATTTTAAGTCTGGTTCACTTCAGGTTGGGTTAATTCGGGTTTTGAATTTGTATTAAGTTTGAGTTTGGTACAAATAATCGATATATTTTGGGTATGGTCATTTCAAGTGAATTATTTAACGCATTTCACAAACACGAATCCCATTCAAAATAAATACTAGGCACTATAATGAGCAAAATATCATCATATTTAAAATATTGGAGTAAATTACAAAAATTACAAATTAATAATGGGTTAATTTCGGTGAAAAATAAAATTTTAGGGACTAACATGAACAAAAATATCATCATATTAAAAACATTGGACTAAATTACAAAAAAATGAATAGGGGTCAATTTGGAATAAAAATAAAGTTTTAGGGACTATTCATCTTATTAAAAATGTTGGACTAAATAAAAAATGAATAGGAGTCAATTTGGAGTAAAATTTAAATTTTAGCTACTAGAATAAACAAAAATATTTTTGGACTAAATTGCCAAAAATATAAATAAATATGGGGTAATTTTGACTAAAAATTAAATTGAAGGGACTAGAATAAACAAAAATATTATTCGACTAAATTACCAAAAATAGAAATATATATGGGTCAATTTCGGCTAAAAATAAAGTTTTATGGACTATAAACAAAAATATCATCATATTAAAAACATTGGACTATATTAGAAAAATTTAAAATAAATAGGGGTTAATTCGAATCCCTCAACCCCAAACCTCAACCCCTAAATCTTACAATCACTAATAATTAACGTGCAAACCGAATCCCTAAACTAATCTCATAACTCCTACCAAACACTCAACTTGACACATTTACCCCTAAACCCAAACCCCTAAATCTTACAATCACTAATAATTAAAGTGCAAGGCTAATCCTCGAATTTCCTAATCCCTAAACTAATCCTATAACCCCAAACACTCAACTTGAAACATATATTATACCCATAAACCCCAAACCTCAACCCCTAAATATTACAATCACTAATAATTAAAGTACAAGCCTAATCCTCTAATCCCAAAACTAATCTCATAACCCCAAACACTCAACTTGACACATTTACCCTTAAACCCCAAACCTCAACACCTAAATATTACAATCACTAATAATTAAAGTGCAAGCATAATCCCCTAATCCCTAAACTAATCTCATAACCCCAAACACTCAACTTTACACATTTACACCTAAACCCCAAACCTCAACCCCAAAATATTACAATCACTAATAATTAAAGTACAAAACTAATCCCATAATCCCTAAACTAATTTCATAACCCCAAACACTAATAATTGTAATTTAATAAATTATAATTGTCGATGTCGTTTTTCATCCTTGCCGAAATAAATTGGGCCTTCAAAAGCCCGTCAAACGTTTTAATTATTAAACAATTTTATGAAGGAGGATCTAATTAAAAAAGAACCTAAACCTAAAGGTCCAAGGAAGCTAAACTCAAATTGGGACTAAAATGAATCAAACTAAAACTAAAGAATAAAAAAAGGAGTTAAGTGTAAAGCTCCTAAACTAGTAATGCCTAATCCACTAATAACCCATTAAAAAATGGGCGGGCAAGATTCCCTCCATTTGTTACAGCAATTGGCAATTGCTTTTTAAATATGGGCGGGCTGCGGGTAGATCAATTTAAAAAATGGGTGGGCAGGTTTTTACTTTTTAGGGACTAGAATAAAATAAAAAATGAATAGGGATTAATTTGGAGTAAAAATTAAATTTTAGGGACTAGAATAAATTAGACTAAATTGTCAAAAAAATACAAATAAATATGGGGCAATTTTGACTAAAAATTAAATTGTAGAGACTAGAATAAACAAAAATATTATTAGACTAAATTATCAAAAATAGAAATTCCACTAATTCCCTACAAAATTTTGAGTGGCTTTTATCCATCCAAAATTTTTAGACTAAAAGTAAATAAATCTCAAAACTAAAAAATAGGTGGCTTATTTCCCTTCAAAATTTTGTTTTTCCCCTCTTTTTTACCAATTGTCTTTTTCTTTTTTCTACCAATTGTTCTAGTTTAATTCAATTGAGTCCCAACTTAGATTAATTTAATTGAAATTCCACATTTAATTTTAGAATTCTTTTAATTATGTACGTGATTTATGCTTCTAGATTTTAGTTATTCTAAGTTTAATAAGTTAATTCAATTCGGACATTATTATTATTCTAACATATAATAAAATTTGATTAAATATAATTATACACAAAATTTTGATATGGATGCAAACATGTAATTGTACACATGATAACATCAACATAAAAGTTAAAAACTGTAATTTAGTTCAAACTTAGTAGTTCAAACTTGACAAATAATTTATATTGAATGAGTTACTAAGCATATTGAATTATTACTAAGCATTGAATTATTTAATAAAATTTCAAACTTAGTAGTGTCAAATGAATATCTAAATCCAATCTTTCCTTTTTTTGATGTTTTTAATTGATTATATATATAATATGACAAAAAGATTATTTAACACTTTAAATTGATTTAAAAAATTAATAGTTTATATTTACCAACACTTAATAGTTTACATTTATCAACACTTTAAATTCATCAAATCATCAAATCATAAGCTTCCTCAATTACATGTTAGGTAAATCAAGCCAGGTCAATATTAGTTCAGGTCAACAATAGGTCGGGTTCAAAACAAGTCGGGTCAATTAACAGGTCGGGTTCAAAACAAGCCGGGTAAAATTGAATCTCGGGTCGAATAAGTTGGATAATATTGGTTATCTGCCAGGTTAGTTTCGGGTTCGGGTCGTTCTCGGTTGGATGTAGGTCGGGTTCGGTTACTACAGTAACAGGTCCAACTCGGTTCAGGTCAACAACAATCGGTTACAGATCGGTTTCGGGTCATCACATCCTCGGGTCAAACCAGTTTCTGACTCGAGCAGGTTTCAGTTGGGTTTTCAGGTCAGGTCGGGTCAGCTTTTTACATCCCTAGAAACAATAATATTTCCGGAATTAATTTAGCTTGTGCCATATTTTCGGGGGAAATTGAAAACAATATTAACGTAAATTCTCATATTTCAATCAATAAATTAGAAAATAATTTAATAAAAAAATAAAAGAAAACAAGTTCCAAGGATTGGAAAGATACATTTTCATGTGCAAAGTGCAGTGCACAAGTTATCAGATAATGTATATGCAGAAAAAAAAAACATGAATTTTAAATTAGTAATCAAATGAAAAATTCTCAACATGACACTTTTCTAATCTCTTCTCCAACCAATTAAATAGACTCGTGTTCTGTTTTAGCTAACACAAATTTCTCTTCATGGAACTTTTGCAAGACTGTTAATTTTTTAGGAAAGTCTAAAACTTTTGATTGAAGGTCATTAGAGAGTACAGGCAAAAATATGAAAAAAAGAAACATGACGAAAGAAGAATATAAATATCTGGGGAGTTGGCCAGAACTTTGCATAGAACGTTTTCGACGCCGATCTCTTTAGTATCCTCTTCGATCGTCACTACCAGTAAGAGAAGAGAAAAACTTGCAGAGTCGATGGGTATAAAATTAAAAGCTAGAGCAGCCTTATTTTCTATTTTCTTAAGTTTGGGTACGCATCTGGACTTTCACCGCCGTCTCCGAGACGTCCCCTTTGATCAACTAACGTACTGAATCAATCTTCGACCGTACCCTGTAAATATGGGACGTCCCTCCAGCCGTACCCACCTTGTACCATCCCGGGGACGTTTCGGGTATGCGGGACGCCCTCAAGGTGCCGTACCCGTGCTTCATAGGGCGATAGCAACACCAGTGAAGTGCACTTTCTTGAAGGTGGCTGCAGCCTGCAGCAGTTCGCTTGCGGTGCAAAAACTGGTCTGCAACTATTTGAGCTGATTGAACAACATTATCGCGTCAACACAACTGGTTCCGGGACGATCAAATACTCCTCCAAGCTACCGTAAGTGTCGGTAATCATTTTTTGCGACGCTAGTTGCTGCAACATTTAGCATAAACTCCAGCTATCGACTTAGAACATCCCATAAAGACATGATCTATATCTTCCACTAAATCACAATGTTTACAAAGGCTACTCTCTTTCTGAATTAACCGAGCATAACATGGGATTCAGACAACGCCAAAGAAAATGCTTAAACTTAATTAAAACCATTTGAATTTTATAAACGGTACGCTAAATTAAGACATACCTTTTAAGCCTAATTGTAATATATATTCACTTCTTATTTTACTATTGTTAATAAATGAATGTTACATGTGTTATTGGAACCAGGGTTTTAAATCTCGGACCGAAATCGAGATCTCGGCCGAGAAATCTCGGTATCGCCGCCATCCGAAACCGGTGTTGGCCAAAATCACTGCGGGTAACGGATTCACGTCGGTAACAGTTCATCGTAGCCGCAATTTAACGTTGAAATAGTCGATAGCGGCAAATCTCTTAAACTTTCAAAACTTCTTGATTAAGCCTTTAAATTTCTATTTTATCTCAATTAAGTCCTTAAAGATTTGATTTTTTGTTAAATCTAGTCCTTAAACATTATATTAATTTTATTTTCCTTTTACATAATAATAAAATTAGAGTATATATTGAATATAAGTATTGAAAAAGAAAATCAAATAAATGAGAATAAAGACTTATATTTAATGTGGTATAATTGTTTATTAATAATATTATAATTATTTAATTTTTTATAATATGTTTATTGTTTATTATTATTTTTATAATACGTTTATTTAATTTTTATTATTTATTATTATTAATTAATTTTATTATATTAATATTTTTTTATAGGTTTATTCACATGTTTAGTCCTTTTATTGGTGCACATTGTTAATTTAGAATATTCATATGATTTTATTATCCAACCTAAACTAAACAGAACCACAATACAATCTAGAATTCTTTAAACAAAATCACTTTCACTTTTCAAATTCATATTAATAAAAGTTCGTAAGTGTTAAAAAATACTCTAAAAATCATTAAAATTGAGTTTTTATAATTATAATTATTATGTTTTACAATAAATTGTGCACAATTTAAAAAACTTCACGATTACTACACACGCAGTGACCGCAATAGCCTTCGTTATATTCGAAAACGCGATAACCGCGACACGACCGAGATTGGAGCTATTAATTGTGTTTTTCTTTTCCTTTTCAATGTTTAATTGCATGCATTGGATTTTGGAGGCAATGAAAAGTCCGGTAATATTTTTCGTTTGCTTGACCTATTTTGTAAGGAAACTCCAAAAGTAGAAAAACATGAATCTTCGTGTCGTTTGTCCCTCCAAATGTCAGGGCTTTTAGAGGTTGTAGGGGATGAACAAGTCACCCTTTGAATCGTAAAGGAAAAAATATAGGAGAGAATTGTGTTCCCATACTAACTTTTTTAGGTAAGATACCAAATACACCGTCAAGATGTTGTCAATTTACAGGATAATTTCGTGAATTTTAACATGCAGTCCTATTATAAACATAGTAATGCAAAGATCAATTGCCACATATAATCACATTATTTGTCAAAAATGTCATTTGCGCTGATTGTACGGTCTACTTGTGACTCAGAGTGATCTAACCACAAAATTTATTCCAAAAAATTTTCAAAACAAAATAAATTTGACACAAATTTTGAAAATTATTTTGTTGGGATTAAGAAGAAAATAAGTATTTAATTTGACACAAAATTTTCAATCACTCTTTTTCGTTTCCTTCATTGAAACAATGAAGAAAGGAAGACAAGCATCGTAAGGTTCATACAATTGGTTTATTTAAATAGTTCCGTACGTTGTTTTACATATACATATATAATCATCTCTCTAAATCATTAAGCCATTTTGGTATGACAATTTTGTTTCAGGGCAGTCGTGATTTTCTTGCATATAATTATAATTAGGCTCAAATGATCAACGTAAACGTAGCTCGTCGATTGTAACATACACAAAACGTTACACACAATGAACAAAGAGCAAAGCGGTGTTCTAAAGGCATGGGAGGCCACCATGCGCAAAACACATGCCGCCAAAAAGCGCGCAAACAGCATCTTCGGGACTATGGCTATGGCCACTGCGGCTGAAGAAGATCTTGAAAATCATCATGGAAAAGGTGATAACGTATCCGGGGAGCCCTATTTGGTAGAGAAAATTCTACCCAACGGGGATTATTATACCGGGCAGTGGTATGACAATTTCCCCGAGGGACAAGGGAAATATCTATGGACCGATGGATGCATGTACTTAGGAGAGTGGCATAAAGGCAAAACTACAGGGAAAGGAAGGTTTAGTTGGCCATCTGGTGCTACTTACGAAGGGGAGTTCAAAGGTGGATACATTAACGGAATCGGTATATATACCGGACCGAGTGGGGATACATACAGGGGGCAATGGGTTATGAACTTTAAACATGGTCATGGCATAAGGCTATATCCGAATGGAGATTGGTACGATGGGGAATGGCGCCGTGGTTTGCAGGAAGGACTTGGAAAATACCAATGGCAAAACGAGAACCATTACATAGGAGAATGGAAGAATGGTATGATTTGTGGCAACGGCACTTTTGTATGGAGTAACGGGAATAAATATGATGGCCATTGGGAAGAGGGTTTGCCTAAAGGGAACGGAACTTATTATTGGCCAGATGGGAGTTCGTACGTGGGGAATTGGAGTAACGAACCTAAAGAACAAAATGGGACATATTACCCTTCGGAGTCCGACCAGCCTGCAACTATTGATTGGGATCCTCAGTCTGTGTATGTCGAGTTGTCTGATTGTAAGATTTGCCCCAGAGAAAATGTTTCGATCATGCCATCCCAGAAAGTATTGGCATGGTATACGGCAAAGACCGATGAGAATCCAAGACGGTTGTCCATTGATGGAAAGGCAAGTGTTAGTATGGAAAGGCCGGATAAAATGCACATGTGGGAGAGTGATGATGATAGCAATGAATGTCCGGAACCCAGGAGAGAATTGGATTCTGAGCTCTTATGTATTCAACATCAACATGATGATACAAACCCTAAGTTTAACCCCGATCTTCCATTAAAAGTGCCAAAGATTGGAAAAAGACCAGGAGAAACTATATCGAGAGGGCACAAGAACTATGAACTTATGCTCAATCTACAACTGGGGATCAGGTGCCATTCTCTGTATTTTCTATTTCTAACTATCTTTTTTATTAGTCAGTTAACTTTCTAATAGCTTTAGGTTAAAGAAACCACAACAGACACTTAAAATAACTAAACATGTGAATTTGAAAAAATACAATTGAGTATTATGATGGAATGAAATAATAATACTTGTTCAAGCTAAACATGGCTTAGAAACATTTTATACTCAGTATAATCTATCTATTTATTCATTTTGGTGAAGGAAAGGTCAAGTACACAAGTAAATAATTTTTTTACCAGTTCTAATAACAAATCTTGATAAACACGAGTGAAGAATATCCTTATTCTTCCTTTGCACTAATTGTACATGAAATTACTGTATGATTTATTATCAATATTGTTTTCTTTCTTAAATTTCATAAAATCTCTGTAGTAATTATATTCTTTATGAGAGATTACACAGGCATTATGTGGGAAGGCCTGCCCCAGCGACATCTCTTGAGCTAAAGGCAGCAGCTTTTGACCCCAAGGAGAAAATTTGGACTAGATTTCCTACAGAAGGCAGCAAGTACACACCTCCACATCAATGTTGTGAATTTAAATGGAAGGATTATTGTCCAGTAGTATTTAGGTAAGGCATATATTATATGTGATTCTTTTGATATTATATTTTTTTTCACGCTTACATGGTTTGGAAGTAAATTTAAATTATGATATGCATAAAGGGCTTTGAGGAAGTTGTTCCAGGTGGACCCTGCAGATTACATGATATCAATATGTGGGAATGGTGCACTTAGAGAACTATCTTCCCCTGGTAAAAGTGGTAGCTTTTTTTACTTGACAGAGGATGATCGATACATGATCAAGACAATGAAGAAGTCAGAAGTGAAAGTAAGTGTTATGCACTTTCATGCCTATTGTATATAGTTTCAAAGCAAGGTTGATCAGGGATTTATATTGCGGTTGTGGTCGTTTTTTCGGTTGCCTTGCGTTTAACGCGATTGCGGACATAGCATATGCTACTGCAGTCACTACGGGTATAGCGGGCGTGATTTTTTTTTTAAATTCGCACAACTTATAGTAAACCATAATGGGAATAACGGCTCATTATTGCCTAAATTCGTCGATACCTCGTTAAATTGTGACCACAATCTACCTCTATTGGTGTGATTCTGCTTCACACTGCTATTTTCAACAATAACAGTTTCGATCGATGTTGCTACCATTGTATAGCGGTCGCTATTGCGATTGCGGACCATTATTTAAATCCTTGATGCTGATTATTGCAAACCCCCCATCAAGTTAATATATACTCTTGATTTCTTCTATAGGTGTTTATAAGGATGCTTTTTGCATATTATAACCATGTTCGAAACTTCGAGAACACACTGGTCATTAAATATTATGGCTTGCATTGTGTAAAGTTAACAAGCCCCATTCAAAGAAAGGTCAGTGAACAACATTGTCATACAATCCAAATTTATTTTGCTGGTAAAAACAATAATAACAATGATGTTGTTGCAAGTGTTGTGAGAAATGATGTTTGATTAAGTATAACAGTGTGTTAAAGGATGCAATTGATAGGCCTGACAATCCAGGTACGATTCATTATTATGGGAAACCTTTTACGCTCCGAGTATACAATTCATAGACGCTTTGATTTGAAAGGATCTTCCCTCGGACGCATTACAGATAAGTCTGAGTCTGAGATCGACAATACTACCATCCTTAAGGACCTTGATTTGAATTTCATATTCAAACTGCAAAAATCTTGGTTTGACGAGTTTTGCTGGTAAAATACAGTTTTCTCCTCTTGGTTTCTACATGGTTTTTTCACCACCTTCACCCTAAAACAATAATGACATGTAACACTTGATTCTGGTTGTGATTTTTTCTTTATTACTTCATAGTCCATGAATAAAAAACTAGTTCCGTATTGGTTTTAACCTTTCTTCATCAACGTCATTAAATATTTCCATGTTTTTTTACTAACAGGCAAATAGATAGGGATTGTGAGTTTCTTGAACAGGAGAGGACCATGGACTATAGTCTTCTGGTGGGAATTCACTTTAAAGAAATAGCATCTAGCGGAGAGTTAATTCCTTGCGGAAGCCAAACTTCATCTGGTTATCTTTAATTTTTTTCTTAACATTGTATTCATTTCAGTTTGTTTCATAAGGTTAATTAATTGCAACCTTCTCTTTCGATTCACACGTTCCATTATTTTCCATTGCAGGAAATAATGCGAATGAATCAACTTCACCCGATATGGAGGAGAATAATCTAGACCCTAAGAGGTAAATAGTCTTATCTCTATACATATATTCTAGTTCTTTTTTGTCTCACTCATGCTATAGTTAAGCTCATGTACAATCATAGTTTTTCCCCTTAATATAATGCTTAACCTATCTGAATTCATCTCTACTCATGAACTGAAGGCTTTCATGTGCTTAAGCACGCCGGAATCTACATCCTCATGTATGTTATAACAACAATGATGTCAACCTAATTAAGACTCGATCAACATGTCTAATCGTAGTTCTTCATAACAAAAATCATTTGTCCCATTTTGGTGTCTCTATGTATACCACAACACTAAAAAATTAACCTTACACTGCAATCATAAATCCAAAATTGTAAACTCTAAACCCTAAAAATAAACTCTAAACCTAACTTTAAACCTCGTACATAAGGGACACCAAAAAAGGATAGAGAATTTCTATTTAGTTATTCATAGCTAATTTAGTTAAAATAAATAAATTATCCATAACAAAAGGTTTCCCTAAGATAAAAAAATAGTATATTAAGGACAAAATGGATATGACATTGCAGGTTGGGTGTGGTGAAGTTGGGGGCAAACATGCCAGCAAGAGTAGAAAGAACTATAAGAAAACCTGAGGCTGTATTTCATCTGGTAGGAGAACAGACAGGGGAGATCTATGAGGTGATAGTGTACTTTGGCATCATTGACATACTTCAAGATTATGACATTACCAAGAGGCTTGAGCATGCCTATAAATCCATCCAGTACGACCCAACTTCCATATCAGCTGTGGATCCAAAGCAGTACTCTAAGCGATTCCGTGACTTCATATTTAAAGTTTTTTGTGAAGATGTTTAAAACAAGTTTTATGTTTGAAGTGTGTCCATGAGTGTGTGGATGGAGCTAGATTTAATGTTTGTTTTTTCTTATGGTATAATCCTCAATTATCGCAATTTTTGTTGTAGCCATTGTTATCAATACCGTGTCTTGTAACTAAATTTAGCACCAATTAATGGTGTTTGAATTATTTTTCCACCCTTCATTTATTTATTGGATCCAATCAAGAAATATATTGTAGCAAAAAAGAGTGGTTAAAGTTTATTATAAGTATATATTATATAAAGAAATTATTTTAATTTTTCTACAACAAAAGGGAAATTTTAGTCCTCGTACGTTTGAAAGATTAAAATATTTTGGTCCAAAATTGTTAGCTCCATAGTCAACTAAAATATTGTTATTATGGTGGAAGCAATTGAAAATAAAAACTTTGTACAATAATTTATAGTGGGTCGACTTCTAAAATAAGTCTATTTCATTAATTTAACTATCCACACTAAGGATTTTCTCAAATCTACAAGATTTGCAAACATTAAAGTCAATGTTTATACCCAAAACCTTGTACACTCTCCTAAAGAAAATTCCAAGTTTAGCAAACAAAGAAAACATCTTATGGAAAATGTGGTTGCACAATTAAGCTCTCACCCAAACAAACACTTGAGAAAATTAAACAAATGAAGCTCACAAGTGTTTTTACAAAAAAAAAAAAAATTAAAGTTCAAATAACAAGTTTCTTTTTGCTTCAATGTTGGTTTAGACTTTCTTGATGTTCTACAACTTGGAGTTCCCTTTTATGTCCAGTAATAATTTTTAGCCATTTAGATCTGTTGGAGGGAGTTCTTAGTCGTTGTGAGTCATAAAATCACGCATTTAATGCTCATCTACATAGAAATATCGAAACTTGATAGTTGAAAATTTGATAATTGGAGTCCAGAGTATCGAAACTTACACAAAAGTATCGAAACTCTTATGCAAGTAACGAAACCACATCATTTTGATATTCGAAAGCCCACTGTAATTACAATTATCGAAATTACATAATGAGTATCAAAACTCTTGTTAGAGTTCAAACTCCGGTAAGAGTTTCAAAACTTTACTACAGGTTTTTCAAATAGAAGTAGTTTTTATAGTTTTTGAAAATATTTAAGTGTAGAAGTAAAGTTAAAATATTTGAGCATTATTTTTTACATAAAAATGTTTTAAAATTTATTTAAAGTCCTTGAATAATTTTTTTAAGAATTTACAAAATAATTTACATTTTACATACGTGTGGGGGTGAGCATTCAACCGAGTCGAGTAAAAAAATCGAGTTATTCAAGTTGACGTGCCTTATTTTATGACTCAAAATTTACTTGAAAATTTTCCGTTTAAATTTGAGTTTATGAAATTCGAGTCGAATTTTTGAGTTTCTGTACAAATTTAATTGTAATTATTTATGATGTTATATATAGATTGATTCTAATTTAAACGACTTTCTCAAATCATATAAGATATATTACTTTTTTTGCGAGGTAATGTTGTCGACGCAATGAATTTGAAAAGAGTGTTGATGTGTTTCCAATATTGTTCAGGTTTGCGGATAAATTTCACGAAATCATGCTTATATGGGATTGGAGTTGATGAGGTTATATTGTCTGACATGGCGGGAGTGTTAGGTTGTTCGCGGGGCTAGCTGCCTTTTATCTATTTGGGGTTACCAATTGGCTCTAATCCGAGGCGTATTGAGACATGGGAACCAATAATTCAAAAATTTCGTGCTCACTTAGCAGGTTGGAAAAGAGGCTCGTTATCTTTTGCGATGCATTTGACTTTGATTAATTCTGTTTTGTCGTCCCTTCTTTTATATTACATGGGCATTTTTGTTGTACCAAAAGGTGTAATTAAGAGGATAGACCGCATTCGGCGTGCTTTCTTATGGGGTGGGACGGAGTTGTCGCGGAAGATGTGTCGAGTCAATTGGGCAAGAGTTTGTCGCCGCAAGAAGTGTGGGGGGATGAGTGTTGTGGATTTAGAGTTGCGAAACTTGGCGTTATTGGCAAAATGGGCGTGACGTTATTCTTAGTGAAGTATTCACTTTGGCGAAAGTTGATAATTGCAAAATATGGAGAGCAGGTTCTTAATTGGCGTTTTAATTCTAATGGTAAACGTCGTATATTTTTTGTATGGAGACAAATAGTAGAGGTACAAGAAGATGAACGGGTTGAGAGATTGATGGATGTGGGGAGGTTTGTGTGGTTAGTGGGAAATGGCACTTTTATTCTTTTTTGGCACGATTTATGGTGTTCTGATGAACCTCTATGTGTGCTCTTTCCTCGACTATTTCGTATAGCGATCAACAAATTGGTGCTTTTGGTTTCTTATGCGTATGGTGGGGTTTGGGATCATGGGGCGTGGCATTCATTTTTTGATCGAGCTATAACCCCCTCGACCCGACCTAGTAGCAAGACCGAATCGGGCAAGCTACATTAGGTTTACCGAGATAAACCGTGAAGAAGAAACTCGAAACGCGCCCATTTTTTTCTTTTATCTTATCTAGATGCAAATTATTATCCTATGTGTTCATATTGACAACGGGTGAAAACTCAACTCAACCGGTCATCGAATTGACATCCAATTGGGTACAATTGCAATTTAGAAACCAAATTGCAATTCCAAAAAATTACAAGGACTTAACCCCTTTTAATGTTACCAACCTTTAATTAGTCCAGTTTCATGCATACATGTCGAAACCCAGTTTGATACGATCATCCATACTTAATCAATTGCGTCCACAATATTCAAGGAGTAAAACGTAAGAAAACAGACTTCAGAACATCCAAATAACTGAAATAACTGCTATTCGTATCGGTACGCTAGGGGGTGTATCGATATGCTTTACCTGATTTAAAATCCCCAAATTCCAGTAGCTCAATACCGTATCGATACGCCTTGCCCAAAAATGTTGTCCCGTATCGAAATGGTCCCTCGCGTATCGAAACGCTAGCCACAATTGGCCTAAGCCCGTATCGAAACGGTTGCCCGCGTACCGAAACACCAAGCCTGGAAGGCTTACCCGTACCGAAACGCTATCTCACATACCGAAACACTAAGCCTAAATTGGCTTATCCGTACCGGTACGGGGACACGAGTACCGATACGTCTGAACCTAAAATGTCATCTTTTGCTGGTTTAACATGCTTTCAAAGATACCAAAACACCCTAACATGCTTCTAACATGAATCCAACACATTAAAGGGTCAAACCTCAGCATGACAACACAGATTCATCAACAATTCATGGCATATTGCATCAAATGTAAAACTAGAGGCATGCTTCCTAGAAACCAAGCCAAGCAAAGCACAAATCTCAAAACCAATGCAACCAACAATCCAAAATGACCAATTACAAACCGAGAACAATAGAACAACTTTGCTAAAAAAGGTAGTTTAACAAATCATCTCTCAAAACCACAACGGAAACCCCATTTCCCTTATTACTTATAGTCTAATTCGAAACATACTTTTAATATCAAGTCTTTAGTGATCCCTTGCTTCCTTACTGCCTCCAAATCTTTAATTCTCTGCATTGATGGACAAAGAGAGCGTAAGCACTCTAGGCTTAGTGAGGAGTGCTCAAAACAAAACACCATCAATGCATTTAAAACCATTTCCCAACAACACATTGAAATCTCATTTCAATCATCTTTTAGACATCTCTTAAAACATCATTTAAACACCATGCCTTGAAAACATGCACTTAACAATTTCAAAAACCAGAATATTAAACCATATGCAACATGTGTCATTAACCATCAGCAAATTCCATTGCTAAACCTTAATTTAAGCCTTCCCATGCATAACAAACCATATGCAAAGCTTAAAGAGTAAACATGTATAAATCACATTATACAACATAAACCATTACATGACACATCCACAATTATATTGGCTTACTAGTGATCATAACCAAGTTCCTTTACCACAATAGTTCATCAGATACATTGATTCAAACAAGTGACCTATCAACACTTCAAGCCATCTCAACCGGAATATCGATACAATCACAATCGTGGTACATTATCAACCGAGTACAATTACAACTCATGGGGACACCAACCCCAATCATGGGTTAGATGCTTAACCCACTAACGGGAGTTTACGGTACCATATAACCCTTCGACCGTTAGAGTACTTGGATGGAGTATTCGGTACACCGTATAAAACCCCTCGACATCCAAAACGACTTATTATAGTACACTATCAATCCTATGGCCGGCCAACTATATCCGATAACATTTTAAACCACATCACTAGCCAATATAATTCACAATTAACCATGTACCACAATGTTTCCTTATATGCATTAAACCAAATCATTACCAAAGCAACAAACCATGCTTTTCAACAAGTATTTCCACATACTTACAAGGATCACTTACCATGTGCATCCTTCAACGTTTCACAATCAAAACAATATTAAACAAACTTTAAAACATGCTTTAACAGTAGGTACCATGTAATTTAAACCAAGTGCATAAACCATTTCCTAAAAGCACGACTGGGAGAGAAAACCACTTTATACTTACTTTCGAGTTTAAACCAACGTCTCAAGCTAAGTTTAAAATCCTATAAACCACCTTTAAATCATTTCAAAGCTAAAATCCACGTTCTCACTCACCAATACGCGAAATCTCAATTCACCGATGCGAATTCAAACGTCCAAAGCCTCCAAAGCTTCGCCGATAGCTTCCGTACCAGCCTCCCTTGTTTTAACCACATAACAACATAGGATTAATGCATCTCAATGCATTAAAACACTACAACAACATTCCTTACAAACCTCAACAATTCTTTCACAATTACTCTGCCACAACAACCGAAATCACCATTCAACTCCTTCCAAACACAACCCAACCACAAACTAACAATCTAACACTTCCATTAACAACAATCAACACTCAAAACAGGATTACATCATTCTTATCTCTCCAGCAACTAAACAGCCAACACAACACCTCAAAAACAAAATCCAACAACCTAAATATTTATGGATTCAAGGAGTTTCGAGATTCCAATGTTAAAAACAACTTATCAACATTATAAAACATCCAATACACGTTTAAAATCAATCCTCAACACAGAAAAACAGATCCAATACGAATCTTCTTCAATTTCATCAAATAAACCCAATTAAATCAAATAATCATCATTAAAACATAAAATCAGATTATAAATCATAAATCAAGGATCAAACACTTGGGAATATCAATAAAGAACCATTCAATAGAGGAGGAAAATGAACCTTACCTCTATTGTGTGATTTTCCCTCAATTGATTGATTAAAGCTTGAAAAACATAATATTTCAATGAGATTTTGTAAATCAAAGATGAAGAATCATTTATAAATCAAGAGTTCAAGAAAATAGATCTCTCACCTCTGAAATTTTATGAAAAAAGAGTGTTTGGCATAATAGAAGTGAGGAGAAAAGTTGAGAGAAAAGTTTATGTCAAATCTTTATAAAATCAATAACTACCTTTTAACATTAAAACCTCTTTTTATTAATTAATAAAACACATGTTAAAAATCCTTAATTGAGGAAAGAAACCACCAGCCAAAGTTTGGTAAAATAACTCCTTAAGGATTCTAAGAATTTGACCCTTTTACAAACTAGTCACCATTTTAAAACAGTTTTGAAAATTTACATTTTGGTCACCAACCAAAATGTCACTCTTCCAACTTCAATCTTCTCAAATTGATTTCACCAATATTATCTATATATTAAATAATGATTTTTAACCATTTTCCCATATTTTTAACTTACTCAAAAATATTTATTCTCGAATCTAACTCGAATCCCTAACTCGATCATCGGATCGTCTAACTAGCCCTTAGGCCCAAAACTGGGGCGTTACATGAGACTTGCACAGCTTTGAATGTCAGTAATTGCGGGCATTGTGTGAGATGGTGAGTAAATACCCTTTAGATATGTTGGTTGCGGATAGGCTGGTTTGACGTCCTAGTGTTAGGGGCATTTGCACGGTTAAAGAGTTATACCAGTTGATGTGGTCCGCTGGGTTGGAGAAAGTTAATTTAGACACTTTCGTGGTTTGAAACATTGAGGTGCCTCTAAAAATTAATTTTTTGTGCTTCATTCTCTTAAGTAGGCTCCCAACGTTACGTATGTTGCATGATAGGGGTGTGTCGATAGAGGGTGTTTCATTACGTTGTGTGTGGTGCGATGAAGGGGAAAATGATATTGATCATATTCTATATTCTTGTCGAATTATGGAGGAGATTGGGAATTTTTTTTAGTTGTAGGGTGTGGATTTTGTAAGGCCTTAGACGATTCATGATTTTTTGTCACAGAAGTATTTGGGCGGATTCTACGGGTCATTGCGGTAGTGGTTGTAACCCCCTTGACCCAGCCTAGTCGCCAGACCGAACCAAGCGAGCTACATTAGTTTACCGATGTAAACCGTAAATATAAAACCTGAAACATGACCCTTTATTTTCTTTTATCTCATCTAGATGCACAATTATTCTCCTACATGTACATACTGATCACAGGTGAAAACTCAACTCAATCGGGCATCGAATTGACATCCAATTGAACACAATTGCAATTTTGGGACCAAATTGCAACTTCAGAAAACTACAGAGACCTAGTTCATTTTTATGTTACCAACCTTTAATTAAGCTGGTTTCATGCTTACATGTCAAAAATCAGCTCAAAAAGGTCATTCATACTCATTCAGTTGCATCCATAATATTTAGGGACTAAAACGTAAGAAACCAGAAATTCAGACTATTCCAAATAACTAATTTAACTACCACCGTATCGGTACAAGCAAGGGGGTGTATCGATACACATTCATTAATTCATACTCCAAAATTCTAGTAGCAAAAACTCGTTCCGATACGCCCACGTGTATCAAAACGCCCTTCATAAAAACAATATACTGTATCGAAACAGCTCATCACGTACCGAAACGCTGGTCAAATTTGCCTAAGCCCATACTGAAACGGTTGCCTGCGTACTGGTACGCTAAGCCTGAAATGGCTTACTCGTACCGAAACAGGGACACCTGTACCGGTACGCCCGGACATATAATGTCCATTTTTTCTAGTTTAACATGCTTTCAAACATACCAAAATACCCTAGCATGCTTCTAACATACATCCAACATCTTCAAGGGTCAAACCACATCAAAACAACCTAGTTTCAACATCAATTCATGGCAACATGCTTCGAATGTAAATCTAGAGGCATGCTTCCTAAAAACCAAAGCAAGCAAAACATGAAATCCCAAACCATTACTACAACCAATCCAAAAAGGCCTTTTACAACTCAAGAGCAACAAAACAAACTTGCTCAAACAAGGAGTTTAGCAAAACATTTCCCAAAACAACAACGGAAACCCCATTGCCCTTATTACTTATAGTCTAGTCCGAAAACATACTTTTGATACCAAGTCTTTTTGTGATCCCTTGCTTCCTCCTGTCTTCCGAGCCTTTAATTCTCTGCATTGATGGACAAAGAGAGCGTAAGCACACTAGGCTTAGTGAGGAGTGATAAAAAACAACACACCATCAATGCATTAAAACCTTTTCTTTACAACACTTTGAAATCCCATTTCAATAATCTTTTAAACATCATTTTAAGCATTATCATGCCTTGAAAACCATGCACTTAACATCTTCAAAAACCAGCATATTAAACCATATGCAACATGTATCACTAACCAACAACAAATCACATTGCTAAACCTCAATTTAAGTCTTCCCATGCATAACAACCATATGGAAAGCTTAAAGAGTAAACAAGTATAAATCAAATTATACAACATAAACCTTTTAATGATACATTAACAATTATATTGGCTTACAAGTGATCATAATCAAGTTCCTTTATCAAAATAGTTCATCGGATACACAGATTCAACAAGTCTCCTCACAACACTTCAAGCCATCTCAACTGAAATAGCAATACAATCACAATCGCGGTACATTACAACCGGGTACACTTACAACCCATAGGGACACCAACCCCATTCCTCGGTTAGATGCTTAATCCACTAACGGGACTTTACGCTACCATATAAACCCTCGACCGTTAGGGTACTTGGATGGAGTTTTTGGTACACCAAATCAAAACGCCTCAAAATCCAAGGTGACATGTTATAGTGCACTATCAATCCTATGGCCAACCAACTATATCCGATAACAATTTTCAAAACCACATCACTTGCTAATATAATTCACCATATACCATTTACCTCACCTTTTTTACAAGCATTTAACCAAACCATTTTCCAAGCAACAACACATGCTCAAAATTCAAGTATAAACCATATACTTACATGGATCACTTACCACGTGCATCCATCATCAGTATCTCATATACTTTAAAACACGTTTACACAGTAGGTACAATGTAAATCAAAACAAGTGCATAAAACCATTTCATAATAGCACGACCGAGAGAGAAAACCACATCATACTTAATTTTGAGTTTAAACCAGCGTTTCAAGCTTAGTTTAAACTCCCATAAACCACTTTTAAATCATTTCAAAGCCGAAATCCAAATTCTCACTCACCGATCGCGAAACCTCAATTCCCGACTCAAAATCAAGCGTCCGAAGCCTCTAAAACTACACCGATCACTTTTAGATCAACCTCCCCTGTTTTAACCATATTACAATAGAGGATTAATGCATCTCAATGCATTCAAAACACTGCAACAACAATTCCTTGCAAAACCTCACAATCCTTTCACAATTACCCAACCACAACAACCGAAATCATCATCTAACTCTTTCCAAACACAACCTAGTTACAATATACCAATCTAAAACTTCAATCAATATCTAATAACATCTAAAAACATGATTAATTCATCCATAAACTTCAAGCAAGTACACAGCCACAATAACTCCACAAAAATACAAATCTAACAACCTAATCAAGGATTCAAGGAGTTTCAGGACTCCATTGTTAAAAACAACTTATCAATATTATAAATCATCCAAAATATGTTTAAAATCAATCCTCAACACTGGAAAACAGATCCAATACGAATCTTCCATAATTTTACCAATTAAACCTAATTAAATCAATTAATCATTGTAAAAATATAAAATCAGATTATAAATCATAAATCAAGGATCAAATGCTTGGGAATATCAATAAATAACCATCAATAGAGGAAAAGAACGAACCTTACCTCTATTGTGTGATTTCTCCCTCAATTGGTTGATTAAAGCTAGAAAAAACAGAAGATTTTAATGAGGTTTTGTAAATCAAAGGTAGAGAAACAATTACAAATCAAGAATCCAAGTAAAAAGATCTCTCACCTCTGGATTTTAATGAAAACAAGAGTGTTTCGCAGAAAAGAAGTGGAGAGAAAAGTTGAGAGAAAAGTTTACGTAAAATTTCTTTAAAACCAATAACTAACTTTTATTATCAAAATCCCTTTTAATTACCTTTAAAACACATGTTAAAAAGTCTTAATTGAAGGGAGAAACCACCAGCAACAACTTGGTAAAATAGTTCCTTAAGGATTCTAAGAATTTGATCCTTTACAATTTAGTCACCTTTAAAAATAGTTTTCAAAAATTACATTTAGTCACTAACCAAAATGTCACCCTTCCAAATCCCATTTTCCAAAATTGATTTCACCAATATTTTTCATATATTAAAATACCATTTTAACCATTTTCGCATATTTTTATCTTTCATAAAAATATTTACTCCTGAATCCAACTCGAATCCCTAACCCGATCCACCAGACCGTCTAACAAGCCTCAAAACTACTAGGCCCAAAAATGGGGTGTTACAACTCTCCCCCACTTAAGAAATTTTGTCCCCGAAATTTACCTAAAGGAAACAAATGCAGAAACTGTTCCAACATGTCCGTCTTGCATTCCCACGTGGCCTCATCAACTCTACGCTGCCTCCACAACACCTTAACAAGCTCAACCGTCTTCCCACGCAAAACCTTACTGCTGGTGTCAAGAATATCTACCGGTTCCTCATCATAGGATAGATCTGGCCTTAACTCAATATCCTCCACCGTCATAACATACGATGGATCCGACCGATACTTCCGCAACATTGAAACATGAAACACATCATGAATCCTCTCCAACTCAGGAGGTAACCTCAAACTATAAGCAACATGACCCACACGCTCAACCACCTCGTATGGTCCAATAAACCTCAGGCTAAGCTTTCCTTTCCGCCCAAAACGCATCACCTTCTTCCAAGGCGACACCTTCAAAAACACTCGGTCACCAACAATAGACTCTATATCACTACACTTCAAATCCATGTAGGATTTCTAATGATCCGGAGCTGCTCTCAAGCGCTCACATAACAACTTTACCTTTTCATTAGTGTCTTTCAATCAGGCATTGAAACATGTTTTTCCCACGTTCCCTAGAACTCCATGATACATCACCTCAACATATCATTCAAGACCTGTATCACACGCTCTGACTGACCATTTGTCTGAAGATGATAAGAAGCACTGAAATTTAGCTGTGTTCCAAAAGCACGATACAAACACACCCAAAACCTTTTTGTAAAACGCGTATCTCTATCTGAAACTATAGACTTAGGCACCCCATGCAAACGCACAATCTCGGAGATGTACAAATCGGCCAACCTATCCAAGGTATATGTCATATGCACTGGCACAAAATACGCACACTTCGTAAATCGATCAACAATCACCCAAAATGAATCTTTTTTGGTCGGTGTCAAAGGAAACCCAAACACAAAATCCTTGGTGATTCTTTCGTATTTCCACTCCGGTATCCTTAACGGTTGCAACAACCCGGAATGAAACTAATGCTCAGCTTTCACTCGCTGACATACCATGCATCGAGCAACAAAATCAGCCACATCTTTCTTTAAACCAACCCAATAGTACTCGTCCTTCAAACCTCGGTACATCTTAGTACTACTAGGATGCATAACAAAAGGATTAGCATGTATTTCGGTCATAATGGTAAGCCTCAACTCCTCATCTTCGGGCACCACAACCTGACCCTTAAAACACAACACTCTATCATCATTAAAATAAAAATCCGTAGGATTCCCATCCATGATATCCTTCACATGTGGTACCAAACTCTAATTATGCGGTTGCTTCTCCTTGATCAGCTACGACAAGGACTGTTCCACTTGCAACTCAGCTAATAACGCACCGTCGTAAGTCACACTTAACCTAGCAAACATAGCTTTCAACTCTACAACAGCTTTCCTAGTCAAAGCATTAGCTACAACGTTAGCTTTACTCGGGTGATACTCAATGGACAAATCATAATCTTCAAGCAACTCCAACAATCTTCGTTGCCTAAGATTTAACTCCTTCTGCGACATCAGATACTTCAAACTCTTATGATCTGTGTAAACCACACACTTCTCACCGTAAAGGTAACGCCTCTAAATTTTTAAGGAAAACACAACTGCGGCAAGCTCAAGATCATGAGTAGGGTAATTACGCTCATGCACCTTCAACTGTCTAGATGTATACGCAACTACCTTACCCTCCTACATCAACACGCAACCAAGCCCAACATAGGACGCATCACTATAAACAACAAACTCTTTTCCTAATTCAGGCTAAACCAAGACCGGAGCTCGCGTCAAAGCTTCCTTCAACCTTTCAAAAGCCCGCTGCTTATCCTCTGACCACTCAAAACGAACATTCTTTTGCAACAACTTGGTTAATAGAGCAGCTATACTGGAAAAGCCTTCAACAAACCTACGGTAATAACCAACCAAACCAAGGAAACTCTGAACTTCTGTCATAGATTTAGGCACCTTTCAACACATCACGACCTCAATCTTGTGCTTATAACACGAATCCCCTCGGCCGATACCACATGCCCAAGGAAAACAACCTACTTAAGCCAAAACTCAAACTTGCTTAACTTTGCATACAACTTATTAGCCAACAACGTCTGAAGCACAATCCGTAAATGTCTATCAAGATCTTCCTCGGTACGAGAGTACACAAGGCTATCATCGGTAAACACGACCACAAACTGATCTAAAAACTTATGGAACACCTGATTCATCATGTCCATAAAAGCAGCCGGTGCATTGGTCAAAACTAATGGCATCACCAAAAACTCAAAATGCCCGCACCTCGCACGACAAGTTGTCTTGGGTACATCCATATCTTTCACCTTCATCTGATAGTACCCAGAATTCAAATCCATCTTAGAGAACATCGACGCACCCCTAAACTGATCAATAGATCATCAATCCTCGACAAGGGATACTTGTTCTTTATCGTCAACTTGTTCAATTGCCGATAATCTATACACATACGCAACGTACCATCCTTCATCTTCACAAACAACACTGGTACACCCCCACGGTGAAATACCAGGTCTAATAAAGCTTCGTTCAAGCAACTCCTATAGTTGAGTTTTCAACTCTTTCGAGGCCATGCGATACAGAGCAATAGACACTGGTGCCATATTTGTAAAGATCTCAATGCCAAACTCCATCGCACGATCAGGTGGCAACCCTGGCAACTCTTCCAAAAAAACACCCAAAAACTCACATACCGTGTGAATATCTTGCATCCTCAACTCATTCGAACCAAGATTCATAACATAGGTTAAGAAAGCCTGACATCCATAATCCAACAGCTGGCTCACTTCCAAAGTTAAAACTGCATTAAACAAGAACTTAGCGTCCTCACCAACAACCACCACCTCAAAAACATCCAATAACCTCAAGGATATCTGTTTGCTCTCAAAAACTACCACAACCCTATGCTTGGTAAACCAATCCATGCCCAAAATAATATCAAAACCGTGGAATGGCAACTCTATCATATTCACGGCAAACACATGTCCCTGAACCATCAACGAACATCTACGACACAACTTCCTAACCACGACTGTCTTCCCAAGTCAATTAGTCACTCTAACACCCACATTAAAAATTTCAACAAGTATATCAAGCAACTGTGCATGCTCACTCAAGATGTATGAATGGGTAAAACCAGAATCAACCAACGAATACAACGGCAAAGACTGTAAAGAGATTGCACCTGTAATCACATCAGTGTCATTGCAACCTTCATGGTGCGCATACACTCTAGCCGGTCCACCCTCCTCAGGCTGGATAGTAACGATATGAGCCACAGTCTTTTGCCTGCCATATATACGTTGAAACGAACCTCAACCACGACTATGACCTCTCTGCGGAGCAACAACAGGTGTAGCACCCTGCCTACCTCCAACTAACAAAGGACAAACACGTCTCAAATGGTCTCCAGACCCACAACCCCAAAAAGTATTGGCCACAACAGCCGCAGGTGCCTGGACCTCTTTGGCCAAACGTGGGCAATCTCACCTCAAATGATCACGCGATCCTCAATCCCAACAACACCTCCACCACGCCTCTGCTCAGGGTGAAACCTCCTATCACATTGTCTCTTGGCCTGGCCACTGCCCAAAACTAGAATCCCCCACTCTTTTACCAGAGCCAACATATAAGTCTTAACATCCTGCACCAATTCATAACAGAATCGGTCACAGCGGTGCTTCTCAACCGGTACCCTTTCAGGAGCACACTGGCTTAACCGAAAAAATTGTACCCCAAACTCAACCACATACATACTACCCTGAACCCAAGCCACACACTCTCGTTCCTTTTTATCCAGTATCTAACTCTCAGATACTTCTGCTTAAAGACAGCTTGGAAAAACCCCAATCAATGATATTGGGTTCATACCCGCAAATACAGTTGTTCACCAACTAAAAACATCACCTTGTAGAAGGGATACAACACATCCCAATTTACGGGTGTCATTACACTCCACTTAATCCAAAAATCCGAACAGAACTGGCCATCCACACCTCGAATGCCTCGGATGACAACCCACAGTACCCAACTCCTCCTAAACCACAAAGAAATTCTAACGATAATCCCGTTTATATAACAGTTAGAGCAAACACATGCGCTCCAACAACAATAGCTTAAAAAGCTCTGAACATTGCCCATTTCAAGGCACCATATTCCCCAACACTGGCCCAACCGGCACAGGTGGTACACTTCAAGGTGGCAAACCCCCAAGAGGTACAACATCCTCCTCACATTTTCCTGCCTAATGGTGACAACAATCGTACCAGATCGTAACTCTCTCCTCGGTCTCATCGTGCTAAAAATATATCTAAGGCATGGTAATCATTCAAAAACAAAAATAGCTAGGCCAGCTTCAAGCAAGGATCCAAGACTTCCATTTCAAATCATAACATTTCAAACTATAATAATAAGGCAATGGGTTTCCCAAATTCCCCCAACATGGCATATAGCGACCACCATGCATATCACAAACAACGGATTACAAATCACAAAAATATTACAACAACCATACCAACTCCTAATTATCGCAAACTTGGCTCTGATACCACCAAATGTAACCCCCTCGACTCGGTCTAGTCGTCAGACCGAACCGAGCGAGCTACATTAGGTTTACCGAAGTAAACCATAAAGATAAAACCTAAAACACGAACTTTTTTTCTTTTATCTTGTCTAGATGCACAATTATTATCCTACATGTACATACCAATCACAGGTGAAAACTTAACTCAATCGGGCATCAAATTGACATCCAATTAAACACAATTACAATTTAGGGACCGAATTGAAATTTCAGAAAACTACAGGGACCTAGTTCATTTTTATGTTACCAACCTTTATTTAAGCAGGTTTCATGCTTACATGTAAAAAATCAGCTCAAAAAGGTCATTCATACTCATTCAATTGTATCCACAACATTCAGGGACTAAAATGTAAGAAACCAGAAATTCAGACTATTCTAAATAACTAATTTAACTGCCACCGTATCGGTACAGGTAAGGGGGTGTATCGATACATATTCATTAATTCACACTCCAAAATTCTAGTAGCCAAAACTCGTTCCGATACACCCCCGTGTATCGAAACGCCCTTCATAAAAACATTATGTCGTATCAAAATAGCTCCTCACATACCGAAACACTGGCCAAATTAACCTAAGCCCTTACATAAACTCTTGCACACATACCGGTGTGCTAAGCCTGAAATGACTTACTCATACCGAAATAAGGACAACTGTACCGGTATGCCTGGACCTATAATGTCCACTTTTGCTAGTTTAACATGCTTTCAAACATACCAAAAGTACCCTAGCATGCTTCTAACATACATCCAACATCTTCAAGGGTCAAACCACATCAAAACAACCTAGTTTCAACATCAATTCATGGCAACATGCTTCAAATGTAAATCTAGAGGCATGCTTCCTAAAAACCAAAGCAAGCAAAACATGAAATCTCAAACCATCACCACAACCAATCCAAAAAGGCCTTTTACAACTCAAGAGTAGCAAAACAAACTCGCTCAAACAGGAAGTTTAGCAAAATATCTCCCAAAATAACAACAGAAACCCCATTGCCCTTATTACTTATAGTCTAGTCCAAAAACATACTTTTGATACCAAGTCTTTTTGTGATCCCTTGCTTCCCGCTGCCTTCCGAGCCTTTAATTCTCTGCATTGATGGACAAAGAGAGCATAAGCACACTAGGCTTAGTGAGGAGTGCTCAAAAACAACACATCATCAATGCATTAAAACCATTTCTTTACAACATGTTGAAATCCCATTTCAATTATCTTTTAAACATCATTTTAAACATTATCATGCCTTGAAACCATGCACTTAACATCTTTAAAAACCAGCATATTAAACCATATGCAACATATATCATTAACCAACATTAAATCCCATTGCTAAACCTCAATTTAAGCCTTCCCATGCATAACAACCATATGCAAAGCTTAAAGAGTAAACATGTATAAATCATATTATACAACATAAACCTTTCAATGATACTTTAGCAATTATATTGGCTTACAAGTGATCATAACCAAGTTCCTTTATAAAATAGTTCATCGAATACACGGATTCAACAAGTGTCCTCACAACACTTTAAGCCATCTCAACTGGAATAGCGATACAATCACAATTGCGGTACATTACAAATTGGTACACTTATAACACACGGGGACACCAACCCCATTCTTCGGTTAGATGCTTAATCCACTAACAGGAGTTTACAGTACCATATAACCCCTCGACCATTAGGGTACTTGGATAGAGTTTTTGGTACACCAAATCAAAACCCCTCAACATCAAAGACGACTTATTATAGTGCACTATCAGTCCTATGGCCGGCCAACTATATCCGATAACAATTTTCAAAACCACATCACTTGCCAATATAATTCACCATTTACCTCACTGTTTTTACATGCATTTAACCAAACCATTTTCCAAGCAACAATACATGCTTAAAACTCAAGTATAAACCATATACTTACATGGTTCACATACCACGTGCATCCATCATCATTTCATGATCAAAACAGATCTCATATACTTTAAAACATGCTTAAATAGTAGGTACAATGTAAATCAAAACAAGTGCATAAAACCATTTCATAATAGCACGATCGAGAGAGAAAGCCACATCATACTTACTTCCAAGTTTAAACTAGTGTTTCAAGCTTAGTTAAAACTCCCATAAACCACCTTTAAATCATTTCAAAGCTAAAATCCATGTTTTCACTCACCGATACGCGAAACCTCAATTTACTGACACTAAATCAAGCGTCTAAAGCCTTCAAAGCTACACCGATCACATCTGGATCGGCCTCCCCTATTTTAACCACATTACAATAGAGGAATAATTCATCTCAATGCATTCAAAACACTACAACAACAATTCCTTGCAAAACCTCACAATTACCCAACCACAACAACCGAAATCATCATCTAACTCTTTCCAAACACAACCCAGCCACAATGTATCAATCTAACACTTCAATCAACATCAAATAACATCTAAAAACATGATTAATTCATCTATAAACTTCCAGCAATAATCAAGGATTCAAGGAGTTTTAGGATTTCATTATTAAAAACAACTTATCAACATTATAAATCATCCAAAATATGTTTAAAATCAATCCTCAATACTGGAAAATAGATCCAATATGAATCTTTCATAATTTCACCAATTAAACCTAATTAATTATTGTAAAAACATAAAATTAGATTATAAATTATAAATCAAGGATCAGATACTTGGGAGTGTCAATAAAGAACCATCAATAGAGGAGAAGAACGAACCTTACCTCTATTGTGTGATTTCTCCCTCATTTGGTTGATTAAAGCTAGAAAAACACAAGATTTCAATGAGGTTTTGTAAATCAAAGGTAGAGAAGCAATTAAAAATCAAGAATCCAAGTAAAAAGATCTCTCGCCTCTGAATTTTGATGAAAACAAGAGTGTTTGGCAGAAAAGAAGTGGAGAGAAAAGTTTACGTCAAATTTCTTTAAAACCAATAACTAACTTTTATTATCAAAATCCCTTTTAATTACCTTTAAAAAACATGCTAAAAAGTCTTAATTGAAGGGAGAAACCACCACCAACAACTTGGTAAAATAGCTCCTTAAGGATTCTAAGAATTTGATCCTTTATAATTTAGTCACCTTTAAAAATAATTTTCAAAAATTACATTTTAGTCACTAACCAAAATGTCACCCTTCCAAATCCCATTTTCCAAAATTGATTTCACCAATATTTTTCATATATTAAAATGTGATTTTAACTATTTTCCATATTTTTATCTTTTACAAAAATATTTACTCTCGAATCTGACTCAAATCCCTAACTTAGTCCACCGGACCGTCTGACAAGCCTCAAAACCGCTAAGACCAAAATCAGGGCGTTACAATGGTGGATTATTGGTTGCACTTCAGTGTTATGGTCAATATGGTTGGCTTGCATTAAACTGGTGTTTAATATGAAAAGGTTAATGGTAGGCATCATCTTCTTTTTGATTAAGCTACGAGCATTATCTTGGGTTAAGACAGCTAAATGCGAGCATATTATTTTAGAGGCACAGTGGTAGGAGTGTCCAAGATTATGTTTGCCCGACGGTGTAGGTCGTGTGGCTAGTAAGGGGATTTGTTGGTTGACGTCGTTATAATGGGTGCTCAAGTTCAATGTGGATGGATTCACGAGGAGGAAATTAGGGTATGCGGGTTATGGTGGTGGTTTGAGGTATTCGAAAGGACAGGTGTTAGATTTGTTTGCTGGTCTGTTATGGGTGACGGAGTCGAATGAGGCGGAGGTGCGAGCAATTGCCTATGCGCTTGAGATGTTAGTTAACTTGCCTTGGATTTCAGCACCATCTATTATTGTTGAGTCGAATTCTATTGTGGCGGTGTCGTGGGTGTTAAACTTGGAACGTAGGCCGTGGTACCTTTGGAACTGTTTTTGACAAATGGGCACAGCATGTCAAGCGTTACCCTATGTTTGTTTCCAAAATGTATGGAGTGAAGCAAATAGTATGAAGATGCTTTGGCCAAGGGAGGGGTCAAGAGTGCGTCGTGGTTTCAAGTGATTTGAGTAGGGAGCAGCGTGCTTGTTTGCTTGGCTGGTTGTCGTGTTGGGGGTGGTTGCTTTGGCCGAGCATCATCAGTTGATGGTGTTGCTTTGTTGGAGTGCATCGTGTAATCACTCATTTTTATCCGGTTTGTAAATATGGTTAATATATTAGTATGATAATTAATGGGGAATTATTATTGCATGTATACATATTACATTATATGTTTATGATTAGCGTACGTATAGTGTGTGTGATGTGTGCATGTATATTATAAGCTATGTATATGCATTAGTAATTAGTATGGGGTATGTGGTCACATATGTTTGCATGTATATATTAATTGGTGTGTGTATTCGTATTAATTATGTATGTGCTACATGAGAGTATCTGAATGTGTATGCATGTGATATATATAGTTTGCATGTATGTTTGTATGTGTGTGTGTACGATAATTATTATCATCATTATTATTAATAATATTACTTTTTGGCTAATTTAAAATAAAATCCAAGAACTTTTATTAATAAAAACCCATTAATTAACAGTCCAGTCCAATATGTATTACAAAAAAAAAACCCAAAAAATATAATATAGTTTATAAGGCCCATTTTTTGGCCTGACCCAATATCTATAAAACCCTAAAAACCCAGTCTGATAACCCTTCTTGTCCTTGCAGCCGTCACCCTCCCAACCGTTGGATCAAGATTTGATCCAACGGTCCAGACGACACCAAGATGATCCAGCTGGCACGCGTGCAATTCACCCCGAGACTGCTGACCGTTCGTTCTCCCTCTGCCACGTGTCGAGATCAGATGCAGCTTTGCTTATTCCAAGACCAGATCTAGGCCGTTAATTCCCTATACAATCACAGCCGTTGGATCAGATCTGATCCAACGGCCGTGAGTGAATCTGGCCGAAGACAACGCTGACATACTCTCTCTACGCTGGCACCACTCCGCCGTACCACCAGCTCAACCACCGCGCTCAGAGAACGTGCAAAATACCAAAACAATGGATTATCAGTATCAAAATCAAATCAGATGCATTTTCATGTATTGTTTCTACCAAAAAATTGAGATCAGAACAAGGATATATGCAACCCAACAAAAGTGTATTATCATCAGTTTTCAAAAATACAAAAAAATCCTATCTACTTGTTTATTTTTGAACACAAAAAAATCTGAAAAGGTATACATCTTTTTTAGCTTCGCATGTATGCTTACAAACATAAAATAGTACAAAACGCAGAGGAGATGTAGGTTTACCTTTGCCGTTTAAGCCCCTTTTCACTAGCAACAAGCCATTGGGCTCTTAAGCCAAACACGGTGAATTGGTAAAGAGGAGGGGTTGTTTGGTCCTAGTTTATAAAACATTTTTAAAAAATAAGGGAGAAGGAGTTTCGGTTTTGTTTTTTAGATCTAGAGAAATACATCTCTTTCTCCTAAAATCTAAGGCGGGACGTGGGTTTAGTGTGAGAAGAGGAGTGTTTTAGGTCGTGGATTGAGGGCTGCTGGCGCCGGCGAGCAACGGCCGGCGGTGGCTAGTGGTGGCCAAAATCTGGGTTTCAAGAGAGCTGGCTTCAATATTAGAGAGGGGAGAGGATTTTGTTTTATAAAACAAAATTTTGAATGGCAAAAATCTAAAATCAGACCTGATAAGGTCTATTTATAGACTTTTATTTTTCAAAAATGGGTAAATTACCTCTTAAGAACCACCGTCATTTTCGATTTTTCAAAACGTGCTTCCCCTTGGTCCAGTTACAATCCCAATCCCCCATTTTTTTTTAAGGAAACTCCCAATTTAGTCACTGAATTAAACCGAATTCTGGTTTTAAATGGTAAAATTACCTCCTTAACCATCCCGCGTTTTTGGATTTTTCACTCTGAGCTTCCCCTTGGTTTAATCACATTTCCAGTCCTTGCAAGTTCTTCCCGGGTTATAATTCGGTCATCAAATGTTTGTTTTTTTATTTGTTTATTTAAGTATTCTGTTTTTAAGTTTATTTCATTTCAGTCCCTCTGTCTTTTTTATTGTTATGCTTGTGTTTTTGGTATAATTACATTTCCATTTTATGTCTCAAGCTCCTTGGTGTTCTTGCATTACATGCCTTTATGTTTTTATCATGTGGTTTTAGTTGTCATATTATGTTTTTTTGTGTTTTAGTTTATTTTGTCTGTGTTATATATGTCTATTTTGTACGCTAAGTTTTAATTTCGTTTGTACGTCATGTTTATGTGATTCTTCATGTTTTTATTTATTTAGGTTGATGTATGATGTGCATTCATTCATGTTTTTATAATATGCATTTTATCGTGCTAATGTATCATGTGGTTCATTTGTGCATGTTACATACTTGTGTTTTGATTAAGTGATCATGTTTAGTTTAGTTGTTTATCTTGAATATACGCATGATAGTATGTTTTGTTTTTGTCTTGTATTTTAGGTTACATATTAAAAATGAGTGATTTTTGTTACATATAAATATCGTGACGTGTTTTGGCATATGTATGTAATTTGTGTCACATGATAAAGTTTTATTGTAACACGGTGATAATATGATTTTGTCATTTTAGTATCATGTCCTATATCATGTCATGCATATTGCATTTGTGTTTTTAGGTACTTAAGGATATTATATTTAGTTAATTTAACCTTGAAGCATATCTTTTACCATGTTTGTGTGTATATGTTTTATTTATGTTTAGTCTAGATCCTTGAATATGTCATTTATATCTATGTTCATGTATTTTGTTACTTTTTGTTTAATATTATGAAATTCTTGTTTTTGATCTTTTTAGTATCACGTCAATGTAAATTGTATGCTTTATTTTTGTTTTTAAGTTACATTTCGGATATATTATTGTCAAGGCGGTGCCCTTTTATCCGAGCATAAACGGGGCCAGTATCAGGCGTAGTGATGGTGGTTGGGCGTTTATTCTCGGATAACGGGGCCTTTAAAATCTACTCGCACCTATAACTGAATCTTAACTTAATCGTCACTTTAATCCGAAAAGTTTAATTTTAATAAAGCGGTAATTATTAAAGTACCAATTTTGGGCGGTGTGGGGGTGCTAACTCTTCCCCATCCGTAACCGACTCCCAAACCTAAAGTTTTCAAAATCTCTGGTTTTTTATGGTGCCCGGCCTACCTAAGTGGCCGGTGGCGACTCCAATTTATAAATAAAATGCGGTTTTTTAAACCCCCCACGGAATAAACATTTTATATCTGAAAAACCATGAACACCTCAAAACACGATTTTTTTAGCGAAAACGGATAACGCTACAGATGGCGACTCCGTTGGGGACCATTTTTGTTTTTTCAAGAACAAATGAGAGTCAAGCTTTTTAAGTAATTATCGCTTTAATAATATTAGAAATTCTGGATTAAAGTGACTATTAAATTAATATTTGGTTGTAATTGCGCGTTTATTTTAACGCATTTAAAATTTGGCATATAAACCCATCTTTTAAGTGGGGGAAAACACTAATGCTTTCGTGGATATATCGTTCTCCCGTGTAGGCCCTAGCAAGTATCCTTCGGGGCTCGAGTACCTTATGCTTTCGTAAGGATATCGTTCCTTCGTGTAGGCATAAGCGAATGGGTCCCCCTGAATTGAACCTGGTTGAAAGAAGCCTATAATGGGTGGTGATCGGGGGCCTTGCTACTCTTAGTAGAGGACAACGAGGACAATTCAGGTACCTCCTAGAACCAAAACTGCACGTAGAGAAAACACATAGAAACCCATCCTGTTAGAGCCATGCAGATAACCTAGGTGTCTTAGATGGAATGTAAATAGGATTGCGTTGTTTGTTTATCGCATTTAATTTGCCCTTTTATTATGTATTTATCATTTTCGTCTGGTACTGACTTGTTTTCTTTTTTGTTTTGTCTTTTGCATATCATCGCATTCGGATTATACAGGGCATTGATTCCTGAGTGGTTTCTCTCATAATAGAATATTGTTCATGATGGACCAAAGGTTCTTTGACCTGAAGAAAGAGGGTTCAGTTCCAGAGTTTCATCCCGATACTAGGCCAGGGACAGCCGAAGAAGAATCATTCAAGGACTCCAGAACAGATTCGGTAAGCAGTGTCAGTTCTGGTAACAAGCAAGATGAAATACAAGAACTAAAGAAGCAGATGTCCGAGATGATGGACCAGATGAATGCTATGATGAAAGGCAAGCAGCCTGTCGAACTCAGAAAGGACTCGATCAAGGATCAGAATGTGGAACATAATGGTCTGAATGTCGAGACAAACAACACCGTTAAATATGACAAATCGAATCCCTTTGTGATCAATCTCAGGAAGCAGACAAGTAGCATATCTGGGGTAGATACCAAGGGAACAGAGGCAAGACCAGGGGAAGCTCGAGAATCCAATGACATCAGAAGGCATTATCCTATACCCATGAGATACACCGAGTTACTTCCATTGCTTGTCGAAAGGAGCCTTATCATACCAGTGAAGTCTGTATCAAGGAAACCTCCGTATCTGAAGGGTTACAACAATCATGTCTGGTGCAGCTACCATATAGGCGATTCGAGTCATCACACTGAAAATTGTAGGGCCCTGAAGGACAGAGTTCAAGATCTTATCAGAATGGGAGTTTTGGGTTTTGAAGACGGACAACCCCGATTCTATAGCGAGCCAGCTGTTACCCGAGGGGCAAAGTTGAAGGAGGGTCAATACCCAATCCAAGGTTCGGGTAACACAGAAGTGGGTCACTCAAGCGGGATAAACTTAGGAGTCAAGAATAAAAGCGTCTCAGAAGATGAACTTGCACGCAAGTACGGCCAGCTCGAGCATGAGAGGCACGATCTGAGCATGAAATTGAAGAGTGTACAAGACGAGTACCAGAAGCTGCACTTTGAATTCAAGAATATCGGTCTGGGTGACACCGTGGAAGAGTGGGTCAATGGTATGATTCAGCTGAGGAACGGTTCAGAACGCTGGAAGCAGAAATGCAAGAATAGTAAGAATAAAGTCAGATCATTATCACAGAAGCTGGAAGAAGCTGAGAGCCAACACGACCTTCTCCAAAATGAGTTGGAAAGCAGTCTGGCCATGGAAGATATCCTAAAATCAAGCCCGCAACAGGAAATGAATGAATCACAATCCTTTCAAATGGAAAATGCGGCACTCAAAGAACAGATAGCGAGGCTCAAGACTTCTTTATGTGCCAGCGAGATTCGTACTGGAGCACTGACCGTTAAGCTACAAAAGGCCGAGCAAACAATACAAGAGAAAAACCGAGACATGAAGATTATTATGACTCAAGCCCGACAAGTAGCTCAACAGGTAGCAGACTTAGCCGATGCAGCACCACCAATAAGCCAAAATATGGATCCAGCGTTGGACCGCGAAGGAAAGCTGACATGACTGTTGAATGAGGTCAAGACATTAGGTGCCAAGGCTAACCGCTATCTGTAAACCCCTAATACCGGATGTAATGAAACCTTTTGGTCTGAATGAAAGATGTCCTATAGGGACAAATCACTTGCGGAATCGATGCTTTATTGCATTCATGCATTGCATTTGCATCACGTTCTTTGCATTGTTTAATAATTTAGCATCGCATCGCACTTCATCATTTAATACTTGGGGTTCGATGGCAGAATTAGTTGGAAAATAGAACGAACTGAAGAATCGAGGCTTGACCAGCTAGAAGAAAGAATCGAGAAAGAGCTGAAGAAGAAAGAAAAGATAAATGTTTTCAATACGAGGGAATTCTGCCTAGTCCCTGATTTGGTCATTCCTCTGGATTTCAAGGTTACTAGATTTGTGCAGTATAACGGAACCAGCTGCCCAAAGATTCATTTAACCATGTTCTGTAGAAAAATGGAGGGATACATGAAGAATGAAGAGTTGTTGATCCACCACTTCCATGATAGCCTGACGGGACCTGCAGCAGTATGGTATAACCGTTTGAACAGAAACCAAGTTAGGGCATGAGGTGACCTCGCTAATGCCTTCTTGAGTTAGTACAAATATGCTTTAGATTTAGCACCCTGTCGTCAGTTTCTTCAGAATGAGAAAATGAGACCAAGTGAAAGCTTCAGGGAATATGCACTAAGGTGGCGATGTTTGGCGACCCAAGCCCAGCCTCCTATAGCGGAAGAAGAGTTGACTCCCCTATTCCATGCAACGCTTCCCTCTCCTTTCTTCGATGTGATGTTGGAGAAATCGAGAAACAAATTTGAAGATTTCATGACGATTGGAGAGATGATAGAATACGCAATCAAAGAGGGAAAATTAGGGTCTAAGTCTAAGGACCGAATCGAAGATAAGATAGATAAAGACAAAGAGGTAAATGAGTGTCATCTCCAGGGTTCGCGTGGCCGTAAAAGAAGAAGACAGACTGACACATCAGGGTCATCAAGGAAAATTCCTCGGACGAGTGCAAATTTGGAAGTGTTTGGAACATCTATCTCAGACATTTGGCCTCATTTGGTAGGGGGTCACTATCTTGCTCCTAGGCCGATGAAGATTGCACCTGATCCGTCTGCCCATAGTTTTGACTCGAGTAGCACATGCGAATTTCATATAGGGGCACCAGGGCACCCCACCAGAAAATGTAGACCTTTATTGGAGGAAATCAAGAAGCTGATCAATGATGGAACCCTGACACAAGAGCTGATCCAGCAGTGGAGGACCAAGGATGAGGGGCAAGTCTGCATAGTGCTGAAGAAGCCAGAGATGTCTCTACATCAAAAGACTTTCCTGAAGTAATACAAGGAATCAACTTTACCACCTGTGGCCCACATGTGGTAAAGATCTTTTGTGAAGGGGCATGTTTGTTGATTTTTATTCCAATGAAGAACACATTTTGCTTAACATATAATATTCTTGAAAGCACATAGACGTAGATTTTCTCACCGTTGTAGGACACTGGATATCAATTGCAAGATGTGACATTAGATGGATGTTGTGACAACGATGAGGGGTAATCTTCCCTACCAGATTCTGGTCAGCAAATCGAGATTACTACTCTTTCGATTATGTTCAAGGACGAAAAAAACTCCAAATGTCAACCATGTAGAGTTGCTTGAAATTGAAACTCTAGGCATAATCTTCTAGGTAGTAAAGAAGTAAAAATACGAATTAAAAAAGGGGAAGAATTGAAAAAGAAAGAAAAGAAAAAGAAAAGAAAAAAATAATAAAAAGCACTCCTATGTTCGAAACCTAGTAATAGGCTGGTTCGGATAAGAGTGTCGGAATTTTGGGGTACTCCGCTGAAGCGTTAAGGTGGAGATACATCATCAAATTCAAGAAACCTTAGCTTCATGAGTGATGGTAATATTTTCAAATCGTGACTATGCCGAGTAACTTGGGGCAGTGTTGTTTGCTCCATCGTTGTCCTCAAGAAAAAGGACTGTGACGAATTGATTTCCTCAAATAATGATAAAAGTGAAAAAATAAAAAGAAGAGAAAGATGAAAAACAAAAAAAAAAAGAGAAAGAGAAAAAGAAAAAAGGAAAAAGAAGGAAAAAGAAAATAAGGAGAAAGGAAGGGAAAAGAAAATGAAGAAAAATGAACGATAGCATAGGTAAAATTAAAACTCGCACCCCCAGAACTCTATTCCTAGAGTAATATTTCTGCGCCTGAGTGGTCATGCAAGCCCACCCTTTGTGGGGGCAGAGCAGGTAATGAGAATTGAGAAAGAGCAGTATTCTGCAGCAACGCGGTAATCGTGAGGATCAACCGAGTCACCAGGGAAGACTTCACATCCTTGAATTACTAAGTGGTTGAATCTAAGCCGGTCTTGCACTTGATATCCAAAGCTCCTATGTTGTGTTTTCAAGATCCTGTATGTTAATCTAAATGATACCTTTCAGTGGAATGCCAATCAACAAATTGATAAGCTAAAGCAACAAAGATTTCCATATATTACTTCAGGGACAAGATCCAGAACACAAGATTGTAGATATTATTGGAGCACCTAACTAGAAACGACCCCCACCATGTATGGAATGAAGATGATGACAAGAGAATAGGTGTCATACAGCTCAAGAACAAGAAGCGGGTTTCAGCCATGACGCCTGGGATGGTTCAAGAAAATGAAGGACGAAACAGGACAAGAATGAGCTTACAAAGTATAGGGGACGGTAAAAGGTAAACATCGAGTCTCCAAAGAATTAAAGCACAGAGATCGACGAATGGTTCCCGTTAAGAGGCAACAAGAAGATAGAAGCATTTTGCTCACCCCGATGACGAAACTAACAAATACTCAGAATGTTGGGTCAAAGGAATTGGAAGGCAGCCGAGCTCATGATCGAGTGGGGCAATCCAGAGCAAAAAGAATAGTAAGAATCTCTGCACATGCATGATATAGAGTTTGTTGGCGAAGTGGCAGAGACCCCGAAGAAGAAATGCAAGTGCTCGTGCAAAAGAATGTGAGTAGGTACTCACTTAACAAAAATTGACAGAAATAAAGATCAAAACTGAGCATACTGCAAAAAGAAATTAAACAGAGAAATCCGAAGAATGACTTTTCAGGGCATAGGATTTTAAAATAGGTCTAAAAATAAAAAGAAAAAGAAATAAGAAAAAGAAAGAAAAGAGAGTAAGAGAAAATGATGATAAAAAGAAAAGAAAAAGAAGAAAAAAAAAAGAAAAAAGAAGAAGAAAAAAGAATCAAGAAAAAGAGAAGAAGAAAGCACGATATTGCATGCATCATATAGATAGAGGCATGTCAATTTTTGCTTGTTCCTAGACAGGCATTTGAAGAATTGTCAAAGAATTTACTAAAGAAAAGAAAGATCGGCAGCCATAGCGGCGTTAAATCCTTCGGGTCATCGGTAAGTACTTCGGGCACGATGTTAAGTCCTTCGAGCCACCAATAAGTCTTTCGAGCATGGTGATAAGTCCTTCCGGCCATCGATAAGTCCTTCGGGCATGATACGGCAACATTAGTAGCGTGAGTCCAGAAAGATCGGCAGCCATAGCGACATGAGGCCCAGGTGATTAAATCCTTCGGGTCATCGATAAGTCATTCAGGCACGGTGTTAAGTCATTCGGGCCACCAATAAGTCTTTCGAGCATGGTGATAAGTCCTTCGGGCCATCAGTAAGTCATTCGGGCATGATGCGGCAACATTAGTAGCGTGAGTCCAGAAAGATCGGCAGCCATAGCGGCATGAGGCCCAGATGTTAAATCCTTCGGGTCATCGGTAAGTCCTTCAGGCACGATGTTAAGTCCTTCGGGCCACTAGTAAGTCTTTCGAGCATGGTGATAAGTCCTTCGGGCCATCAACAAGTCCTTCGGGCATGATGCGACAGCATTAATAGCGTGAGTCCAGAAAGATCGGCAACCATAGCGGCGTGAAGCCCAAACGTTAAATCCTTCGGGTCATCAGTAAGTCCTTTGGACACGATGTTAAATCCTTCGGGTCATCGGGCACGGTGTTAAGTCCTTCGAGCCACTATTAAGTCTTTCGAGCATGGTGATAAGTCATTTGGGCCATCAGTAAGTCCTTCGGGCATGATGCGGCGACTTTAGTAGCGTAAGTCCAAAGACATCAACAGCCTCGTGAAAAAATAGAAAAGAGAGAGAAGAGAAAAAAAGAAGAAAAAAGGAAAAAGAAAAGGAAAAAGGACAAAAAGAACAAAGAAATAAGGAAAGAGAAAAAAGAAAAAAGAAAAAGGACAAAAAGAATAAAGAAAGAAGGAAAGAGAAAAAAAGAAAAAGGACAAAAAGAACATAGAAAGAAGGAAAGAGAAAAAGGAAAAAGATAAAAAGAACAGAGAAAGAAGGAAAAGGAAAAAGACAAAAAGAACAGAGAAAGAAGGAAAAAGAAAGAAGGAAAAAGAAGAAAAAGGAAAAGAGAAAAGAAAAATCGAAGACAAAGATTATAAAACGGAGAAGCCTACGTTTTCGAACCCCCAATAAAAGGCTCCATATAGGAAGAGCCCTAACTCCAGAATCTCAAAAAAGAACCAAAGGTGAAGAAGTTCTATACAGGGATAACTTACGAGCCTGAAGATTCGGCCGAGGAAAAGCGGAGAGTTTTAGAAGAACACGTGATTTCGAAGTCGTGAGCAGGGAAGTCAGATAAAAATGAGTGCTTTCGGTCTTTGCTTTGTTCTTGTTTCACAAGAACAAGCAAATAGGGGCAACTGTAATCACTCATTTTTATCCGGTTTATAAATATGGTTAATATATTAGTATGAAAATGAATGGGGAATTATTATTGCATGTATACATATTACATTATATGTTTATGATTAGCGTACGTATAATGTGTGTGATGTGTGCATGTATATTATAAGCTATGTATAAGCATTAGTAATTAGTATGGGGTATGTGGTCACGTATGTTTGCATGTATATATTAATTGGTGTGTGTATTCGTATTAATTATGTATGTGCTACATGAGAGTATCTGAATGTGTGTGCATGTGATATATATAGTTTGCATGTATGTTTGTATGTGTGTGTGTATGATTATTATTATCATCATTATTATTAATAATATTAATATTACTTTTGGGCTAATTTAAAATAAAATCCAAGAAGTTTTATTAATAAAAACCCATTAATTAACAGTCCAGTACAATATGTATTATAAAAAAACCCAAAAAATATATTATAGTTTATAAGGCCCATTTTTGGCCTGACCCAATATCTAAAAAACCCTAAAAACCCAGTCTGATAACCCTTCTTGTCCTTGCAGTCGTCACCCTCCCAACCGTTGGATCAAAGATTTGATCCAACGGTCCAGACGACACCAAGATGATCCAGTTGGCACGTGTGTAATTTACCCCGAGACTGCTTGTCTCCTACTCGCGCCTGCGTTGCACGCGCGAGACCCTTCGTTCTCCCTTTGCCACGTGTCGAGATCATATGCAGCTTTGCTTATTCCAAGACCATATCTAGGCCGTTAATTCCCTATACAATCACAGCCGTTGGATCAGATCTGATCCAACGGCCGTGAGTGAATTTGGCCGAAGACAACACTGTCATACTCTCTCCACGCCAGCACCACTCCGCCGTACCACCAGCTCAACCACCGCGCTCAGAGAACGTGCAAAATACCAAAACAATGCATTGTTAGTATCGAAATCAAATCAGATGCATTTTCATGTATTGTTTCTACCAAAAAATTGAGATCAGAACAAGGATATATGCAACCCAACAAAAGTGTATTATCATCAGTTTTCAGAAATACAAAAAAATCCTATCTACTTGTTTATTTTTGAACACAAAAAAATCTGAAAAGGTATACATCTTTTTTAGCTTCGCATGTATGCTTACAAACATAAAATAGTACAAAACGCAGAGGAGATGTAGGTTTACCTTTGCCGTTTAAGCCCATTTTCACCGGCAACAAGCCGTCGGGCTCTTAAGCCAAACACGGTGAACCGGTAAAGAGGAGGGGTTGTTTGGTCCTAGTTTATAAAACATTTTTAAAAAATGAGGGAGAAGGAGTTTCGGTTTTGTTTTTTAGATCTAGAGAAATACTTCTCTTTCTCCTAAAATCTAAGGTGGGACGTGGGTTTAGTGTGAGAAGGGGAGTGTTTTAGGTCGTGGATTGAGGGCTACCGGCGTCGGCGAGCGGCAGCCGGCGGTGGCTAGTGGTGGCCGAAATATGGATTTCAAGAGAGCCGGCTTCAATATTAGAGAGGGGAGAGGATTTTGTTTTATAAAACAAAATTTTGAATGGCAAAAATCTAAAATCAGACCTGATAAGGTCTATTTATAGACTTTTATTTTTCAAAAATGGGGAAATTACCTCTTAATGACCACCGTCCTTTTCGATTTTTCAAAATGGGCTTCCCCTTGGTCCAGTTACAATCCCAATCCCCCATTTTTTAAAGAAACTCCCAATTTAGTCACTGAATTAAACCGAATTGTAGTTTTAAATGGTAAAATTATCTCCTTAACCATCCCGCGTTTTTGGATTTTTCACTCCGAGCTTTCCCATTGGTTTAATCACATTTCCAGTCCTTGCAAGTTCTTCCCGGGTTATAATTCGGTCTTCAAATGTTTGTTTTTTTATTTGTTTATTTAAGTATTCTGTTTTCAGTTTATTTCATTTCAGTCCCTCTGTCTTTTTTATTGTTATGCTTGTGTTTTTTGGTATAATTACATTTCCATTTTATGTCTCAAGCTCCTTGGTGCTCTTGCATTACATGCCTTTATGTTTTTATCATGTGTTTTTAGTTGTCATATTATGTTTTTTTTGTGTTTTAGTTTATTTTGTCTGTGTTATATATGTCTATTTTGTACGCTAAGTTTTAATTTCGTTTGTACGTCATGTTTATGTGATTCTTCATGTTTTTATTTATTTAGGTTGATGTATGATGTGCATTCATTCAATGTTTTATAATATGCATTTTATCGTGCTAATGTATCATGTGGTTCATTTGTGCATGTTACATACTTGTGTTTTGATTAAGTGATCATGTTTAGTTTAGTTGTTTATCTTGAATATACGCATGATAGTATGTTTTGTTTTTGACTTGTATTTTAGGTTACATATTAAAAATGAGTGATTTTTGTTACATCTAAATATCGTGACGTGTTTTGGCATATGTATGTAATTTGTGTCACGTGATAAAGTTTTATTGTAACGTGGTGATAATATGGTTTTGTCATTTTAGTATCATGTCCTATATCATGTCATGCATATTGCATTTGTGTTTTTAGGTACGTAAGGATATTATATTTAGTTAATTTAACCTTGAAGCATATCTTTTACCATGTTTGTGTGTATATGTTTTATTTATGTTTAGTCTAGATCCTTGAATATGTCATTTATATCTATGTTCATGTATTTTGTTACTTTTTGTTTAATATTATGAAATTCTTGTTTTTTTTATCTTTTTAGTATCACGTCAATGTAAATTGTATGCTTTATTTTTGTTTTTAAGTTACATTTCAGATATATTATTGTCAAGGCGGTTCCCTTTTATCCGAGCATAAACGGGGCCAGTATCAGGCGTAGTGATGGTGGTTGGGCGTTTATTCTCGGATAACAGGGCCTTTAAAATCTACTCGCATCTATAACTGAATCTTAACTTAATCGTTACTTTAATCCGGAAAGTTTAATTTTAATAAAGTGGTAATTATTAAAGTACCAATTTTGGGCGGTGTGGGGGTGCTAACCCTTCCCCATCCGTAACCGACTCCTGAACCCAAAGTTTTCAAAATCTCTGGTTTTTTTATGGTGCCCGGCCTACCTAAGTGGCTGGTGGCGACTCCAATTTATAAATAAAATGCGGTTTTTAAACCCCACGGAATAAGCATTTTATATCTGAAAAACCATGAACACCTCAAAAAACGATTTTTTTAGCGAAAACGGATATCGCTACACATCGTGTGTGGTTTGTGAGTGTCTAGGAGCTACTCTTGGGGGTTTTGTTTTATGCATTTTTTGTTCTTTGGGTGGTCATTGTCTTGGTTAGACCGTCTTTTATTATTTATATTAATGTGTTGTACTCTTTTCCTCCATTTAGGATGTTGAGAGGTTTTTAACGAGGCACACGTTGATATTTGTATGATTTTCTCAGGTAATAAAATCATATATATATATATATATGTGTTGAGATATTGATTTTGATATAACAATTGTAAAGAATGTTTTTGGACTTGTTTGTAATTTTACAAAAAACATTCAAAAGTCCATTAACTTGAAAAATATGTTTGAAATGTTTTCAAAGGGTTTTCAATTTGTTTAAAATGTTTTGACTAAAACCATATATTTAATATATCATCAAAAGTCCAAATCTAGCCAATTTTTTTAGTGTTTTAATGAAGGTTTCGAAACCGCATAGGAGGTTCTGAAACCCCCCTGGCAGTAAGGTCTGGACACAAAACTAGGCAAACAATTTTGAAACCTCCAAAAAGGTTTTGAAACCCTCTGACTGGTTTAGAGACCAGGGCCCTGAAATGGCCTGTAACGGTTAGTTTTATTTGAAAACCCCAAAAGGTTTCGGAACCCCTTCAATGGTTTCGAAACCTCTGTGCAGGTAACCATTTAATTCTAGATTTTTAATGGCTTCCAAAGGCTCCAAAACATCCTCAACGGCCATAAACGGCTAGAATATCATTCCACACTATAAAAGCAAGCTTGGGACACTTGAAGATGGTGAAAGACAATATCCAAGCTTCATGATCAAGAGAAATAGTTTTTAAGTCTTTATTTCTTTTTTCTCTTGTATATATTGTATAGAGAGTGTTCTTCATTGTTGTTATTCTTTACACTCTTGTGAGCTCAAATTGTGTAAACACCCACCTTGTGAGGTATTTAGTTTACCAAACAAACCTTGTAACAGGGAGAGGTTCTAGTTTAGCCTTAGTAAAAACTAGAGTGGTTTTATCTTAGCCATTGAAAAGATAGGGTTGTAAGGGTTGCCTCTAGATCTCGTGAAAAAAAGGAAGAATTTAATAGTGAATTGGAAAATCCTTAGTGGTGTACTAAGGTAGTGGATGTAGACTTATTTTGAAAGTCGAACCACTATAAATCATCGTGCAAATTGTCCATTAATTTTTGATTTAGCCAATTCATCCGAGAAACAACTTTCAACCCTCTTGAAGGTTATTTGGAAGATCGATTCGAGCGTACTACAAGCCTATCAATATATCTTTATATTATTTTTTTCACATGTGTGAGTGATATTTGTAATGCTATTTAATAAAAAATAGCATCTGAAATTCTAAAATATATTTATAATGATATTTTTAAGGAAGGAAATTTTGAGGATAAAGTATTGTTAAGAGTATAAAGGAGTCAAGAAATTGATGAGAAGAAAGATTTTACAAAAAAATATAGTTGAAGGACCATAATGACTAAATGCAAAGTTAAGAGAATAAATTGAAAAAATAAATTTTTTTGTTAAAAGTATGAATTGAAGTTACATAGATATTATATAGTGGGTGGAGCATTTGATTTAAAATTGGTCAAAAATGAAATTAAAATGAACGAGGAATTGAAGAAATGAGGAAATCATACAAAATTGAGGGGTTAAATTGCAAAAATAAAAATTTATTTTCAAATATATAAATTGAAGTTAAATAGGTTTTCTAAAATGCTTTAAGAGCATTCGGTTCAAATTTGCTCAAAAATATGCTTAAAACAAAGGAGGAATTGAAGAAATGATAAAATCATACAAATTTTAGGGGCTAAACTGGAAAAAGAGGATATTTATTTTAAAAAAATATGAATTCAATCTAAATAGGTATTCTACAGTGGTTTAGGAACACATGGTTTAAATTTGGTTAAAAACGGACTTATAATGAAAGAGGAATTGAAGAAAAGAAAATTAGGGACTAAATCGCAAAACTATAAAATTCAGTTTTTTGAGTTGAGAAAACTCTAACTTGAAATTTTTATGAATTTTTGAGTCAACTCGAATAACTCAAAATTCATAAAAATAATTTTCTCAAGTCGAGACGATCTTGCTCACCCTTACATGCGTGTTATATCGGAACTAATCATAAAACTATCAAAACCCTTAAAGTTAGAGTTAATTGACTTAAATATTTTATTTAAACACCCTTTATGTCTTTTTCAATTTTCAAGTTGGGTAAATCGATCCCTCTAAAAACAGAACAATTTAATCCATGTTTATTTTGAATGTAAGTAAATAAGAACGAAATATGACGGTTTTAACTTTTTCATGAGTACATGTCACATATTCATCTATAATTGGATATTTATAAAAAAATTGAAAGTTTATATAAAATTTACTTTTTCTCTCGTAATTTTGAAAAATATTTAATGATTTTTGTTATCATTTTTTAATCATACAATTACTCTCTCAAAATCTAAAAATTCTAATTAAATTCTCTTTTGATTTTTTATTAATGGTTATTACTTAATATGTTTTTATAATTTTTACATTAAATTATTTTAACACTTATAAAATCTAAATATAAAACTACTCAGGGGTTTATAATTTAAAAATTCTAATTGTACTAAGAATATAACTTACATGTTAACTGTTGTAGTGTTTTAATTAGGGTTTAAATTTGATACACATGCTGTGTAAAATAAATTTTACACAAGCCTGCCTATTTATACTATAAATCAAAATTAACCCTAAACCCTAAAAACTAAATCCCAAACCCTAAACCCTAAATTCTAAACACTAACCTTAAATTCTAAACCTTACAACCCAAACCCCTAAACTTTAAACCCTAAACTAAACCCCTAAAACTAAAAAGTCACTGTAAACTAAAATTTACACAGACTGTGTATTGAAGTTTTTCTCTTTTGATTAACCATGAATACCCTACCAGAAGTTCATAATGCTATTTTCTATTTGTTTGTTTTTGCGTGCCTTTGACCATTGCTTGAAGCCTCTGTTGTAGCATTGTAAATCAGTTTGGTGTTGGTAGCTTTTGCATGTTTTGGTATCTTGAATCATATGACTAATATATTATGAATATTTTTTATGCAAATAAATCAATTTTTTTTTAAAAAAATCCTACTCTAAACCCAAAGTTTATTTTTTTTGTTTTAAATGATAAAGGAGGCCTAAGCTATTACATTAAAAATCTCTTAGACGTATATAAGGGAGACCGTGAAAATCTTTAAGAAGAATATCAAGGAGGCCACTGCTAGGAACATAAGAGGTTTCGTGTTTAGCCATGAAACCCAAAGTTTAATTGTTATACTTGCAATGATAATACAAACTACATTCCAAAAACAAATATGGAATTTCTACTTTATGTGCTATTTCTTGGTGTGATATTAGAAACTAATTCATGATTTTATGACCTGTATTTGTAATACTATTATAATTAAAACAATGAAGATTTAAGTTGGAATAGGAATTGAACCCGAGTGGTTTAAGTAGGAAAGATGATGATGTTCATCTTAAGAGACTCAGGTTCGAGCAGTTTTGTCTGCAACGTGTGTGTATGTTGTCAAAGAATTAATAAAATGTATGAACAAATACTGCGTTGTAATCACCTTAAGACTATTAAAAAAAGTTAGAATAGGAACTATTTCTATTTATTTTTTGGATAAAATTATTTTGCAATTTATATTCCATATGTGTTTTAAGAAATTTTATGTAAAATTCTCAAGAAAAAATTACGTTTTTGAGGGGATTAATTTGTTCAAGCTCAAATGGGGCTTAAAGAGTGTTTAAACCAAAAGTATTTAAGCTAACTAGCAATAATTTTAACATTTTAAATCAAAATGTTAACGGTTTCTTTTTATTATAGATGAAATAAATAATTTTTAAAATAATATAGGTTAAAAAGTAAGTTGTAACTATCAATCTATATTTGTTGAACATATTATTATAAAGAATTCTGTTATGAATATTTCTTTATGTGGGTGTTCATTATAATTCGAATTTTATATATTAAAGAAGAGTTTGAAGTACTTAGAATTCTATATGATATTTACTTCTTATGCTAGAAAATATAGAGTTTGAAGAAGGTACTGTACACATTTCATGTTGAGAATAAAATACAAGTCTCTTTCTTTATCTTACATTTTTTTTATTCTCGTTCTTCTTTTACTTTATTTATAGCATGTTATCAACATAATTCTCTATAAACTTCTTTCTTATATGAAGACGACCATAAAACTTAGCTTCTGTCGTACAATACAAGGAATGATTACCCTATCTTCCACTATGAATGATTGTATCATTGGCATATCGGGTATGTCTTCTAATATTTATATTTATTTTATAATACCGTATTCATAAAAAATGACTTAGGGTGTAAAAAGCCCTTAAACTTTTGAAAAAAATCAATTAAGCCTCTAAACGTTTTTTAATCCAATTAAGCATTAATCTAAGAAATTGAATCAATTAAGCCATTGAACCAAGAACTTGAATCAATTAAGCCATTGAACCAAGAAATTGAATCAATTAAGCCCTTGAACCAAGAAATTGAATCAATTAATCCATTAGACCATTTTTGACAATTAAATCTTGATAGCTTTTTTTCCTAGATTATTACTCGCACATAGACCTTGCAAACTTGACCCAAGTTCCGATATCGATCCGAACACGATAACCTGAATTTGATTCGAAATCCAAAATAAGTCGAACCGAAGGAATCAATTTAAACGATTTTCAACCGAACCGATTTCACTCGAACCGAAAGCAATATAAATAAAGAAAAGATATCAAAATAAATAAAGAAAGATGAGATATGAACTGTCACACAACGCACTAAAAAACCAAATATACAAGCTATATATAGGGTGGAAAAAACTAACTTGGCCTGAAAACCGGACTAAAACGATCGATCTCCTATTAACCCGATATTGACCAGAATCGAAATTAACCGACTCAAAAATCAACTGAGCCGATACCTGAACCGAAATCACCATAGACTCGAACAAAATTGAACCAAATCCGAACCGAACTTAAATTGAATGTAGTCAGGCCCAAAATGCCTCAAACCGAATGACCCGTTTGCCATCTCTACTCACACAAGATACACTACACTTCTATCAGGTTACATCTACAGATTTTTTCAAAAAAATTATATATTTTTATAAGATTTATAAGTTCTTTAGAACTTTTAAATTTTTTAAAATAAAATAAAAAATTTTGAAAATGTGAAGTGGAAACTGTTGGGAAAATGCTCAAGACAAGTATCTCATATTGGGTGGGAAAGTACCCTGAGTTTGGTTTATATAGAGGCTTTTATAGCCTTCCTTGTTGAAGAATAGTAGACAAGACCCCGCACGCAAGCGCGCGTTGCCGCCGCCGTCCGACCGACCCGGCTCGGCTCGTGTTTTGGAAGAATTCTTTTGTAAACAGTTGAATACTGAAAATTATTCTCTATAGGACTACGGTATTTATACTACATTCGAATGGTTTGAAATTCATAACGTTGCAGCAATTAATTACGAACATTTATCAGATTATTAAGGCAATTATCTTAAACGTTTTAACAAATAATATTGGCATGCTTTACAGCCATCCTTTAATATATCAGTGTTCAAAACGTGTTGAATCTGGACTGTTTCACGTCCAGATTCGTTCTTCATTGGAGCAGATGTTTTGAAGCGTTTTTAAAACGTGTTTTAAATGGTTTAAATACAGAATTAAAATCTGTCTTATCTTGAAAGTGATTTTACGTCTTTAACCCTGTATTTCAACTATAAATAAGAGCTTTCTCAGCTCATTTTATTCATCCAAGAATCAAAACACATTCTTCTATTACTCTCTGCTCTATTTACTGTTTTTTCAAAGTTTAAGTTTTTCACGAGTTCTGAAAGAAGGGAAGGGCAATACCACCGATATCCACTTTTAAGTGTGCGTGTACAAAATTTAGAGCATCCGTGCTAACCTTAGGGGACAATCCGCCTATAGCAGCAACTACACCGTTGGGGCGAATCTGTTTCTAAGGCAGTGGTTTCACCACGACACAGTTCAATCTTTATCTGATTTCTTTATTTTTCCAGTCAGTGCTAACGCCCTAGTTTTGCAGTATTCTTTCCAACAATTTAGAAACAAATTACTTACTACAAGTGATGAACCAATCGAGCAAGCTAGTTCCTGACCTTTCTAAGCTCGACGCACTGGACAGGTTTAATTACCGGAGGTGGTCATAAAGAATCATGATATTCTTTGAACAACTTGACCTCGACTATGTGCTGGTAAATTCATAGTCATCGCAACCAATTTCTGATGCTGCGGACACGAATATTACCAACGAAGATCTCACGGCCATTCAAGTGTCCAACGACAAGTTCCAAAAAGACAACAAGACGGTTCGAGGCCATCTTATTAGTCACATGTCAAACAAGCTGTTTGATATGTTTCACAAAGAGAAGAGTGCCAAGATGATTTGGGATACTCTCGAGATGAAGTACAATGCCGACGACGCTGGCATAAAAAAATATATGGTTAGCGGATGGCTGAAATTCCAGTTGACGAACGAAAAGTTGATTATGGAGCAAATACATGACTACGAGAAGCTGGTGTCCGATATTCTTTCTGAAGGAATAAAAATGTGCGAGGTGTTGCAAGCCAATGTCCTAATCGAGAAGTTGCCTAAATCATGGTCAGACTACCACAATTCTCTCAAATACAAAAAGAGAGATATGACGATTGTGGAACTAGTGGCCCATATGAAGATAGAGGAGGCAAACTGGTTAAAAGATAAGGTTTCCAGCTCTACTCAATATTTTTTAAAAGATAACCTGGTTGAGTCTTGTGGTACCTCAGGTTCTAAAATCAAACCAAACAAAATGGCAAACTAGAAAAAGAAAACCAAACCCAATAAGGCTACCAACTTCAAGAAGCCAGGAAAAGACAAGGCCCAAGCAAAATGGTCAATTGCTATGTATGTGTGTAGCCTGATAATAAAGCCTACCAGTGTCAACAGTGGTTTGATCGCCAAAATCAACCACAACTCAATGTTGCAGAGAATGCCAATGATGTCATTGCAGTGGTGGTTTCAGAAGTGAATCTGGTGGAGAACAACACCGAGTGGGTCGTAGACACTGGCGCTTCAAGACATTTTTGCGCCAAAAGGGAGCTGTTCGCTGAGTTCGAAGCCGTAGAAAAAGGAGGGCAAGTTTACATGGGAAACTACAGTAGCTCAGACATGCTTGGCAAAGGGAAAGTTTTGCTCAAACTGACCTCAGGTAAAACTTTAGCTTTAAGCAATGTCTTGTATGTACCTGCCTTAAGAATAAATTTAATTAGTGGTAGATTATTGAATAAGGCGGGCGTTAAATTAGTTTTTGAAGTATATAAACTAATACTTTTCCTGAAATGGAGATTATGTGGGGAAAGGTTTTTTACAAAATGGTTTATTTGTAATCGAAACCCGGTTTAATGAGAATAATGAAGCCACTACTTCTGCTTATAATGCTGGGACTCTTGATATGTGGCATGCTAGATTAGGTCATGTGAACTTACAATCACTTAAAAAACTCATAAAAATGAAGTTAATACATAATCTAGAAGACAATAGCTTTAACAAATGTGAAATTTGTGTAGAAGCTAAGCATACTAAACCTAATTTTAAAATAGTCTCTGAACGTAGATCTGAACTTCTAGAACTTATACATATTGATCTAGCATACTTTAGAAACTGTGAAAGTAAGGGAGGAAAACATTACTATATCACCTTTGTATATGATTATTCTAGATATACAAAGGTTTATCTCCTTAGAACTAAAGACGAAGGTGAGAACTTCTTTCTTATTTATAAGGCAGAAGTTGAGAATCAGCTTGATAGGAGAATAAAACGTGTTAGATCCAGTAGGGGTGGTGAATATGGATCTAATTTCCTCAAAGAGGTGTGTAAGAAGAATGGCATAATACATGAGACCTCAGCTCCTTATTTTTTCAACAGAATGGCATTGCCGAGAGGAAAAATAGAACTTTAAAAGAGATGATGAACTCTTTGTTAATAAGTTCTGGGTTATCTAATAACATGTAAAGGGAAGCCATTTTCTTAGCCAATCATATATTGAATTGAGTGCCTCATAAGAAATTAAACTGTACTCCATACGAATTATGGAAAGGTTTTGCACCGAATTTGCAATACCTGAAAGTGTGGGGGTGTCTGGAAAAAGTAGGTTTGCCTGACTTTAAGAAGACCACTATCGGTCCTAAAATTATTGATGCATTGTTTATAGGGTATGCTACAAATAGTGCCGTATACAGGTTTATGTCTTTAAATGATTTCTTGATTTGTGAATCTAGGGATGCTGTATTTTTTAGGACTCATTTTCTCTTAAAAAACCTAGATTAAATTTTGAGACACAATGAGAAAGTCACGTTCCTGGTTCTTCTAGTAGTCCTGCCAAGGAGACTATAGAGTTTGAATTAGAGCCTAAAAGAAGTAAAAGACAAAAGGTAGCTACTCCTTTGGACCAAATTTCATAACTTCCTTTGTTACAGAAATAAGTGATTTAGACACTATAAATGAACTTATAGGTCAATCTTTCCTTTTAGATGAGGATCAAAAAACATATAATGAAGCTATAAGTTTAATTGATGCTAGTTTTTGGAGAAGTGCCATTAATGATGAACTAGAATCAATTAAGTCTAATCACACTTAGGAGTTGGTTGACTTGCATAGAGGATCTAAACCTATCAGTAGTAAATGGGTCTTTAGAAAGAAACTAAGACCAGATGGGTCAATCTAGGAGTATAAAGCAAGACTAGTAGTCAAAGGGTTCACTCAGAAGTTTGGTATTGACTTCTTTGATACACACTCTCCTGTAACAAAAATCTCAACGGTTCGTGCCTTGTTTGCGATCACATCTATTCATAAATTACATGTACATCAAATGGATGTAAATACTGTATTTTTGAATAGAGATCTAGACGAGGAGATCTATATGGAGCAACCACCAAGTTTCGAGACACCTGGTATGGAAGGCAAAGTATGTAGACTTAAAAGTCTCACTATGGTCTTAAACAAGCTCCTAAGCAGTGGTACGAGAAATTTCATAAAACCATTTTGAGTTTTGGTTTTATTGTTAATGGAGCGGATGCATGCGTGTATTCAGAGATGTTTGGAACTGATTGTGTCATCATAAGTTTATATATGGATGACATGTTGATTTTCAGTACTAACATTGAATCCATTAACAAAATAAAAAATTTCTTGTCTACTAAATTTGAGATGACTGATTTGCGAGAGGTTGATGTGATCTTAGGAGTAAAAGTTACCAAAACTGAAAATGAATTTTCTTTAAATCAAACACACTATATTGAGAAGGTGTTAAAGAAATTTGACAGTTTTGATGTTAACCCTGTTCAAACTCCTTATGACTCTAGTATACATATCTTTAAGAATAAAGGAAGTATAGTTTCTTAGGAAGAGTATGCTAGAATTATTGGAAGCCTTATGTTCTTAATGAACTATACTCGACCTGATATTGCCTATGCAGTGAATAGGTTAAGTAGATATACTCATAATCCTAGTGGTGAAACTAGATTGCACTCAAGCGCTTACTTAAGTATCTTAAAGGTACTATTGATTGGCAACTCGAGTTTGTTGGCTTTCCTTCTATTTTAGAAGGATATTATGAAGCAATTGGGTTACCGATAATGATGGAGTAAGCTCCACGAGTGGGTATGTCTTTACCTTAGGTGGTGCAGCAATTTTATGGAAGTCTGCTAAATAGACTTGTATCGCAAGATCTACCATGGAGTCAGAGTTTATTGCTCTTGACTTAGCTGGGCAAAAAGCCGAATGGCTTAGAAATTTGTTAGCAGAAAATCCTTTATGGGGAAAACTGACTTTTCCTGTGTCCTTGTTGTGTGATTCACAAGCATCAATATGTGTGGCGAAGAGCCAAGCTTACAATGGCAAGAAGAGACACATTCGCATAAGACATGAATCAGTGAGACACTTAATAAGGAATGAAGTATTCTCTTTAGAGTATGTGAAGTTGGAAAGGAAACTTGTTGATCCGCTTACCAAAGGGTTAAGTCAGAAATTGGTTCTAGATTTGTCGAGAGGGATAGGTCTAAAGCCCATTGGTTGAGAAATTCATAGTGGATACCCAACTTAGTTATCTAAGTTCAATGTGGTCAAACGAAACTATGAAGAGTACTCGCAGTGTACATTTATTATTACCTATGCCTATGACGAATAATGTACAAGCCCAGGTTGAGTTATATTACTCTTAATAAATTCATAGCCCAGGTTTTGGGCGGTCTTAGTGAGAAAGACTTGATGAATTTACCAACTTTGGTTGAATAAGCTACTCTTAAAAAGTTTATAGCCTATTGTTGAGTAGGTAGTCTTATCGCGAAAGACTGAATGAACTTGCCGCTAGAAAAGATGAGTTTTTTAACTTTTAATAAATTCAATCCCAAGTGTTTGGGTTGTTCTATTGAGAAGAACTTATTGAATTCACCGACTAAAGAGGTTGAGTTTTTTTATTCTTAATGAATTCTTATTCTAGAGTTTGGGTGGTTCATTATATAAATGAACTTGAAGAATTCACCTGATGAAATAACCTATGTAAGTGAGAAGGATTAGCCACCTTCTATGGAAAACGTTAGGATATTTTTCTAGTATGCTTACTAGAATCCTGAGGTTAGATGGAAACACTTGTTTACATATGTATATTTATATACATTTGTATATTTTCTGACACATTGAGGATTTCGGTGGATGAAGGGGTTAGTTGTGTGCTATAAGATCACCCCTATCTTAGAAAGTTCCAGATGTGTCACTTACATAGGGGCCTTGAGTTTGGTTTATATAGAGGATTTTATGGCCTTCCTTGTTGAAGAATAGTATACAAGGCCCCCGCATGCGCGCGGCACCGCCGTCGCCGTCTGGCCAGCTCGCTCGGCTCGCGTGTTCGTGTTAACACGTGTTGAAGACATGTCTGTGCGCGTTCTATCTTTTTTGTGGAAAATTCGGAAGAATTATTTTGTAAACTGTTGAACAGTAAAAATTATTCTCTTTAAGACTGCAGTATTTATACTGCATTCGAATGGTTTGAAATTCATAACGTTGCAATAATTAAGGGAATAATTACGAATATTTATTGGATTATTAAGGCAATTATCTGAAACGCTTTAACAGATAATATTGGCACGTTTTACAACTATTTTTACAACTATCATTTAATATATCAGTGTTCAAAACGTGTTGAATCTGGACTGTTTCACGTCCAGATTCGTTCTCCACTGGATCAAATGTTTTGAAGCATTTTTAAAACGTGTTTTAAATGGTTTAAATACATAATTAAAATTTGTCTTATCTTGAAAGTGATTTTACATTTCTAAACTTGTATTTCAACTATAAATAAGAGCTTTCTCAGCTCATTTTATTCATCCAAGAATCAAAACACATTTTTCTATCACTCTCTGCTCTCTTTACTATTTTTTCAAAGTTTAAGTTTTTCACGAGTTTTGAAAGAAAGGAAGAGTAATACAACCGATCTCCACTCTTAAGTTTGTGTGTACAAACTTTAGAGCGTCTGTGCTAACCTCTGGCGACGATCCGCCTATAGCAGCAACTACACCGGTTGGGGCGAATCTGTTTCTAAGGTAGTGGTTTCACCACGACATGGTTCAATCTTTATTTGATTTCTTTATTTTCCCAGTCAGTGCTAACGCCCTGGTTTTGCAATATTCTTTCCAACAGAAACACTGTGACATGATGCATTGCACCAACAAATCCAAAAAAAAAAACTGTCAAAATTTAATGGTCAAAATTTGTCATAGAGCTTAAGTGATTTAGTTTCTTGATTTAAGGGCTTAGTTGATTCAATTTCTTGGTTCAAGAGTTGAATTGGGTGCAAAAAAAGTTTAGAGATTTAATTGATTTGTTTTCAAAAGTTCTTACGCTCTTAAGCCTAAAATTTTTAATATTTCCAACATAATAAATCGCATGTGGCAATAAGCTTCTACACTTTTTTTAAGAAAAAAAAGGGAAATAATGCATTGACTTTTCTTAGTTTGAATTATTTACTTTAGCCCTTCCATACTTTCTTTAATCTTATTTTTAATTTTAAAATAATAATGTTTGTTTGATTAGATTCATTTTGTTCCTTGAAGTGAATGAAAGTATGAAAAATCATTTCGTTTGATTAGAATATCCAATAGAATAAATTTTATGATGAACAATATACATGTTTTCTCTATTTAACATATTTTTTCATATATTTATTTAGGCTTAAAGGGTATTTTTGCCCCTATGTTCGTACCAAATAATTAATTTAGCCATTCGGCGAAAACACACCCAATTCGGCCCTCGAACTTGTGAATTGCATCAATTTATGCATTTGATTAACGTTGGTCGTTAATGTGCTGACATGGCTGTTAACAGTGCTGGCGTAGCAACACGCATGTAAATATTGACGTGGTAGAGGGGTAATGTTTGATTTTTTAGGGAGTTCTAGGGCTGAATTATTTTTATGTAATATTTAAATAAAAATTCAATAATTTAAGAGATTTAAAATTTAAAATATTAAAAATTTAAAATACATTATTACAACATTAAAAATACTATAAAAATTTTATTAAAATTTTGAAAAAAGGTAGAAAAAATCATAAAATTAAGAATACCATATGTTGAATGATAAATTATTAAAAAAATTAATATATATATATATTTTAAATTATATTGAAAAGTAATTTTATAAATTAAAAAATATTAAATTTTTTTAAAAAAAATACTTATATTGTTGTGTTTTAAATATTGCAGGGTAACAATAAAACTAACAAACTAGCTAAGGAAAGTATAGGTCGAGGGTGGTCAATTGTTTTATTTTTTGTGAGATCGAGGTCATCTAAGTCATGTTTATGTTTTGATTTTTCATAATGCTTATGTTCGATAAAGACCTTCCTTAGCTAGTTTGTCAATTTTATAATTGCCCTTAATGCTAGAGAATTGCAAGCCCTGCAAAATTTAAAATACTACCATATAAATATTTTTATTTTTTATAATGTCAATTTATATATATATTTTAATAATTTTAACATTTTATAAATTTTTTTGTTACACCCAAATTTGTTTCCTTCGTACAAATTAAACAAATACCCTCTGGATCCTCCATATTTGGTGAGCACTGGAGATGATCTATAAAAGCTGCCTCTCTAAAGGAAGACCCTTCTAGAGATTGATGTTCTCAAAGCCCTCAGGTTGCCTGAAGATAAGAAATGGCCAAACACCTTTTCACAATATCCGCGTGCCTAACATGCAATGCCTAAGTACTGAAGAGTTGTACCTATCTCTGTCAATCCATCCGTAGGCCGTCACTAGGTTTGGCTTTATCTAATCGCCAATAGTCCTTATGACTATATATACTCGGGCAAGTGAAGAGAGGAATGAGGCCACTAGGGGTCGTACTGGTACTCCTAACCATTTTGGAAAAACATACTTGAAAAATCGTACTGGTAAGCATAGGGCCGTAATGGTACTCACCAACCAAAATGGTCTCTTTGAGTACTAAAACGCTTAGAAAATTATTGAAACTTCAAGGGTTTGACTTATAATAGATTTTAGATTTATAGCAAGCCAATTTTGTTCGAATGCTTGTCACTTTAGAAAAGTGTGAGTAATTTTAATTACCTAAAATATTTATTTATTTTCTTAAAATACTTGTTATATCAAAATCAAAAACATAGGTTTAGCAATCTCCCCTTTTTGATATAACAAACCAAATGAATTTTTAATTCCTTCCCCTTTCTTTTTGACTAAAAGTCTATAAAAGATTTGAAAAATTTTATAACTCACCTCTCCCCTTTTTGTAAGATCAAAATTAATAGGGTAATAGTCAATATAAAAAGCTTCAAACTTTAAATTATAACTAAAAACATAATATTATAAATCCAAAGCAATAATATCCAAACATATCCAAAATGTCAAAGCATAAATCCAACATAAATATCAAACTAAGTTATACGAAATTGCCAAATAAAATCCAACATTGGTGCATGATCGATGAATTAACGCCACACAAATGGTGCAAGCATACACTGTCGATGAAAGTATAGTAACATGTAGATCCTGTTAGATATCGATCCCATGAGGATAGGAATTCGGTTGAATACTTATGTCGATGCAAACAATTCTGAAATAAAAAGGATTGTGAGTGTAATTGTGACTGTAAAGAAAGATAAAAACATTTGAATTTAATAGTGATGTGGAAGACAATAAAACAAACTAACAAAGATAGAAAAATATCAATTAAGAAACTGGATCCCTTCGGCTTAACTCAACAGATTACCATATGCAACAAGGCAACATCATAAGATGATTCAATTGACAAATAATAATAAGTTTGCTTACTGGCTTTCATTCAAATATTCAATCGGTGACTCAAATATATAGATTAATCGCAACTTCCATTGCTCGTCAAAACTACACATCATAGAACAAGTGGATCAACTTATGTTGCATCCTCATTCAACTTTTGTTGTAATGACTTGTTAATCTGAACTGTCACTGCATTTCCAGATGTCAGTGATTATGCTAAACATTTCCATGCAAACATAGTTCAAATCCAACAATTGAAATATGAAAGAAAGCTAATCAGAATATATTGAATTTAAAATCTAAAATAATTCAAGTTTATAACCAAGCTAAAGTCTAAATCATCATTATTCAATACAAATAATTATATAAACTCTGATGAAACCTCTATTCCTAGTGAGCATCAAAGAGAATCTACATATTTCCCTTGTTCTGGCACATAGATATTTGTTTCCTCAAAGGATTCTGCCTCGTCTTGCCTCAGTTCTCCATAAGGTAAGCTTAAGCGGCCATGGGAGGAGCTTCGAATGGGTTGAAGATGATAGAGAATCAAAATCCAGCTTTATCTATTTCTCTCTCCTCCAAAATATCCTTTTATAATCTGTTATGATAAAGACACCTGTCCTTTAGGTGATTTGTGTGAAAGAATGCCGTACTAAATCTGTTGTAACATATTATATAGCTGGCATATTCGTCTTTAACTTTAGCAATCTGGACAACTGGCTATTACAGTGTCAAACATGGCTGCAGTGATGAAACTTCCTTTGCAGGGACATTAATAATACAACGACAGAGCAGCAAAAGGTAGAAAGATGCATAAAAAAACAAATATGACACGAGTTAAACAAAATGCAAATAATAGACAAAAATGCAGAAATAAATGCATGAAATACTAATGTGGGGACAAATTAATCCATAAGTAAGGGGGGAAACATGTTCTTTAGAGAAATATCAGTGCATAATCAAAATATAAGCCTAAAAGCAAATATGTCTAATATGGTGTGATATGCATGAAGAACTAGAGAGCCGACAAAGCATCATCATCATCACCATCGTTATCACCATCTCCATGTGCATGAGTCCTCCACTCATGCTGAAAACCAACAAGAGTGTTCTTAACACAAGAAATCTGGTTCTCAAACGTGATATCCATAGATGTAATCCTAGCTCCAATGCTCCTTTCGAGAGCGACAAACTTCTCATCAAGATATTTCATCAAGGCATCAAGAGAAGGAGGAGCAACCAGAGGCACGAAAGGTGCCTCAACCGAAGGTGCTGGAGCATCATCCTTGTCATCATCATCTCTACCAGCGATGTTAGAGCTCTCACCCATTCTCCATTGATGTAGTGAAACTTAGCCTTACGAAAGGATTTGTCATATATGGGATCGATAATAGGACATGAAAGATCGAAAGAACAACCAATATCTTCTTTATGAAATATATGAGTCAAAACACACCCATAAGAGAAAGATTTAACAAGGTTGGTGTGACAGTGATTGACGATGTGAACGAAATCGGCAAATATTATTTGGGCAAGGTTGGGACGCTTTTTCTCTTGAAAAAAATAAAGCTAAAAATCGTCAACCATACAAATGGAAGACCATTTACCACCGGATGGTCGAAACTAGTCACTACCAAGTGAGGAGAAAGTGAAGAAAGCGATCATGGTCGAAATTATAGGCTCGATATAATTCAACAGAATCTCACCGATGAAAGGTGTAAAGATCTCTTTTGAAGTTGGGAAGTAAAAGCTGACAAAAAAATGACAATTTTAAGATGATCGATATTAGAGTGGTTCAACCTTCTCAACCAAGGTCTACATCCACTACTTTAGCATCCACACTAAGGATTTCCCAATTCACTACCATGAATTCTTTCTTTTTACAGGACAAAGAGATAACCTTTACAACCTATCTTTTCACAGGCTAAGATAAAACCCTCTCCCTAGTTTTTATGAGGATCAGCTAGAACCTATCCCTCAACAATGAGGTCTTGACATTTATAAAAAAAGTACCTCTCTAGGTGGGTGTTTACACTTTTTGGCTCAATAGGATTGGACTAAAGAAATACAAGAGATTACAAGAAATAGACAATAAAAATTGTACTATCTTGATCTTTAATCTTGGATGCCCATCCTTTTATTCTTCAAGTGTCTTTGGCTTGTATTTATAGTGTGGAATGAAAAACTAGTTGCTTTTAGCCATTGGGGATAAAAACTAGTCGTTGGAAACTTTAGTTCCAACCATAAATGCATTTATGAAATCTTGGGTATCAATACTTGAAAGTGGGTATCGATACCTGCCAAAACAAGAAAGGGTCATTGCACATAAATGCATAGCGTACCGGTACATGATACATTCATATCAGTATGGTACTTCAAGTATCAGTACAAAGGCTTCTGTATCGGTACGCGAAGTGATCACTGGAAAACTTAAAACAAAAAGCGTATCAGTACAAGGCATAACAGTATCAGTACATGCATTTTCATATTGGTATTGGGAGTATCATGCCTATACTGAAGGCCTATTTTTGACATTTAAACCATTTTGAAAATGTTTGTTCAAGTCAAAAACACTTTTAAAAGCTTTCAAACATATTTTTCAAGCATTTTGGACTTTGAAATATTTTTGCGATTTGTTTATGTCCAAAAACATTTTTCATTGAGTTATATCAAAATAAATATCTTAACAAAGGGGTGTAAATTTAGTTTCATCGTCTAAAACATCATTATCTAATCCTAGGTGATTAGCAATGATTTGGGCATTAAGAAGAAATTTCTTGCCCATGACATAGGACTCAAGAGCAATGGTTTCAGTTTGCACATCGTTTAGGATACACCTAGCATTAGAGTAAAATATACGGACAAGAGTTTTATAAATAATGTCTGGAATTTGAAGAACATATAGAAATTTCCATTACCGAAGCAAATCAAGGTATTAAAAACCAAAGCCATTGGAACACATGTACTCATAATCCACAACTCGTTCACGACGGATTTTAAGATTTTAGAATATTCTCAAATTAGTGAGTTGGTTTTGATACCCTGTTTCATTAAAACTTTGGCTATAGATAGCCAAAAAATTTGGGTGAGCATTGGTACCAGAAGAGCTAGAGGCACCGGTTCTAGGATGCTTACAAGGAGGCATTTTTGAAAAAGATAAGTGTTTTTGGATTAAAGACAGGTTGGACAACTAAGAATTACCTCCTGCAAAAAACAAACAAACACAATGTTTGCAATGAATCAATAATTCAATCCAATATATCAACCAATGTTCAATGTATAAATTTTTTATAGGTATAGGTCTGTGAAAAAAAATATATAATTAAAAATTGTATATAGGCATTAGTATATATGTATATTAAAGAAGAGATATATGTATACATATATTAGAATATGATTTATGAAAGATTTCGATGATAGGAAAACACTATAAAATATTTATAGCTTGATAGGCTAGATTCAACCTAAAATTCTATACAAAATAGTAATAAATTTGAATATAATAAAGAAAATAGGATTTTACCTTGAAGAATGGATGAATGATGATTATTTTTCACAAGATTGATGAATAGGAGGATGAGTTTGTTGTGTTGATAAAGAATCCCAAAGAAATTTGATGAAAAATGGCGAAGGATTGAAAATTTTTTGGTGAAAATCAGATTAAGAACTCGGCTAGGGTTTGAGTGTTTAAAATTTTGGGATTTTTTGATATAAAGTGCCATATTTATAGCCCCAGACAAGCATGTCCCGGTATAGTGATTTGCGTATCGAAACACTACATGTCCCGGTATAAGCATAAAAGTTATTGATAAACAAGAATACATACTCCCCATAACTATTTGAATAAAAACATCAAGGAAAAATCACAAAAGCATGGATTTCAAGTAAGTTTAAAAATTATACAAGGCTCTAAGGTTCAAGAAAGATTGGCAAGACCTAGCTCTCTCCTAAGAGTCCAAAAGTATTCTTTATCTAAAGGCTTTGTAAAAATATCCAATACTTGATGCAAGGTATCTATAAATTCTAGAACTACATCTTTTTTTAAGACATGATCTCTAATGAAATGATGTGCTATTTCTATATGTTTGTTTCTAGAATGTTGGATGAAATTCTTAGTGAGACAAATGGTATTATTGTTGTCACACGTAATTGGAATGGTGCCTAATCAATTCCATAGTCTAAGAGTTGTTGTTTCATCCATAAAACTTAAGCACAACAACTATCGACGAAAATATATTTCGCCTTGGTGGTAGATAGTGCTATACTATTTTCTTTCTTAGAAAACCATGAAATAAGCATATTTCCTAGGAATTGATAAGTAATGTATAATCTAATAAATTTGTACTACTAAGATATATTTGCATTAACTTAGAAAATTCTTGACAAATAGACTCATTAGTAGAACCAAAACTAATATCATCAATATAAATTTGTACTACTAAGATATATTTGCTTTTTTTCTTTAAAAAGTATTGTATCAACATTCCATTATTAAACCCTTTTTTCAATACGAAAACTAGATAATCTATTATACCAAGCTCTAGGAGCTTGTTTAAAACCATAAAAAGCTTTTGGAAGTTTGAAAACATGGTTTGGAAATTTTGGATCTTCAAAATTGGGAGGTTGTTCAACATACACTTATTCATTTATAAATACATTTAGAAAAACACTCTTTACATCCATTTGACAAAGCTTGAATGAAAGCATGCAAAAACAAGTAACATCCTAATAGTTTCCATTCTAGCTACGAGTGCATAGGTTTCATCAAAATCAATTCCTTCTTCTCGAGTGTAACCTTAGCAATAAGTCTAGCCTTGTTTCTCACTATGTTACCACTCTCATCTAGTTTGTTTCTAAAACCCCATTTAGTACCTATAGTAGATTTATTACTAGGCCTATCAACTAATATCCATACATTAAACCTCTCAAATTGATTTAGATCTTCTTGCATAACCATAATCCAATAATCATCATTTAATGTTTTTTAAATATTCTTAGGCTCTATTAATGAGATAAATGCTACATAATTACATGTATTTCTAAGAGATGATCTAGTGGTTACCCCTTTGGATGGATCACCCAAAATCTCACCACCTTTGACATGGTTAAACTCCCTTCTGTATGTAATATCTTTTTCTTCTAGCAATAACTCTTTTAAAGCTAATGTGGATCTTGTGGTTCAACCTTTGTTGATTCTTTATCTACCTTTGATGATTGTCCTTCACCATCATTGGCATTTAACATTCCTACATTATCATCAAAAGAATCCTTCCTCAAAAGAGGGTTATCATCAAAAAAACATGAATTGACTCTTCAACCACTAAAGTTCTTTTATTAAATACTCAATAATCTTTAGAGTTTAAAGAATGCCCTAGAAAAATCCCTTCATCACTTTTAACATCAAATTTTCCAAGATTATCTTTTCTATTGTTTAAAACAAAACACTTGCATCAAAAATGATGAAAATAGATAATGTTAGGCTTTTTATTTTTGAAAAGTTCATAGGGGGTTTTCTTTAAAAGATGCCTAATCATTACTCGATTTATAATATAGCAAGTGGTGTTTGGGGCTTTTGCCTAAAAATATTTTAGTAATTTTTTTTCACAAAGCATGGTCCTAGTCATTTCTTCTAAAGTTCTATTTTTCGTCTCAACAACCCCGTTTTGTTGAGGGTGCAACGTACTAAAAAATTATGGCAAATTCCACTAGAGTTACAAAACTCTTCAAAACATGGATTTTGAAATTCAGTTCCATGGTCACTCCTAACATGTGAAATAGAGTAACCAACATCATTTTGGTTTGCTTTTGAAAACGTGATGAATTTTTCTAAAGCTTCAGTAATGCCACGATTTTTGGGATTAATAGTTTTCTAGGTGGTTTAGACGGTCCGACGGATTAGATTAGAGGTTTTGAGTCAGTTTTAGGATTTAATTTGGAATAAATATTTTTAGATGAGATAAAAATATGAAAAAATAATATAAAATCATAATTTAATATGGAAGTGATTTTGGTAAAGTCAATTTTGCAAAAAATGGGTCTCGAAATTGGACAATTTGGTTAGTGACCAAAATGTAAAGTTACAAAATTGTTTTTAGTGACTGTTTTGTAAAAGGGTCAAAACTTTGAATCTTTAAGGAGCTATTTAATCAAAGTATAATATCAGAATTTTTCCCTTAATTGGCTATTTTAAATGATTTTAAAATAATATAAAAAATGTTAGAGATTTAATTGGATAATTAAAAAGCTTTAAACAATTTGACGTAACTAACTTTTCTCAAAAAGGATTTTCTCTCCAATTCTCTCCAGCCAAACACTTCTTTTATCTTCAAATTTCTTAGGTAAAATCTTATTTTAATAAATCTTTTGATTTCAAATGGAATTATAATGATTTCCTAACAAAATCTAATTGGTTTCTTATTATTTTGATATGTAAATTCATCCAATTAAGGGGAAAGGCAACCATTAGAGGCGAGGTTCATTCTTCTCCTCTAATACAAGGTTCTTTATTTAAATTCTCAAGTTATTGATCCTTTACATATGTTTTCTAACTTGATTTGATGATTTAATTATGGAAGATTTGCTAAATTGGGGTTAAATTGGTTAAATTGATGGATTTTCGAATAAACTCTATTTTGCTGAGTTCTTGATTGATTTTAATCATGATTTTGATGTTTATTAATGTTAATAAGTGGGATTTAATATTGGAATCCCAAAACTATGTGAATCTCTAATTTTCTAGGTTGTTAATTGTGAGTTTTGAGGTGTTGTGCTGGTTTAATGAATGTTGGAGGTATAAGGATGTTGTTGTTGTGCTTTTAGATATTAATTGATGGGTTAAAATGTTAGATTGTGGCTAGGTTAGGTTTGGAAGATGTTTAATTTTGTTGTTGAATGCATTTTGATGCATTGAATCCTCTATTTTTGTGTGGATAAATTAGGGGAAGTTGATCCTCAAGCTTGAACGATTGTTTCAAAAGCTTTGGAGATGAGGCTATCGTATCGGTAAGAGAAGGTTTACGTGTCAGTAAATGAGAACGTGTTTTATAGCTTTGCAAAGGTTTGAAAGTTGTGTTTGGGAGTTTAGATCAAGCTTAAAACACTATTCTAAGCTCGGAAGTAAGTAAAAGATGAATTCTCTCTCGAACTTGGTTTGGCAATTGGTTTTATGCACTTGTTTAAATGGTTTAATCACTCACTGTATATGCATGTTTTGAGCATGGTTTAATGCTGGAAATTAATTACGTAATGATGTTGATGTATTTGGAAGTAATGCACATATTGTTAATGTTTATAAACATTGGTTAATGCAAGGTTTATTGCATTGGTTAAATAATTTTGATGATGTATATGAAAGCAGTGAGTTGTTGATAATAAAATGAATTATATTGGCAAGTGATGTTATACAATGGTTTTATAAATTTATTGGCTATAGTTGGCCGGCCATAGGATTGATAGTACACTATAAAAGATCACCTTGGATGTTGAGGGGTTTTGATTCGGTGTATCGTAAACTCCATCCAAGTATCGTAATGGTCGAGAGGTTTAGATCTTTATACCGAAGACTCCCGTTAGTGGGTTATGCGTCCAACCGATGTGTGAGGTTGTGAATGTACCCGGTTATAATGTACCAATAATTTCGGTTATGATGGCTTGAAGAGTTTGGAACACTTGTTGAATCCGTTTATCCGATGTTATGTTTTGTAAAGGGGAAACTTGTTAATGATCACTTGTAAGCCAATATAATTGATGATGTATCATGAGATGGATTATGTGGTTTAATGTGGTGTAAACATGTTTTACTCTTTAAGCCTTGCATTGGTAGTATGCATAGGAAAGCTTAAATTGAGGGTAGCAAATGTGATTTTGCTGTTGAATCCATGATACATGTTGCATATGGTTTAATATGCTATTTTGGAAAAATGTTAAGTGCATGGTTTGATAAGGCATGATGTTGAAATGATGATTTAAAAATGTTTTGGAAAGTTGTTATCAAAAGATTTGTTAAACGGTTTAAAATGCATTGTTGGTTGTTGGTTTTTTAGCTTTCCTCGCTAAGCCTAGTGTGATTACACTCTCTTTTCCCATCAATGCAGAGAATTAAAAGTCAAGGGCAGTGAGGAAGCAAGGAAGGAATCTAAGGACTTGTGGCAAAGTATGGTTTTTGAAACGTTTTATAGTAGTAATAAGGGCAATGTATCGAATGTTGTTTTGGGAGGGTTTTTGATGAACTCCCTATTTGTGCAAGTTGTAATTGGTTTGGACTTGTGTGTGGTTTAAAGTGCTTGAGATATGGTTGGATTTATGTTTTGGATGTTGACTAGACTTTGTGGTTGTTTGTGCTATTGATGTTGTATGATGTTTAGATACGTGTCAAGGTTGAATGGAGTGAGTCAAAGTGTCATATGTTGGACCTAGAGGTCATCACAGGCCTCTGCGTACTAGTACGAGTACCCAAGGATCGGTACATGGGGTTCTGTTAATGCTCAATTTGTTGGAATAAAGCAAAGGGTATCGGTACGCCTAGCCACTGTATCGATATGACTTGAGGAAAATTATGTACTGGTGTTGGTATACGGGTTTATGTACCAATACAATCCCTTCAATTTTAACAATCTATATCGATACGCGAGGTACCATATCGTTACAGTCTTTAGCTAATGGGATTCTGAGTTTTAAGATAACAAAGGGGAGTCGGTATGGGGTTAAGGCTGTATCGGTACTGGTGGGTCAACATACCAAATTGATACGGTTATACGTGTATCAATACGAGTAACCATTATGTTAGTTAGATCGTATCAGTATGGGCTTGCCTGTATCGGTATGGGCTTGCCTATATCGGTACGCTCAGTTGTTATCGTGTATGCCATTTGTTGAAGTTTGGATATCTTGCAATCTAGTCCCTTATTGTTATGCATGCAATTGGATGAATTTGGATGACTGTTATGAGTTGAAATTTAACATGTTAATATGAAATTGAATTAATTAAGGTTGCGTAATCTTAATTGTGATAAAGACCCTGTAATTTATAAAAATTACATTTTGGTCCCTAATGTAAATTATTGAGCAATTAAACCCCGTTTCGCAATTTGATTAAAATGTGACGTTTCAAGCATCTTCACTTAGGATAATAATAATATGCATATAGACAAGATAAAAAGAAAAAAAGGGCTCGGTTTAGGTTATTAGTTCAGGTTTGCTTCGACAAACCTAATGTGACTCTTTTAGTCCGGTTTCGTCTAGCCCAGACTAAAGGGCTTACATTTGGTGGTATCAGAGACAGGTTTATGAAAAATTGGGATGTTGTCGATGTTTTTATAATGTTGATTGCTATGCACAATAATTGTTTATATGTATGGTGCTTGAAATATACAATGTTGTGGTATTTTTGGGGACACATTGCCTTATTACTAGAGTTATGAAATGATTTTGGTTTGAAATAGAAGTCTTGGATCCTTGCTTGAAGCTGGCATGATTATTTTTGTTTTGGTGTAATTATCATGCCTTAGATAAGTTTTTATACGATGCCACCGAGGAGAGAATTACGATCTAGAAGAAACGCTATTGCCGAATGGCATGGAGTAAAGGGCGAGATTGTACATGAGGAATTTTCGTCTCCTCCGCCTAATCCTCTTGAGGGAGTAGAGCTAGTACCACCTACAACACCAAGTCCAGTGTTTGGTGATATGACGCCTTTGGTTCAGGCGATGACGGGAGCATTCCAGGTCATGATGGCTAGAGTTCATAAACCTACACTGGCACTCGCTACTGTTGTTAATCTGGGGTTGCCGTTAGAGCTTGCGCAGTCTTGGAGGAGTTGAGTTTAGAGGGTTGGCAGTCAAGGCATCCGAGGAGCATTGCTGTGACCTACATGGCCTTGGTTCAGGGCAATATGACAGTATTAGAGTACGAGGTACAGTTTGTGAGGCTAAGCCAGTATGCGCCTGAGTTAGTGCCAGATGAGAAACATTGCTGTGACCAGTTTCGCTATGGTTTAGAGCAGGATGTTAAGACCTACATACTAGCCACTGATTATATAGATTTCGATGTGTTGGTCACACGAGCAAAAGACATAGAGTAGAGTTTGGGTTTATCCCATCGATCGAAGGGTTCTGGCTCGGGAAAGAGAGCTACAAATTTTGGTACTAGTGATGGTCACACTAAAAGACACCGTGATAGAAGGTTTCAACCAGATGTGAGATGCGGTGGAGATGATGCTGGTCGAGAATCGTATGGATAGAGTACCCAATTCCTGTCAGTGCATAATTTTTGTTGGGCGAGATTGCCCACGTTTGGCCAGAGAGGGGCAAGCTCTTGCAATTGTGGCTGTAAATTCTTGCTGGAGTTGTGGATCTGTGGAGCACATGAGACGTGATTGTCCTTTGCTTGCTAGGGCTAGGTAGGCACCTCACCTAGTGTTGCACCACCGAGGGGTCGTGGGCGTGGTCGGGGTAACTTCCAATGGAAGGAGGAAGGGTAGAGGACTGTAGTGCATACAGTCACAATTCGACCCGAATGTGGTGGACCAACGAGGATCTATGCTTATTGCAAGGGAAGGAAGGACACAGATGTGATAGCATGTACTTTCACCTTGCAGTCTATGTCATTACTTTCTCTGGTAGATTATGCGTTTACGCATTCATATATTTTGCATGAGCATGCATTTGTTTGGTATACCGGTAGAAATATTAGATGTGGGTATGTAAGTAACGAGTTCTTTTGAAGAGATAGTTGTTACAAGGAAGTTGTATAGGAGATGTCTTTTGATAATTCTAGGTCACGTGTTTGCGGCTGATCTGATGGAGCTTCCATTTTATGGTTTTAACGTGATTTTGGGTATGGATTAGTTGTCCGAGCATCAGGCTATATTTGATTTTGAGACAAAGCAAATTTTGTTGAGACTTCCCGATGATTATGAAGTAGTGGTTGTGGATGAGAATATTAAGTTTTTGTCCAATGTGGTTTCGGCATTGGAGGCGCAGAACATGTTGGAAAGTGGGTGTCAAGCATACATGGCTTATATTATGAACCAGAATATGGAAAAAGTGCGAACTAAAGATATTCGTACCGTTTGTGATTATCTGGGGTGTTTCCGGAGGAGTTGTCTGGATTGCCACCAGATGGAGATGTGGTGTTTTATATTAAAACATATGCTGATACGGCACCAGTGTTGATTGCACCGTATTGAATGGCACCAAAAGAGTTGAAAGAGTTGAAGATGCAACTCCAAGAGTTATTGGATTGTGGTTTTATCTGGCCTAGTGTTTCACAATGGGGAGCACCGGTGTTGTTTGTGAAAAAGAAGGATAGCACTTTGAGGATGTGGATTAACTACCGGCAACTGAACAAGTTGACGATTAAGAACAACTATCATTTGCCGTGAATTGATGACTTGTTTGATCAATTCTGAGGTACTATAGTGTTTTCCAATATAGATTTGAGATCTGTGTACTATCAGTTAAAGGTTAAGGATAAAGATGTTTGAAGAATGCTTTTCGTATGAGATACGACCATTATGAGTTCTTGGTAATGCCGTTTGGGTTAACGAATGCGCCTGCAACATTCATGGAAACGATGAATCTGGTGTTCCATGAATTCTTAGATCAATTCGTAGTAATGTTCATTGATTGTAATCCCCTCAACCCGGCCTAGCCGCCCGACCGAACCGAGTGAGCTACATTAGGTTTGCTGAAGCAAACCAGAAATAGGTTACAAGAAGTCGGTCCATTTTTTCCTTTTTATCTTGTCTAGATGCGAATTAATAAATCTACATGTCCATGCTTGCAGCAGTTGAAAATTCAAGGGAAACTAAGCGCGGAAGAACCACCAATTGCATGCAACACTTTACAGGGACCAATTTATAAAACTGATAATTTTATTGACCAAAAAAGAAATTAAAGTTACCAATCCTTGATTAATTCAATTTCAAGCTTACATACCAAAATTCATTCCAATCCACTCATTCAAACTCAACTAATTAGCAAATCAAAACTCAGGGACTAAAATGGAAGAAATCAAATTGCTTTTTCATGACACTAACAGAAATACCAGCTGTACCGAATTCAAAACACCAGACCCCGTATCGAAACACTCTATTTTTATCTGCCTAGCCGTACCGATACGGTCCCCTGCGTATTGGTACGCCTGGGCTTGTAATGTCACGATTAGCTGGTTTTGTACTCAAATCTAGATGCATTTCGGTCCTATCAACTTGCATACATGTATCTAATCACTTATACATACATAAACATTCATTGAAGCCAAGGTTAAACATTCAAATCACGATCATGCTTACTAAGGAATCAACCTAAGGCATACTCCCTAAACCACTTTGCCAAATATACCAAAAAGCATAAGAAGACCATTTCTAGCATTTGCAACAAATCGTCCCCATTCTCACATCATATCCAATATGTTAAGATCACTAAAGCATGCCAACCAAACGAATCCATCTATATGCATACCTAGGAAACCATATAACATCAACCTTAGGTACTATGCACAAAAGGCATAACAACATCAACCACTACTGAAATCACAACATTACACATGCTTAAAACCAAGAAATAACATAAATACAAATCCCAAAATCCGAGGCGAACACATTGCCTTATTAACTAGAAACCAAAACTGAGTTCATACTCAAATAGTCTTGTCCTTGGATCGCTTTAATCTTGCCTTTGCTGCCTCTTAGCTTTAATGCTCTGCATCCTTAGGAAAAAGAGAGCGTAAGAACACTTGCTTAGTGAGGATGCTCTAATCAAAACAATGATGCAATAAAACCCTTTTGTATTTAACACTTGCTTTCAACTATGTTTATGACTTAAGCAAGTTCAACGATTCCCATTTAAAACATGCATATCGACCATATGCAAAACAACATATATATATCACATGCTTAGATCCCAAAACAATAAATATAAACCCATGCTTAACTTCCAAAGCATTATAAACAAAACCATGATTAAATCCCAAAGCATTATAAACAAAGTTCATCAATAGAAATCTCATATATTGGCAATTATAATGACCCCGAATAGTCGACCACTATTCTTGATTAGCCGACTGCTAATCCTTAGTTAACCGACCGTTAACCTATACATCGGATACACAGATCTCCCTTAATGACCGACCATCATCAAGACTACCCCATGCTTACTGCATGACTTATAACCTTGCCGACCGCAAGCTATACATCAAGAAGGGGAACCGACCGCTCAACCCACGTGACAAACACTGTTCAAGTAGCCGACCGCTATACCTCAAGGACTCGTAACCCACGATCGATTTTTAAACATAATATAGTGCACTTTATCCTATGGTATGCCAACTATATCCGATTGATTTCTCACCTAAACTTAACCGAAACTTCCAAATCCACTTTCAAACCTTTGAAAGACTTTTAAAACCGTTTCCACTCACCGATTTCACTTCGCCTTGCTTGCTACAGCAAAACAAGCTCCCGACAAACCTAGAACCACTTCAAGAAGCTATACCTTGATTCTCCCCTATTTCGATCACACAGAACCAGAGGAAACATGCATTAAAATGCATCCAACTCTTTGTTTCAAACCAAAAACCCGTAGCTCCCAAAATGCCCACTCAAAACTTATCCGAAACTAATCGAAAATTACTTCAAACACTACTCAAGCTTAACCCAACCATGAAATAACGATTCAAAGCTTCAAACCTCAACAATTAACATATAAAAACTCATTCACAACATCATTTTACTTCCAGCAATGATTCAACTCCTCAAACAGCCCAAAACCCTTAGCTAACAACCTAAACAACTAGAGATTCAACCAATTTCGGGATTCCATTATTAAAAACAACTTATCCACGTTATAGTATCTCTAAAGTATGATTGAAATCAATCCACAACTCTGGTAAAACATATCCAAATTGAAAATCACAAGATCCATCAATTAAACCTCATTCAAAGCTAAAATCCTTAATTAATTATGCAAAACCAATTAAAAACCCTATGTAAAGAGCCAAGAACTTGGGAATTTTAGTAAAGAATCTTTCATTAGAGGAGAAGAACGACCTACCTCCAATGAATGAGTTTCCCCTTAATTGGATGGTTTTTCCTTCTTGAAAACAAAGAAATCCAATGAGATTTTAGAAAACAACTTGAGAAATCAGTTAGCAATTAAAAGAGTTAAGAAATCATGATTGTTACCTTAAATCTCTGATGGAAAATGAGTGTTTGGTTGAGAGTGTTTTGAGAGAAAATATGAGAAAAGAAAAGTTACATCAAATTTGTTTTAAGAGAAAATAACCACCTTAACTAAATCTCTTTTTTAATCTTTTAATAAAAACCATTTTAAAATAATCCAAATTAAGGAAAAACTCAGATTAGACCAAATGGTAAAATAACTCCTTAAAGATTCTAAGTTTTGACTCTTTACAAAACAGTCACATCTTTAAAATAGTTTTCAAAAGTTGCATTTTCGTCACCAGCCAAAATGTCACCCTTCCAAAGCTTATTTTCCAAAATTGCTTTCACCAATATTTTTAATATAATAAAATATGATTTTTTACACATTTTTCCATATTTTTATCTTTCAGAAAAATATACACTCCCAAATCCGACTCGAATCTCTAACCTGGTCCACTCGATCGTCTAACTAGCCTGAAACCGCTAGGCCCAAAACCGGGGCGTTACAACTCTCCCCCTCTTAAGAAATTTCATCCATGAAATTTACCTGGAGGAAAAAGATGCGAAAATTGCTCCAACATATTTTCCTTGCTTTCCCAAGTGGCTTCCTCGACACCCCGATGTCGCCACAAGACTTTAACTAGCTCTAACGTGTTACCTCGCAGAAGTTTGTTGCTAGAATCAAGGATTTCCACTGGTTCCTCATTATAGGACAAATCTGGTCTCAACTCTATATGCTCTACCGGCATAACATGCGAAGGATCCGACCGATACCTCCGTAACATGGATACATGGAACACATCATGAATTTTCTCAAGCTCGGGAGGCAACCTCAACCGATATGCCACATGACCAACTCGCTCAACGATCTCATACGGTCTAATAAACCTTGGACTAAGCTTCCCCTTTCACCCAAACCGCATCACCTTCTTCCACGGTGACACCTTTAAGAATACACGATCGCCCACCGCATATTCAATTTCCATACGCTTCAAATCCGCAGCCGCTTTCAAGCGTTCACACACAAGCTTAGCTTTCTCATCGGTGTCTTTTAGCACATGTGGCAAGGAAACATGCTTTTCCCCTACCTCAGCCCAACACAAGGGCGTACGACACCTCCGACCATACAATGCCTCGAAAGGTGCCATCTTTATGCTTGCCTAATAACTGTTATTATAAGCAAATTCAACTAAGGTTAAATGCTTCTCCCAGGTTCCTTGGAACTCTATTATACAACATCTCAGCATATCTTCCAAAACTTGGATAACTCGCTCAGACTGCCCATCCGTCTGAGGATGATACGCGGTACTAAAACTCAACCTTGAACCCAAAGCCCGATGAAAACATATCCAAAACCTTGATGTGAACCTTAGATCTCTATCCGATACGATGGACTTTGGTAATCCGTGCAAGCGCACTATCTCAGAGATAAACAAATATGCTAGCTTATCCAAAGTGTACGTCGTGTGCACTAGCAGAAAATGCGCACACTTTGTAAATCGATCCACCACCACCCATATAGAATCCTTCTTAGATGGTGTCAACGGCAACCCTGTCACGAAATCCATGGTGACTTCCTCTCATTTCCATTCTCAACGGTTGTAACAACCCAGATGGAAACTGATGTTCAGCTTTAACCCTCTGACACACCATACACTTGGACACAAACTCTGCCACGTCCTTTTTCAAACCAACCCAATAATACCTTTCCTTCAGATCACGGTACATTTTGGTACTACTAGGGTGCATAGCGAAAGGACTAGAATGCGCTTCTTTTAAAATAGTATTCCTGAGCTCCAAAACTTCCGGCACTACTATTCTACCCTTGAAGCAAAAAACACCATCATCACCAAAATGAAAATCTGTCGGATTACCATAAGCTATATCCCTAACATGAGGAACCAAGGAATCATCAAACGGTTACTTAGCTTTTATCAACTGTGACAGTGTAGGCTTAACCTGCAACTCAGCCAACAAACCACCTTCTCGTGTCACACTCAACCTTGCGAACATCGCCCAAAGCTCAACCACCACCTTACGACTCCACGTGTCCACAACCACATTGAATTTTCTAAGATGATACTCAATGGTCAAGTCGTAATCCTTAAGCAACTGCAACCACCTTCGTTGCCTAAGGTTCAAATCCTTTTGCTCTTATGGTTTGTAAAGACCACACACTTTTCACCATAAAGATAGTGTCGCCAAATCTTCAAGGCAAACACCACAACTGCAAGCTCCAAATAGTGTGTTGGATAATTGTGCTCATGAACTTTCAACTGTCTCGACGCATAGGCCACAACCTTCCCATCCTGCATCAGCACGTAACCCAAACCAACGTACGATGCATCACTATAAACCACAAACTCATTCCCAGATTCTGGTTGAATCAACACAAGAGCATATGTCAAAACCTCCTTCAACTTCTAAAATCTCTGTTGCTGCTTCTCTATCCACACGAAAGGAACATTCTTCTGTTGCAACTTCATCAACTGAGCCACAATACTAGAAAACCCCTCAACAAAACGGCGATAATAACCAGCCAATCCAAGAAAACTACGCACTTCCGACACGGTCTTAGGTTGTTTCCAATTGAGAATAGCCTCAATCTTCTGCGGATCAACGCGAATACCCTTCGTGGATACCACATGACCAAGAAACATCACCTCTTTGAGCCAAAACTCACACTTTCTCAACTTAGCATACAACTGATTATCCTTCAAAATTTGCAAAACTACTCGCAAATGCTGATCATGCTCCTCCTTGGTGCGAGAGTACACGAGAATATCATCGATAAAAACCACCACAAACCAATCAAGATAGTCGTGGAACACCCTATTCATCATATCCATGAAAGCCTTCGGGGCATTTGTCAAACCAAACGGCATTACCAAAAACTTATAATGCACATACCTCATACGAAACGTGGTTTTATGCACGTCCACATCCTTCACCTTCAACTAGTAATACCCCGACCTTAGATCAATCTTCAAAAACACCACTGCCCTGCGAAACTAATAGAATAGGCCATCAATTCGCAGCAACGAATATTTGTTCTTCACCGTCAACAATACACATATGCATCAATCCATCATTCTTCTTCACAAAAAGAACTGGAGCACCCCACAGAGAAACACTTGGTCGAATGAACCCGTGATCTAACAACTCCTGGATCTGAGACTTTAACTCCCTCAACTTCTTCGGTGCCATCCGATAGAGAGCTATAGACACCGGAGTTTTACCTTTATATGTCTCGATACGAAGCTCCACCTCTCTATCCGGAGGTAAGCCTGGCAACTAGTCAGGAAAAACTTTCGGATAATCACATACAGCTTGAATGTCCTGCACCCGAACACCTTTAGCTTCCGGATTCATAACAATATCCAAGTAGGCTTGGCAACCATCCAACATCATCTTCTCCGCACAGGTAGCTAAAACAACATTGGACAAGAATTTCATATTCTCACCCGCCACCACAACTTCATAATCATCGACCAACTTCAAAGAAATCCTTTTGGATTCACAATCCACCACCTCCTTGTACTCACTTAGCCAATCCATACCTAAGATAACATCAAAACCATGAAATGGCAACTCTATCAAATCCGCAAAAAATTCATGACCTTGCACCATCAAAAGACAATGCCTATACAACTTCCTTATTGTGACCGTCTCCTCAAAAGAACTAGTTACCAACATCCATGATTTCAACAGGAACATTTAACAATGGTGAATGCTCACTTAAGATATATGAATACGTAGACCCCGTATCAATCAAAGAAAACAATGACAAAAATTGCAAGGAGAAAGTACTTGTGATCACATCTGTGTCGTTGCACCCCTCCCGATGAACATAGATCCGTTCCGGCCCATCATTCACCGATTGCACAACAATGGAATGAGCCACATCTCTTTGTCCATCCTCGCGCCTCTAAAAATTACCCCTACTACGGCCTCGACCCCTAGCAGGTACAACAACCCGAATCGGTGCTTCACCCCCAGCACGAGGACAATCACGCTTTATGTGACCAGGAAATCCACAAATCCAACAACTCATGGTATTTCCCCAACACTCACCCCGTGTGGCATCTACCGCAACACACACACTCAGCTACAATACGAACACCTTGGTTACCATGGCCACCACCTCGCCTGTGATCCGTCTTGAACGTCTTATCTCGAGAGCTCCTACTCTGCTTCCCAGAATAGCCTGAGTCAAAACCTCACTTGTTCAAGCCCATGCCTGAACCTTGTCCCGACACCCTCAAGGACTGCTCAATATCCTTAGCATGGTTCACAAGCACATCAAAATCTGTATAGTCCGCAGTCAACAGGTATGTTTGATATCCTTTACCAGCCCATAACGAAACCTGTTGCACCTCTCAAGATCATCCGAAACAAACTCAGTGGCATACCGACTCAACTGGACAAACTTCTCCTCATACTCCGCCATGGACATCCCACGCTGAACCAAGGCCATAAACTCATGTTTCCTCAAATCCAGATACTGAAGACCCAAATAATTCTTCCTGAAAGCTCTTCAAAAGAACTCCCAAGTTACATCAGCCTCGGGAACATTAGCGATTGTGGTCACCCACCAATGGTAAGCATCACCATGCAACAACAACACGGTACAACCCAGCTTACGCTCATCATTGCAACTCATCTGGTTCAGGATACAAATCATACTCTTCAGCCACCATTTGGCTGCCTCAGGGCTCAGACCCCTAAACTCAACACCTCCTAAACTGCGAAAGCACTCCAATGGTAACCCTGGATTAACTGCCATAGCAGGTGCCAATGCTTATGCACTTCAGCCATCGCTACTTGAAAAGCTCCCGTTATCGCCTGGACTAACAGAGTCAAATCACCAAAAATAGGTACTTGATGAGCATGGGGCACACCACCAACCCCAACATCAATCGGCGAAAGCAACGGAGGAAGAGGAGGTAAGATATTAGCAGGATTCTCTTCCCCAACATTGTTCTGCCAACACCAGCGTTACCAGCCATAGAACGCGTCTCACGTCGAGCCATGCTAACAAAAGCATCTGTTGCGCGTAATAAGTGCTCCGCAATTGTGCAAGTGTACACGTCATAAGTTATAGTATAAAAGATATCGTCTCCATAGGGATTGGTGCCACTTCAAGAATCTAATCTCTTGCATTGTAAAAAGTAAAAACACAAGTAGGTGATTGTAGGAGTTTAACTAACAACTAAACTAGAAAGCAATAAAGTAAAAGAATATGTAATTAAATGAGAGAGAATAGGCCATGCTATCGTGAGTTGAGGTGTGATAGCCGATTGGATCGTCTTGGTAAAAGAGTGCAAGGGCAACTCAATTGTCGTGGCAACTTGCATAGCGGGGTTGCCTTGGCAACTAATCGATGGTTCCCTGGGCGACTAGCTGGGCAACTACTTGGGCGGCTGGGCAGCAACTTCAAGGTTCGGCGGAGCGTTCTTCAATGGTTTCTTCTTATCCCTAAGTCAAAACTCTAGCTACTTGTGCATGCCTTGATAATACATCCCTGCGTGAATCAAGGGTGAACAACAACCAATCTTGTGCTCCACTTAGCCGTTGAAATCCTTAACCTATTCCTAAGCCAGATTAATCTTCACCATCAATAGATTGAAAAAAGACCATACTCATTTGTTTCTTGAATCTAACTCTCCCGATATTAGATAAATAGATGAAGTTACGAGATCCTCTCCCAATTCACTCGCAAACAAGAATAAGAACCAAGAATGAGTAAACCTTGAATTGAAAGTGCAAACTCTTATTACCTAAACAAAATCCAATTGTTTCTCACAACCACAAGACACAATAACCTTAGCCAAATAGATTTAGTTCATGGCTAGGTTCCAAAGAAACACAAAACAAAGAATTCCTAGCATAAACCTAATGGAACAAGAAAAAAAAAGATGAAGAATGGTTGAAGCCTTGTCGAAATCTCCCTTGCTCTTTGTCGAAAATTCTCTCCTCTCTCCCCCTTGGAGTTGACAGCATGGTCTTTAATTTATAAGGGTAGGTCAAAGTCTTTTTTTGAGGAGGAAGTTAAGTTGGAATTAAATTATCTTTAAAGAATATAATTATTTATTATATTTAAATTCCTTCTATAACTTCTCCTATCTTCTTGGGATTTAATTTCTCTTTAACCTCTTCATGGAAATCAAACTCCTTTGGGATTTAGCTTTGCTCCATGTCATCTTGGGCTTATCTAGTCATCAATTTTGACTACCATATCATCTTATTCCTTGTTGAAAATTGCCTTGGCAACTAGCTCGGCATCTCCTTCATGCATTGCCCTGGCAACTAGCTCGACATCTCCTTCATGCATTGCCTGGCAACTGGTTCCAGCCTTGCTTTGGCAAGTGATTCTGCACACACACACAAAAACACACCAAAGCAATATCGTTTTCCACAAAATTGAGCAAAATATGAAATCAAGCTTGTCCACCAAGGAAACGATGCAAACATGCATGAATGACTAATAATGCAACTAATATGAGCCTAAGTCTAGCAATAATAAGAATAAAAAGGATAATAAAAATAGTACTTTTGAACACTTAACAGCATCAAACACATTAAAGTTAGGCTGACAATAGGCAAAGGATCCAAGACCATCTTATAAAATATTTTGAAAACCTCGGTAATAGGCAATGTGTTCCCAAGCATACCCCAACATGATGTAAATCAAGCACCGAACATATACACAATCACCGTGCATAACAACCATTTTCACATAATCAAACAACAACATCCCAACCTTTCATAACCTGGCTTTGATACCAACAAATATAACCCCCTCGACCCGGCCTAGCCGCCCGACCGAACCGAGTGAGCTACATTAGGTTTGCTGAAGCAAACCAGAAATAGGTTACAAGAAGTCAGTCCATTTTTTTCCTTTTTATCTTGTTTAGATGCGAATTAATAAGCCTACATGTTCATGCTTGCAGCGGTTTAAAATTCAAAGGAAACTAAGCGTGGAAGAACCACCAATTGCATACAACAGTTTACATGGACCAATTTGTAAAACTGATAATTTTATGGACCAAAATAGAAATTAAAGTTACCAATCCTTGATTAATTTAATTTCAATCTTACATGCCAAAATTCATTCCAATCCACTCATTCAAACTCAACTAATTAGCAAATCAAAACTCAGGGACTAAAACAGAAGAAATCAAACTACTTTTCCATGACACTAACAAAAATACCAGCCTCCGTATCGATACGCGTGAACCCGTATCGATACGGTATTGCACTCTTTTTTGATACGCCTATCACCGTTTTGGTACAATACATCAAACCTAAAATTCCTCTTTTTTTTGATTACACACCGTACCGATACAGTACACATACGTTTCAATACGCGAGCTCGGTCCCAAAAAATGAATTTCCAGTAGCCTCAAACTGTATCGAAACACCAAACCTGTAACAAAACACTCTATTTTTATTTGCCTAATCGTACCGATACGGTCCCCCGCGTATCGGTACGCCTGGGCCTGTAATGTCACAATTAGCTGGTTTTGAACTCGAATCTAGATGCATTTGGGTCCTATCAACTTGCATACATGTATCTAATCACTCATACATACATAAACATTCATTTAAGCCATGGTTAAATATTCAAATCACGATCAAGCTTACCAAGGAATCAACCTATAGGCATACTCCCTAAACCATTTTTCCAAATATACCAAAAAGCATAAGAAGACCATTTCTAGCATTTGCATCAAATCGTCCCCATTCTCACATCACATCCAACATGTTAAGATCACTAAATCATGCCAACCAAACGAATCCATCTATATGCATACCTAGGAAACCATATAACATCAACCTTAGGTACTATGCAGAAAAGGCATAACAACATCAACCACTACTGAAATCACAACATTACACATGCTTAAAACCATGAAATAACAGAAATACAAATCCCAAAATTTGAGGTGAACACATTGCCTTATTAACCAGAAACCAAAACCGAGTTCATACTCAAATAGTCTTATCCTTGGATCGCTTTAATCTTGCCTTTGCTACCTTTTAGCTTTAATGCTTTGCATCATTAGGAAAAAGAGAGCGTAAGCACACTTGCTTAGTGAGGATGCTCTAATCAAAACAATAATGCAATAAAACCCTTTTGTATTTAACACTTGCTTTCAACTATGCTTACGACTTAAGCAAGTTCAATGATTCCCATCTAAAACATGTATATCGACCATATGCAAAACAACATATATATATCAAATGCTTAGATCCCAAAGCATTAAATATAAACCCATGCTTAACTTCCAAAGCATTATAAACAAAACCATGCTTAAATCCCAAAGCATTATAAACAAAGTTCATAAATAGAAATCTCATATATTGGCAATTATAGTGACCCCGGATAGTCGATCACTATCCTTGATTAGCCGACCGCAAATCTTTAGTTAACCAACCATTAACCTATACATCAGATACACGGATCTCCCTTAATGACCGACCATCATCAAGACTACCCCATGCCGACCGCATGACTTATAACCTTGACGACCGTAAGCTATACATCAGCAAGGGGAACCGACCGCTCAACCCACGTGATAAACATTGTCCGATTAGCTGACCGCTATACCTCAAAGACTCTTATCCCACAATCGATTTTTAAACATATTATAGTGTACTTTATTCTATGGCATGCCAACTATATTCGATTGATTTCTCACCTTGTCACATTGTAAATATATCATTTACAAAACCATTTGCTCACTGTTTTACAATGCATTACACAAAATCTGACATATGCATATCACATTGCCTTAGCAATATCACATTCCCGACTGGAACAGAAACCAATGCTCACCAGCATCCAAAACACTTTTAAAACATTGATATGTACTTTAAAACCATGCATTTACAGTAAATATTATCAACCATGTTTACGACTAAAACATGAATCATACATGCTCATATCCAAACCGATATTAAAGACCAAAGAAGGGAATTTTACTTCCAAGTTTAGGTAAGTGTTTCAAACTTAACCTAAACTTCCAAATCCACTTTCAAACCTTTGAAAGACATTTAAAACCGTTTCCACTCACCGATTTCGCTTCGCCTTGCTTGCTACCGCAAAATAAGCTCTCTGCAAACCTAGAACCATTTCCAGAAGCTACACCTTGATTCTCCCCTGTTTTGATCACACAAAACCAGAGGAAACATGCATTAAAATGCATCCAACTCTCTGTTTCAAACCAAAAACCCGTAGCTCCCAAAACGCCCACTCAAAACTTATCCGAAACTAACCGAAAATGACCTCAAACACTACTCAAGCTTAACCCAGCCATAACATAATTATTCAAAGCATCAAACCTCAATAATTAACATATAAAAACTCATTCACAACATCTTTTTACTTCCAGAAATGATTCAACTCCTCAAACAACACAAAAACCCTTAACTAACAACCTAAACAATTAGAGATTCAACCAATTTCGGGATTCCATTATTAAAAACAAATTATCCAAGATATAATATCTCTAAAATGTGATTTAAATCAATCCACAACTCTGGTAAAGCAGATCCAAATCAAAAATCATAAGATCCATCAATTAAACCTCATTCAAAGCTAAAATCCTTAATTAATTAAGCAAAACCAATTAGAAACCATATGTAAAGAGCCAAGAACTTGGGAATTTCAGTAAAGAACCTTTCATTAGAGGAGAAGAATGAACCTAGCTCCAATGAATGAGTTTCCCTTAATTGGATGGTTTTTCCTTCTTGAAAACAAAGAAATCCAATGAGATTTTAGAAAACAACTTGAGAAATCATTTAGCAATTAAAAGAGTTAAGAAATCAAGATTGTTACCTTAAATCTCTTATGGGAAATGAGTGTTTGGCTGAGAGTGTTTTGAGAGAAAATATGAGAAAAGAAAAGTTACGTCAAATTTGTTTTAAGAGAAAATAACCACCTTAACTAAATCTCCTTTTTAATCTTTTAATAAAAACCATTTTAAAACAATCAAAACTAAGGGAGAAAACTCAGATTAGACCAAATGGTAAAATAGCTCCTTAAAGATTCTAAGTTTTGACTCTTTACAAAACAGTCACATCTTTAAAACAGTTTTCAAAAGTTGCATTTTGGTCACCAGGCAAAATGTCACCCTTCCAAAGCTTATTTCCAAAATTGTTTCACCAATATTTTTAATATAATAAAATATGATTTTTACACATTTTTCCATATTTTTATCTTTCAGAAAAATATATGCTCCCGAATCTGACTTGAATCTCTGACCCGATCCACTCGACCGTCTAACTAGCCTAAAACTGCTAGGCCCAAAACCTGGGTGTTACATTGATGATATTCTTGTGTACTCTCGTACCGAGGAGGATCATGATCGACACTTGTGGATTGTGTTATAGACCTTGTTGGATAACCAGCTTGATGCCAAGTTGAGCAAATGTGATTTTTGGATTAAGGAAGTGGTTTTTCTTGGTCATGTGGTTTCAAATGAAGGTATCTGGGTGGATCCTAAAAAGTTTGAGGTGGTTGTGAATTGGAAACAGCCTAATTCAGTGAAAGAAGTTTGTAGCTTCTTAGGTTTGGCAGGTTATTATCGTCATTTTATGGATGGGTTCTCAAGGGTTGCTGCTCCGTTGACCAAGTTGTTGCAAAATGATGTGAGGTTCGAGTGGAAAAAAGCTAGACAACAAGCTTTTGAGAAGTTGAAGGAAGCTTTGACATAAGCTCCAATCTTGATTCAACCCGAGTCAGGAAAAGAGTGCGGTTTATAGCGATGCATTCGACATTGGTTTGGGGTGTGTGTTAATGTAGGATGGGAAAGTTGTAGCTTATGCATCGAGGTAGTTGAAGGTGCACAAGTGCAACTACCCTACGCATGACCTTGAGCTCGCTGCAGTAGTGTTTGTGTTGAAGATTTGGAGACATTACCTTTATGGTGGGAAGTATATTGTATACACGGATCATAAGAGCTTGAAGTATTTGATGACGCAAAAGGAGTTGTATCTTAGGTAACGTAGATGGTTGGAGTTTCTTAAGGGTTATGATTTGACAATTGAATACCATCCGGCCAAGGCGAATATTGTGGCTGATGCTTTCAGTAGAAAAGTAGTTGTGGAGCTGAGGGCCAAGTTTGCAAGGTTGAGTGTGACCCGTGATGGAGGTCTGTTGGTAGAGTTACAAGTGAAACCATCTTTGTCATAGTTGAATAAGTAAAAACAACCTTATGATGAGGCATTGGTACCACATGTCAAGGACATTATGGATGGAAATCCTACAGATTTCACTTTAATGGTGATGGAGTGTTGTGTTTCAAAGATTGGATAGTGGTGCCTAGTGATGTGGAGTTGAGGCGAATGATTTTGACCGAGGCACATGATAGTCATTTTACTATGCACCCTGGTAGTACCAAGATGTATTGAGGTCTGAAGGAAGAGTACTATTGGGTGGGTTTCAAAAAGGATGTGGATGATTTTGTTACTGAATGTATGGTATGTCAGCGTGTGAAGGTTGAACACCAGTTTCTTTCCAGGTTGTTACATCCGTTGAAAATTTTGGAGTTGAAATAGGAGATAATCACCATGGATTTTGTGTCGGGGTTGCCTTTGACACCAACTAAAAAGGATTCCATTTGGGTGATTGTTGATCAGTTTACGAAGTGTTCACATTTTTTTCCAGTCCATACGACATATGCTTTGGATAGGTTGGTAGATTTGTATGTTGCTGAAATTGTGAGGTTGCACGGGGTACCTAAGTTGATTATTTCAGATAGGGATCTGCAGTTTACAACAAGGTTTTAGGAATGTTTGTATCGAGCTTTGGGTATTTGCCTGAATTTCAGTACTTCGTATCATCCTCAGATGAATGGCTAATCTGAACGTGTAATTCAGATTTTGGAGGATATGTTGAGATGTTGCATCATTGAGATCCAAGGAACTTGGGAAAGGTAGTTGCCTTTGATTGAGTTTGCGTGCAATAATAGCTACCAAACAAGTATAAAGATGGCACCATATGAAGCCTTGTATGGTAGGAGGTGTCGTACACCCTTGTGTTGGGCTGAGGCTAGGGAAAAGTATGTTTCCATGCCTGATGTGTTGAAAGAAACGGATGAGAAAGTGAAGATGATTTGAGATTGTTTGAAAGAGGCCTCGGATAGGTAAAAATCCTACGCGGATTTGAAGTATAGAGAGGTTGAGTACGTTGTTAGTGAAAAGGTTTTCTTGAAAGTCTCACCTTGGACGAAGGTGTTGCATTTTGGACACAAAGGGAAGTTGAGTCTGAGGTTTATTAGACCGTATGAGGTATTGGAACATATTTGTCCGGTGTCTTATCGGTTGAGTTTGCCTTTTGAGTTGGAGAAGATTCATGATATGTTTCATGTATCCATGTTGCGGAGGTATCGTTCGGATCCGTCGCATGTGATGCCAGTTGAGGATGTTGAGCTGCAACCGAATTTGTCTTTTGATGAGGAACCAATGGAGATCCTTGAATCCAGTAGTAAAGTTCTTCGTGGCAAGACGATTGAGCTTGTTAAGGTGTTGTGGTGACATAGCTGTGTTGTGGAGACCATGTAGGAGAGTAAGTCAAACATGGTTGTTCAGTTTCCACATCTGTTCCCATTAGGTAAATTTCAAGGATGAAATTTCATAAGGGGGAGAGTTGTAGCACCCCAGTTTTTGGGCTTAGGAGTTTTCTAGCTGGTTTAGATGGTCCAACGGATCGGATTAGAGGATTTGAGTCAGTTTCGAGATTTAATTTTTAATAAATATTTTCGGATGAAATAAAAATACAAAAAATAATCTAAAATAATTATTTAATATGGGAATGATTTTGGTAAAAAGTCAATTTTTCTAAAAAAGGGTATCGAAATTAGACATTTTGGTTAGTAACAAAAATGTAAAGTTTCAAAATTGTTTTTAGTGACTGTTTTGTAAAAGAGTCAAAACTTTGAATCTTTAAGGAGCTATTTACCCAAAGTCTAATATCAGACTTTTTTCCCTTAATTGGATATTTTAAATGATTTTAAAATAATATAAAAAGGTTTGAAGAATTAATTGGATAATAAAAAAACTTTAAACAATTTGACGTAACTTTTCTCAAAAAGGATTTTCTCTTCAATTCTCTACAGCCAAACACTTATTTTCTCTTCCAAATTCTCAGGTAAAATCTTATTTTAATAAATCATTTTATTTCAAATGGAATTATGATGATTTTCTAACAAAATCTAATTGGTTTCTCATTGTTTTGCTATATAAATTCAACCAATTAAGAGGAAAGGCATCCATTAGAGGTGAGGTTCATTCTTCTCCTCTAATACATGGTTCTTTATTGAAATTCCCAAGTTATTGATACTTCACATATGTTTTCTAACTTGATTTGATGATTTAATTATATAATGTTTGCTAAATTAGGGTTTAATTGGTTAAATTGGTGGATTTTTGAATAGACTCTATTTTGTTGAGTTCTTGATTGATTTTAATCATGATTTTGATGTTTATTATTGTTAATAAGTGGGTTTTAACATTGGAATCTGAAACTAAGTGAATCTCTAATTTTCTAGGTTGTTAGTTGTGAGTTTTGGGATGTTGTGGTGGTTTAATAAATGTTGGAGGTATAAGGATGTTGTTGTGTTTTTAGATGTTAATAGATGGTTTGAAACATTAGATTGTGGCTGGGTTAAGTTTGGAAGATGTTTGATGTTGATTTCGATTGTTGTGGAGTGAAATTGAGTAGTGGATGTTGAGTATTTATGTTGCTGTGTTGTTGAATGCATCATGATGCATTAAATCCTTTATTTTTGTGTGGATAAATTAGGGGAAGTTGATCCTCAAGCTTGAACGATTGTTTCGGAAGCTTTGGAGGCAAGGTTACCGTATCAGCAAGCGAGGCTTTGCGTGATGGTAAGTGAGAATGTGTTTTATAGCTTTGAAAAGGTTTGAAAGTTGTGTTTGGGAGTTTAGATCAAACTTGAAACGTTGGTCTAAGCTCGGTAGTAAGTAAAGGATGAATTCTCTCTCGATCTCAGTTTGGCAATTGGTTTTATGCACTTGTTTAAATAGTTTAATTACTCGTTGTATATGCATGTTTTGAGCATGGTTTAATGTTGGAAATTGATTATGTAATGATGTTGATGCATTTGGAAGTAATGCACGTTTTGTTAATGTTTATGAACATTGGTTAATGCAAAGTTTATTGCATTAGTTAAATGATTTTGATGATGCATGTAAAAGCAATGAGTTGTTGACAATAAAATGAATTATATTGGCAAGTGATGGTATAAAAAGGTTTTGGAAATGTATCGGATATAGTTGGCCGGCCATAGGATTGATAGTGCACTACAAAAAGTCGTCTTGGATGTTGAGGGTTTTGATCTGGTGTACCCTAAACTCTATCCAACTACCCTAAGGGTCAAGGGGTTCAGATCTTTGTACCGAAGACTCCCATTAGTGGGTTATGCATCCAACCGATGTATGGGGTTGTGAATACCCGGTTGTAACGTACCAATAATTCTGGTTGTGATGGCATAAAGAGTTGGGAACACTTGTTGAATCTGTGTATCTGATGTTATATTTTGTAAAGGGAAACTGGTTAATGATCACTTGTAAGCCAATATAATTGATGATGTATCATGAGATGGATTATGTGGTTTAATATGGTGTAAACATATTTTACTCTTTAAGCCTCGCATTGGTAGTATGCATGGGAAAGCTTAAATTGAGGGTAGCAAATGTGATTTTGCTATTGAATCCATGAAACATGTTGCATATGGTTTAATATGCTGTTTTGGGAAAATGTTAAGTGCATGGTTTGATAAGGCATGATGTTGAAATGATGATTTAAAAATGTTTTGGAAAGTGGTATGCCTTGAGGAAAATTATGTATTGGTGTCGGTCCACAGGTTTGTGTACCAATATAATCCCTTCAATTTTAACAATCTGTATCGATACGTGGGGTACCGTATCGGTACGTTCTTTAGCTACTAGAATTTCGAGTTTTGAGATAACAAAGGGGGGATCGGTATTGGTTCAAGGCGTATCGGTACGGGTGGGTCAACACACCGAATTGATACGACTATACATGTATCGGTACGAGTAACCATTATTTTAGTTAGACCGTATAGGTAAGGGCTTGCTTGTATCGGTACGCTCAGTTGTTATCGTGTATGCCATTTGCTGAAGTTTGGATATCTTGCAATCTAGTCCCTGATTGTTATGTATGCAATTAGACGAAATTGGATGACTGTTATGAGTTGGAATTTAACATGTTATCATGAAATTGAATTAATTAAGGTTAGGTAATCTTAATTGTGATAAAGACCCTATAATTTATAAAAATTGCATTTTGGTCCCTAATGTGAATTGTTGAGCAATTGAAACCCGTCTCGCAATCTGATTAAAATGTGACTTTTCCGCTGAAGCATGTTCACTTAGGATAATAATAATATTCATATAGACAAGATAAAAATGAAAAAAAGGCTCAGTTTAGGTTATTAGTTCGGGTTTGCTTCGGTAAACCTAATGTGACTCTTTTAGTCCGGTTTTGGCTAGGCTGGGCTCAGGTGGTTACATACTTAAACATAGAATCTGAGTAAATCTAAAATAGTCAACAACTAAAATAAAACCATATTATTTTCCACCCAAGCTCATAGTCCTAATAGGGCCAAAAAGGTCTATATGGATTAATTGTATTATCCTACTAGTTGATACATCATTAATGGAATTAAAAAAAAAACTCTTTTATGTTTACCTTTAACGCATGCTTAAAAAACTTTATCTAAAGAAAATTTTATCTTAGGCTAATCCCTTACTAGATTATTAAAAATTAATTTTTTTAAATACTCATTCTAATATGTCCTAGTTTTCTATGTCATAACCAAGCATCATGCTCATCTTTAGCAACTAAACATAAATTAGAAACATCATTATCATCTAGATGCACCATGTAGATATTTCCTATTCTATGACCACAAATGTAATCATGTTATATGCATTGTCAAAAAGTTTACAACCATTTGATTCCAATATGACATTGTATCCTTTATCACAAAGTTGACTTATGCTTAAAAGATTATGTTTTAAACCGTTGACATATAAAACATTTTCAATAAGTATAGAAGAGTGATAACCAATAGAGTCAATTCCTTCAATGTGATCTTTGGAGTTATCACCAAATGTCACCACTCCTAGACCATATGGCTTTAGCTCTATGAATGGAATCTTGTCACCGGTCATGTGTCTCGAGCTCCACTATCAAGGTACCACAAATTTGAACTTGCATTTTGGGCCTTGTAGCAATGTTCCTCCTACAAACATAGAATTACATCTTGATTTTTGGTACCCAAATTATTTTGGGTCCATGAGTATTAGCTCCCAAAATATTCATCCCCTTAGGTATACATTTAGCAATTAGGTCATTAATTTCAGTGACAAAGAGTTCCTTAGGAATCCAAACACTCGTAATCACCTTTGCATTAGAAGTTCTATGGGGACCTCTATGTTTGTAACCATTAAAGTTCCACTTCACATAGTTGGGCTTTGAATTTTCTCCTTTTTCAAAATGTTTAGCTCCAACTTTTTTTAAAGAAACCTTAAGATCATCAACCTCATTTCCATGATCATCATGGACTCTTGAAAGTATATTATACAAGTCTTGATTCTTCTTTTCAAATTTTTTTCTTTTGCTTGCATCTCCTTAAACTTTCTTTCAAGTTCTATTTTAGTTTTGGATAAAGAGTTATTTCTATTTTTCAAATCCAAAATGGTTTTCTTATTTTTCAAAATGGACTCTTTAAATTCCAAAACTAACTGATCATATACCTCTTGTAATGCATTATATGCTTCTTGAATCTCATCAAATGTAAATTCAAATGAAGATGGATTAGAGGTTACCTTAGGATCCTTCTCAAGTGCCATGAGACATAGGATGGCTACCTCTTGCTCTTCCTCATCGGATGGGTCTTCATCACTTTAAGTTGCCATGTGAGCTTTGTGCTTCTTCTTCTTCTTCCCAAAGCTCTTCTTCTTTAATTGGGGACACTCGAATTTGATGTGCCCGGCTTCTTACACTCATAGAAACTAATTTGTTCTTTGTCCTTCTCTTTAGGTTCATTCTTGAAGTATTCTTTTCTTTGGAATCTTCTTCCTCTATTGGACTTCATGAACCAAGTGAATTTCTTGGCAAGCATGGCCATTTCTTCAGCTTCCTCTTCACTAGAATCACTCTCCCCTAAGGTGGATTTGAGTGTGATTCCAACTTTCTTCTTCTCAACCTCATTCTTTTCATACTTCTTCTTCTCCACTTCCTTCTTTCCTTGCCTCATTAACTCATGAGTGAGCAAGGATCCAATGAGTTCAGCTAGCTTGAGGACCTTGAGATTTTTGGCTTCGATAATGATCATCTTATTTGATTCCCATGATTTGGAAAGAGAGTAGATAAGCTTTCTTACCAGCTTGTCCTTTGGAATCACTTCTCTATAGCTTTTTAATAAATTTATGATAATGGAGAATCGATCGGAAATAGACAGGGGTAGGGATTGGGTGAGGAATATTTGAAAACCGTAGGGATCTGAACCGACAAGAATGGAGAATAACCGAAATCCTCACCCACGGGGACGGGGGAAGTTTTATCATCAAAGCTTAAATGGGGATGGAGACAGGGATTGCTATATCATAACCGTGTGGATAACTAAACCGTAGCCTTATAGATAACCGTGAGGATCCCCAAAAAACTATCCACAAAAATCTCGATATTTTACAACTTTCAAGAAAATATATACTTATTTATCTATATACCCCTAATATATATCTTAATAAAAAACCTTAACTATATTATTATAGCTTTAACTTTCTTTCAAATGTAGCCACACTCAAGTTTCTCAAAATGTTTCTATGTTAGTTTTTACATATAAGCTAAAGCCCTCATCTAAATCTTCCCCAACACAACACCTTTTCAATCTTCATCATCTTGTAACTGCTTTCAGTCAAAGTATCCAAACTTTATATTTGAAACTAAATTGGCCATTTATTTTATTCAGTAAAATAGTAATTTCGTTTAAATTTTTTAGGATGGGGATTCCTCAAAAACTGTGGGGATCTGTACGGGGAGGGTATAGGGATGAAAAAATCCTCGAAGTATTTAATGGGATTCCCCGAAACCATAATCGTAAGTGTTGGGGACAGAGTGGGGAATGCAAAACCGTCCCCACCCCACTCGATTCCCACCCCTAGACATGGATTTGATGTCTTCATCTGGATCTGTCTTGAAGTTCTCGTAACTAAGATTGAGGAGGGTGATCTTTGTCTACTTTACTTTATTCGTTACCTCATGAGACACTTCAAGTTCATCCCATGTCTCTTTAGCGTTAGAGAAATATGAAACCCTTCTATATTAATCTAGACCAAGTGCACAAAACAATATGTGCATGACTTTAGCGTTGATTTGGATGAATAGCTTCATTATATTCTTTCAATAAGCACAATTTGCTTTATTAAAGAAGGAAGGCTTGTTGTTAGGTTCGAAGTCACTCCAAGACTCAAAATTTGACGAGAGGCCATGGATGACTTTGATATCGATTCAAATCTTCTAGGATCTTTTCAATAGGTTGTAAGAATGTAACGCCCCAGTTTTGGGCCTAGCTATTTTGGGGTTGGTTAGACGTTCTAGTGGACCGTGTTAGAGATTCGAGTTGAATTCGGGAGTGAATATTTTTTCGAAGGATAAAAATATGGAAGAATGTTTAAAAATCATATTTTTTATATTAAAAATATTGGTGAAAGCAATTTTGGAAAACGAGCCTCGGAAGGGTGACATTTTGGCTAGTGACCAAAATACAATTTTTGAAAACTATTTTAAAAGGTGGTTATTTTGTAAAGAGTTAAAACATAGAATCTTTAAGGAGCTATTTTAACATTTGGTCTAATCTGAGTATTCCCTTAATTAGGATTATTTTAAAATGGTTTTAATTAAAAGAATTAAAAAGGATTTAGTTAAAAAGGTAGTTATCTTTCTAAAACACATTTTGACGTAACTTTTCTTCTCTCGAATTTTCTCTCAAAACACTCTCAGCCAAACACTCTCTTTCCATCAGAGATTTAAGGCAATGATCTTAATTTCTTTACTCATTGATTTGCTAAATGATTCCTCAAATTGTTTTCCACAAATCTTATTGAATTTCTTTGCTTTTCAAGAGGAAAAACCATCAATTTAAGGGGAAACTCATTCATTGGAGGTAAGTTTCGTTCTTCTCCTCTAATGAAAGGTTCTTTACTGAAATTACCAAGTTCTTGGCTCTTTATATATGATTTTCAATAGGTTTTGAGTAATTAATTATGGATTTTAGCTTAAATAAGGTTTAATTGAAGGATCTTGTGATTTTCGATTTGGATCTATTTTTCCGGTGTTGTGGATTGATTTCAATCTTATTTTGGATGTATTATACTCTGGATAAGTTGTTTTTAATAATGGAATCCCAAAATTGGTTGAATCTCTAATTGTTAGGTTGTTAGTTAAGGGTTTTTTGGGTGTTCAAAGTGTTTAATCATTGCTGGAAGTAAAATGATGTTGGGAATGAGTTTTTAGATATTAATTGATGAAGCTTGATGTTTTGAATCGTTATAATATGGCTGGGTTAGGATTGAGTAGTGTTTGAGGTTGATTTTGGTAAGTTTCAGGTGAGTTTTGAGTGGGCATATTGAGAGCTACGAGATTTTGGGTTGAAAAAATGTATTGGATGCATTTTAATGCATGTTTCCTCTAGTTTTGTGTGGCCGAAACAGGGGATAATCAAGGCGTAGCATCTTAAGGTGGTTCTAGACTTGTCAGGAGCTTGTTTCACGGTAGCAAGCAAGGCGAAGGGAAATCGGTGAGTGGAAACGGTTTTAAAAGTCTTTCAAAGGTTTGGAAGTGGTTTTGGGAGTTTAGGATAAGTTTGAAACACTTACCTAAGCTCAGAAGTAAGTTTCCCTCTTTTGCTCTTCAATATCAGTTCGGATATGAGCATGTGTGATTCATGTTTTAGTCGTAAACATGGTTTGCTTTACTTACTGTTAATGCATGATTTTAAAGTACATATGTCGTGGCTTAAAGGTACATTTAATGCTAGTGAGCATTGGTTTTTATTCCGGTCGGGAATGTGATATTGCTATGGCAATGTGATTTGCATATGTGGGGATTTTGTGTAATGCATTGTAAAACAATGAGTAAATGGTTTTGTAAATGATTTATCGGCTATGTGACAAGGTGAGAAAACATTCAGATATAGTTGGCATGCCATAGGATAAAGTGCACTATAATATGGTTAAAAATTGATTGTGGGTTAAGAGTCTTTGAGGTATAGCGGTCGGCTACCCGGACTATGTTGTTATCACTTGGTTTGAGCGGTTGGTTCCTCTTGTTGAAGTAAAGCTTGTGGTCGGCAAGGTTGTAAAGTCATGCGGTCGGCATGGGGTAGTCTTGATGATAGTCGGTCATTAAGGGAGATCTGTGTATCCGATGTGTAAAGTTAACGGTAGGTTAACTAAAGATTAGCAGTCGGCTAATCAAGGATAATAGTCGAGTATCCGGGGTCACTATAATTGCCAATATATGAGAATTTTAATGTTGAATTTGTTTATAATGCTTTGGGATTTAAGCATGGTTTTTTTATAGTGCTTTGGGATTAAGCATGTAGAACATATATGTGGTTTAGCATATGGTTGATATGCATGTTTTGATTTGAAACTATTGGAACTTGCTTGGGTCGTAACATGCGTTGAAAACAAGAGTTGGTTTTCAAGAGTTTTAAATGCATCATTGTTTAAGAGCATCCTCACTAGGCAAGTGTGCTTTCGCTCTCTTTCTTTAATGATTCAGAGCATTAAAGCTTGGAGGCAACAAAGGCAAGGATTAAGTGATCCAAAGACAAGACTATTTGAGTATGAACTCGGTTTAGTTTCTGGTTAATAAGGCAATATGTTCGCCATGGATTTTTGGGATTTGTAATTAAGTTTTCCCTGGTTTTGAGCATGTATAATGCTGTGATTTTGGGAGTTTGATTGTTGACGTTTTGCTTATCATGCATCGTTACCTATGGTTGATGTTATATGGTTACCTAGATATGCATCTATATGGTTTTTCTTGGATGACATGTTTTGATGAGCTAAACCTGTTAAGTATGGTATTGATGTGTTGTTGGTATGGTGTTCTTGCTGATAATTGCTTAGTTGGTGTTTGGTATGTTTGGTGGTGAGTTATAGGGAGCATGCCTCTAGATCAATCTTTTGGGTGGTATAATCTTGTGCTGTAGTTAAACCTTGGTACAATTGTTGTTAAATGTGATGTTGGATGCTTATATGTATGTATGCAAGATGCTAGGACCTAAATGCATCTAGTTTTGTGGGAAAAACCAGCTAAGAATCTCATTACATGTCCAGGCATATCGAAACAGTTGTCCTCGTACCGGTACGGCCAGGCCATTTTAGGCATAGTGTTTCGATACGCGGGAGGGTGTTTCAATATGAACCTATCTTTTCAAGCTTAATGTTTCGGCACTCGAGCAAGTGTTTTGATACGATCATAGGCATTTTTGCCAAGCGTACTGATATGCGAACAAGTGTTTCAGTTTAGCTACTAGATTATGATATTATGAGAACGTAAAGGTGTATCAAAACATGAGTACGTGTATCGATACGGGTACCGTTAAATTGGTTATTTTGAAATCTTGAAGTTTTCTGGTTCTTTCATTTTGGTTCTTGAGTCTTGGGAATGAAATTGTATGATTTGGGATGATTAAATTGATATGGAATTTATCATGTTGGCATGTAAATGGAATAACTGAGGATTGGTAACCTTAAATTCAATTTTAGTTTTGTAATTTAAAGTATTTACGTTTTAGTCTCAGTTTTGATTATGATGAAATTGATTGTCTTTTATGGCCTGTTTCATTCGAGAACCTACCCGCTATGAGGATGAACATATAGGAACATTAATTTTCATTTAGAAAAGATAAAAAAATGGACCAACTTTTCGTAACCTTTCTCCGATTTGCTTTGGCAAACCTAATGTAGCACTCTCAGGTCGGTCGAGCGTCTAGGCTAGGTCGAGGGAGTTACATTTCTTGGTATCAGAGCCAGGTTTTGAAAGGTTAGGATGTTGTTGTTTGGTTGTGTATCATTTTTGGTTATGCACGGTGATTGTGTACATGTACGATGATTGATTTTCATCATGTTGGGGTATGAACTGGGAACATATTGCCTATTACCGAGGTTTTAAAATGTTTTATAAGATTGTATTAGATCTTTTGCCTTGTGTTAGCCTGACTTTAATGTGTTTTGTTTCTTTTGTTAGCATGGCTCGACATGAGACACGTTCTATGGCTAGTAATACCGGGATCGGGCATAATAACATTGAGGAAGAGAATCCCACTAATGTTTTACCTCTTCCTTCTCCTACTCCTCTGTTGGTTCCGCCAGTAAATGTTGGGGTTGGTGGTGTGCCCCAGGCTCATCGAGTGCCAATATTTGGTGATCTGACTCCGTTAGTTCAGGCAATAACGGGAGCTTTTCAAGCAGCAATGGCTAGAGTGCACGCGCAGGCACCGGCACCTGCTGTGGTGGTTAACCTAGGATTACCTTTGAAGCATCTCCGCAGTTTGGGAGGTTTTGAGTTTAGAGGTTTGAGCCCTGAGCTAGCCAAGGGTTGGCTGGAGAGTACAGTCTGTATTCTGGATCAAATGGACTGTAATGATGAGCGTAAGCTGGGTTGCACAGTGTCGTTGTTGCATGGTGATGCTTATCATTGGTGGGTGACCACAATTGCTAGTGTCTCGGAGGCGGGTGTAACTTGAGAGTTCTTTTGAAGAGCTTTCAAGAAGAAGTATCTTGGTCCTCAATATCTGGATGCGAGGAAATGAGAGTTTATGGCCTTGCATTAGGGCGGCTTGTCTGTGGTAGAATATGAGGTGAAATTAATCCGTTTGAGTCAGTATGCTTTGGAGTTGGTTCCGGATGATCTTGAGAGGTGCAACAGGTTTCGCTATGGGCTAGTGAAGGTTATCAAAACATACCTGTTGGCGGCGGACTACACAGATTTTGATGTGCATGTAAACCGTGCTAAGGATATTGAGCAGCCCTTGAGGGTGTCGAGACAAGGTTCGGGCATGGCCTCGAATAAGCGATGTAACCTCTTGAATTTGACCTAATTTCTTAAGTCGAATCTTGGAAGTTAAGTTGAAAAACTTGTCCCTAAAGAAAGGTTATTAGGTTTAATAATTTGAATTACAATTTAGTTATAAAAGATCGAAACCACAAAACTATATCAAATTAAATAAAACATAATCATTTAGCAAGAAATTTCAGAAGTTATTATAAAATCCAAAAGAAATTCATATAATGCATGTCGAACCAATAAGTCTCAAAATAATAAGAATAATAATGTCCCAAGTCCCAAATACAAAATCATCTGAAATAATAATAATTATAATGTATAAAATTCAATGTTTGAATAATCATACTGTATAATAAGATAAAGTCTGATGATACGAAATTGTCCAAGTATCGTACGCCTAAGCCTGAGTATCTAAAAGAGGAACTAAGGGAGTAAGCTATGAAGCTCAGTGTGTCTCTAAAGTGCGTATAAAATCACATAACAGAAGTCCGAACCACAAGCATAGTTTAACAGTCACCTCAATATATCTATGCATACAATCAGAGACATAAAATGTAATGTCATTCACCATCTCCATACACCATCATACGAGTAAGGTTCCCAGAACTACTCTAACTACATCGTCACCATCCGAAGTAGAATGTCGACCCGAGGGTGGAGCCACTGATCTAAAGCGAAATTTAGCCCGAAGGGTGAACCCACTGAACTTCCTCGTACAATTTCCCAACCCAAATGATATGACATGCTCCGATTTTATTTTCTGAATCCGAGTGAATATTCGATCTCTTAATTTAATCCGAGTGCATACGATATAAGTCCTTTATTAATTTAATCTGATTTTGATATTTGATGCGTGACATACCATCATACAAAACATACTATAATTCATAGATCATTCAATCAGTCACATATACAACATGCACGCATAACATAGAACATAGAATAATATAGCACAAGAAGAGATACACCTTAGGCAGCTAATAACTCAACGTCGCTAGTGACGTCTCCCACCCTCAGTTCTAGTATTAGGTCTGGAGGAGTCAACACTTACGAGGACAACAAAACATAATTAATTACTACTACTATGCCACACTAACTTAGCCAGTAACGAAACCATACTCACGTACAGAACTCGTAGGCTGAGCAGAAAGAGGTCGACCAGGTGGAGGAGGAGGAAGATTCTCAGGCTCCGAGTCAACATCACCTAAACACAATAATATTCGATCATATCATATATTCAAAATTCTCAAAATACTAACTATAATGAAATATAGATAGAAAAACGGTCTTTCAAGTTTGAATTTGGGAAAATGGACAACAAATTTGGAATCAGAACGTTGAAAATTGTAAAGTCAACTTTGGCAAAAAAAGTCAACGCTAACGTCAGCCAAAAAGCCAACGCTGACGTCAACCAAAAACGCAACACTAACATCATCCAAAAATTCAACGCTAACATTAGCCAAAAAGTCAACACCAACGTCAGCCAAAAAGTCAACACTGACGCTAGCAAAAAAGTCAACACTGACGTCAGCCAAAAAGTCAACATTGACGTCAGCCGGTCAACGGGTCGGGTGGTCAATAGGTCAGGTCAATGAGTCAGGTCGGTCCTTCTAGTTTGGTTCACTGGTCCAGTCTGAAGCTGACTCGGTTCGGGTTATTATCTTGGTCTGGGCTTTCACATGGCCGATCTAATTCAGCCTCTCCCTCACAAGCTTGCTGCTCCAGCTCGGGCTTTGGGTCCAACCCAACAATTCACACACACACACACACATAGCCTACCCTGATTTGGTCTCTCAACCTTTCGACCAAGCTGATGGCCGGGTCTCATCCTTTATGGTAACAAGCCCTAGGGTTTCCAAAACCCTTAGGCGGCAGTAACCCATCATTGCGGTGGTGGCGACTCACGGCAACGTACCCATGTGTTTCACGGTCGTATTTTGACCACCCATGAAGTCATGGTTTCTGGAACAACCACACACAACACGTACAAAAAAGAACTCAAACGTAAGCTTACCCAAAGCAAAGTAGAATGACGATGGAGGGCGAAAGAAGCTCGAACAACCAACACCAATAGTGAGAAAACACGGAGGAGAACGCGGCGGCGCAAGGATTTTGAGCGGATCTAAAGGTGGTTTTGACACTAACAACAAGCCAAAAAAACACGGCAAGGGAAGGGTTTTGATCACGACGAAAAAGAGAGCACACTAACGCCTCAGAACGATGGACGACCGATGCTAAGGTCTAAACCAGAGCTTGGCCGGAGCAAGGGAGAAGGGTTGAAAGTTCCAGAGGATTTTGGGGATGAGGGTGCGTCTGATTCTCAAAAAATGAGGAAAATAAGGTTGCTAGGGTTTATAATGGGGTATAAATACCCTTGCCAAAGTGGGTAAATTACAACCCTAGGCCCCAACATCCCCCGCATTACACTGTGACCACCAAAGTTCCAAATTTTACAATTTAGCCGCTGAAATTCAATTAGGATTTCATATTTAAATTCCTAAAAAATAGGGTTATGAATTGGGCATTTTCCTCTAAATAGGTTTTTAATTTGAGGAAAAACTGGGGTGTTACAACTCTCCCCTCCTTAAAAGAAATTTCGGCCTCAAAATTTGCCTA